>OY283141.1:38178934-39403342 GCA_958299785.1 Medicago lupulina | reverse complement strand
TATGCTGAAAATAAAAATCTTGCCGATTACTTTTGAAAAAGTAACCGACAAATATGCTGAAAATAAAAATCTTGCCGATTACTTTTGAAATAGTCACCGACCAATATACTGAAAATAAAAATCTTGCCGATTACTTTTGAAATAGTAACCGACGAATGTCTTGAAAATAAATCATGCCGATTACTTTTGAAATAGTCACCGACGAATATGCTGAAAATAAAAATCTTGCTGATTACTTTTGAAATAGAAACCGACGAATGTGCTGAAAATAAATCTTGCCGATTACTTTTGAAATAGTAACCGACGAATATGTTGAAAATAAAAATCTTGTCGATTACTTTTAAAATAGTAACCGACAAATATGCTGAAAATGAAAATCTTGCCGATTACTTTTGAAATAGTAACCGACGAATGTGTTGAAAATAAATCATGTCGATTACTTTTGAAATAGTCACCGACGAATATGCTGAAAATAAAAATCTTGCCGATTACTTTTGAAATAGTAACCAACGAATGTGCTGAAAATAAATCATGCCGATTACTTTTGAAATAATAAGCGACGAATATGTTGAAAATAAAAATCTTACCCATTACTTTTGAAATAGTCACCAACGAATATGCTGAAAATAAAGTCTTGTCGATTACTTTTGAAATAGTAACCGACGAATATGTTGAAAATAAAAATCTTGTCGATTACTTTTAAAATAGTAACCGACAAATATGCTGAAAATAAAAATCTTGTCGATTACTTTTGAAAAAGTAACCGACAAATATGCTTAAAATAAAAATCTTGTCGATTACTTTTGAAAAAGTAACCGACAAATATGCTGAAAAAAAAAATCTTCCCGATTACTTTTGAAATAGTCACCGACCAATATGCTGAAAATAAAAATCTTGCCGATTACTTTTGAAATAGTAACCGACGAATGTCTTGAAAATAAATCATGCCGATTACTTTTGAAATAGTCACCGACGAATATGCTGAAAATAAAAATCTTGCTGATTACTTTTGAAATAGTAACCGACGAATGTGCTGAAAATAAATCATGCCGATTACTTTCGAAATAGTAAGCGACGAATATGTTGAAAATAAAAATCTTACCCATTACTTTTAAAATAGTAACCAACGAATGTACTGAAAATAAAGTCTTGCCGATTACTTTTGAAATAGTAACCGACGAATATGTTGAAAATAAAAATCTTGTCGATTACTTTTGAAATAGTAACCGACGAATGTGCAGAAAATAGATCATGCCGATTACTTTTGAAATAGTAACCGACGAACGTGTTGAAAATAAATCATGCCGATTACCTTTGAAAGAGTAACCGACGAATATGTTGAAAATAAAAATCTTGTCGATTACTTTTAAAATAGTAACTGACAAATATGCTGAAAATAAAAATCTTGCTGATTACTTTTGAAATAGAAACCGACGAATGTGCTGAAAATAAATCATGCCGATTACTTTCAAAATAGTAAGCGACGAATATGTTGAAAATAAAAATCTTACCGATTACTTTTAAAATAGTAACCAACGAATGTACTGAAAATAAAGTCTTGCCGATTACTTTTGAAATAGTAACCGACGAATATGTTGAAAATAAAAATCTTGTCGATTACTTTTAAAATAGTAACCGACAAATATGCTGAAAATGAAAATCTTGCCGATTACTTTTGAAATAGTAACCGACGAATGTGCTGAAAATAAATCATGCCGATTACTTTTGAAATAATAAGCGACGAATATGTTGAAAATAAAAATCTTACCGATTACTTTTAAAATAGTAACCAACGAATGTACTGAAAATAAAGTCTTGCCGATTACTTTTGAAATAGTAACCGACGAATATGTTGAAAATAAAAATCTTGTCGATTACTTTTAAAATAGTAACCGACAAATATGCTGAAAATGAAAATCTTGCCGATTACTTTTGAAATAGTAACCGACGAATGTGTTGAAAATAAATCATGCCGATTACCTTTGAAATAGTAACCGACGAATATGCTGAAAATAAATCATGTCGATTACTTTTGAAATAGTCACCGACGAATATGCTGAAAATAAAAATCTTGCCGATTACTTTTGAAATAGTAACCAACGAATGTGCTGAAAATAAATCATGCCGATTACTTTTGAAATAATAAGCGACGAATATGTTGAAAATAAAAATCTTACCCATTACTTTTAAAATAGTAACCAACGAATGTACTGAAAATAAAGTCTTGCCGATTACTTTTGAAATAGTAACCGACGAATATGTTGAAAATAAAAATCTTGTCGATTACTTTTGAAATAGTAACCGACGAATGTGCAGAAAATAGATCATGCCGATTACTTTTGAAATAGTAACCGACGAACGTGTTGAAAATAAATCATGCCGATTACCTTTGAAAGAGTAACCGACGAATATGTTGAAAATAAAAATCTTGTCGATTACTTTTAAAATAGTAACTGACAAATATGCTGAAAATAAAAATCTTGCTGATTACTTTTGAAATAGAAACCGACGAATGTGCTGAAAATAAATCATGCCGATTACTTTCAAAATAGTAAGCGACGAATATGTTGAAAATAAAAATCTTACCGATTACTTTTAAAATAGTAACCAACGAATGTACTGAAAATAAAGTCTTGCCGATTACTTTTGAAATAGTAACCGACGAATATGTTGAAAATAAAAATCTTGTCGATTACTTTTAAAATAGTAACCGACAAATATGCTGAAAATGAAAATCTTGCCGATTACTTTTGAAATAGTAACCGACGAATGTGTTGAAAATAAATCATGCCGATTACCTTTGAAATAGTAACCGACGAATATGCTGAAAATAAATCATGTCGATTACTTTTGAAATAGTCACCGACGAATATGCTGAAAATAAAAATCTTGCCGATTACTTTTGAAATAGTAACCAACGAATGTGCTGAAAATAAATCATGCCGATTACTTTTGAAATAATAAGCGACGAATATGTTGAAAATAAAAATCTTACCCATTACTTTTGAAATAGTCACCAACGAATATGCTGAAAATAAAGTCTTGTCGATTACTTTTGAAATAGTAACCGACGAATATGTTGAAAATAAAAATCTTGTCGATTACTTTTGAAAAAGTAACCAACAAATATGCTGAAAATAAAAATCTTGTCGATTACTTTTGAAAAAGTAACCGACAAATATGCTGAAAAAAAAAATCTTGCCGATTACTTTTGAAATAGTCACCGACCAATATGCTGAAAATAAAAATCTTGCCGATTACTTTTGAAATAGTAACCGACGAATGTCTCTAAAATAAATCATGCCGATTACTTTTGAAATAGTCATCGACGAATATGCTGAAAATAAAAATCTTGCTGATTACTTTTGAAATAGTAACCGACGAATGTGCTGAAAATAAATCATGCCGATTACTTTCGAAATAGTAAGCGACGAATATGTTGAAAATAAAAATCTTACCCATTACTTTTAAAATAGTAACCAACGAATGTACTGAAAATAAAGTCTTGCCGATTACTTTTGAAATAGTAACCGACGAATATGTTGAAAATAAAAATCTTGTCGATTACTTTTAAAATAGTAACCGACGAATGTGTTGAAAATAAATCATGCCGATTACCTTTGAAATAGTAACCGACGAATATGCTGAAAATAAATCATGTCGATTACTTTTGAAAAAATAAGCGACGAATATGTTGAAAATAAAAATCTTACCCATTACTTTTGAAATAGTAACCGACAAATG
The DNA here is from genome assembly GCA_958299785.1 of Medicago lupulina. Taxonomy (NCBI): domain Eukaryota; kingdom Viridiplantae; phylum Streptophyta; class Magnoliopsida; order Fabales; family Fabaceae; genus Medicago; species Medicago lupulina. Next base: position 39,399,598 of record OY283141.1, on the reverse strand, counting down.
TGTTGAAAATAAATCATGCCGATTACCTTTGAAATAGTAACCGACGAATATGCTGAAAATAAATCATGTCGATTTCTTTTGAAATAGTCACCGACGAATATGCTGAAAATAAAAATCTTGCCGATTACTTTTGAAATAGTAACCGACGAATGTGCTGAAAATAAATCATGCCGATTACTTTTGAAATAATAAGCGACGAATATATTGAAAATAAAAATCTTACCCATTACTTTTGAAATAGTCACCAACGAATATGCTGAAAATAAAGTCTTGTCGATTACTTTTGAAATAGTAACCGACGAATATGTTGAAAATAAAAATCTTGTCGATTACTTTTAAAATAGTAACCGACAAATATGCTGAAAATAAAAATCTTGTCGATTACTTTTGAAAAAGTAACCGACAAATATGCTGAAAATAAAAATCTTGTCGATTACTTTTGAAAAAGTAACCGACAAATATGCTGAAAAAAAAAATCTTGCCGATTACTTTTGAAATAGTCACCGACCAATATGCTGAAAATAAAAATCTTGCCGATTACTTTTGAAATAGTAACCGACGAATGTCTCTAAAATAAATCATGCCGATTACTTTTGAAATAGTCACCGACGAATATGCTGAAAATAAAAATCTTGCTGATTACTTTTGAAATAGTAACCGACGAATGTGCTGAAAATAAATCATGCCGATTACTTTCGAAATAGTAAGCGACGAATATGTTGAAAATAAAAATCTTACCCATTACTTTTAAAATAGTAACCAACGAATGTACTGAAAATAAAGTCTTGCCGATTACTTTTGAAATAGTAACCGACGAATATGTTGAAAATAAAAATCTTGTCGATTACTTTTGAAATAGTAACCGAGGAATGTGCAGAAAATAGATCATGCCGATTACTTTTGAAATAGTAACCGACGAACGTGTTGAAAATAAATCATGCCGATTACCTTTGAAAGAGTAACCGACGAATATGTTGAAAATAAAAATCTTGTCGATTACTTTTAAAATAGTAACTGACAAATATGCTGAAAATAAAAATCTTGCTGATTACTTTTGAAATAGAAACCGACGAATGTGCTGAAAATAAATCATGCCGATTACTTTCAAAATAGTAAGCGACGAATATGTTGAAAATAAAAATCTTACCGATTACTTTTAAAATAGTAACCAACGAATGTACTGAAAATAAAGTCTTGCCGATTACTTTTGAAATAGTAACCGACGAATATGTTGAAAATAAAAATCTTGTCGATTACTTTTAAAATAGTAACCGACAAATATGCTGAAAATGAAAATCTTGCCGATTACTTTTGAAATAGTAACCGACGAATGTGTTGAAAATAAAAATCTTGTCGATTACTTTTGAAAAAGTAACCGACAAATATGCTGAAAATAAAAATCTTGTCGATTACTTTTTAAATAGTAACCGACGAATGTGCAGAAAATAGATCATGCCGATTACTTTTGAAATAGTAACCGACGAACGTGTTGAAAATAAATCATGCCGATTACCTTTGAAAGAGTAACCGACGAATATGTTGAAAATAAAAATCTTGTCGATTACTTTTAAAATAGTAACTGACAAATATGCTGAAAATAAAAATCTTGCCGATTACTTTTGAAATAGTAACCGACGAATGTGTTGAAAATAAATCATGCCGATTACCTTTGAAATAGTAACCGACGAATATGCTGAAAATAAATCATGTCGATTACTTTTGAAATAGTCACCGACGAATATGCTGAAAATAAAAATCTTGCCGATTACTTTTGAAATAGTAACCGACGAATGTGCTGAAAATAAATCATGCCGATTACTTTTGAAATAATAAGCGACGAATATGTTGAAAATAAAAATCTTGCCGATTACTTTTAAAAAAGTAACCAATGAATGTGCTGAAAATAAAGTCATGCCGATTACTTTTGAAATAGTAACCGACGAATATGTTGAAAATAAAAATCTTGCCGATTAGTTTTGAAATAGTAACCGACGAATGTGCTGAAAATAAAGTCTTGTCGATTACTTTTAAAATAGTAACCGACAAATATGCTGAAAATAAAGTCTTGCCGATTACTTTTGAAATAGTAACCGACGAATATGTTGAAAATAAAAATCTTGTCGATTACTTTTAAAATAGTAACCGACAAATATGCTGAAAATAAAAATCTTGTCGATTACTTTTGAAAAAGTAACCGACAAATATGCTGAAAATAAAAATCTTGCCGATTACTTTTGAAAAAGTAACCGACAAATATGCTGAAAATAAAAATCTTGCCGATTACTTTTGAAATAGTCACCGACCAATATACTGAAAATAAAAATCTTGCCGATTACTTTTGAAATAGTAACCGACGAATGTCTTGAAAATAAATCATGCCGATTACTTTTGAAATAGTCACCGACGAATATGCTGAAAATAAAAATCTTGCTGATTACTTTTGAAATAGAAACCGACGAATGTGCTGAAAATAAATCTTGCCGATTACTTTTGAAATAGTAACCGACGAATATGTTGAAAATAAAAATCTTGTCGATTACTTTTAAAATAGTAACCGACAAATATGCTGAAAATGAAAATCTTGCCGATTACTTTTGAAATAGTAACCGACGAATGTGTTGAAAATAAATCATGCCGATTACCTTTGAAATAGTAACCGACGAATATGCTGAAAATAAATCATGTCGATTACTTTTGAAATAGTCACCGACGAATATGCTGAAAATAAAAATCTTGCCGATTACTTTTGAAATAGTAACCAACGAATGTGCTGAAAATAAATCATGCCGATTACTTTTGAAATAATAAGCGACGAATATGTTGAAAATAAAAATCTTACCCATTACTTTTGAAATAGTCACCAACGAATATGCTGAAAATAAAGTCTTGTCGATTACTTTTGAAATAGTAACCGACGAATATGTTGAAAATAAAAATCTTGTCGATTACTTTTAAAATAGTAACCGACAAATATGCTGAAAATAAAAATCTTGTCGATTACTTTTGAAAAAGTAACCGACAAATATGCTTAAAATAAAAATCTTGTCGATTACTTTTGAAAAAGTAACCGACAAATATGCTGAAAAAAAAAATCTTCCCGATTACTTTTGAAATAGTCACCGACCAATATGCTGAAAATAAAAATCTTGCCGATTACTTTTGAAATAGTAACCGACGAATGTCTTGAAAATAAATCATGCCGATTACTTTTGAAATAGTCACCGACGAATATGCTGAAAATAAAAATCTTGCTGATTACTTTTGAAATAGTAACCGACGAATGTGCTGAAAATAAATCATGCCGATTACTTTCGAAATAGTAAGCGACGAATATGTTGAAAATAAAAATCTTACCCATTACTTTTAAAATAGTAACCAACGAATGTACTGAAAATAAAGTCTTGCCGATTACTTTTGAAATAGTAACCGACGAATATGTTGAAAATAAAAATCTTGTCGATTACTTTTGAAATAGTAACCGACGAATGTGCAGAAAATAGATCATGCCGATTACTTTTGAAATAGTAACCGACGAACGTGTTGAAAATAAATCATGCCGATTACCTTTGAAAGAGTAACCGACGAATATGTTGAAAATAAAAATCTTGTCGATTACTTTTAAAATAGTAACTGACAAATATGCTGAAAATAAAAATCTTGCTGATTACTTTTGAAATAGAAACCGACGAATGTGCTGAAAATAAATCATGCCGATTACTTTCAAAATAGTAAGCGACGAATATGTTGAAAATAAAAATCTTACCGATTACTTTTAAAATAGTAACCAACGAATGTACTGAAAATAAAGTCTTGCCGATTACTTTTGAAATAGTAACCGACGAATATGTTGAAAATAAAAATCTTGTCGATTACTTTTAAAATAGTAACCGACAAATATGCTGAAAATGAAAATCTTGCCGATTACTTTTGAAATAGTAACCGACGAATGTGCTGAAAATAAATCATGCCGATTACTTTTGAAATAATAAGCGACGAATATGTTGAAAATAAAAATCTTACCGATTACTTTTAAAATAGTAACCAACGAATGTACTGAAAATAAAGTCTTGCCGATTACTTTTGAAATAGTAACCGACGAATATGTTGAAAATAAAAATCTTGTCGATTACTTTTAAAATAGTAACCGACAAATATGCTGAAAATGAAAATCTTGCCGATTACTTTTGAAATAGTAACCGACGAATGTGTTGAAAATAAATCATGCCGATTACCTTTGAAATAGTAACCGACGAATATGCTGAAAATAAATCATGTCGATTACTTTTGAAATAGTCACCGACGAATATGCTGAAAATAAAAATCTTGCCGATTACTTTTGAAATAGTAACCAACGAATGTGCTGAAAATAAATCATGCCGATTACTTTTGAAATAATAAGCGACGAATATGTTGAAAATAAAAATCTTACCCATTACTTTTGAAATAGTCACCAACGAATATGCTGAAAATAAAGTCTTGTCGATTACTTTTGAAATAGTAACCGACGAATATGTTGAAAATAAAAATCTTGTCGATTACTTTTGAAAAAGTAACCGACAAATATGCTGAAAATAAAAATCTTGTCGATTACTTTTGAAAAAGTAACCGACAAATATGCTGAAAAAAAAAATCTTGCCGATTACTTTTGAAATAGTCACCGACCAATATGCTGAAAATAAAAATCTTGCCGATTACTTTTGAAATAGTAACCGACGAATGTCTCTAAAATAAATCATGCCGATTACTTTTGAAATAGTCATCGACGAATATGCTGAAAATAAAAATCTTGCTGATTACTTTTGAAATAGTAACCGACGAATGTGCTGAAAATAAATCATGCCGATTACTTTCGAAATAGTAAGCGACGAATATGTTGAAAATAAAAATCTTACCCATTACTTTTAAAATAGTAACCAACGAATGTACTGAAAATAAAGTCTTGCCGATTACTTTTGAAATAGTAACCGACGAATATGTTGAAAATAAAAATCTTGTCGATTACTTTTAAAATAGTAACCGACGAATGTGTTGAAAATAAATCATGCCGATTACCTTTGAAATAGTAACCGACGAATATGCTGAAAATAAATCATGTCGATTACTTTTGAAAAAATAAGCGACGAATATGTTGAAAATAAAAATCTTACCCATTACTTTTGAAATAGTAACCGACAAATGTGTTGAAAATAAATCATGCCGATTACCTTTGAAATAGTAACCGACGAATATGCTGAAAATAAATCATGTCGATTTCTTTTGAAATAGTCACCGACGAATATGCTGAAAATAAAAATCTTGCCGATTACTTTTGAAATAGTAACCGACGAATGTGCTGAAAATAAATCATGCCGATTACTTTTGAAATAATAAGCGACGAATATGTTGAAAATAAAAATCTTACCCATTACTTTTGAAATAGTCACCAACGAATATGCTGAAAATAAAGTCTTGTCGATTACTTTTGAAATAGTAACCGACGAATATGTTGAAAATAAAAATCTTGTCGATTACTTTTAAAATAGTAACCGACAAATATGCTGAAAATAAAAATCTTGTCGATTACTTTTGAAAAAGTAACCGACAAATATGCTGAAAATGAAAATCTTGCCGATTACTTTTGAAATAGTAACCGACGAATGTGCTGAAAATAAATCATGCCGATTACTTTTGAAATAATAAGCGACGAATATGTTGAAAATAAAAATCTTACCGATTACTTTTAAAATAGTAACCAACGAATGTACTGAAAATAAAGTCTTGCCGATTACTTTTGAAATAGTAACCGACGAATATGTTGAAAATAAAAATCTTGTCGATTACTTTTAAAATAGTAACCGACAAATATGCTGAAAATGAAAATCTTGCCGATTACTTTTGAAATAGTAACCGACGAATGTGTTGAAAATAAATCATGCCGATTACCTTTGAAATAGTAACCGACGAATATGCTGAAAATAAATCATGTCGATTACTTTTGAAATAGTCACCGACGAATATGCTGAAAATAAAAATCTTGCCGATTACTTTTGAAATAGTAACCAACGAATGTGCTGAAAATAAATCATGCCGATTACTTTTGAAATAATAAGCGACGAATATGTTGAAAATAAAAATCTTACCCATTACTTTTGAAATAGTCACCAACGAATATGCTGAAAATAAAGTCTTGTCGATTACTTTTGAAATAGTAACCGACGAATATGTTGAAAATAAAAATCTTGTCGATTACTTTTGAAAAAGTAACCGACAAATATGCTGAAAATAAAAATCTTGTCGATTACTTTTGAAAAAGTAACCGACAAATATGCTGAAAAAAAAAATCTTGCCGATTACTTTTGAAATAGTCACCGACCAATATGCTGAAAATAAAAATCTTGCCGATTACTTTTGAAATAGTAACCGACGAATGTCTCTAAAATAAATCATGCCGATTACTTTTGAAATAGTCATCGACGAATATGCTGAAAATAAAAATCTTGCTGATTACTTTTGAAATAGTAACCGACGAATGTGCTGAAAATAAATCATGCCGATTACTTTCGAAATAGTAAGCGACGAATATGTTGAAAATAAAAATCTTACCCATTACTTTTAAAATAGTAACCAACGAATGTACTGAAAATAAAGTCTTGCCGATTACTTTTGAAATAGTAACCGACGAATATGTTGAAAATAAAAATCTTGTCGATTACTTTTAAAATAGTAACCGACGAATGTGTTGAAAATAAATCATGCCGATTACCTTTGAAATAGTAACCGACGAATATGCTGAAAATAAATCATGTCGATTACTTTTGAAAAAATAAGCGACGAATATGTTGAAAATAAAAATCTTACCCATTACTTTTGAAATAGTAACCGACAAATGTGTTGAAAATAAATCATGCCGATTACCTTTGAAATAGTAACCGACGAATATGCTGAAAATAAATCATGTCGATTTCTTTTGAAATAGTCACCGACGAATATGCTGAAAATAAAAATCTTGCCGATTACTTTTGAAATAGTAACCGACGAATGTGCTGAAAATAAATCATGCCGATTACTTTTGAAATAATAAGCGACGAATATGTTGAAAATAAAAATCTTACCCATTACTTTTGAAATAGTCACCAACGAATATGCTGAAAATAAAGTCTTGTCGATTACTTTTGAAATAGTAACCGACGAATATGTTGAAAATAAAAATCTTGTCGATTACTTTTAAAATAGTAACCGACAAATATGCTGAAAATAAAAATCTTGTCGATTACTTTTGAAAAAGTAACCGACAAATATGCTGAAAATAAAAATCTTGTCGATTACTTTTGAAAAAGTAACCGACAAATATGCTGAAAAAAAAAATCTTGCCGATTACTTTTGAAATAGTCACCGACCAATATGCTGAAAATAAAAATCTTGCCGATTACTTTTGAAATAGTAACCGACGAATGTCTCTAAAATAAATCATGCCGATTACTTTTGAAATAGTCACCGACGAATATGCTGAAAATAAAAATCTTGCTGATTACTTTTGAAATAGTAACCGACGAATGTGCTGAAAATAAATCATGCCGATTACTTTCGAAATAGTAAGCGACGAATATGTTGAAAATAAAAATCTTACCCATTACTTTTAAAATAGTAACCAACGAATGTACTGAAAATAAAGTCTTGCCGATTACTTTTGAAATAGTAACCGACGAATATGTTGAAAATAAAAATCTTGTCGATTACTTTTGAAATAGTAACCGAGGAATGTGCAGAAAATAGATCATGCCGATTACTTTTGAAATAGTAACCGACGAACGTGTTGAAAATAAATCATGCCGATTACCTTTGAAAGAGTAACCGACGAATATGTTGAAAATAAAAATCTTGTCGATTACTTTTAAAATAGTAACTGACAAATATGCTGAAAATAAAAATCTTGCTGATTACTTTTGAAATAGAAACCGACGAATGTGCTGAAAATAAATCATGCCGATTACTTTCAAAATAGTAAGCGACGAATATGTTGAAAATAAAAATCTTACCGATTACTTTTAAAATAGTAACCAACGAATGTACTGAAAATAAAGTCTTGCCGATTACTTTTGAAATAGTAACCGACGAATATGTTGAAAATAAAAATCTTGTCGATTACTTTTAAAATAGTAACCGACAAATATGCTGAAAATGAAAATCTTGCCGATTACTTTTGAAATAGTAACCGACGAATGTGTTGAAAATAAAAATCTTGTCGATTACTTTTGAAAAAGTAACCGACAAATATGCTGAAAATAAAAATCTTGTCGATTACTTTTGAAAAAGTAACCGACAAATATGCTGAAAAAAAAAATCTTGCCGATTACTTTTGAAATAGTCACCGACCAATATGCTGAAAATAAAAATCTTGCCGATTACTTTTGAAATAGTAACCGACGAATGTCTTGAAAATAAATCATGCCGATTACTTTTGAAATAGTCACCGACGAATATGCTGAAAATAAAAATCTTGCTGATTACTTTTGAAATAGTAACCGACGAATGTACTGAAAATAAATCATGCCGATTACTTTCGAAATAGTAAGCGACGAATATGTTGAAAATAAAAATCTTACCCATTACTTTTAAAATAGTAACCAACGAATGTACTGAAAATAAAGTCTTGCCGATTACTTTTGAAATAGTAACCGACGAATATGTTGAAAATAAAAATCTTGTCGATTACTTTTTAAATAGTAACCGACGAATGTGCAGAAAATAGATCATGCCGATTACTTTTGAAATAGTAACCGACGAACGTGTTGAAAATAAATCATGCCGATTACCTTTGAAATAGTAACTGACAAATATGCTGAAAATAAAAATCTTGCCGATTACTTTTGAAATAGTAACCGACGAATGTTGTGAAAATAAATCATGCCGATTACCTTTGAAATAGTAACCGACGAATATGCTGAAAATAAATCATGTCGATTACTTTTGAAATAGTCACCGACGAATATGCTGAAAATAAAAATCTTGCCGATTACTTTTGAAATAGTAACCGACGAATGTGCTGAAAATAAATCATGCCGATTACTTTTGAAATAATAAGCGACGAATATGTTGAAAATAAAAATCTTGCCGATTACTTTTAAAAAAGTAACCAATGAATGTGCTGAAAATAAAGTCATGCCGATTACTTTTGAAATAGTAACCGACGAATATGTTGAAAATAAAAATCTTGCCGATTAGTTTTGAAATAGTAACCGACGAATGTGCTGAAAATAAAGTCTTGTCGATTACTTTTCAAATAGTAACCGACAAATATGCTGAAAATAAAGTCTTGCCGATTACTTTTGAAATAGTAACCGACGAATATGTTGAAAATAAAAATCTTGTCGATTACTTTTAAAATAGTAACCGACAAATATGCTGAAAATAAAAATCTTGTCGATTACTTTTGAAAAAGTAACCGACAAATATGCTGAAAATAAAAATCTTGCCGATTACTTTTGAAAAAGTAACCGACAAATATGCTGAAAATAAAAATCTTGCCGATTACTTTTGAAATAGTCACCGACCAATATACTGAAAATAAAAATCTTGCCGATTACTTTTGAAATAGTAACCGACGAATGTCTTGAAAATAAATCATGCCGATTACTTTTGAAATAGTCACCGACGAATATGCTGAAAATAAAAATCTTGCTGATTACTTTTGAAATAGAAACCGACGAATGTGCTGAAAATAAATCATGCCGATTACTTTCGAAATAGTAAGCGACGAATATGTTGAAAATAAAAATCTTACCGATTACTTTTAAAATAGTAACCAACGAATGTACGGAAAATAAAGTCTTGCCGATTACTTTTGAAATAGTAACCGACGAATATGTTGAAAATAAAAATCTTGTCGATTACTTTTAAAATAGTAACCGACAAATATGCTGAAAATGAAAATCTTGCCGATTACTTTTGAAATAGTAACCGACGAATGTGTTGAAAATAAATCATGCCGATTACCTTTGAAATAGTAACCGACGAATATGCTGAAAATAAATCATGTCGATTACTTTTGAAATAGTCACCGACGAATATGCTGAAAATAAAAATCTTGCCGATTACTTTTGAAATAGTAACCAACGAATGTGCTGAAAATAAATCATGCCGATTACTTTTGAAATAATAAGCGACGAATATGTTGAAAATAAAAATCTTACCCATTACTTTTGAAATAGTCACCAACGAATATGCTGAAAATAAAGTCTTGTCGATTACTTTTGAAATAGTAACCGACGAATATGTTGAAAATAAAAATCTTGTCGATTACTTTTAAAATAGTAACCGACAAATATGCTGAAAATAAAAATCTTGTCGATTACTTTTGAAAAAGTAACCGACAAATATGCTGAAAATAAAAATCTTGTCGATTACTTTTGAAAAAGTAACCGACAAATATGCTGAAAAAAAAAATCTTGCCGATTACTTTTGAAATAGTCACCGACCAATATGCTGAAAATAAAAATCTTGCCGATTACTTTTGAAATAGTAACCGACGAATGTCTTGAAAATAAATCATGCCGATTACTTTTGAAATAGTCACCGACGAATATGCTGAAAATAAAAATCTTGCTGATTACTTTTGAAATAGTAACCGACGAATGTGCTGAAAATAAATCATGCCGATTACTTTCGAAATAGTAAGCGACGAATATGTTGAAAATAAAAATCTTACCCATTACTTTTAAAATAGTAACCAACGAATGTACTGAAAATAAAGTCTTGCCGATTACTTTTGAAATAGTAACCGACGAATATGTTGAAAATAAAAATCTTGTCGATTACTTTTTAAATAGTAACCGACGAATGTGCAGAAAATAGATCATGCCGATTACTTTTGAAATAGTAACCGACGAACGTGTTGAAAATAAATCATGCCGATTACCTTTGAAAGAGTAACCGACGAATATGTTGAAAATAAAAATCTTGTCGATTACTTTTAAAATAGTAACTGACAAATATGCTGAAAATAAAAATCTTGCCGATTACTTTTGAAATAGTAACCGACGAATGTGTTGAAAATAAATCATGCCGATTACCTTTGAAATAGTAACCGACGAATATGCTGAAAATAAATCATGTCGATTACTTTTGAAATAGTCACCGACGAATATGCTGAAAATAAAAATCTTGCCGATTACTTTTGAAATAGTAACCGACGAATGTGCTGAAAATAAATCATGCCGATTACTTTTGAAATAATAAGCGACGAATATGTTGAAAATAAAAATCTTGCCGATTAATTTTAAAAAAGTAACCAATGAATGTGCTGAAAATAAAGTCATGCCGATTACTTTTGAAATAGTAACCGACGAATATGTTGAAAATAAAAATCTTGCCGATTAGTTTTGAAATAGTAACCGACGAATGTGCTGAAAATAAAGTCTTGTCGATTACTTTTAAAATAGTAACCGACAAATATGCTGAAAATAAAGTCTTGCCGATTACTTTTGAAATAGTAACCGACGAATATGTTGAAAATAAAAATCTTGTCGATTACTTTTAAAATAGTAACCGACAAATATGCTGAAAATAAAAATCTTGTCGATTACTTTTGAAAAAGTAACCGACAAATATGCTGAAAATAAAAATCTTGCCGATTACTTTTGAAAAAGTAACCGACAAATATGCTGAAAATAAAAATCTTGCCGATTACTTTTGAAATAGTCACCGACCAATATACTGAAAATAAAAATCTTGCCGATTACTTTTGAAATAGTAACCGACGAATGTCTTGAAAATAAATCATGCCGATTACTTTTGAAATAGTCACCGACGAATATGCTGAAAATAAAAATCTTGCTGATTACTTTTGAAATAGAAACCGACGAATGTGCTGAAAATAAATCTTGCCGATTACTTTTGAAATAGTAACCGACGAATATGTTGAAAATAAAAATCTTGTCGATTACTTTTAAAATAGTAACCGACAAATATGCTGAAAATGAAAATCTTGCCGATTACTTTTGAAATAGTAACCGATGAATGTGTTGAAAATAAATCATGCCGATTACCTTTGAAATAGTAACCGACGAATATGCTGAAAATAAATCATGTCGATTACTTTTGAAATAGTCACCGACGAATATGCTGAAAATAAAAATCTTGCCGATTACTTTTGAAATAGTAACCAACGAATGTGCTGAAAATAAATCATGCCGATTACTTTTGAAATAATAAGCGACGAATATGTTGAAAATAAAAATCTTACCCATTACTTTTGAAATAGTCACCAACGAATATGCTGAAAATAAAGTCTTGTCGATTACTTTTGAAATAGTAACCGACGAATATGTTGAAAATAAAAATCTTGTCGATTACTTTTAAAATAGTAACCGACAAATATGCTGAAAATAAAGTCTTGCCGATTACTTTTGAAATAGTAACCGACGAATATGTTGAAAATAAAAATCTTGTCGATTACTTTTAAAATAGTAACCGACAAATATGCTGAAAATAAAAATCTTGTCGATTACTTTTGAAAAAGTAACCGACAAATATGCTGAAAATAAAAATCTTGCCGATTACTTTTGAAAAAGTAACCGACAAATATGCAGAAAATAAAAATCTTGCCGATTACTTTTGAAATAGTCACCGACCAATATACTGAAAATAAAAATCTTGCCGATTACTTTTGAAATAGTAACCGACGAATGTCTTGAAAATAAATCATGCCGATTACTTTTGAAATAGTCACCGACGAATATGCTGAAAATAAAAATCTTGCTGATTACTTTTGAAATAGAAACCGACGAATGTGCTGAAAATAAATCTTGCCGATTACTTTTGAAATAGTAACCGACGAATATGTTGAAAATAAAAATCTTGTCGATTACTTTTAAAATAGTAACCGACAAATATGCTGAAAATGAAAATCTTGCCGATTACTTTTGAAATAGTAACCGATGAATGTGTTGAAAATAAATCATGCCGATTACCTTTGAAATAGTAACCGACGAATATGCTGAAAATAAATCATGTCGATTACTTTTGAAATAGTCACCGACGAATATGCTGAAAATAAAAATCTTGCCGATTACTTTTGAAATAGTAACCAACGAATGTGCTGAAAATAAATCATGCCGATTACTTTTGAAATAATAAGCGACGAATATGTTGAAAATAAAAATCTTACCCATTACTTTTGAAATAGTCACCAACGAATATGCTGAAAATAAAGTCTTGTCGATTACTTTTGAAATAGTAACCGACGAATATGTTGAAAATAAAAATCTTGTCGATTACTTTTAAAATAGTAACCGACAAATATGCTGAAAATAAAGTCTTGCCGATTACTTTTGAAATAGTAACCGACGAATATGTTGAAAATAAAAATCTTGTCGATTACTTTTAAAATAGTAACCGACAAATATGCTGAAAATAAAAATCTTGTCGATTACTTTTGAAAAAGTAACCGACAAATATGCTGAAAATAAAAATCTTGCCGATTACTTTTGAAAAAGTAACCGACAAATATGCTGAAAATAAAAATCTTGCCGATTACTTTTGAAATAGTCACCGACCAATATACTGAAAATAAAAATCTTGCCGATTACTTTTGAAATAGTAACCGACGAATGTCTTGAAAATAAATCATGCCGATTACTTTTGAAATAGTCACCGACGAATATGCTGAAAATAAAAATCTTGCTGATTACTTTTGAAATAGAAACCGACGAATGTGCTGAAAATAAATCTTGCCGATTACTTTTGAAATAGTAACCGACGAATATGTTGAAAATAAAAATCTTGTCGATTACTTTTAAAATAGTAACCGACAAATATGCTGAAAATGAAAATCTTGCCGATTACTTTTGAAATAGTAACCGATGAATGTGTTGAAAATAAATCATGCCGATTACCTTTGAAATAGTAACCGACGAATATGCTGAAAATAAATCATGTCGATTACTTTTGAAATAGTCACCGACGAATATGCTGAAAATAAAAATCTTGCTGATTACTTTTGAAATAGTAACCAACGAATGTGCTGAAAATAAATCATGCCGATTACTTTTGAAATAATAAGCGACGAATATGTTGAAAATAAAAATCTTACCCATTACTTTTGAAATAGTCACCAACGAATATGCTGAAAATAAAGTCTTGTCGATTACTTTTGAAATAGTAACCGACGAATATGTTGAAAATAAAAATCTTGTCGATTACTTTTAAAATAGTAACCGACAAATATGCTGAAAATAAAAATCTTGTCGATTACTTTTGAAAAAGTAACCGACAAATATGCTTAAAATAAAAATCTTGTCGATTACTTTTGAAAAAGTAACCGACAAATATGCTGAAAAAAAAAATCTTCCCGATTACTTTTGAAATAGTCACCGACCAATATGCTGAAAATAAAAATCTTGCCGATTACTTTTGAAATAGTAACCGACGAATGTCTTGAAAATAAATCATGCCGATTACTTTTGAAATAGTCACCGACGAATATGCTGAAAATAAAAATCTTGCTGATTACTTTTGAAATAGTAACCGACGAATGTGCTGAAAATAAATCATGCCGATTACTTTCGAAATAGTAAGCGACGAATATGTTGAAAATAAAAATCTTACCCATTACTTTTAAAATAGTAACCAACGAATGTACTGAAAATAAAGTCTTGCCGATTACTTTTGAAATAGTAACCGACGAATATGTTGAAAATAAAAATCTTGTCGATTACTTTTGAAATAGTAACCGACGAATGTGCAGAAAATAGATCATGCCGATTACTTTTGAAATAGTAACCGACGAACGTGTTGAAAATAAATCATGCCGATTACCTTTGAAAGAGTAACCGACGAATATGTTGAAAATAAAAATCTTGTCGATTACTTTTAAAATAGTAACTGACAAATATGCTGAAAATAAAAATCTTGCTGATTACTTTTGAAATAGAAACCGACGAATGTGCTGAAAATAAATCATGCCGATTACTTTCAAAATAGTAAGCGACGAATATGTTGAAAATAAAAATCTTACCGATTACTTTTAAAATAGTAACCAACGAATGTACTGAAAATAAAGTCTTGCCGATTACTTTTGAAATAGTAACCGACGAATATGTTGAAAATAAAAATCTTGTCGATTACTTTTAAAATAGTAACCGACAAATATGCTGAAAATGAAAATCTTGCCGATTACTTTTGAAATAGTAACCGACGAATGTGTTGAAAATAAATCATGCCGATTACCTTTGAAATAGTAACCGACGAATATGCTGAAAATAAATCATGTCGATTACTTTTGAAATAGTCACCGACGAATATGCTGAAAATAAAAATCTTGCCGATTACTTTTGAAATAGTAACCAACGAATGTGCTGAAAATAAATCATGCCGATTACTTTTGAAATAATAAGCGACGAATATGTTGAAAATAAAAATCTTACCCATTACTTTTGAAATAGTCACCAACGAATATGCTGAAAATAAAGTCTTGTCGATTACTTTTGAAATAGTAACCGACGAATATGTTGAAAATAAAAGTCTTGTCGATTACTTTTAAAATAGTAACCGACAAATATGCTGAAAATAAAAATCTTGTCGATTACTTTTGAAAAAGTAACCGACAAATATGCTGAAAATAAAAATCTTGTCGATTACTTTTGAAAAAGTAACCGACAAATATGCTGAAAAAAAAAATCTTGCCGATTACTTTTGAAATAGTCACCGACCAATATGCTGAAAATAAAAATCTTGCCGATTACTTTTGAAATAGTAACCGACGAATGTCTCTAAAATAAATCATGCCGATTACTTTCGAAATAGTCACCGACGAATATGCTGAAAATAAAAATCTTGCTGATTACTTTTGAAATAGTAACCGACGAATGTGCTGAAAATAAATCATGCCGATTACTTTCGAAATAGTAAGCGACGAATATGTTGAAAATAAAAATCTTACCCATTACTTTTAAAATAGTAACCAACGAATGTACTGAAAATAAAGTCTTGCCGATTACTTTTGAAATAGTAACCGACGAATATGTTGAAAATAAAAATCTTGTCGATTACTTTTGAAATAGTAACCGAGGAATGTGCAGAAAATAGATCATGCCGATTACTTTTGAAATAGTAACCGACGAACGTGTTGAAAATAAATCATGCCGATTACCTTTGAAAGAGTAACCGACGAATATGTTGAAAATAAAAATCTTGTCGATTACTTTTAAAATAGTAACTGACAAATATGCTGAAAATAAAAATCTTGCTGATTACTTTTGAAATAGAAACCGACGAATGTGCTGAAAATAAATCATGCCGATTACTTTTGAAATAATAAGCGACGAATATGTTGAAAATAAAAATCTTACCCATTACTTTTGAAATAGTCACCAACGAATATGCTGAAAATAAAGTCTTGTCGATTACTTTTGAAATAGTAACCGACGAATATGTTGAAAATAAAAATCTTGTCGATTACTTTTAAAATAGTAACCGACAAATATGCTGAAAATAAAGTCTTGCCGATTACTTTTGAAATAGTAACCGACGAATATGTTGAAAATAAAAATCTTGTCGATTACTTTTAAAATAGTAACCGACAAATATGCTGAAAATAAAAATCTTGTCGATTACTTTTGAAAAAGTAACCGACAAATATGCTGAAAATAAAAATCTTGCCGATTACTTTTGAAAAAGTAACCGACAAATATGCTGAAAATAAAAATCTTGCCGATTACTTTTGAAATAGTCACCGACCAATATACTGAAAATAAAAATCTTGCCGATTACTTTTGAAATAGTAACCGACGAATGTCTTGAAAATAAATCATGCCGATTACTTTTGAAATAGTCACCGACGAATATGCTGAAAATAAAAATCTTGCCGATTACTTTTGAAATAGTAACCAACGAATGTGCTGAAAATAAATCATGCCGATTACTTTTGAAATAATAAGCGACGAATATGTTGAAAATAAAAATCTTACCCATTACTTTTGAAATAGTCACCAACGAATATGCTGAAAATAAAGTCTTGTCGATTACTTTTGAAATAGTAACCGACGAATATGTTGAAAATAAAAATCTTGTCGATTACTTTTAAAATAGTAACCGACAAATATGCTGAAAATAAAGTCTTGCCGATTACTTTTGAAATAGTAACCGACGAATATGTTGAAAATAAAAATCTTGTCGATTACTTTTAAAATAGTAACCGACAAATATGCTGAAAATAAAAATCTTGTCGATTACTTTTGAAAAAGTAACCGACAAATATGCTGAAAATAAAAATCTTGCCGATTACTTTTGAAAAAGTAACCGACAAATATGCTGAAAATAAAAATCTTGCCGATTACTTTTGAAATAGTCACCGACCAATATACTGAAAATAAAAATCTTGCCGATTACTTTTGAAATAGTAACCGACGAATGTCTTGAAAATAAATCATGCCGATTACTTTTGAAATAGTCACCGACGAATATGCTGAAAATAAAAATCTTGCTGATTACTTTTGAAATAGAAACCGACGAATGTGCTGAAAATAAATCTTGCCGATTACTTTTGAAATAGTAACCGACGAATATGTTGAAAATAAAAATCTTGTCGATTACTTTTAAAATAGTAACCGACAAATATGCTGAAAATGAAAATCTTGCCGATTACTTTTGAAATAGTAACCGATGAATGTGTTGAAAATAAATCATGCCGATTACCTTTGAAATAGTAACCGACGAATATGCTGAAAATAAATCATGTCGATTACTTTTGAAATAGTCACCGACGAATATGCTGAAAATAAAAATCTTGCTGATTACTTTTGAAATAGTAACCAACGAATGTGCTGAAAATAAATCATGCCGATTACTTTTGAAATAATAAGCGACGAATATGTTGAAAATAAAAATCTTACCCATTACTTTTGAAATAGTCACCAACGAATATGCTGAAAATAAAGTCTTGTCGATTACTTTTGAAATAGTAACCGACGAATATGTTGAAAATAAAAATCTTGTCGATTACTTTTAAAATAGTAACCGACAAATATGCTGAAAATAAAAATCTTGTCGATTACTTTTGAAAAAGTAACCGACAAATATGCTTAAAATAAAAATCTTGTCGATTACTTTTGAAAAAGTAACCGACAAATATGCTGAAAAAAAAAAATCTTCCCGATTACTTTTGAAATAGTCACCGACCAATATGCTGAAAATAAAAATCTTGCCGATTACTTTTGAAATAGTAACCGACGAATGTCTTGAAAATAAATCATGCCGATTACTTTTGAAATAGTCACCGACGAATATGCTGAAAATAAAAATCTTGCTGATTACTTTTGAAATAGTAACCGACGAATGTGCTGAAAATAAATCATGCCGATTACTTTCGAAATAGTAAGCGACGAATATGTTGAAAATAAAAATCTTACCCATTACTTTTAAAATAGTAACCAACGAATGTACTGAAAATAAAGTCTTGCCGATTACTTTTGAAATAGTAACCGACGAATATGTTGAAAATAAAAATCTTGTCGATTACTTTTGAAATAGTAACCGACGAATGTGCAGAAAATAGATCATGCCGATTACTTTTGAAATAGTAACCGACGAACGTGTTGAAAATAAATCATGCCGATTACCTTTGAAAGAGTAACCGACGAATATGTTGAAAATAAAAATCTTGTCGATTACTTTTAAAATAGTAACTGACAAATATGCTGAAAATAAAAATCTTGCTGATTACTTTTGAAATAGAAACCGACGAATGTGCTGAAAATAAATCATGCCGATTACTTTCAAAATAGTAAGCGACGAATATGTTGAAAATAAAAATCTTACCGATTACTTTTAAAATAGTAACCAACGAATGTACTGAAAATAAAGTCTTGCCGATTACTTTTGAAATAGTAACCGACGAATATGTTGAAAATAAAAATCTTGTCGATTACTTTTAAAATAGTAACCGACAAATATGCTGAAAATGAAAATCTTGCCGATTACTTTTGAAATAGTAACCGACGAATGTGTTGAAAATAAATCATGCCGATTACCTTTGAAATAGTAACCGACGAATATGCTGAAAATAAATCATGTCGATTACTTTTGAAATAGTCACCGACGAATATGCTGAAAATAAAAATCTTGCCGATTACTTTTGAAATAGTAACCAACGAATGTGCTGAAAATAAATCATGCCGATTACTTTTGAAATAATAAGCGACGAATATGTTGAAAATAAAAATCTTACCCATTACTTTTGAAATAGTCACCAACGAATATGCTGAAAATAAAGTCTTGTCGATTACTTTTGAAATAGTAACCGACGAATATGTTGAAAATAAAAGTCTTGTCGATTACTTTTAAAATAGTAACCGACAAATATGCTGAAAATAAAAATCTTGTCGATTACTTTTGAAAAAGTAACCGACAAATATGCTGAAAATAAAAATCTTGTCGATTACTTTTGAAAAAGTAACCGACAAATATGCTGAAAAAAAAAATCTTGCCGATTACTTTTGAAATAGTCACCGACCAATATGCTGAAAATAAAAATCTTGCCGATTACTTTTGAAATAGTAACCGACGAATGTCTCTAAAATAAATCATGCCGATTACTTTCGAAATAGTCACCGACGAATATGCTGAAAATAAAAATCTTGCTGATTACTTTTGAAATAGTAACCGACGAATGTGCTGAAAATAAATCATGCCGATTACTTTCGAAATAGTAAGCGACGAATATGTTGAAAATAAAAATCTTACCCATTACTTTTAAAATAGTAACCAACGAATGTACTGAAAATAAAGTCTTGCCGATTACTTTTGAAATAGTAACCGACGAATATGTTGAAAATAAAAATCTTGTCGATTACTTTTGAAATAGTAACCGAGGAATGTGCAGAAAATAGATCATGCCGATTACTTTTGAAATAGTAACCGACGAACGTGTTGAAAATAAATCATGCCGATTACCTTTGAAAGAGTAACCGACGAATATGTTGAAAATAAAAATCTTGTCGATTACTTTTAAAATAGTAACTGACAAATATGCTGAAAATAAAAATCTTGCTGATTACTTTTGAAATAGAAACCGACGAATGTGCTGAAAATAAATCATGCCGATTACTTTCAAAATAGTAAGCGACGAATATGTTGAAAATAAAAATCTTACCGATTACTTTTAAAATAGTAACCAACGAATGTACTGAAAATAAAGTCTTGCCGATTACTTTTGAAATAGTAACCGACGAATATGTTGAAAATAAAAATCTTGTCGATTACTTTTAAAATAGTAACCGACAAATATGCTGAAAATGAAAATCTTGCCGATTACTTTTGAAATAGTCACCGACCAATATACTGAAAATAAAAATCTTGCCGATTACTTTTGAAATAGTAACCGACGAATGTCTTGAAAATAAATCATGCCGATTACTTTTGAAATAGTCACCGACGAATATGCTGAAAATAAAAATCTTGCTGATTACTTTTGAAATAGAAACCGACGAATGTGCTGAAAATAAATCTTGCCGATTACTTTTGAAATAGTAACCGACGAATATGTTGAAAATAAAAATCTTGTCGATTACTTTTAAAATAGTAACCGACAAATATGCTGAAAATGAAAATCTTGCCGATTACTTTTGAAATAGTAACCGATGAATGTGTTGAAAATAAATCATGCCGATTACCTTTGAAATAGTAACCGACGAATATGCTGAAAATAAATCATGTCGATTACTTTTGAAATAGTCACCGACGAATATGCTGAAAATAAAAATCTTGCCGATTACTTTTGAAATAGTAACCAACGAATGTGCTGAAAATAAATCATGCCGATTACTTTTGAAATAATAAGCGACGAATATGTTGAAAATAAAAATCTTACCCATTACTTTTGAAATAGTCACCAACGAATATGCTGAAAATAAAGTCTTGTCGATTACTTTTGAAATAGTAACCGACGAATATGTTGAAAATAAAAATCTTGTCGATTACTTTTAAAATAGTAACCGACAAATATGCTGAAAATAAAAATCTTGTCGATTACTTTTGAAAAAGTAACCGACAAATATGCTTAAAATAAAAATCTTGTCGATTACTTTTGAAAAAGTAACCGACAAATATGCTGAAAAAAAAAATCTTCCCGATTACTTTTGAAATAGTCACCGACCAATATGCTGAAAATAAAAATCTTGCCGATTACTTTTGAAATAGTAACCGACGAATGTCTTGAAAATAAATCATGCCGATTACTTTTGAAATAGTCACCGACGAATATGCTGAAAATAAAAATCTTGCTGATTACTTTTGAAATAGTAACCGACGAATGTGCTGAAAATAAATCATGCCGATTACTTTCGAAATAGTAAGCGTCGAATATGTTGAAAATAAAAATCTTACCCATTACTTTTAAAATAGTAACCAACGAATGTACTGAAAATAAAGTCTTGCCGATTACTTTTGAAATAGTAACCGACGAATATGTTGAAAATAAAAATCTTGTCGATTACTTTTGAAATAGTAACCGACGAATGTGCAGAAAATAGATCATGCCGATTACTTTTGAAATAGTAACCGACGAACGTGTTGAAAATAAATCATGCCGATTACCTTTGAAAGAGTAACCGACGAATATGTTGAAAATAAAAATCTTGTCGATTACTTTTAAAATAGTAACTGACAAATATGCTGAAAATAAAAATCTTGCTGATTACTTTTGAAATAGAAACCGACGAATGTGCTGAAAATAAATCATGCCGATTACTTTCAAAATAGTAAGCGACGAATATGTTGAAAATAAAAATCTTACCGATTACTTTTAAAATAGTAACCAACGAATGTACTGAAAATAAAGTCTTGCCGATTACTTTTGAAATAGTAACCGACGAATATGTTGAAAATAAAAATCTTGTCGATTACTTTTAAAATAGTAACCGACAAATATGCTGAAAATGAAAATCTTGCCGATTACTTTTGAAATAGTCACCGACCAATATACTGAAAATAAAAATCTTGCCGATTACTTTTGAAATAGTAACCGACGAATGTCTTGAAAATAAATCATGCCGATTACTTTTGAAATAGTCACCGACGAATATGCTGAAAATAAAAATCTTGCTGATTACTTTTGAAATAGAAACCGACGAATGTGCTGAAAATAAATCTTGCCGATTACTTTTGAAATAGTAACCGACGAATATGTTGAAAATAAAAATCTTGTCGATTACTTTTAAAATAGTAACCGACAAATATGCTGAAAATGAAAATCTTGCCGATTACTTTTGAAATAGTCACCGACCAATATACTGAAAATAAAAATCTTGCCGATTACTTTTGAAATAGTAACCGACGAATGTCTTGAAAATAAATCATGCCGATTACTTTTGAAATAGTCACCGACGAATATGCTGAAAATAAAAATCTTGCTGATTACTTTTGAAATAGAAACCGACGAATGTGCTGAAAATAAATCTTGCCGATTACTTTTGAAATAGTAACCGACGAATATGTTGAAAATAAAAATCTTGTCGATTACTTTTAAAATAGTAACCGACAAATATGCTGAAAATGAAAATCTTGCCGATTACTTTTGAAATAGTAACCGAAGAATGTGTTGAAAATAAATCATGCCGATTACCTTTGAAATAGTAACCGACGAATATGCTGAAAATAAATCATGTCGATTACTTTTGAAATAGTCACCGACGAATATGCTGAAAATAAAAATCTTGCCGATTACTTTTGAAATAGTAACCAACGAATGTGCTGAAAATAAATCATGCCGATTACTTTTGAAATAATAAGCGACGAATATGTTGAAAATAAAAATCTTACCCATTACTTTTGAAATAGTCACCAACGAATATGCTGAAAATAAAGTCTTGTCGATTACTTTTGAAATAGTAACCGACGAATATGTTGAAAATAAAAATCTTGTCGATTACTTTTAAAATAGTAACCGACAAATATGCTGAAAATAAAAATCTTGTCGATTACTTTTGAAAAAGTAACCGACAAATATGCTTAAAATAAAAATCTTGTCGATTACTTTTGAAAAAGTAACCGACAAATATGCTGAAAAAAAAAATCTTCCCGATTACTTTTGAAATAGTCACCGACCAATATGCTGAAAATAAAAATCTTGCCGATTACTTTTGAAATAGTAACCGACGAATGTCTTGAAAATAAATCATGCCGATTACTTTTGAAATAGTCACCGACGAATATGCTGAAAATAAAAATCTTGCTGATTACTTTTGAAATAGTAACCGACGAATGTGCTGAAAATAAATCATGCCGATTACTTTCGAAATAGTAAGCGTCGAATATGTTGAAAATAAAAATCTTACCCATTACTTTTAAAATAGTAACCAACGAATGTACTGAAAATAAAGTCTTGCCGATTACTTTTGAAATAGTAACCGACGAATATGTTGAAAATAAAAATCTTGTCGATTACTTTTGAAATAGTAACCGACGAATGTGCAGAAAATAGATCATGCCGATTACTTTTGAAATAGTAACCGACGAACGTGTTGAAAATAAATCATGCCGATTACCTTTGAAAGAGTAACCGACGAATATGTTGAAAATAAAAATCTTGTCGATTACTTTTAAAATAGTAACTGACAAATATGCTGAAAATAAAAATCTTGCTGATTACTTTTGAAATAGAAACCGACGAATGTGCTGAAAATAAATCATGCCGATTACTTTCAAAATAGTAAGCGACGAATATGTTGAAAATAAAAATCTTACCGATTACTTTTAAAATAGTAACCAACGAATGTACTGAAAATAAAGTCTTGCCGATTACTTTTGAAATAGTAACCGACGAATATGTTGAAAATAAAAATCTTGTCGATTACTTTTAAAATAGTAACCGACAAATATGCTGAAAATGAAAATCTTGCCGATTACTTTTGAAATAGTAACCGACGAATGTGTTGAAAATAAATCATGCCGATTACCTTTGAAATAGTAACCGACGAATATGCTGAAAATAAATCATGTCGATTACTTTTGAAATAGTCACCGACGAATATGCTGAAAATAAAAATCTTGCCGATTACTTTTGAAATAGTAACCAACGAATGTGCTGAAAATAAATCATGCCGATTACTTTTGAAATAATAAGCGACGAATATGTTGAAAATAAAAATCTTACCCATTACTTTTGAAATAGTCACCAACGAATATGCTGAAAATAAAGTCTTGTCGATTACTTTTGAAATAGTAACCGACGAATATGTTGAAAATAAAAATCTTGTCGATTACTTTTAAAATAGTAACCGACAAATATGCTGAAAATAAAAATCTTGTCGATTACTTTTGAAAAAGTAACCGACAAATATGCTGAAAATAAAAATCTTGTCGATTACTTTTGAAAAAGTAACCGACAAATATGCTGAAAAAAAAAATCTTGCCGATTACTTTTGAAATAGTCACCGACCAATATGCTGAAAATAAAAATCTTGCCGATTACTTTTGAAATAGTAACCGACGAATGTCTCTAAAATAAATCATGCCGATTACTTTCGAAATAGTCACCGACGAATATGCTGAAAATAAAAATCTTGCTGATTACTTTTGAAATAGTAACCGACGAATGTGCTGAAAATAAATCATGCCGATTACTTTCGAAATAGTAAGCGACGAATATGTTGAAAATAAAAATCTTACCCATTACTTTTAAAATAGTAACCAACGAATGTACTGAAAATAAAGTCTTGCCGATTACTTTTGAAATAGTAACCGACGAATATGTTGAAAATAAAAATCTTGTCGATTACTTTTGAAATAGTAACCGACGAATGTGCAGAAAATAGATCATGCCGATTACTTTTGAAATAGTAACCGACGAACGTGTTGAAAATAAATCATGCCGATTACCTTTGAAAGAGTAACCGACGAATATGTTGAAAATAAAAATCTTGTCGATTACTTTTAAAATAGTAACTGACAAATATGCTGAAAATAAAAATCTTGCTGATTACTTTTGAAATAGAAACCGACGAATGTGCTGAAAATAAATCATGCCGATTACTT
Source organism: Medicago lupulina (assembly GCA_958299785.1). Lineage (NCBI taxonomy): Eukaryota > Viridiplantae > Streptophyta > Magnoliopsida > Fabales > Fabaceae > Medicago > Medicago lupulina. Next base: position 39,374,593 of record OY283141.1, on the reverse strand, counting down.
TCAAAATAGTAAGCGACAAATATGTTGAAAATAAAAATCTTACCGATTACTTTTAAAATAGTAACCAACGAATGTACTGAAAATAAAGTCTTGCCGATTACTTTTGAAATAGTAACCGACGAATATGTTGAAAATAAAAATCTTGTCGATTACTTTTAAAATAGTAACCGACAAATATGCTGAAAATGAAAATCTTGCCGATTACTTTTGAAATAGTAACCGACGAATGTGTTGAAAATAAATCATGCCGATTACCTTTGAAATAGTAACCGACGAATATGCTGAAAATAAATCATGTCGATTACTTTTGAAATAGTCACCGACGAATATGCTGAAAATAAAAATCTTGCCGATTACTTTTGAAATAGTAACCAACGAATGTGCTGAAAATAAATCATGCCGATTACTTTTGAAATAATAAGCGACGAATATGTTGAAAATAAAAATCTTACCCATTACTTTTGAAATAGTCACCAACGAATATGCTGAAAATAAAGTCTTGTCGATTACTTTTGAAATAGTAACCGACGAATATGTTGAAAATAAAAATCTTGTCGATTACTTTTAAAATAGTAACCGACAAATATGCTGAAAATAAAAATCTTGTCGATTACTTTTGAAAAAGTAACCGACAAATATGCTGAAAATAAAAATCTTGTCGATTACTTTTGAAAAAGTAACCGACAAATATGCTGAAAAAAAAAATCTTGCCGATTACTTTTGAAATAGTCACCGACCAATATGCTGAAAATAAAAATCTTGCCGATTACTTTTGAAATAGTAACCGACGAATGTCTCTAAAATAAATCATGCCGATTACTTTCGAAATAGTCACCGACGAATATGCTGAAAATAAAAATCTTGCTGATTACTTTTGAAATAGTAACCGACGAATGTGCTGAAAATAAATCATGCCGATTACTTTCGAAATAGTAAGCGACGAATATGTTGAAAATAAAAATCTTACCCATTACTTTTAAAATAGTAACCAACGAATGTACTGAAAATAAAGTCTTGCCGATTACTTTTGAAATAGTAACCGACGAATATGTTGAAAATAAAAATCTTGTCGATTACTTTTGAAATAGTAACCGACGAATGTGCAGAAAATAGATCATGCCGATTACTTTTGAAATAGTAACCGACGAACGTGTTGAAAATAAATCATGCCGATTACCTTTGAAAGAGTAACCGACGAATATGTTGAAAATAAAAATCTTGTCGATTACTTTTAAAATAGTAACTGACAAATATGCTGAAAATAAAAATCTTGCTGATTACTTTTGAAATAGAAACCGACGAATGTGCTGAAAATAAATCATGCCGATTACTTTCAAAATAGTAAGCGACGAATATGTTGAAAATAAAAATCTTACCGATTACTTTTAAAATAGTAACCAACGAATGTACTGAAAATAAAGTCTTGCCGATTACTTTTGAAATAGTAACCGACGAATATGTTGAAAATAAAAATCTTGTCGATTACTTTTAAAATAGTAACCGACAAATATGCTGAAAATGAAAATCTTGCCGATTACTTTTGAAATAGTAACCGACGAATGTGTTGAAAATAAATCATGCCGATTAGCTTTGAAATAGTAACCGATGAATATGCTGAAAATAAATCATGTCGATTACTTTTGAAATAGTCACCGACGAATATGCTGAAAATAAAAATCTTGCCGATTACTTTTGAAATAGTAACCAACGAATGTGCTGAAAATAAATCATGCCGATTACTTTTGAAATAATAAGCGACGAATATGTTGAAAATAAAAATCTTACCCATTACTTTTGAAATAGTCACCAACGAATATGCTGAAAATAAAGTCTTGTCGATTACTTTTGAAATAGTAACCGACGAATATGTTGAAAATAAAAATCTTGTCGATTACTTTTAAAATAGTAACCGACAAATATGCTGAAAATAAAAATCTTGTCGATTACTTTTGAAAAAGTAACCGACAAATATGCTGAAAATAAAAATCTTGTCGATTACTTTTGAAAAAGTAACCGACAAATATGCTGAAAAAAAAAATCTTGCCGATTACTTTTGAAATAGTCACCGACCAATATGCTGAAAATAAAAATCTTGCCGATTACTTTTGAAATAGTAACCGACGAATGTCTCTAAAATAAATCATGCCGATTACTTTCGAAATAGTCACCGACGAATATGCTGAAAATAAAAATCATGCTGATTACTTTTGAAATAGTAACCGACGAATGTGCTGAAAATAAATCATGCCGATTACTTTCGAAATAGTAAGCGACGAATATGTTGAAAATAAAAATCTTACCCATTACTTTTAAAATAGTAACCAACGAATGTACTGAAAATAAAGTCTTGCCGATTACTTTTGAAATAGTAACCGACGAATATGTTGAAAATAAAAATCTTGTCGATTACTTTTGAAATAGTAACCGAGGAATGTGCAGAAAATAGATCATGCCGATTACTTTTGAAATAGTAACCGACGAACGTGTTGAAAATAAATCATGCCGATTACCTTTGAAAGAGTAACCGACGAATATGTTGAAAATAAAAATCTTGTCGATTACTTTTAAAATAGTAACTGACAAATATGCTGAAAATAAAAATCTTGCTGATTACTTTTGAAATAGAAACCGACGAATGTGCTGAAAATAAATCATGCCGATTACTTTCAAAATAGTAAGCGACGAATATGTTGAAAATAAAAATCTTACCGATTACTTTTAAAATAGTAACCAACGAATGTACTGAAAATAAAGTCTTGCCGATTACTTTTGAAATAGTAACCGACGAATATGTTGAAAATAAAAATCTTGTCGATTACTTTTAAAATAGTAACCGACAAATATGCTGAAAATGAAAATCTTGCCGATTACTTTTGAAATAGTAACCGACGAATGTGTTGAAAATAAATCATGCCGATTACCTTTGAAATAGTAACCGACGAATATGCTGAAAATAAATCATGTCGATTACTTTTGAAATAGTCACCGACGAATATGCTGAAAATAAAAATCTTGCCGATTACTTTTGAAATAGTAACCAACGAATGTGCTGAAAATAAATCATGCCGATTACTTTTGAAATAATAAGCGACGAATATGTTGAAAATAAAAATCTTACCCATTACTTTTGAAATAGTCACCAACGAATATGCTGAAAATAAAGTCTTGTCGATTACTTTTGAAATAGTAACCGACGAATATGTTGAAAATAAAAATCTTGTCGATTACTTTTAAAATAGTAACCGACGAATGTCTTGAAAATAAATCATGCCGATTACTTTTGAAATAGTCACCGACGAATATGCTGAAAATAAAAATCTTGCTGATTACTTTTGAAATAGTAACCGACGAATGTGCTGAAAATAAATCATGCCGATTACTTTCGAAATAGTAAGCGACGAATATGTTGAAAATAAAAATCTTACCCATTACTTTTAAAATAGTAACCAACGAATGTACTGAAAATAAAGTCTTGCCGATTACTTTTGAAATAGTAACCGACGAATATGTTGAAAATAAAAATCTTGTCGATTACTTTTGAAATAGTAACCGAGGAATGTGCAGAAAATAGATCATGCCGATTACTTTTGAAATAGTAACCGACGAACGTGTTGAAAATAAATCATGCCGATTACCTTTGAAAGAGTAACCGACGAATATGTTGAAAATAAAAATCTTGTCGATTACTTTTAAAATAGTAACTGACAAATATGCTGAAAATAAAAATCTTGCTGATTACTTTTGAAATAGAAACCGACGAATGTGCTGAAAATAAATCATGGCGATTACTTTCAAAATAGTAAGCGACGAATATGTTGAAAATAAAAATCTTACCGATTACTTTTAAAATAGTAACCAACGAATGTACTGAAAATAAAGTCTTGCCGATTACTTTTGAAATAGTAACCGACGAATATGTTGAAAATAAAAATCTTGTCGATTACTTTTAAAATAGTAACCGACAAATATGCTGAAAATGAAAATCTTGCCGATTACTTTTGAAATAGTAACCGACGAATGTGTTGAAAATAAATCATGCCGATTACCTTTGAAATAGTAACCGACGAATATGCTGAAAATAAATCATGTCGATTACTTTTGAAATAGTCACCGACGAATATGCTGAAAATAAAAATCTTGCCGATTACTTTTGAAATAGTAACCAACGAATGTGCTGAAAATAAATCATGCCGATTACTTTTGAAATAATAAGCGACGAATATGTTGAAAATAAAAATCTTACCCATTACTTTTGAAATAGTCACCAACGAATATGCTGAAAATAAAGTCTTGTCGATTACTTTTGAAATAGTAACCGACGAATATGTTGAAAATAAAAATCTTGTCGATTACTTTTAAAATAGTAACCGACGAATGTCTTGAAAATAAATCATGCCGATTACTTTTGAAATAGTCACCGACGAATATGCTGAAAATAAAAATCTTGCTGATTACTTTTGAAATAGTAACCGACGAATGTGCTGAAAATAAATCATGCCGATTACTTTCGAAATAGTAAGCGACGAATATGTTGAAAATAAAAATCTTACCCATTACTTTTAAAATAGTAACCAACGAATGTACTGAAAATAAAGTCTTGCCGATTACTTTTGAAATAGTAACCGACGAATATGTTGAAAATAAAAATCTTGTCGATTACTTTTGAAATAGTAACCGAGGAATGTGCAGAAAATAGATCATGCCGATTACTTTTGAAATAGTAACCGACGAACGTGTTGAAAATAAATCATGCCGATTACCTTTGAAAGAGTAACCGACGAATATGTTGAAAATAAAAATCTTGTCGATTACTTTTAAAATAGTAACTGACAAATATGCTGAAAATAAAAATCTTGCTGATTACTTTTGAAATAGAAACCGACGAATGTGCTGAAAATAAATCATGCCGATTACTTTCAAAATAGTAAGCGACGAATATGTTGAAAATAAAAATCTTACCGATTACTTTTAAAATAGTAACCAACGAATGTACTGAAAATAAAGTCTTGCCGATTACTTTTGAAATAGTAACCGACGAATATGTTGAAAATAAAAATCTTGTCGATTACTTTTAAAATAGTAACCGACAAATATGCTGAAAATGAAAATCTTGCCGATTACTTTTGAAATAGTAACCGACGAATGTGTTGAAAATAAATCATGCCGATTACCTTTGAAATAGTAACCGACGAATATGCTGAAAATAAATCATGTCGATTACTTTTGAAATAGTCACCGACGAATATGCTGAAAATAAAAATCTTGCCGATTACTTTTGAAATAGTAACCAACGAATGTGCTGAAAATAAATCATGCCGATTACTTTTGAAATAATAAGCGACGAATATGTTGAAAATAAAAATCTTACCCATTACTTTTGAAATAGTCACCAACGAATATGCTGAAAATAAAGTCTTGTCGATTACTTTTGAAATAGTAACCGACGAATATGTTGAAAATAAAAATCTTGTCGATTACTTTTAAAATAGTAACCGACGAATGTCTTGAAAATAAATCATGCCGATTACTTTTGAAATAGTCACCGACGAATATGCTGAAAATAAAAATCTTGCTGATTACTTTTGAAATAGTAACCGACGAATGTGCTGAAAATAAATCATGCCGATTACTTTCGAAATAGTAAGCGACGAATATGTTGAAAATAAAAATCTTACCCATTACTTTTAAAATAGTAACCAACGAATGTACTGAAAATAAAGTCTTGCCGATTACTTTTGAAATAGTAACCGACGAATATGTTGAAAATAAAAATCTTGTCGATTACTTTTGAAATAGTAACCGACGAATGTGCAGAAAATAGATCATGCCGATTACTTTTGAAATAGTAACCGACGAACGTGTTGAAAATAAATCATGCCGATTACCTTTGAAAGAGTAACCGACGAATATGTTGAAAATAAAAATCTTGTCGATTACTTTTAAAATAGTAACTGACAAATATGCTGAAAATAAAAATCTTGCCGATTACTTTTGAAATAGTAACCGACGAATGTGTTGAAAATAAATCATGCCGATTACCTTTGAAATAGTAACCGACGAATATGCTGAAAATAAATCATGTCGATTACTTTTTAAATAGTCACCGACGAATATGCTGAAAATAAAAATCTTGCCGATTACTTTTGAAATAGTAACCGACGAATGTGCTGAAAATAAATCATGCCGATTACTTTTGAAATAATAAGCGACGAATATGTTGAAAATAAAAATCTTACCCATTACTTTTGAAATAGTAACAACGAATATGCTGAAAATAAAGTCTTGCCGATTACTTTTGAAATAGTAACCGACGAATATGTTGAAAATAAAAATCTTGTCGATTACTTTTAAAATAGTAACCGACAAATATGCTGAAAATAAAAATCTTGTCGATTACTTTTGAAAAAGTAACCGACAAATATGCTGAAAATAAAAATCTTGCCGATTACTTTTGAAAAAGTAACCGACAAATATGCTGAAAATAAAAATCTTGCCGATTACTTTTGAAATAGTAACCGACGAATGTCTTGAAAATAAATCATGCCGATTACTTTTGAAATAGTCACCGACGAATATGCTGAAAATAAAAATCTTGCTGATTACTTTTGAAATAGAAACCGACGAATGTGCTGAAAATAAATCATGCCGATTACTTTCGAAATAGTAAGCGACGAATATGTTGAAAATAAAAATCTTACCGATTACTTTTAAAATAGTAACCAACGAATGTACTGAAAATAATTCTTGCCGATTACTTTTGAAATAGTAACCGACGAATATGTTGAAAATAAAAATCTTGTCGATTACTTTTAAAATAGTAACCGACAAATATGCTGAAAATGAAAATCTTGCCGATTACTTTTGAAATAGTAACCGACGAATGTGTTGAAAATAAATCATGCCGATTACCTTTGAAATAGTAACCGACGAATATGCTGAAAATAAATCATGTCGATTACTTTTGAAATAGTCACCGACGAATATGCTGAAAATAAAAATCTTGCCGATTACTTTTGAAATAGTAACCAACGAATGTGCTGAAAATAAATCATGCCGATTACTTTTGAAATAATAAGCGACGAATATGTTGAAAATAAAAATCTTACCCATTACTTTTGAAATAGTAACCAACGAATATGCTGAAAATAAAGTCTTGTCGATTACTTTTGAAATAGTAACCGACGAATATGTTGAAAATAAAAATCTTGTCGATTACTTTTAAAATAGTAACCGACAAATATGCTGAAAATAAAAATCTTGCCGATTACATTTGAAATAGTCACCGACGAATATGCTGAAAATAAAAATCTTGCTGATTACTTTTGAAATAGTAACCGACGAATGTGCTGAAAATAAATCATGCCGATTACTTTCGAAATAGTAAGCGACGAATATGTTGAAAATAAAAATCTTACCCATTACTTTTAAAATAGTAACCAACGAATGTACTGAAAATAAAGTCTTGCCGATTACTTTTGAAATAGTAACCGACGAATATGTTGAAAATAAAAATCTTGTCGATTACTTTTGAAAGAATGTGCAGAAAATAGATCATGCCGATTACTTTTGAAATAGTAACCGACGAACGTGTTGAAAATAAATCATGCCGATTACCTTTGAAAGAGTAACCGACGAATATGTTGAAAATAAAAATCTTGTCGATTACTTTTAAAATAGTAAGCGACGAATATGTTGGAAATAAAAATCTTACCGATTACTTTTAAAAAAGTAACCAATGAATGTGCTGAAAATAAAGTCATGCCGATTACTTTTGAAATAGTAACCGACGAATATGTTGAAAATAAAAATCTTGCCGATTAGTTTTGAAATAGTAACCGACGAATGTGCTGAAAATAAAGTCTTGTCGATTACTTTTAAAATAGTAACCGACAAATATGCTGAAAATAAAGTCTTGCCGATTACTTTTGAAATAGTAACCGACGAATATGTTGAAAATAAAAATCTTGTCGATTACTTTTAAAATAGTAACCGACAAATATGCTGAAAATAAAAATCTTGCCGATTACTTTTGAAATAGTAACCGACAAATGTGTTGAAAATAAATCATGCCGATTACCTTTGAAATAGTAACCGACGAATATGCTGAAAATAAATCATGTCGATTACTTTTGAAATAGTCACCGACGAATATGCTGAAAATAAAAATCTTGCCGATTACTTTTGAAATAGTAACCAACGAATGTGCTGAAAATAAATCATGCCGATTACTTTTGAAATAATAAGCGACGAATATGTTGAAAATAAAAATCTTACCCATTACTTTTGAAATAGTAACCAACGAATATGCTGAAAATAAAGTCTTGTCGATTACTTTTGAAATAGTAACCGACGAATATGTTGAAAATAAAAATCTTGTCGATTACTTTTAAAATAGTAACCGACAAATATGCTGAAAATAAAAATCTTGCCGATTACATTTGAAATAGTCACCGACGAATATGCTGAAAATAAAAATCTTGCCGATTACTTTTGAAATAGTAACCGACGAATGTGCTGAAAATAAATCATGCAGATTACTTTTGAAATAGTAAGCGACGAATATGTTGGAAATAAAAATCTTACCGATTACTTTTAAAAAAGTAACCAATGAATGTGCTGAAAATAAAGTCATGCCGATTACTTTTGAAATAGTAACCGACGAATATGTTGAAAATAAAAATCTTGCCGATTAGTTTTGAAATAGTAACCGACGAATGTGCTGAAAATAAAGTCTTGTCGATTACTTTTAAAATAGTAACCGACAAATATGCTGAAAATAAAGTCTTGCCGATTACTTTTGAAATAGTAACCGACGAATATGTTGAAAATAAAAATCTTGTCGATTACTTTTAAAATAGTAACCGACAAATATGCTGAAAATAAAAATCTTGCCGATTACTTTTGAAATAGTAACCGACAAATGTGTTGAAAATAAATCATGCCGATTACCTTTGAAATAGTAACCGACGAATATGCTGAAAATAAATCATGTCGATTACTTTTGAAATAGTCACCGACGAATATGCTGAAAATAAAAATCTTGCCGATTACTTTTGAAATAGTAACCAACGAATGTGCTGAAAATAAATCATGCCGATTACTTTTGAAATAATAAGCGACGAATATGTTGAAAATAAAAATCTTACCCATTACTTTTGAAATAGTAACCAACGAATATGCTGAAAATAAAGTCTTGTCGATTACTTTTGAAATAGTAACCGACGAATATGTTGAAAATAAAAATCTTGTCGATTACTTTTAAAATAGTAACCGACAAATATGCTGAAAATAAAAATCTTGCCGATTACATTTGAAATAGTCACCGACGAATATGCTGAAAATAAAAATCTTGCCGATTACTTTTGAAATAGTAACCGACGAATGTGCTGAAAATAAATCATGCAGATTACTTTTGAAATAGTAAGCGACGAATATGTTGGAAATAAAAATCTTACCGATTACTTTTAAAAAAGTAACCAATGAATGTGCTGAAAATAAAGTCATGCCGATTACTTTTGAAATAGTAACCGACGAATATGTTGAAAATAAAAATCTTGCCGATTAGTTTTGAAATAGTAACCGACGAATATGTTGAAAATAAAAATCTTGTCGATTACTTTTAAAATAGTAACCGACAAATATGCTGAAAATAAAAATCTTGTCGATTACTTTTGAAAAAGTAACCGACAAATATGCTGAAAATAAAAATCTTGCCGATTACTTTTGAAAAAGTAACCGACAAATATGCTGAAAATAAAAATCTTGCCGATTACTTTTGAAATAGTCACCGACCAATATGCTGAAAATAAAAATCTTGCCGATTACTTTTGAAATAGTAACCGACGAATGTCTTGAAAATAAATCATGTCGATTACTTTTGAAATAGTCACCGACGAATATGCTGAAAATAAAAATCTTGCTGATTACTTTTGAAATAGAAACCGACGAATGTGCTGAAAATAAATCATGCCGATTACTTTCAAAATAGTAAGCGACGAATATGTTGAAAATAAAAATCTTACCGATTACTTTTAAAATAGTAACCAACGAATGTACTGAAAATAAAGTCTTGCCGATTACTTTTGAAATAGTAACCGACGAATATGTTGAAAATAAAAATCTTGTCGATTACTTTTAAAATAGTAACCGACAAATATGCTGAAAATGAAAATCTTGCCGATTAATTTTGAAATAGTAACCGACGAATGTGTTGAAAATAAATCTTGCCGATTACCTTTGAAATAGTAACCGACGAATATGCTGAAAATAAATCATGTCGATTACTTTTGAAATAGTCACCGACGAATATGCTGAAAATAAAAATCTTGCCGATTACTTTTGAAATAGTAACCAACGAATGTGCTGAAAATAAATCATGCCGATTACTTTTGAAATAATAAGCGACGAATATGTTGAAAATAAAAATCTTACCCATTACTTTTGAAATAGTCACCAACGAATATGCTGAAAATAAAGTCTTGTCGATTACTTTTGAAATAGTAACCGACGAATATGTTGAAAATAAAAATCTTGTCGAGTACTTTTAAAATAGTAACCGACAAATATGCTGAAAATAAAAATCTTGTCGATTACTTTTGAAAAAGTAACCGACAAATATGCTGAAAATAAAAATCTTGTCGATTACTTTTGAAAAAGTAACCGACAAATATGCTGAAAAAAAAAATCTTGCCGATTACTTTTGAAATAGTCACCGACCAATATGCTGAAAATAAAAATCTTGCCGATTACTTTTGAAATAGTAACCGACGAATGTGCAGAAAATAGATCATGCCGATTACTTTTGAAATAGTAACCGACGAACATGTTGAAAATAAATCATGCCGATTACCTTTGAAAGAGTAACCGACGAATATGTTTAAAATAAAAATCTTGCCGATTACTTTTGAAATAGTAACCGACGAATGTGTTGAAAATAAATCATGCCGATTACCTTTGAAATAGTAACCGACGAATATGCTGAAAATAAATCATGTCGATTACTTTTGAAATAGTCACCGACGAATATGCTGAAAATAAAAATCTTGCAGATTACTTTTGAAATAGTAACCGACGAATGTGCTGAAAATAAATCATGCCGATTACTTTTGAAATAATAAGCGACGAATATGTTGAAAATAAAAATCTTGCCGATTACTTTTAAAAAAGTAACCAATGAATGTGCTGAAAATAAAGTCATGCCGATTACTTTTGAAATAGTAACCGACGAATATGTTGAAAATAAAAATCTTGCCGATTAGTTTTGAAATAGTAACCGACGAATGTGCTGAAAAGAAAGTCTTGTCGATTACTTTTAAAATAGTAACCGACAAATATGCTGAAAATAAAGTCTTGTCGATTACTTTTGAAATAGTAACCGACGAATATGTTGAAAATAAAAATCTTGTCGATTACTTTTAAAATAGTAACCGACAAATATGCTGAAAATAAAAATCTTGTCGATTACTTTTGAAAAAGTAACCGACAAATATGCTGAAAATAAAAATCTTGCCGATTACTTTTGAAAAAGTAACCAACAAATATGCTAAAAATAAAAATCTTGCCGATTACTTTTGAAATAGTCACCGACCAATATGCTGAAAATAAAAATCTTGCCGATTACTTTTGAAATAGTAACCGACGAATGTCTTGAAAATAAATCATGCCGATTACTTTTGAAATAGTCACCGACGAATATGCTGAAAATAAAAATCTTGCCGATTACTTTTGAAATAGAAACCGACGAATGTGCTGAAAATAAATCATGCCGATTACTTTCGAAATAGTAAGCGACGAATATGTTGAAAATAAAAATCTTACCGATTCCTTTTAAAATAGTAACCAACGAATGTACTGAAAATAAAGTCTTACCGATTACTTTTAAAATAGTAACCGACAAATATGCTGAAAATGAAAATCTTGCCGATTACTTTTGAAATAGTAACCGACGAATGTGTTGAAAATAAATCATGCCGATTACCTTTGAAATAGTAACCGACGAATATGCTGAAAATAAATCATGTCGATTACTTTTGAAATAGTCACCGACGAATATGCTGAAAATAAAAATCTTGCCGATTACTTTTGAAATAGTAACCAACGAATGTGCTGAAAATAAATCATGCCGATTACTTTTGAAATAATAAGCGACGAATATGTTGAAAATAAAAATCTTACCCATTACTTTTGAAATAGTCACCAACGAATATGCTGAAAATAAAGTCTTGTCGATTACTTTTGAAATAGTAACCGACGAATATGTTGAAAATAAAAATCTTGTCGATTACTTTTAAAATAGTAACCGACCAATATGTTGAAAATAAAAATCTTACCCATTACTTTTGAAATAGTAACCAACGAATATGCTGAAAATAAAGTCTTGTCGATTACTTTTGAAATAGTAACCGACGAATATGTTGAAAATAAAAATCTTGTCGATTACTTTTAAAATAGTAACCGACAAATATGCTGAAAATAAAAATCTTGCCGATTACATTTGAAATAGTCACCGACGAATATGCTGAAAATAAAAATCTTGCCGATTACTTTTGAAATAGTAACCGACGAATGTGCTGAAAATAAATCATGCAGATTACTTTTGAAATAGTAAGCGACGAATATGTTGGAAATAAAAATCTTACCGATTACTTTTAAAAAAGTAACCAATGAATGTGCTGAAAATAAAGTCATGCCGATTACTTTTGAAATAGTAACCGACGAATATGTTGAAAATAAAAATCTTGCCGATTAGTTTTGAAATAGTAACCGACGAATGTGCCGAAAATAAAGTCTTGTCGATTACTTTTAAAATAGTAACCGACAAATATGCTGAAAATAAAGTCTTGCCGATTACTTTTGAAATAGTAACCGACGAATATGTTGAAAATAAAAATCTTGTCGATTACTTTTAAAATAGTAACCGACAAATATGCTGAAAATAAAAATCTTGTCGATTACTTTTGAAAAAGTAACCGACAAATATGCTGAAAATAAAAATCTTGCCGATTACTTTTGAAAAAGTAACCGACAAATATGCTGAAAATAAAAATCTTGCCGATTACTTTTGAAATAGTCACCGACCAATATGCTGAAAATAAAAATCTTGCCGATTACTTTTGAAATAGTAACCGACGAATGTCTTGAAAATAAATCATGTCGATTACTTTTGAAATAGTCACCGACGAATATGCTGAAAATAAAAATCTTGCTGATTACTTTTGAAATAGAAACCGACGAATGTGCTGAAAATAAATCATGCCGATTACTTTCAAAATAGTAAGCGACGAATATGTTGAAAATAAAAATCTTACCGATTACTTTTAAAATAGTAACCAACGAATGTACTGAAAATAAAGTCTTGCCGATTACTTTTGAAATAGTAACCGACGAATATGTTGAAAATAAAAATCTTGTCGATTACTTTTAAAATAGTAACCGACAAATATGCTGAAAATGAAAATCTTGCCGATTAATTTTGAAATAGTAACCGACGAATGTGTTGAAAATAAATCTTGCCGATTACCTTTGAAATAGTAACCGACGAATATGCTGAAAATAAATCATGTCGATTACTTTTGAAATAGTCACCGACGAATATGCTGAAAATAAAAATCTTGCCGATTACTTTTGAAATAGTAACCAACGAATGTGCTGAAAATAAATCATGCCGATTACTTTTGAAATAATAAGCGACGAATATGTTGAAAATAAAAATCTTACCCATTACTTTTGAAATAGTCACCAACGAATATGCTGAAAATAAAGTCTTGTCGATTACTTTTGAAATAGTAACCGACGAATATGTTGAAAATAAAAATCTTGTCGAGTACTTTTAAAATAGTAACCGACAAATATGCTGAAAATAAAAATCTTGTCGATTACTTTTGAAAAAGTAACCGACAAATATGCTGAAAATAAAAATCTTGTCGATTACTTTTGAAAAAGTAACCGACAAATATGCTGAAAAAAAAAATCTTGCCGATTACTTTTGAAATAGTCACCGACCAATATGCTGAAAATAAAAATCTTGCCGATTACTTTTGAAATAGTAACCGACGAATGTGCAGAAAATAGATCATGCCGATTACTTTTGAAATAGTAACCGACGAACATGTTGAAAATAAATCATGCCGATTACCTTTGAAAGAGTAACCGACGAATATGTTTAAAATAAAAATCTTGTCGATTACTTTTAAAATAGTAACTGACAAATATGCTGAAAATAAAAATCTTGCCGATTACTTTTGAAATAGTAACCGACGAATGTGTTGAAAATAAATCATGCCGATTACCTTTGAAATAGTAACCGACGAATATGCTGAAAATAAATCATGTCGATTACTTTTGAAATAGTTACCGACGAATATGCTGAAAATAAAAATCTTGCCGATTACTTTTGAAATAGTAACCGACGAATGTGCTGAAAATAAATCATGCTGATTACTTTTGAAATAATAAGCGACGAATATGTTGAAAATAAAAATCTTGCCGATTACTTTTAAAAAAGTAACCAATGAATGTGCTGAAAATAAAGTCATGCCGATTACTTTTGAAATAGTAACCGACGAATATGTTGAAAATAAAAATCTTGCCGATTAGTTTTGAAATAGTAACCGACGAATGTGCTGAAAATAAAGTCTTGTCGATTACTTTTAAAATAGTAACCGACAAATATGCTGAAAATAAAGTCTTGTCGATTACTTTTGAAATAGTAACCGACGAATATGTTGAAAATAAAAATCTTGTCGATTACTTTTAAAATAGTAACCGACAAATATGCTGAAAATAAAAATCTTGTCGATTACTTTTGAAAAAGTAACCGACAAATATGCTGAAAATAAAAATCTTGCCGATTACTTTTGAAAAAGTAACCGACAAATATGCTAAAAATAAAAATCTTGCCGATTACTTTTGAAATAGTCACCGACCAATATGCTGAAAATAAAAATCTTGCCGATTACTTTTGAAATAGTAACCGACGAATGTCTTGAAAATAAATCATGCCGATTACTTTTGAAATAGTCACCGACGAATATGCTGAAAATAAAAATCTTGCCGATTACTTTTGAAATAGAAACCGACGAATGTGCTGAAAATAAATCATGCCGATTACTTTCGAAATAGTAAGCGACGAATATGTTGAAAATAAAAATCTTACCGATTACTTTTAAAATAGTAACCAACGAATGTACTGAAAATAAAGTCTTGCCGATTACTTTTGAAATAGTAACCGACGAATATGTTGAAAATAAAAATCTTGTCGATTACTTTTAAAATAGTAACCGACAAATATGCTGAAAATGAAAATCTTGCCGATTACTTTTGAAATAGTAACCGACGAATGTGTTGAAAATAAATCATGCCGATTACCTTTGAAATAGTAACCGACGAATATGCTGAAAATAAATCATGTCGATTACTTTTGAAATAGTCACCGACGAATATGCTGAAAATAAAAATCTTGCCGATTACTTTTGAAATAGTAACCAACGAATGTGCTGAAAATAAATCATGCCGATTACTTTTGAAATAATAAGCGACGAATATGTTGAAAATAAAAATCTTACCCATTACTTTTGAAATAGTCACCAACGAATATGCTGAAAATAAAGTCTTGTCGATTACTTTTGAAATAGTAACCGACGAATATGTTGAAAATAAAAATCTTGTCGATTACTTTTAAAATAGTAACCGACCAATATGTTGAAAATAAAAATCTTGTCGATTACTTTTGAAAAAGTAACCGACAAATATGCTGAAAATAAAAATCTTGTCGATTACTTTTGAAAAAGTAACCGACAAATATGCTGAAAAAAAAAATCTTCCCGATTACTTTTGAAATAGTCACCGACCAATATGCTGAAAATAAAAATCTTGCCGATTACTTTTGAAATAGTAACCGACGAATGTCTTGAAAATAAATCATGCCGATTACTTTTGAAAAAGTCACCGACGAATATGCTGAAAATAAAAATCTTGCTGATTACTTTTGAAATAGTAACCGACGAATGTGCTGAAAATAAATCATGCCGATTACTTTCGAAATAGTAAGCGACGAATATGTTGAAAATAAAAATCTTACCCATTACTTTTAAAATAGTAACCAACGAATGTACTGAAAATAAAGTCTTGCCGATTACTTTTGAAATAGTAACCGACGAATATGTTGAAAATAAAAATCTTGTCGATTACTTTTGAAATAGTAACCGACGAATATGTTGAAAATAAAAATCTTGTCGATTACTTTTAAAATAGTAACTGACAAATATGCTGAAAATAAAAATCTTGCTGATTACTTTTGAAATAGAAACCGACGAATGTGCTGAAAATAAATCATGCCGATTACTTTCAAAATAGTAAGCGACGAATATGTTGAAAATAAAAATCTTACCGATTACTTTTAAAATAGTAACCAACGAATGTACTGAAAATAAAGTCTTGCCGATTACTTTTGAAATAGTAACCGACGAATATGTTGAAAATAAAAATCTTGTCGATTACTTTTAAAATAGTAACCGACAAATATGCTGAAAATGAAAATCTTGCCGATTACTTTTGAAATAGTAACCGACGAATATGCTGAAAATAAATCATGTCGATTACTTTTGAAATAGTCACCGACGAATATGCTGAAAATAAAAATCTTGCCGATTACTTTTGAAATAGTAACCAACGAATGTGCTGAAAATAAATCATGCCGATTACTTTTGAAATAATAAGCGACGAATATGTTGAAAATAAAAATCTTACCCATTACTTTTGAAATAGTCACCAACGAATATGCTGAAAATAAAGTCTTGTCGATTACTTTTGAAATAGTAACCGACGAATATGTTGAAAATAAAAATCTTGTCGATTACTTTTAAAATAGTAACAGACAAATATGCTGAAAATAAAAATCTTGTCGATTACTTTTGAAAAAGTAACCGACAAATATGCTGAAAATAAAAATCTTGTCGATTACTTTTGAAAAAGTAACCGACAAATATGCTGAAAAAAAAAATCTTGCCGATTACTTTTGAAATAGTCACCGACCAATATGCTGAAAATAAAAATCTTGCCGATTACTTTTGAAATAGTAACCGACGAATGTCTCTAAAATAAATCATGCCGATTACTTTTGAAATAGTCACCGACGAATATGTTGAAAATAAAAATCTTGTCGATTACTTTTGAAATAGTAACCGACGAATGTGCAGAAAATAGATCATGCCGATTACTTTTGAAATAGTAACCGACGAACGTGTTGAAAATAAATCATGCCGATTACCTTTGAAAGAGTAACCGACGAATATGTTGAAAATAAAAATCTTGTCGATTACTTTTAAAATAGTAACTGACAAATATGCTGAAAATAAAAATCTTGCTGATTACTTTTGAAATAGAAACCGACGAATGTGCTGAAAATAAATCATGCCGATTACTTTCAAAATAGTAAGCGACGAATATGTTGAAAATAAAAATCTTACCGATTACTTTTAAAATAGTAACCAACGAATGTACTGAAAATAAAGTCTTGCCGATTACTTTTGAAATAGTAACCGACGAATATGTTGAAAATAAAAATCTTGTCGATTACTTTTAAAATAGTAACCGACAAATATGCTGAAAATGAAAATCTTGCCGATTACTTTTGAAATAGTAACCGACGAATGTGTTGAAAATAAATCATGCCGATTACCTTTGAAATAGTAACCGACGAATATGCTGAAAATAAATCATGTCGATTACTTTTGAAATAGTCACCGACGAATATGCTGAAAATAAAAATCTTGCCGATTACTTTTGAAATAGTAACCAACGAATGTGCTGAAAATAAATCATGCCGATTACTTTTGAAATAATAAGCGACGAATATGTTGAAAATAAAAATCTTACCCATTACTTTTGAAATAGTCACCAACGAATATGCTGAAAATAAAGTCTTGTCGATTACTTTTGAAATAGTAACCGACGAATATGTTGAAAATAAAAATCTTGTCGATTACTTTTAAAATAGTAACCGACAAATATGCTGAAAATAAAAATCTTGTCGATTACTTTTGAAAAAGTAACCGACAAATATGCTGAAAATAAAAATCTTGTCGATTACTTTTGAAAAAGTAACCGACAAATATGCTGAAAAAAAAAATCTTGCCGATTACTTTTGAAATAGTCACCGACCAATATGCTGAAAATAAAAATCTTGCCGATTACTTTTGAAATAGTAACCGACGAATGTCTCTAAAATAAATCATGCCGATTACTTTTGAAATAGTCACCGACGAATATGCTGAAAATAAAAATCTTGCTGATTACTTTTGAAATAGTAACCGACGAATGTGCTGAAAATAAATCATGCCGATTACTTTCGAAATAGTAAGCGACGAATATGTTGAAAATAAAAATCTTACCCTTTACTTTTAAAATAGTAACCAACGAATGTACTGAAAATAAAGTCTTGCCGATTACTTTTGAAATAGTAACCGACGAATATGTTGAAAATAAAAATCTTGTCGATTACTTTTGAAATAGTAACCGACGAATGTGCAGAAAATAGATCATGCCGATTACTTTTGAAATAGTAACCGATGAACGTGTTGAAAATAAATCATGCCGATTACCTTTGAAAGAGTAACCGACGAATATGTTGAAAATAAAAATCTTGTCGATTACTTTTAAAATAGTAACTGACAAATATGCTGAAAATAAAAATCTTGCTGATTACTTTTGAAATAGAAACCGACGAATGTGCTGAAAATAAATCATGCCGATTACTTTCAAAATAGTAAGCGACGAATATGTTGAAAATAAAAATCTTACCGATTACTTTTAAAATAGTAACCAACGAATGTACTGAAAATAAAGTCTTGCCGATTACTTTTGAAATAGTAACCGACGAATATGTTGAAAATAAAAATCTTGTCGATTACTTTTAAAATAGTAACCGACAAATATGCTGAAAATGAAAATCTTGCCGATTACTTTTGAAATAGTAACCGACGAATGTGTTGAAAATAAATCATGCCGATTACCTTTGAAATAGTAACCGACGAATATGCTGAAAATAAATCATGTCGATTACTTTTGAAATAATAAGCGACGAATATGTTGAAAATAAAAATCTTACCCATTACTTTTGAAATAGTCACCAACGAATATGCTGAAAATAAAGTCTTGTCGATTACTTTTGAAATAGTAACCGACGAATATGTTGAAAATAAAAATCTTGTCGATTACTTTTAAAATAGTAACCGACGAATGTCTTGAAAATAAATCATGCCGATTACTTTTGAAATAGTCACCGACGAATATGCTGAAAATAAAAATCTTGCTGATTACTTTTGAAATAGTAACCGACGAATGTGCTGAAAATAAATCATGCCGATTACTTTCGAAATAGTAAGCGACGAATATGTTGAAAATAAAAATCTTACCCATTACTTTTAAAATAGTAACCAACGAATGTACTGAAAATAAAGTCTTGCCGATTACTTTTGAAATAGTAACCGACGAATATGTTGAAAATAAAAATCTTGTCGATTACTTTTGAAATAGTAACCGACGAATGTGCAGAAAATAGATCATGCCGATTACTTTTGAAATAGTAACCGACGAACGTGTTGAAAATAAATCATGCCGATTACCTTTGAAAGAGTAACCGACGAATATGTTGAAAATAAAAATCTTGTCGATTTCTTTTAAAATAGTAACTGACAAATATCCTGAAAATAAAAATCTTGCCGATTACTTTTGAAATAGTAACCGACGAATGTGTTGAAAATAAATCATGCCGATTACCTTTGAAATAGTAACCGACGAATATGCTGAAAATAAATCATGTCGATTACTTTTTAAATAGTCACCGACGAATATGCTGAAAATAAAAATCTTGCCGATTACTTTTGAAATAGTAACCGACGAATGTGCTGAAAATAAATCATGCCGATTACTTTTGAAATAATAAGCGACGAATATGTTGAAAATAAAAATCTTACCCATTACTTTTGAAATAGTAACAACGAATATGCTGAAAATAAAGTCTTGCCGATTACTTTTGAAATAGTAACCGACGAATATGTTGAAAATAAAAATCTTGTCGATTACTTTTAAAATAGTAACCGACAAATATGCTGAAAATAAAAATCTTGTCGATTACTTTTGAAAAAGTAACCGACAAATATGCTGAAAATAAAAATCTTGCCGATTACTTTTGAAAAAGTAACCGACAAATATGCTGAAAATAAAAATCTTGCCGATTACTTTTGAAATAGTAACCGACGAATGTCTTGAAAATTAATCATGCCGATTACTTTTGAAATAGTCACTGACGAATATGCTGAAAATAAAAATCTTGCTGATTACTTTTGAAATAGAAACCGACGAATGTGCTGAAAATAAATCATGCCGATTACTTTCGAAATAGTAAGCGACGAATATGTTGAAAATAAAAATCTTACCGATTACTTTTAAAATAGTAACCAACGAATGTACTGAAAATAAAGTCTTGCCGATTACTTTTGAAATAGTAACCGACGAATATGTTGAAAATAAAAATCTTGTCGATTACTTTTAAAATAGTAACCGACAAATATGCTGAAAATGAAAATCTTGCCGATTACTTTTGAAATAGTAACCGACGAATGTGTTGAAAATAAATCATGCCGATTACCTTTGAAATAGTAACCGACGAATATGCTGAAAATAAATCATGTCGATTACTTTTGAAATAGTCACCGACGAATATGCTGAAAATAAAAATCTTGCCGATTACTTTTGAAATAGTAACCAACGAATGTGCTGAAAATAAATCATGCCGATTACTTTTGAAATAATAAGCGACGAATATGTTGAAAATAAAAATCTTACCCATTACTTTTGAAATAGTA
Source organism: Medicago lupulina (assembly GCA_958299785.1). Taxonomy (NCBI): domain Eukaryota; kingdom Viridiplantae; phylum Streptophyta; class Magnoliopsida; order Fabales; family Fabaceae; genus Medicago; species Medicago lupulina. Next base: position 39,353,729 of record OY283141.1, on the reverse strand, counting down.
ACCAACGAATAAGCTGAAAATAAAGTCTTGTCGATTACTTTTGAAATAGTAACCGACGAATATGTTGAAAATAAAAATCTTGTCGATTACTTTTAAAATAGTAACCGACAAATATGCTGAAAATAAAAATCTTGCCGATTACATTTGAAATAGTCACCGACGAATATGCTGAAAATAAAAATCTTGCCGATTACTTTTGAAATAGTAACCGACGAATGTGCTGAAAATAAATCATGCTGATTACTGTTGAAATAGTAAGCGACGAATATGTTGGAAATAAAAATCTTACCGATTACTTTTAAAAAAGTAACCAATGAATGTGCTGAAAATAAAGTCATGCCGATTACTTTTGAAATAGTAACCGACGAATATGTTGAAAATAAAAATCTTGCCGATTAGTTTTGAAATAGTAACCGACGAATGTGCTGAAAATAAAGTCTTGTCGATTACTTTTAAAATAGTAACCGACAAATATGCTGAAAATAAAGTCTTGCCGATTACTTTTGAAATAGTAACCGACGAATATGTTGAAAATAAAAATCTTGTCGATTACTTTTAAAATAGTAACCGACAAATATGCTGAAAATAAAAATCATGTCGATTACTTTTGAAAAAGTAACCGACAAATATGCTGAAAATAAAAATCTTGCCGATTACTTTTGAAAAAGTAACCGACAAATATGCTGAAAATAAAAATCTTGCCGATTACATTTGAAATAGTCACCGACCAATATGCTGAAAATAAAAATCTTGCCGATTACTTTTGAAATAGTAACCGACGAATATCTTGAAAATAAATCATGCCGATTACTTTTGAAATAGTCACCGACGAATATGCTGAAAATAAAAATCTTGCTGATTACTTTTGAAATAGAAACCGACGAATGTGCTGAAAATAAATCATGCCGATTACTTTCAAAATAGTAAGCGACGAATATGTTGAAAATAAAAATCTTACCGATTACTTTTAAAATAGTAACCAACGAATGTACTGAAAATAAAGTCTTGCCGATTACTTTTGAAATAGTAACCGACGAATAAGTTGAAAATAAAAATCTTGTCGATTACTTTTAAAATAGTAACCGACAAATATGCTGAAAATGAAAATCTTGCCGATTACTTTTGAAATAGTAACCGACGAATGTGTTGAAAATAAATCATGCCGATTACCTTTGAAATAGTAACCGACGAATATGCTGAAAATAAATCATGTCGATTACTTTTGAAATAGTCACCGACGAATATGCTGAAAATAAAAATCTTGCCGATTACTTTTGAAATAGTAACCAACGAATGTGCTGAAAATAAATCATGCCGATTACTTTTGAAATAATAAGCGACGAATATGTTGAAAATAAAAATCTTACCCATTACTTTTGAAATAGTCACCAACGAATATGCTGAAAATAAAGTCTTGTCGATTACTTTTGAAATAGTAACCGACGAATATGTTGAAAATAAAAATCTTGTCGATTACTTTTAAAATAGTAACCGACCAATATGTTGAAAATAAAAATCTTGTCGATTACTTTTGAAAAAGTAACCGACAAATATGCTGAAAATAAAAATCTTGTCGATTACTTTTGAAAAAGTAACCGACAAATATGCTGAAAAAAAAAATCTTCCCGATTACTTTTGAAATAGTCACCGACCAATATGCTGAAAATAAAAATCTTGCCGATTACTTTTGAAATAGTAACCGACGAATGTCTTGAAAATAAATCATGCCGATTACTTTTGAAAAAGTCACCGACGAATATGCTGAAAATAAAAATCTTGCTGATTACTTTTGAAATAGTAACCGACGAATGTGCTGAAAATAAATCATGCCGATTACTTTCGAAATAGTAAGCGACGAATATGTTGAAAATAAAAATCTTACCCATTACTTTTAAAATAGTAACCAACGAATGTACTGAAAATAAAGTCTTGCCGATTACTTTTGAAATAGTAACCGACGAATATGTTGAAAATAAAAATCTTGTCGATTACTTTTGAAATAGTAACCGACGAATATGTTGAAAATAAAAATCTTGTCGATTACTTTTAAAATAGTAACTGACAAATATGCTGAAAATAAAAATCTTGCTGATTACTTTTGAAATAGAAACCGACGAATGTGCTGAAAATAAATCATGCCGATTACTTTCAAAATAGTAAGCGACGAATATGTTGAAAATAAAAATCTTACCGATTACTTTTAAAATAGTAACCAACGAATGTACTGAAAATAAAGTCTTGCCGATTACTTTTGAAATAGTAACCGACGAATATGTTGAAAATAAAAATCTTGTCGATTACTTTTAAAATAGTAACCGACAAATATGCTGAAAATGAAAATCTTGCCGATTACTTTTGAAATAGTAACCGACGAATATGCTGAAAATAAATCATGTCGATTACTTTTGAAATAGTCACCGACGAATATGCTGAAAATAAAAATCTTGCCGATTACTTTTGAAATAGTAACCAACGAATGTGCTGAAAATAAATCATGCCGATTACTTTTGAAATAATAAGCGACGAATATGTTGAAAATAAAAATCTTACCCATTACTTTTGAAATAGTCACCAACGAATATGCTGAAAATAAAGTCTTGTCGATTACTTTTGAAATAGTAACCGACGAATATGTTGAAAATAAAAATCTTGTCGATTACTTTTAAAATAGTAACAGACAAATATGCTGAAAATAAAAATCTTGTCGATTACTTTTGAAAAAGTAACCGACAAATATGCTGAAAATAAAAATCTTGTCGATTACTTTTGAAAAAGTAACCGACAAATATGCTGAAAAAAAAAATCTTGCCGATTACTTTTGAAATAGTCACCGACCAATATGCTGAAAATAAAAATCTTGCCGATTACTTTTGAAATAGTAACCGACGAATGTCTCTAAAATAAATCATGCCGATTACTTTTGAAATAGTCACCGACGAATATGTTGAAAATAAAAATCTTGTCGATTACTTTTGAAATAGTAACCGACGAATGTGCAGAAAATAGATCATGCCGATTACTTTTGAAATAGTAACCGACGAACGTGTTGAAAATAAATCATGCCGATTACCTTTGAAAGAGTAACCGACGAATATGTTGAAAATAAAAATCTTGTCGATTACTTTTAAAATAGTAACTGACAAATATGCTGAAAATAAAAATCTTGCTGATTACTTTTGAAATAGAAACCGACGAATGTGCTGAAAATAAATCATGCCGATTACTTTCAAAATAGTAAGCGACGAATATGTTGAAAATAAAAATCTTACCGATTACTTTTAAAATAGTAACCAACGAATGTACTGAAAATAAAGTCTTGCCGATTACTTTTGAAATAGTAACCGACGAATATGTTGAAAATAAAAATCTTGTCGATTACTTTTAAAATAGTAACCGACAAATATGCTGAAAATGAAAATCTTGCCGATTACTTTTGAAATAGTAACCGACGAATGTGTTGAAAATAAATCATGCCGATTACCTTTGAAATAGTAACCGACGAATATGCTGAAAATAAATCATGTCGATTACTTTTGAAATAGTCACCGACGAATATGCTGAAAATAAAAATCTTGCCGATTACTTTTGAAATAGTAACCAACGAATGTGCTGAAAATAAATCATGCCGATTACTTTTGAAATAATAAGCGACGAATATGTTGAAAATAAAAATCTTACCCATTACTTTTGAAATAGTCACCAACGAATATGCTGAAAATAAAGTCTTGTCGATTACTTTTGAAATAGTAACCGACGAATATGTTGAAAATAAAAATCTTGTCGATTACTTTTAAAATAGTAACCGACAAATATGCTGAAAATAAAAATCTTGTCGATTACTTTTGAAAAAGTAACCGACAAATATGCTGAAAATAAAAATCTTGTCGATTACTTTTGAAAAAGTAACCGACAAATATGCTGAAAAAAAAAATCTTGCCGATTACTTTTGAAATAGTCACCGACCAATATGCTGAAAATAAAAATCTTGCCGATTACTTTTGAAATAGTAACCGACGAATGTCTCTAAAATAAATCATGCCGATTACTTTTGAAATAGTCACCGACGAATATGCTGAAAATAAAAATCTTGCTGATTACTTTTGAAATAGTAACCGACGAATGTGCTGAAAATAAATCATGCCGATTACTTTCGAAATAGTAAGCGACGAATATGTTGAAAATAAAAATCTTACCCTTTACTTTTAAAATAGTAACCAACGAATGTACTGAAAATAAAGTCTTGCCGATTACTTTTGAAATAGTAACCGACGAATATGTTGAAAATAAAAATCTTGTCGATTACTTTTGAAATAGTAACCGACGAATGTGCAGAAAATAGATCATGCCGATTACTTTTGAAATAGTAACCGATGAACGTGTTGAAAATAAATCATGCCGATTACCTTTGAAAGAGTAACCGACGAATATGTTGAAAATAAAAATCTTGTCGATTACTTTTAAAATAGTAACTGACAAATATGCTGAAAATAAAAATCTTGCTGATTACTTTTGAAATAGAAACCGACGAATGTGCTGAAAATAAATCATGCCGATTACTTTCAAAATAGTAAGCGACGAATATGTTGAAAATAAAAATCTTACCGATTACTTTTAAAATAGTAACCAACGAATGTACTGAAAATAAAGTCTTGCCGATTACTTTTGAAATAGTAACCGACGAATATGTTGAAAATAAAAATCTTGTCGATTACTTTTAAAATAGTAACCGACAAATATGCTGAAAATGAAAATCTTGCCGATTACTTTTGAAATAGTAACCGACGAATGTGTTGAAAATAAATCATGACGATTACCTTTGAAATAGTAACCGACGAATATGCTGAAAATAAATCATGTCGATTACTTTTGAAATAGTCACCGACGAATATGCTGAAAATAAAAATCTTGCCGATTACTTTTGAAATAGTAACCAACGAATGTGCTGAAAATAAATCAAGCCGATTACTTTTGAAATAATAAGCGACGAATATGTTGAAAATAAAAATCTTACCCATTACTTTTGAAATAGTCACCAACGAATATGCTGAAAATAAAGTCTTGTCGATTACTTTTGAAATAGTAACCGACGAATATGTTGAAAATAAAAATCTTGTCGATTACTTTTAAAATAGTAACCGACGAATGTCTTGAAAATAAATCATGCCGATTACTTTTGAAATAGTCACCGACGAATATGCTGAAAATAAAAATCTTGCTGATTACTTTTGAAATAGTAACCGACGAATGTGCTGAAAATAAATCATGCCGATTACTTTCGAAATAGTAAGCGACGAATATGTTGAAAATAAAAATCTTACCCATTACTTTTAAAATAGTAACCAACGAATGTACTGAAAATAAAGTCTTGCCGATTACTTTTGAAATAGTAACCGACGAATATGTTGAAAATAAAAATCTTGTCGATTACTTTTGAAATAGTAACCGACGAATGTGCAGAAAATAGATCATGCCGATTACTTTTGAAATAGTAACCGACGAACGTGTTGAAAATAAATCATGCCGATTACCTTTGAAAGAGTAACCGACGAATATGTTGAAAATAAAAATCTTGTCGATTTCTTTTAAAATAGTAACTGACAAATATGCTGAAAATAAAAATCTTGCCGATTACTTTTGAAATAGTAACCGACGAATGTGTTGAAAATAAATCATGCCGATTACCTTTGAAATAGTAACCGACGAATATGCTGAAAATAAATCATGTCGATTACTTTTTAAATAGTCACCGACGAATATGCTGAAAATAAAAATCTTGCCGATTACTTTTGAAATAGTAACCGACGAATGTGCTGAAAATAAATCATGCCGATTACTTTTGAAATAATAAGCGACGAATATGTTGAAAATAAAAATCTTACCCATTACTTTTGAAATAGTAACAACGAATATGCTGAAAATAAAGTCTTGCCGATTACTTTTGAAATAGTAACCGACGAATATGTTGAAAATAAAAATCTTGTCGATTACTTTTAAAATAGTAACCGACAAATATGCTGAAAATAAAAATCTTGTCGATTACTTTTGAAAAAGTAACCGACAAATATGCTGAAAATAAAAATCTTGCCGATTACTTTTGAAAAAGTAACCGACAAATATGCTGAAAATAAAAATCTTGCCGATTACTTTTGAAATAGTAACCGACGAATGTCTTGAAAATAAATCATGCCGATTACTTTTGAAATAGTCACTGACGAATATGCTGAAAATAAAAATCTTGCTGATTACTTTTGAAATAGAAACCGACGAATGTGCTGAAAATAAATCATGCCGATTACTTTCGAAATAGTAAGCGACGAATATGTTGAAAATAAAAATCTTACCGATTACTTTTAAAATAGTAACCAACGAATGTACTGAAAATAAAGTCTTGCCGATTACTTTTGAAATAGTAACCGACGAATATGTTGAAAATAAAAATCTTGTCGATTACTTTTAAAATAGTAACCGACAAATATGCTGAAAATGAAAATCTTGCCGATTACTTTTGAAATAGTAACCGACGAATGTGTTGAAAATAAATCATGCCGATTACCTTTGAAATAGTAACCGACGAATATGCTGAAAATAAATCATGTCGATTACTTTTGAAATAGTCACCGACGAATATGCTGAAAATAAAAATCTTGCCGATTACTTTTGAAATAGTAACCAACGAATGTGCTGAAAATAAATCATGCCGATTACTTTTGAAATAATAAGCGACGAATATGTTGAAAATAAAAATCTTACCCATTACTTTTGAAATAGTAACCAACGAATAAGCTGAAAATAAAGTCTTGTCGATTACTTTTGAAATAGTAACCGACGAATATGTTGAAAATAAAAATCTTGTCGATTACTTTTAAAATAGTAACCGACAAATATGCTGAAAATAAAAATCTTGCCGATTACATTTGAAATAGTCACCGACGAATATGCTGAAAATAAAAATCTTGCCGATTACTTTTGAAATAGTAACCGACGAATGTGCTGAAAATAAATCATGCTGATTACTGTTGAAATAGTAAGCGACGAATATGTTGGAAATAAAAATCTTACCGATTACTTTTAAAAAAGTAACCAATGAATGTGCTGAAAATAAAGTCATGCCGATTACTTTTGAAATAGTAACCGACGAATATGTTGAAAATAAAAATCTTGCCGATTAGTTTTGAAATAGTAACCGACGAATGTGCTGAAAATAAAGTCTTGTCGATTACTTTTAAAATAGTAACCGACAAATATGCTGAAAATAAAGTCTTGCCGATTACTTTTGAAATAGTAACCGACGAATATGTTGAAAATAAAAATCTTGTCGATTACTTTTAAAATAGTAACCGACAAATATGCTGAAAATAAAAATCATGTCGATTACTTTTGAAAAAGTAACCGACAAATATGCTGAAAATAAAAATCTTGCCGATTACTTTTGAAAAAGTAACCGACAAATATGCTGAAAATAAAAATCTTGCCGATTACATTTGAAATAGTCACCGACCAATATGCTGAAAATAAAAATCTTGCCGATTACTTTTGAAATAGTAACCGACGAATATCTTGAAAATAAATCATGCCGATTACTTTTGAAATAGTCACCGACGAATATGCTGAAAATAAAAATCTTGCTGATTACTTTTGAAATAGAAACCGACGAATGTGCTGAAAATAAATCATGCCGATTACTTTCAAAATAGTAAGCGACGAATATGTTGAAAATAAAAATCTTACCGATTACTTTTAAAATAGTAACCAACGAATGTACTGAAAATAAAGTCTTGCCGATTACTTTTGAAATAGTAACCGACGAATAAGTTGAAAATAAAAATCTTGTCGATTACTTTTAAAATAGTAACCGACAAATATGCTGAAAATGAAAATCTTGCCGATTACTTTTGAAATAGTAACCGACGAATGTGTTGAAAATAAATCATGCCGATTACCTTTGAAATAGTAACCTACGAATGTCTTGAAAATAAATCATGCCGATTACTTTTGAAATAGTCACTGACGAATATGCTGAAAATAAAAATCTTGCTGATTACTTTTGAAATAGAAACCGACGAATGTGCTGAAAATAAATCATGCCGATTACTTTCAAAATAGTAAGCGACGAATATGTTGAAAATAAAAATCTTACCGATTACTTTTAAAATAGTAACCAACGAATGTACTGAAAATAAAGTCTTGCCGATTACTTTTGAAATAGTAACCGACGAATATGTTGAAAATAAAAATCTTGTCGATTACTTTTAAAATAGTAACCGACAAATATGCTGAAAATGAAAATCTTGCCGATTACTTTTGAAATAGTAACCGACGAATGTGTTGAAAATAAATCATGCCGATTACCTTTGAAATAGTAACCGACGAATATGCTGAAAATAAATCATGTCGATTACTTTTGAAATAGTCACCGACGAATATGCTGAAAATAAAAATCTTGCCGATTACTTTTGAAATAGTAACCAACGAATGTGCTGAAAATAAATCATGCCGATTACTTTTGAAATAATAAGCGACGAATATGTTGAAAATAAAAATCTTACCCATTACTTTTGAAATAGTAACCAACGAATATGCTGAAAATAAAGTCTTGTCGATTACTTTTGAAATAGTAACCGACGAATATGTTGAAAATAAAAATCTTGTCGATTACTTTTAAAATAGTAACCGACAAATATGCTGAAAATAAAAATCTTGCCGATTACATTTGAAATAGTCACCGACGAATATGCTGAAAATAAAAATCTTGCCGATTACTTTTGAAATAGTAACCGACGAATGTGCTGAAAATAAATCATGCTGATTACTTTTGAAATAGTAAGCGACGAATATGTTGGAAATAAAAATCTTACCGATTACTTTTAAAAAAGTAACCAATGAATGTGCTGAAAATAAAGTCATGCCGATTACTTTTGAAATAGTAACCGACGAATATGTTGAAAATAAAAATCTTGCCAATTAGTTTTGAAATAGTAACCGACGAATGTGCTGAAAATAAAGTCTTGTCGATTACTTTTAAAATAGTAACCGACAAATATGCTGAAAATAAAGTCTTGCCGATTACTTTTGAAATAGTAACCGACGAATATGTTGAAAATAAAATCTTGTCGATTACTTTTAAAATAGTAACCGACAAATATGCTGAAAATGAAAATCTTGCCGATTACTTTTGAAATAGTAACCGACGAATGTGTTGAAAATAAATCAGGCCGATTACCTTTGACATAGTAACCGACGAATATGCTGAAAATAAATCATGTCGATTACTTTTGAAATAGTCACCGACGAATATGCTGAAAATAAAAATCTTGCCGATTACTTTTGAAATAGTAACCAACGAATGTGCTGAAAATAAAGTCATGCCGATTACTTTTGAAATAGTAACCGACGAATATGTTGAAAATAAAAATCTTGTCGATTACTTTTGAAATACTAACCGACGAATATGCAGAAAATAAAAATCTTGTCGATTACTTTTAAAATAGTAACCGACAAATATGCTGAAAATAAAGTCTTGCCGATTACTTTTGAAATAGTAACCGACGAATATGTTGAAAATAAAAATCTTGTCGATTACTTTTAAAATAGTAACCGAAAAATATGCTGAAAATGAAAATCTTGCCGATTACTTTTGAAATTGTAACCGACGAATGTGTTGAAAATAAATCATGCCGATTACCTTTGAAATAGTAACCGACGAATATGCTGAAAATAAATCATGTCGATTACTTTTGAAATAGTCACCGACGAATATGCTGAAAATAAAAATCTTGTCGATTACTTTTAAAATAGTAACCGACAAATATGCTGAAAATAAAGTCTTGCCGATTACTTTTGAAATAGTAACCGACGAATATGTTGAAAATAAAAATCTTGTCGATTACTTTTAAAATAGTAACCGACAAATATGCTGAAAATAAAAATCTTGTCGATTACTTTTGAAAAAGTAACCGACAAATATGCTGAAAATAAAAATCTTGCCGATTACTTTTGAAAAAGTAACCGACAAATATGCTAAAAATAAAAATCTTGCCGATTACTTTTGAAATAGTCACCGACCAATATGCTGAAAATAAAAATCTTGCCGATTACTTTTGAAATAGTAACCGACGAATGTCTTGAAAATAAATCATGCCGATTACTTTTGAAATAGTCACCGACGAATATGCTGAAAATAAAAATCTTGCTGATTACTTTTGAAATAGAAACCGACGAATGTGCTGAAAATAAATCATGCCGATTACTTTCAAAATAGTAAGCGACGAATATGTTGAAAATAAAAATCTTACCGATTACTTTTAAAATAGCAACCAACGAATGTACTGAAAATAAAGTCTTGCCGATTACTTTTGAAATAGTAACCGACGAATATGTTGAAAATAAAAATCTTGTCGATTACTTTTGAAATACTAACCGACGAATATGCAGAAAATAAAAATCTTGTCGATTACTTTTAAAATAGTAACCGACAAATATGCTGAAAATAAAGTCTTGCCGATTACTTTTGAAATAGTAACCGACGAATATGTTGAAAATAAAAATCTTGTCGATTACTTTTAAAATAGTAACCGAAAAATATGCTGAAAATGAAAATCTTGCCGATTACTTTTGAAATTGTAACCGACGAATGTGTTGAAAATAAATCATGCCGATTACCTTTGAAATAGTAACCGACGAATATGCTGAAAATAAATCATGTCGATTACTTTTGAAATAGTCACCGACGAATATGCTGAAAATAAAAATCTTGTCGATTACTTTTAAAATAGTAACCGACAAATATGCTGAAAATAAAGTCTTGCCGATTACTTTTGAAATAGTAACCGACGAATATGTTGAAAATAAAAATCTTGTCGATTACTTTTAAAATAGTAACCGACAAATATGCTGAAAATAAAAATCTTGTCGATTACTTTTGAAAAAGTAACCGACAAATATGCTGAAAATAAAAATCTTGCCGATTACTTTTGAAAAAGTAACCGACAAATATGCTAAAAATAAAAATCTTGCCGATTACTTTTGAAATAGTCACCGACCAATATGCTGAAAATAAAAATCTTGCCGATTACTTTTGAAATAGTAACCGACGAATGTCTTGAAAATAAATCATGCCGATTACTTTTGAAATAGTCACCGACGAATATGCTGAAAATAAAAATCTTGCTGATTACTTTTGAAATAGAAACCGACGAATGTGCTGAAAATAAATCATGCCGATTACTTTCAAAATAGTAAGCGACGAATATGTTGAAAATAAAAATCTTACCGATTACTTTTAAAATAGCAACCAACGAATGTACTGAAAATAAAGTCTTGCCGATTACTTTTGAAATAGTAACCGACGAATATGTTGAAAATAAAAATCTTGTCGATTACTTTTAAAATAGTAACCGACAAATATGCTGAAAATGAAAATCTTGCCGATTACTTTTGAAATAGTAACCGACGAATGTGTTGAAAATAAATCATGCCGATTACCTTTGAAATAGTAACCGACGAATATGCTGAAAATAAATCATGTCGATTACTTTTGAAATAGTCACCGACGAATATGCTGAAAATAAAAATCTTGCCGATTACTTTTGAAATAGTAACCAACGAATGTGCTGAAAATAAATCATGCCGATTACTTTTGAAATAATAAGCGACGAATATGTTGAAAATAAAAATCTTACCCATTACTTTTGAAATAGTAACCAACGAATATGCTGAAAATAAAGTCTTGTCGATTACTTTTGAAATAGTAACCGACGAATATGTTGAAAATAAAAATCTTGTCGATTACTTTTAAAATAGTAACCGACAAATATGCTGAAAATAAAAATCTTGCCGATTACATTTGAAATAGTCACCGACGAATATGCTGAAAATAAATCATGCTGATTACTTTTGAAATAGTAAGCGACGAATATGTTGGAAATAAAAATCTTACCGATTACTTTTAAAAAAGTAACCAATGAATGTGCTGAAAATAAAGTCATGCCGATTACTTTTGAAATAGTAACCGACGAATATGTTGAAAATAAAAATCTTGCCGATTAGTTTTGAAATAGTAACCGACGAATGTGCTGAAAATAAAGTCTTGTCGATTACTTTTAAAATAGTAACCGACAAATATGCTGAAAATAAAGTCTTGCCGATTACTTTTGAAATAGTAACCGATGAATATGTTGAAAATAAAAATCTTGTCGATTACTTTTAAAATAGTAACCGACAAATATGCTGAAAATAAAAATCTTGTCGATTACTTTTGAAAAAGTAACCGACAAATATGCTGAAAATAAAAATCTTGCCGATTACTTTTGAAAAAGTAACCATCAAATATGGTAAAAATAAAAATCTTGCCGATTACTTTTGAAATAGTCACCGACCAATATGCTGAAAATAAAAATCTTGCCGATTACTTTTGAAATAGTAACCGACGAATGTCTTGAAAATAAATCATGCCGATTACTTTTGAAATAGTCACCGACGAATATGCTGAAAATAAAAATCTTGCTGATTACTTTTGAAATAGAAACCGACGAATGTGCTGAAAATAAATCATGCCGATTACTTTCAAAATAGTAAGCGACGAATATGTTGAAAATAAAAATCTTACCGATTACTTTTAAAATAGCAACCAACGAATGTACTGAAAATAAAGTCTTGCCGATTACTTTTGAAATAGTAACCGACGAATATGTTGAAAATAAAAATCTTGTCGATTACTTTTAAAATAGTAACCGACAAATATGCTGAAAATAAAAATCTTGCCGATTACTTTTGAAATAGTAACCGACGAATGTGTTGAAAATAAATCATGCCGATTACCTTTGAAATAGTAACCGACGAATATGCTGAAAATAAATCATGTCGATTACTTTTGAAATAGTCACCGGCGAATATGCTGAAAATAAAAATCTTGCCGATTACTTTTGAAATAGTAACCAACGAATGTGCTGAAAATAAATCATGCCGATTACTTTTGTAATAATAAGCGACGAATATGTTGAAAATAAAAATCTTACCCATTACTTTTGAAATAGTCACCAACGAATATGCTGAAAATAAAGTCTTGTCGATAACTTTTGAAATAGTAACCGACGAATATGTTGAAAATAAAAATCTTGTCGATTACTTTTAAAATAGTAACCGACAAATATGCTGAAAATAAAAATCTTGCCGATTACATTTGAAATAGTCACCGACGAATATGCTGAAAATAAAAATCTTGCCGATTACTTTTGAAATAGTAACCGACGAATGTGCTGAAAATAAATCATGCTGATTACTTTTGAAATAGTAAGCGACGAATATGTTGGAAATAAAAATCTTACCGATTACTTTTAAAAAAGTAACCGATGAATGTGCTGAAAATAAAGTCATGCCGATTACTTTTGAAATAGTAACCGACGAATATGTTGAAAATAAAAATCTTGCCGATTAGTTTTGAAATAGTAACCGACGAATGTGCTGAAAATAAAGTCTTGTCGATTACTTTTAAAATAGTAACCGACTAATATGCTGAAAATAAAGTCTTGCCGATTACTTTTGAAATAGTAACCGACGAATATGTTGAAAATAAAAATCTTGTCGATTACTTTTAAAATAGTAACCGACAAATATGCTGAAAATAAAAATCTTGTCGATTACTTTTGAAAAAGTAACCGACAAATATGCTGAAAATAAAAATCTTGCCGATTACTTTTGAAAAAGTAACCATCAAATATGCTAAAAATAAAAATCTTGCCGATTACTTTTGAAATAGTCACCGACCAATATGCTGAAAATAAAAATCTTGCCGATTAATTTTGAAATAGTAACCGACGAATGTCTTGAAAATAAATCATGCCGATTACTTTTGAAATAGTCACCGACGAATATGCTGAAAATAAAAATCTTGCTGATTACTTTTGAAATAGAAACCGACGAATGTGCTGAAAATAAATCATGCCGATTACTTTCAAAATAGTAAGCGACGAATATGTTGAAAATAAAAATCTTACCGATTACTTTTAAAATAGCAACCAACGAATGTACTGAAAATAAAGTCTTGCCGATTACTTTTGAAATAGTAACCGACGAATATGTTGAAAATAAAAATCTTGTCGATTACTTTTAAAATAGTAACCGACAAATATGCTGAAAATGAAAATCTTGCCGATTACTTTTGAAATAGTAACCGACGAATGTGTTGAAAATAAATCATGCCGATTACCTTTGAAATAGTAACCGACGAATATGCTGAAAATAAATCATGTCGATTACTTTTGAAATAGTCACCGACGAATATGCTGAAAATAAAAATCTTGCCGATTACTTTTGAAATAGTAACCAACGAATGTGCTGAAAATAAATCATGCCGATTACTTTTGAAATAATAAGCGACGAATATGTTGAAAATAAAAATCTTACCCATTACTTTTGAAATAGTCACCAACGAATATGCTGAAAATAAAGTCTTGTCGATAACTTTTGAAATAGTAACCGACGAATATGTTGAAAATAAAAATCTTGTCGATTACTTTTAAAATAGTAACCGACAAATATGCTGAAAATAAAAATCTTGCCGATTACATTTGAAATAGTCACCGACGAATATGCTGAAAATAAAAATCTTGCCGATTACTTTTGAAATAGTAACCGACGAATGTGCTGAAAATAAATCATGCTGATTACTTTTGAAATAGTAAGCGACGAATATGTTGGAAATAAAAATCTTACCGATTACTTTTAAAAAAGTAACCGATGAATGTGCTGAAAATAAAGTCATGCCGATTACTTTTGAAATAGTAACCGACGAATATGTTGAAAATAAAAATCTTGCCGATTAGTTTTGAAATAGTAACCGACGAATGTGCTGAAAATAAAGTCTTGTCGATTACTTTTAAAATAGTAACCGACAAATATGCTGAAAATAAAGTCTTGCCGATTACTTTTGAAATAGTAACCGACGAATATGTTGAAAATAAAAATCTTGTCGATTACTTTTAAAATAGTAACCGACAAATATGCTAAAAATAAAAATCTTGCCGATTACTTTTGAAATAGGAACCGACGAATATGTTGAAAATAAAAATCTTGTCGATTACTTTTGAAATACTAACCGACGAATATGCTGAAAATAAAAATCTTGTCGATTACTTTTAAAATAGTAACCGACAAATATGCTGAAAATAAAAATCTTGCCGATTACATTTGAAATAGTCACCGACGAATATGCTGAAAATAAAAATCTTGCCGATTACTTTTGAAATAGTAACCGACGAATGTGCTGAAAATAAATCATGCTGATTACTTTTGAAATAGTAAGCGACGAATATGTTGGAAATAAAAATCTTACCGATTACTTTTAAAAAAGTAACCAATGAATGTGCTGAAAATAAAGTCATGCCGATTACTTTTGAAATAGTAACCGACGAATATGTTGAAAATAAAAATCTTGCCGATTAGTTTTGAAATAGTAACCGACGAATGTGCTGAAAATAAAGTCTTGTCGATTACTTTTAAAATAGTAACCGACAAATATGCTGAAAATAAAGTCTTGCCGATTACTTTTGAAATAGTAACCGACGAATATGTTGAAAATAAAAATCTTGTCGATTACTTTTAAAATAGTAACCGACAAATATGCTGAAAATAAAAATCTTGTCGATTAGTTTTGAAAAAGTAACCGACAAATATGCTGAAAATAAAAATCTTGCCGATTACTTTTGAAAAAGTAACCAACAAATATGCTAAAAATAAAAATCTTGCCGATTACTTTTGAAATAGTCACCGACCAATATGCTGAAAATAAAAATCTTGCCGATTACTTTTGAAATAGTAACCGACGAATGTCTTGAAAATAAATCATGCCGATTACTTTTGAAATAGTCACCGACGAATATGCTGAAAATAAAAATCTTGCTGATTACTTTTGAAATAGAAACCGACGAATGTGCTGAAAATAAATCATGCCGATTACTTTCAAAATAGTAAGCGACGAATATGTTGAAAATAAAAATCTTACCGATTACTTTTAAAATAGCAACCAACGAATGTACTGAAAATAAAGTCTTGCCGATTACTTTTGAAATAGTAACCGACGAATATGTTGAAAATAAAAATCTTGTCGATTACTTTTAAAATAGTAACCGACAAATATGCTGAAAATGAAAATCTTGCCGATTACTTTTGAAATAGTAACCGACGAATGTGTTGAAAATAAATCATGCCGATTACCTTTGAAATAGTAACCGACGAATATGCTGAAAATAAATCATGTCGATTACTTTTGAAATAGTCACCGACGAATATGCTGAAAATAAAAATCTTGCCGATTACTTTTGAAATAGTAACCAACGAATGTGCTGAAAATAAATCATGCCGATTACTTTTGAAATAATAAGCGACGAATATGTTGAAAATAAAAATCTTACCCATTACTTTTGAAATAGTAACCAACGAATATGCTGAAAATAAAGTCTTGTCGATTACTTTTGAAATAGTAACCGACGAATATGTTGAAAATAAAAATCTTGTCGATTACTTTTAAAATAGTAACCGACAAATATGCTGAAAATAAAAATCTTGCCGATTACATTTGAAATAGTCACCGACGAATATGCTGAAAATAAAAATCTTGCCGATTACTTTTGAAATAGTAACCGACGAATGTGCTGAAAATAAATCATGCTGATTACTTTTGAAATAGTAAGCGACGAATATGTTGGAAATAAAAATCTTACCGATTACTTTTAAAAAAGTAACCAATGAATGTGCTGAAAATAAAGTCATGCCGATTACTTTTGAAATAGTAACCGACGAATATGTTGAAAATAAAAATCTTGCCAATTAGTTTTGAAATAGTAACCGACGAATGTGCTGAAAATAAAGTCTTGTCGATTACTTTTAAAATAGTAACCGACAAATATGCTGAAAATAAAGTCTTGCCGATTACTTTTGAAATAGTAACCGACGAATATGTTGAAAATAAAATCTTGTCGATTACTTTTAAAATAGTAACCGACAAATATGCTGAAAATGAAAATCTTGCCGATTACTTTTGAAATAGTAACCGACGAATGTGTTGAAAATAAATCAGGCCGATTACCTTTGACATAGTAACCGACGAATATGCTGAAAATAAATCATGTCGATTACTTTTGAAATAGTCACCGACGAATATGCTGAAAATAAAAATCTTGCCGATTACTTTTGAAATAGTAACCAACGAATGTGCTGAAAATAAAGTCATGCCGATTACTTTTGAAATAGTAACCGACGAATATGTTGAAAATAAAAATCTTGTCGATTACTTTTGAAATACTAACCGACGAATATGCAGAAAATAAAAATCTTGTCGATTACTTTTAAAATAGTAACCGACAAATATGCTGAAAATAAAGTCTTGCCGATTACTTTTGAAATAGTAACCGACGAATATGTTGAAAATAAAAATCTTGTCGATTACTTTTAAAATAGTAACCGACAAATATGCTGAAAATGAAAATCTTGCCGATTACTTTTGAAATTGTAACCGACGAATGTGTTGAAAATAAATCATGCCGATTACCTTTGAAATAGTAACCGACGAATATGCTGAAAATAAATCATGTCGATTACTTTTGAAATAGTCACCGACGAATATGCTGAAAATAAAAATCTTGTCGATTACTTTTAAAATAGTAACCGACAAATATGTTGAAAATAAAGTCTTGCCGATTACTTTTGAAATAGTAACCGACGAATATGTTGAAAATAAAAATCTTGTCGATTACTTTTAAAATAGTAACCGACAAATATGCTGAAAATAAATCATGCCGATTACTTTTGAAATAATAAGCGACGAATATGTTGAAAATAAAAATCTTACCCATTACTTTTGAAATAGTCACCAACGAATATGCTGAAAATAAAGTCTTGTCGATAACTTTTGAAATAGTAACCGACGAATATGTTGAAAATAAAAATCTTGTCGATTACTTTTAAAATAGTAACCGACAAATATGCTGAAAATAAAAATCTTGCCGATTACATTTGAAATAGTCACCGACGAATATGCTGAAAATAAAAATCTTGCCGATTACTTTTGAAATAGTAACCGACGAATGTGCTGAAAATAAATCATGCTGATTACTTTTGAAATAGTAAGCGACGAATATGTTGGAAATAAAAATCTTACCGATTACTTTTAAAAAAGTAACCGATGAATGTGCTGAAAATAAAGTCATGCCGATTACTTTTGAAATAGTAACCGACGAATATGTTGAAAATAAAAATCTTGCCGATTAGTTTTGAAATAGTAACCGACGAATGTGCTGAAAATAAAGTCTTGTCGATTACTTTTAAAATAGTAACCGACAAATATGCTGAAAATAAAGTCTTGCCGATTACTTTTGAAATAGTAACCGACGAATATGTTGAAAATAAAAATCTTGTCGATTACTTTTAAAATAGTAACCGACAAATATGCTAAAAATAAAAATCTTGCCGATTACTTTTGAAATAGGAACCGACGAATATGTTGAAAATAAAAATCTTGTCGATTACTTTTGAAATACTAACCGACGAATATGCTGAAAATAAAAATCTTGTCGATTACTTTTAAAATAGTAACCGACAAATATGCTGAAAATAAAAATCTTGCCGATTACATTTGAAATAGTCACCGACGAATATGCTGAAAATAAAAATCTTGCCGATTACTTTTGAAATAGTAACCGACGAATGTGCTGAAAATAAATCATGCTGATTACTTTTGAAATAGTAAGCGACGAATATGTTGGAAATAAAAATCTTACCGATTACTTTTAAAAAAGTAACCAATGAATGTGCTGAAAATAAAGTCATGCCGATTACTTTTGAAATAGTAACCGACGAATATGTTGAAAATAAAAATCTTGCCGATTAGTTTTGAAATAGTAACCGACGAATGTGCTGAAAATAAAGTCTTGTCGATTACTTTTAAAATAGTAACCGACAAATATGCTGAAAATAAAGTCTTGCCGATTACTTTTGAAATAGTAACCGACGAATATGTTGAAAATAAAAATCTTGTCGATTACTTTTAAAATAGTAACCGACAAATATGCTGAAAATAAAAATCTTGTCGATTAGTTTTGAAAAAGTAACCGACAAATATGCTGAAAATAAAAATCTTGCCGATTACTTTTGAAAAAGTAACCAACAAATATGCTAAAAATAAAAATCTTGCCGATTACTTTTGAAATAGTCACCGACCAATATGCTGAAAATAAAAATCTTGCCGATTACTTTTGAAATAGTAACCGACGAATGTCTTGAAAATAAATCATGCCGATTACTTTTGAAATAGTCACCGACGAATATGCTGAAAATAAAAATCTTGCTGATTACTTTTGAAATAGAAACCGACGAATGTGCTGAAAATAAATCATGCCGATTACTTTCAAAATAGTAAGCGACGAATATGTTGAAAATAAAAATCTTACCGATTACTTTTAAAATAGCAACCAACGAATGTACTGAAAATAAAGTCTTGCCGATTACTTTTGAAATAGTAACCGACGAATATGTTGAAAATAAAAATCTTGTCGATTACTTTTAAAATAGTAACCGACAAATATGCTGAAAATGAAAATCTTGCCGATTACTTTTGAAATAGTAACCGACGAATGTGTTGAAAATAAATCATGCCGATTACCTTTGAAATAGTAACCGACGAATATGCTGAAAATAAATCATGTCGATTACTTTTGAAATAGTCACCGACGAATATGCTGAAAATAAAAATCTTGCCGATTACTTTTGAAATAGTAACCAACGAATGTGCTGAAAATAAATCATGCCGATTACTTTTGAAATAATAAGCGACGAATATGTTGAAAATAAAAATCTTACCCATTACTTTTGAAATAGTAACCAACGAATATGCTGAAAATAAAGTCTTGTCGATTACTTTTGAAATAGTAACCGACGAATATGTTGAAAATAAAAATCTTGTCGATTACTTTTAAAATAGTAACCGACAAATATGCTGAAAATAAAAATCTTGCCGATTACATTTGAAATAGTCACCGACGAATATGCTGAAAATAAAAATCTTGCCGATTACTTTTGAAATAGTAACCGACGAATGTGCTGAAAATAAATCATGCTGATTACTTTTGAAATAGTAAGCGACGAATATGTTGGAAATAAAAATCTTACCGATTACTTTTAAAAAAGTAACCAATGAATGTGCTGAAAATAAAGTCATGCCGATTACTTTTGAAATAGTAACCGACGAATATGTTGAAAATAAAAATCTTGCCAATTAGTTTTGAAATAGTAACCGACGAATGTGCTGAAAATAAAGTCTTGTCGATTACTTTTAAAATAGTAACCGACAAATATGCTGAAAATAAAGTCTTGCCGATTACTTTTGAAATAGTAACCGACGAATATGTTGAAAATAAAATCTTGTCGATTACTTTTAAAATAGTAACCGACAAATATGCTGAAAATGAAAATCTTGCCGATTACTTTTGAAATAGTAACCGACGAATGTGTTGAAAATAAATCAGGCCGATTACCTTTGACATAGTAACCGACGAATATGCTGAAAATAAATCATGTCGATTACTTTTGAAATAGTCACCGACGAATATGCTGAAAATAAAAATCTTGCCGATTACTTTTGAAATAGTAACCAACGAATGTGCTGAAAATAAAGTCATGCCGATTACTTTTGAAATAGTAACCGACGAATATGTTGAAAATAAAAATCTTGCCGATTAGTTTTGAAATAGTAACCGACGAATGTGCTGAAAATAAAGTCTTGTCGATTACTTTTAAAATAGTAACCGACAAATATGCTGAAAATAAAGTCTTGCCGATTACTTTTGAAATAGTAACCGACGAATATGTTGAAAATAAAAATCTTGTCGATTACTTTTAAAATAGTAACCGACAAATATGCTGAAAATAAAAATCTTGTCGATTAGTTTTGAAAAAGTAACCGACAAATATGCTGAAAATAAAAATCTTGCCGATTACTTTTGAAAAAGTAACCAACAAATATGCTAAAAATAAAAATCTTGCCGATTACTTTTGAAATAGTCACCGACCAATATGCTGAAAATAAAAATCTTGCCGATTACTTTTGAAATAGTAACCGACGAATGTCTTGAAAATAAATCATGCCGATTACTTTTGAAATAGTCACCGACGAATATGCTGAAAATAAAAATCTTGCTGATTACTTTTGAAATAGAAACCGACGAATGTGCTGAAAATAAATCATGCCGATTACTTTCAAAATAGTAAGCGACGAATATGTTGAAAATAAAAATCTTACCGATTACTTTTAAAATAGCAACCAACGAATGTACTGAAAATAAAGTCTTGCCGATTACTTTTGAAATAGTAACCGACGAATATGTTGAAAATAAAAATCTTGTCGATTACTTTTAAAATAGTAACCGACAAATATGCTGAAAATGAAAATCTTGCCGATTACTTTTGAAATAGTAACCGACGAATGTGTTGAAAATAAATCATGCCGATTACCTTTGAAATAGTAACCGACGAATATGCTGAAAATAAATCATGTCGATTACTTTTGAAATAGTCACCGACGAATATGCTGAAAATAAAAATCTTGCCGATTACTTTTGAAATAGTAACCAACGAATGTGCTGAAAATAAATCATGCCGATTACTTTTGAAATAATAAGCGACGAATATGTTGAAAATAAAAATCTTACCCATTACTTTTGAAATAGTAACCAACGAATATGCTGAAAATAAAGTCTTGTCGATTACTTTTGAAATAGTAACCGACGAATATGTTGAAAATAAAAATCTTGTCGATTACTTTTAAAATAGTAACCGACAAATATGCTGAAAATAAAAATCTTGCCGATTACATTTGAAATAGTCACCGACGAATATGCTGAAAATAAAAATCTTGCCGATTACTTTTGAAATAGTAACCGACGAATGTGCTGAAAATAAATCATGCTGATTACTTTTGAAATAGTAAGCGACGAATATGTTGGAAATAAAAATCTTACCGATTACTTTTAAAAAAGTAACCAATGAATGTGCTGAAAATAAAGTCATGCCGATTACTTTTGAAATAGTAACCGACGAATATGTTGAAAATAAAAATCTTGCCAATTAGTTTTGAAATAGTAACCGACGAATGTGCTGAAAATAAAGTCTTGTCGATTACTTTTAAAATAGTAACCGACAAATATGCTGAAAATAAAGTCTTGCCGATTACTTTTGAAATAGTAACCGACGAATATGTTGAAAATAAAATCTTGTCGATTACTTTTAAAATAGTAACCGACAAATATGCTGAAAATGAAAATCTTGCCGATTACTTTTGAAATAGTAACCGACGAATGTGTTGAAAATAAATCAGGCCGATTACCTTTGACATAGTAACCGACGAATATGCTGAAAATAAATCATGTCGATTACTTTTGAAATAGTCACCGACGAATATGCTGAAAATAAAAATCTTGCCGATTACTTTTGAAATAGTAACCAACGAATGTGCTGAAAATAAAGTCATGCCGATTACTTTTGAAATAGTAACCGACAAATATGTTGAAAATAAAAATCTTGTCGATTACTTTTGAAATACTAACCGACGAATATGCAGAAAATAAAAATCTTGTCGATTACTTTTAAAATAGTAACCGACAAATATGCTGAAAATAAAGTCTTGCCGATTACTTTTGAAATAGTAACCGACGAATATGTTGAAAATAAAAATCTTGTCGATTACTTTTAAAATAGTAACCGACAAATATGCTGAAAATGAAAATCTTGCCGATTACTTTTGAAATTGTAACCGACGAATGTGTTGAAAATAAATCATGCCGATTACCTTTGAAATAGTAACCGACGAATATGCTGAAAATAAATCATGTCGATTACTTTTGAAATAGTCACCGACGAATATGCTGAAAATAAAAATCTTGTCGATTACTTTTAAAATAGTAACCGACAAATATGCTGAAAATAAAGTCTTGCCGATTACTTTTGAAATAGTAACCGACGAATATGTTGAAAATAAAAATCTTGTCGATTACTTTTAAAATAGTAACCGACAAATATGCTGAAAATAAAAATCTTGTCGATTACTTTTGAAAAAGTAACCGACAAATATGCTGAAAATAAAAATCTTGCCGATTACTTTTGAAAAAGTAACCGACAAATATGCTAAAAATAAAAATCTTGCCGATTACTTTTGAAATAGTCACCGACCAATATGCTGAAAATAAAAATCTTGCCGATTACTTTTGAAATAGTAACCGACGAATGTCTTGAAAATAAATCATGCCGATTACTTTTGAAATAGTCACCGACGAATATGCTGAAAATAAAAATCTTGCTGATTACTTTTGAAATAGAAACCGACGAATGTGCTGAAAATAAATCATGCCGATTACTTTCAAAATAGTAAGCGACGAATATGTTGAAAATAAAAATCTTACCGATTACTTTTAAAATAGCAACCAACGAATGTACTGAAAATAAAGTCTTGCCGATTACTTTTGAAATAGTAACCGACGAATATGTTGAAAATAAAAATCTTGTCGATTACTTTTAAAATAGTAACCGACAAATATGCTGAAAATGAAAATCTTGCCGATTACTTTTGAAATAGTAACCGACGAATGTGTTGAAAATAAATCATGCCGATTACCTTTGAAATAGTAACCGACGAATATGCTGAAAATAAATCATGTCGATTACTTTTGAAATAGTCACCGACGAATATGCTGAAAATAAAAATCTTGCCGATTACTTTTGAAATAGTAACCAACGAATGTGCTGAAAATAAATCATGCCGATTACTTTTGAAATAATAAGCGACGAATATGTTGAAAATAAAAATCTTACCCATTACTTTTGAAATAGTAACCAACGAATATGCTGAAAATAAAGTCTTGTCGATTACTTTTGAAATAGTAACCGACGAATATGTTGAAAATAAAAATCTTGTCGATTACTTTTAAAATAGTAACCGACAAATATGCTGAAAATAAAAATCTTGCCGATTACATTTGAAATAGTCACCGACGAATATGCTGAAAATAAAAATCTTGCCGATTACTTTTGAAATAGTAACCGACGAATGTGCTGAAAATAAATCATGCTGATTACTTTTGAAATAGTAAGCGACGAATATGTTGGAAATAAAAATCTTACCGATTACTTTTAAAAAAGTAACCAATGAATGTGCTGAAAATAAAGTCATGCCGATTACTTTTGAAATAGTAACCGACGAATATGTTGAAAATAAAAATCTTGCCGATTAGTTTTGAAATAGTAACCGACGAATGTGCTGAAAATAAAGTCTTGTCGATTACTTTTAAAATAGTAACCGACAAATATGCTGAAAATAAAGTCTTGCCGATTACTTTTGAAATAGTAACCGACGAATATGTTGAAAATAAAAATCTTGTCGATTACTTTTAAAATAGTAACCGACAAATATGCTGAAAATAAAAATCTTGTCGATTACTTTTGAAAAAGTAACCGACAAATATGCTGAAAATAAAAATCTTGCCGATTACTTTTGAAAAAGTAACCATCAAATATGGTAAAAATAAAAATCTTGCCGATTACTTTTGAAATAGTCACCGACCAATATGCTGAAAATAAAAATCTTGCCGATTACTTTTGAAATAGTAACCGACGAATGTCTTGAAAATAAATCATGCCGATTACTTTTGAAATAGTCACCGACGAATATGCTGAAAATAAAAATCTTGCTGATTACTTTTGAAATAGAAACCGACGAATGTGCTGAAAATAAATCATGCCGATTACTTTCAAAATAGTAAGCGACGAATATGTTGAAAATAAAAATCTTACCGATTACTTTTAAAATAGCAACCAACGAATGTACTGAAAATAACGTCTTGCCGATTACTTTTGAAATAGTAACCGACGAATATGTTGAAAATAAAAATCTTGTCGATTACTTTTAAAATAGTAACCGACAAATATGCTGAAAATGAAAATCTTGCCGATTACTTTTGAAATAGTAACCGACGAATGTGTTGAAAATAAATCATGCCGATTACCTTTGAAATAGTAACCGACGAATATGCTGAAAATAAATCATGTCGATTACTTTTGAAATAGTCACCGGCGAATATGCTGAAAATAAAAATCTTGCCGATTACTTTTGAAATAGTAACCAACGAATGTGCTGAAAATAAATCATGCCGATTACTTTTGTAATAATAAGCGACGAATATGTTGAAAATAAAAATCTTACCCATTACTTTTGAAATAGTCACCAACGAATATGCTGAAAATAAAGTCTTGTCGATAACTTTTGAAATAGTAACCGACGAATATGTTGAAAATAAAAATCTTGTCGATTACTTTTAAAATAGTAACCGACAAATATGCTGAAAATAAAAATCTTGCCGATTACATTTGAAATAGTCACCGACGAATATGCTGAAAATAAAAATCTTGCCGATTACTTTTGAAATAGTAACCGACGAATGTGCTGAAAATAAATCATGCTGATTACTTTTGAAATAGTAAGCGACGAATATGTTGGAAATAAAAATCTTACCGATTACTTTTAAAAAAGTAACCGATGAATGTGCTGAAAATAAAGTCATGCCGATTACTTTTGAAATAGTAACCGACGAATATGTTGAAAATAAAAATCTTGCCGATTAGTTTTGAAATAGTAACCGACGAATGTGCTGAAAATAAAGTCTTGTCGATTACTTTTAAAATAGTAACCGACTAATATGCTGAAAATAAAGTCTTGCCGATTACTTTTGAAATAGTAACCGACGAATATGTTGAAAATAAAAATCTTGTCGATTACTTTTAAAATAGTAACCGACAAATATGCTGAAAATAAAAATCTTGTCGATTACTTTTGAAAAAGTAACCGACAAATATGCTGAAAATAAAAATCTTGCCGATTACTTTTGAAAAAGTAACCATCAAATATGCTAAAAATAAAAATCTTGCCGATTACTTTTGAAATAGTCACCGACCAATATGCTGAAAATAAAAATCTTGCCGATTACTTTTGAAATAGTAACCGACGAATGTCTTGAAAATAAATCATGCCGATTACTTTTGAAATAGTCACCGACGAATATGCTGAAAATAAAAATCTTGCTGATTACTTTTGAAATAGAAACCGACGAATGTGCTGAAAATAAATCATGCCGATTACTTTCAAAATAGTAAGCGACGAATATGTTGAAAATAAAAATCTTACCGATTACTTTTAAAATAGCAACCAACGAATGTACTGAAAATAAAGTCTTGCCGATTACTTTTGAAATAGTAACCGACGAATATGTTGAAAATAAAAATCTTGTCGATTACTTTTAAAATAGTAACCGACAAATATGCTGAAAATGAAAATCTTGCCGATTACTTTTGAAATAGTAACCGACGAATGTGTTGAAAATAAATCATGCCGATTACCTTTGAAATAGTAACCGACGAATATGCTGAAAATAAATCATGTCGATTACTTTTGAAATAGTCACCGACGAATATGCTGAAAATAAAAATCTTGCCGATTACTTTTGAAATAGTAACCAACGAATGTGCTGAAAATAAATCATGCCGATTACTTTTGAAATAATAAGCGACGAATATGTTGAAAATAAAAATCTTACCCATTACTTTTGAAATAGTCACCAACGAATATGCTGAAAATAAAGTCTTGTCGATAACTTTTGAAATAGTAAGCGACGAATATGTTGGAAATAAAAATCTTACCGATTACTTTTAAAAAAGTAACCGATGAATGTGCTGAAAATAAAGTCATGCCGATTACTTTTGAAATAGTAACCGACGAATATGTTGAAAATAAAAATCTTGCCGATTAGTTTTGAAATAGTAACCGACGAATGTGCTGAAAATAAAGTCTTGTCGATTACTTTTAAAATAGTAACCGACAAATATGCTGAAAATAAAGTCTTGCCGATTACTTTTGAAATAGTAACCGACGAATATGTTGAAAATAAAAATCTTGTCGATTACTTTTAAAATAGTAACCGACAAATATGCTAAAAATAAAAATCTTGCCGATTACTTTTGAAATAGGAACCGACGAATATGTTGAAAATAAAAATCTTGTCGATTACTTTTGAAATACTAACCGACGAATATGCTGAAAATAAAAATCTTGTCGATTACTTTTAAAATAGTAACCGACAAATATGCTGAAAATAAAAATCTTGCCGATTACATTTGAAATAGTCACCGACGAATATGCTGAAAATAAAAATCTTGCCGATTACTTTTGAAATAGTAACCGACGAATGTGCTGAAAATAAATCATGCTGATTACTTTTGAAATAGTAAGCGACGAATATGTTGGAAATAAAAATCTTACCGATTACTTTTAAAAAAGTAACCAATGAATGTGCTGAAAATAAAGTCATGCCGATTACTTTTGAAATAGTAACCGACGAATATGTTGAAAATAAAAATCTTGCCGATTAGTTTTGAAATAGTAACCGACGAATGTGCTGAAAATAAAGTCTTGTCGATTACTTTTAAAATAGTAACCGACAAATATGCTGAAAATAAAGTCTTGCCGATTACTTTTGAAATAGTAACCGACGAATATGTTGAAAATAAAAATCTTGTCGATTACTTTTAAAATAGTAACCGACAAATATGCTGAAAATAAAAATCTTGTCGATTAGTTTTGAAAAAGTAACCGACAAATATGCTGAAAATAAAAATCTTGCCGATTACTTTTGAAAAAGTAACCAACAAATATGCTAAAAATAAAAATCTTGCCGATTACTTTTGAAATAGTCACCGACCAATATGCTGAAAATAAAAATCTTGCCGATTACTTTTGAAATAGTAACCGACGAATGTCTTGAAAATAAATCATGCCGATTACTTTTGAAATAGTCACCGACGAATATGCTGAAAATAAAAATCTTGCTGATTACTTTTGAAATAGAAACCGACGAATGTGCTGAAAATAAATCATGCCGATTACTTTCAAAATAGTAAGCGACGAATATGTTGAAAATAAAAATCTTACCGATTACTTTTAAAATAGCAACCAACGAATGTACTGAAAATAAAGTCTTGCCGATTACTTTTGAAATAGTAACCGACGAATATGTTGAAAATAAAAATCTTGTCGATTACTTTTAAAATAGTAACCGACAAATATGCTGAAAATGAAAATCTTGCCGATTACTTTTGAAATAGTAACCGACGAATGTGTTGAAAATAAATCATGCCAATTACCTTTGAAATAGTAACCGACGAATATGCTGAAAATAAATCATGTCGATTACTTTTGAAATAGTCACCGACGAATATGCTGAAAATAAAAATCTTGCCGATTACTTTTGAAATAGTAACCAACGAATGTGCTGAAAATAAATCATGCCGATTACTTTTGAAATAATAAGCGACGAATATGTTGAAAATAAAAATCTTACCCATTACTTTTGAAATAGTCACCAACGAATATGCTGAAAATAAAGTCTTGTCGATAACTTTTGAAATAGTAACCGACGAATATGTTGAAAATAAAAATCTTGTCGATTACTTTTAAAATAGTAACCGACAAATATGCTGAAAATAAAAATCTTGCCGATTACATTTGAAATAGTCACCGACGAATATGCTGAAAATAAAAATCTTGCCGATTACTTTTGAAATAGTAACCGACGAATGTGCTGAAAATAAATCATGCTGATTACTTTTGAAATAGTAAGCGACGAATATGTTGGAAATAAAAATCTTACCGATTACTTTTAAAAAAGTAACCGATGAATGTGCTGAAAATAAAGTCATGCCGATTACTTTTGAAATAGTAACCGACGAATATGTTGAAAATAAAAATCTTGCCGATTAGTTTTGAAATAGTAACCGATGAATGTGCTGAAAATAAAGTCTTGTCGATTACTTTTAAAATAGTAACCGACAAATATGCTGAAAATAAAGTCTTGCCGATTACTTTTGAAATAGTAACCGACGAATATGTTGAAAATAAAAATCTTGTCGATTACTTTTAAAATAGTAACCGACAAATATGCTGAAAATGAAAATCTTGCCGATTACTTTTGAAATAGTAACCGACGAATGTGTTGAAAATAAATCATGCCGATTACCTTTGAAATAGTAACCGACGAATATGCTGAAAATAAATCATGTCGATTACTTTTGAAATAGTCACCGACGAATATGCTGAAAATAAAAATCTTGCCGATTACTTTTGAAATAGTAACCAACGAATGTGCTGAAAATAAAAATCTTGCCGATTACTTTTGAATTAGTAACCGACGAATGTGCTGAAAATAAAGTCTTGCCGATTACTTTTGAAATAGTAACCGACGAATGTGCTGAAAATAAAGTCTTGCCGATTACTTTTGAAATAGTAACCGACGAATATGCTGAAAATAAAAATCTTGTCGATTACTTTTGAAATAGTAACCGATGAATATGCTGAAAATAAAAATCTTGCCGATTACTTTTGAATTAGTAACCGACGAATGTGCTGAAAATAAATCCTGTCGATTACTTTTGAAATAGTCACCGACGAATATGCTGAAAATAAAAATCTTGCCGATTACTTTTGAAATAGTAACCGACGAATGTGCTGAAAATAAATCATGCTGATTACTTTTGAAATAGTAAGCGACGAATATGTTGGAAATAAAAATCTTACCGATTACTTTTAAAAAAGTAACCGATGAATGTGCTGAAAATAAAGTCATGCCGATTACTTTTGAAATAGTAACCGACGAATATGTTGAAAATAAAAATCTTGCCGATTAGTTTTGAAATAGTAACCGATGAATGTGCTGAAAATAAAGTCTTGTCGATTACTTTTAAAATAGTAACCGACAAATATGCTGAAAATAAAGTCTTGCCGATTACTTTTGAAATAGTAACCGACGAATATGTTGAAAATAAAAATCTTGTCGATTACTTTTAAAATAGTAACCGACAAATATGCTGAAAATGAAAATCTTGCCGATTACTTTTGAAATAGTAACCGACGAATGTGTTGAAAATAAATCATGCCGATTACCTTTGAAATAGTAACCGACGAATATGCTGAAAATAAATCATGTCGATTACTTTTGAAATAGTCACCGACGAATATGCTGAAAATAAAAATCTTGCCGATTACTTTTGAAATAGTAACCAACGAATGTGCTGAAAATAAAAATCTTGCCGATTACTTTTGAATTAGTAACCGACGAATGTGCTGAAAATAAAGTCTTGCCGATTACTTTTGAAATAGTAACCGACGAATGTGCTGAAAATAAAGTCTTGCCGATTACTTTTGAAATAGTAACCGACGAATATGCTGAAAATAAAAATCTTGTCGATTACTTTTGAAATAGTAACCGATGAATATGCTGAAAATAAAAATCTTGCCGATTACTTTTGAATTAGTAACCGACGAATGTGCTGAAAATAAATCCTGTCGATTACCTTTGAAATAGTAACCGACGAATATGCTGAAAATAAAAATCTTGC
Organism: Medicago lupulina; assembly: GCA_958299785.1. Taxonomy (NCBI): domain Eukaryota; kingdom Viridiplantae; phylum Streptophyta; class Magnoliopsida; order Fabales; family Fabaceae; genus Medicago; species Medicago lupulina. The sequence continues at coordinate 39,323,252 of OY283141.1, read as the reverse complement.
CGACTACTTTTGAAATAGTAACCGACGAATGTGTAGAAATTAGATCATGCCGATTACTTTTGAAATAGTAACTGACGAATGTGTTGAAAATAAAGTCTTGCCGATTACTTTTGAAATAGTAACCGACGAATGTGCTGAAAATAAATCATGCCGATTACTTTTAAAATAGTAACCGACAAATGTGCTGAAAATAAAAGTCTTGTCGATTACTTTTGAAATAGTAACCGACGAATGTGCTGAAAATAAATCATGCCGATTACTTTTGAAATAGTCACCGACGAATAGGCTGAAAATAAAAATCTTGCCGATTACTTTTGAATAATAACCGAACAATGTGCTGAAAATAAATCATGCCGATTACTTTCGAAATAGTAAGCGACGAACATGTTGAAAATAAAAATCTTACCGATTACTTTTAAAATAGTAACCAACGAATATACTGAAAATAAATCTTGCCGATTACTTTTGAAATAGTAACCGACGAATGTGCTGAAAATAAATCATGCCGATTACTTTGGAAATAGTAAGTGACGAATATGTTGAAAATAAAAATCTTACCGATTACTTTTGAAATAGTAACCAACGAATGTGCTTAAAATAAAGTCTTGCCGATAACTTTTGAAATAGTAACCGACGAATATGTGCTGAAAATAAATCTTGCCGATTACTTTTGAAATAGTAACCGACGAATGTGCTGAAAATAAATCATGCCGATTACTTTTGAAATAGTAAGCGACGAATATGTTGAAAATAAAAATCTTACCGATTACTTTTGAAATAGTAACAATGAATATGCTGAAAATAAAGTCTTGCCGATTACTTTTGAAATAGTAACCGACGAATATGTTGAAAATAAAAATCTTGTCGATTACTTTTAAAATAGTAACCGACAAATATGCTGAAAATAAAAATCTTGCCGATTACTTTTGAAAAAGTAACCGACAAATATGCTGAAAATAAAAATCTTGCCGATTACTTTTAAAATAGTAACCGACAAATATGCTGAAAATAAAAATCTTGTCGATTACTTTTGAAAAAGTAACCGACAAATATGCTGAAAATAAAAATCTTGCCGATTACTTTTGAAAAAGTAACCATCAAATATGCTAAAAATAAAAATCTTGCCGATTACTTTTGAAATAGTCACCGACCAATATGCTGAAAATAAAAATCTTGCCGATTACTTTTGAAATAGTAACCGACGAATGTCTTGAAAATAAATCATGCCGATTACTTTTGAAATAGTCACCGACGAATATGCTGAAAATAAAAATCTTGCTGATTACTTTTGAAATAGAAACCGACGAATGTGCTGAAAATAAATCATGCCGATTACTTTCAAAATAGTAAGCGACGAATATGTTGAAAATAAAAATCTTACCGATTACTTTTAAAATAGCAACCAACGAATGTACTGAAAATAAAGTCTTGCCGATTACTTTTGAAAATAGTAACCGACTAATATGCTGAAAATAAAGTCTTGCCGATTACTTTTGAAATAGTAACCGACGAATATGTTGAAAATAAAAATCTTGTCGATTACTTTTAAAATAGTAACCGACAAATATGCTGAAAATAAAAATCTTGTCGATTACTTTTGAAAAAGTAACCGACAAATATGCTGAAAATAAAAATCTTGCCGATTACTTTTGAAAAAGTAACCATCAAATATGCTAAAAATAAAAATCTTGCCGATTACTTTTGAAATAGTCACCGACCAATATGCTGAAAATAAAAATCTTGCCGATTACTTTTGAAATAGTAACCGACGAATGTCTTGAAAATAAATCATGCCGATTACTTTTGAAATAGTCACCGACGAATATGCTGAAAATAAAAATCTTGCTGATTACTTTTGAAATAGAAACCGACGAATGTGCTGAAAATAAATCATGCCGATTACTTTCAAAATAGTAAGCGACGAATATGTTGAAAATAAAAATCTTACCGATTACTTTTAAAATAGCAACCAACGAATGTACTGAAAATAAAGTCTTGCCGATTACTTTTGAAATAGTAACCGACGAATATGTTGAAAATAAAAATCTTGTCGATTACTTTTAAAATAGTAACCGACAAATATGCTGAAAATGAAAATCTTGCCGATTACTTTTGAAATAGTAACCGACGAATGTGTTGAAAATAAATCATGCCGATTACCTTTGAAATAGTAACCGACGAATATGCTGAAAATAAATCATGTCGATTACTTTTGAAATAGTCACCGACGAATATGCTGAAAATAAAAATCTTGCCGATTACTTTTGAAATAGTAACCAACGAATGTGCTGAAAATAAATCATGCCGATTACTTTTGAAATAATAAGCGACGAATATGTTGAAAATAAAAATCTTACCCATTACTTTTGAAATAGTCACCAACGAATATGCTGAAAATATAGTCTTGTCGATAACTTTTGAAATAGTAACCGACGAATATGTTGAAAATAAAAATCTTGTCGATTACTTTTAAAATAGTAACCGACAAATATGCTGAAAATAAAAATCTTGCCGATTACATTTGAAATAGTCACCGACGAATATGCTGAAAATAAAAATCTTGCCGATTACTTTTGAAATAGTAACCGACGAATGTGCTGAAAATAAATCATGCTGATTACTTTTGAAATAGTAAGCGACGAATATGTTGGAAATAAAAATTTTACCGATTACTTTTAAAAAAGTAACCGATGAATGTGCTGAAAATAAAGTCATGCCGATTACTTTTGAAATAGTAACCGACGAATATGTTGAAAATAAAAATCTTGCCGATTAGTTTTGAAATAGTAACCGACGAATGTGCTGAAAATAAAGTCTTGTCGATTACTTTTAAAATAGTAACCGACAAATATGCTGAAAATAAAGTCTTGCCGATTACTTTTGAAATAGTAACCGACGAATATGTTGAAAATAAAAATCTTGTCGATTACTTTTAAAATAGTAACCGACAAATATGCTAAAAATAAAAATCTTGCCGATTACTTTTGAAATAGGAACCGACGAATATGTTGAAAATAAAAATCTTGTCGATTACTTTTGAAATACTAACCGACGAATATGCTGAAAATAAAAATCTTGTCGATTACTTTTAAAATAGTAACCGACAAATATGCTGAAAATAAAAATCTTGCCGATTACATTTGAAATAGTCACCGACGAATATGCTGAAAATAAAAATCTTGCCGATTACTTTTGAAATAGTAACCGACGAATGTGCTGAAAATAAATCATGCTGATTACTTTTGAAATAGTAAGCGACGAATATGTTGGAAATAAAAATCTTACCGATTACTTTTAAAAAAGTAACCAATGAATGTGCTGAAAATAAAGTCATGCCGATTACTTTTGAAATAGTAACCGACGAATATGTTGAAAATAAAAATCTTGCCGATTAGTTTTGAAATAGTAACCGACGAATGTGCTGAAAATAAAGTCTTGGCGATTACTTTTAAAATAGTAACCGACAAATATGCTGAAAATAAAGTCTTGCCGATTACTTTTGAAATAGTAACCGACGAATATGTTGAAAATAAAAATCTTGTCGATTACTTTTAAAATAGTAACCGACAAATATGCTGAAAATAAAAATCTTGTCGATTAGTTTTGAAAAAGTAACCGACAAATATGCTGAAAATAAAAATCTTGCCGATTACTTTTGAAAAAGTAACCAACAAATATGCTAAAAATAAAAATCTTGCCGATTACTTTTGAAATAGTCACCGACCAATATGCTGAAAATAAAAATCTTGCCGATTACTTTTGAAATAGTAACCGACGAATGTCTTGAAAATAAATCATGCCGATTACTTTTGAAATAGTCACCGACGAATATGCTGAAAATAAAAATCTTGCTGATTACTTTTGAAATAGAAACCGACGAATGTGCTGAAAATAAATCATGCCGATTACTTTCAAAATAGTAAGCGACGAATATGTTGAAAATAAAAATCTTACCGATTACTTTTAAAATAGCAACCAACGAATGTACTGAAAATAAAGTCTTGCCGATTACTTTTGAAATAGTAACCGACGAATATGTTGAAAATAAAAATCTTGTCGATTACTTTTAAAATAGTAACCGACAAATATGCTGAAAATGAAAATCTTGCCGATTACTTTTGAAATAGTAACCGACGAATGTGTTGAAAATAAATCATGCCGATTACCTTTGAAATAGTAACCGACGAATATGCTGAAAATAAATCATGTCGATTACTTTTGAAATAGTCACCGACGAATATGCTGAAAATAAAAATCTTGCCGATTACTTTTGAAATAGTAACCAACGAATGTGCTGAAAATAAATCATGCCGATTACTTTTGAAATAATAAGCGACGAATATGTTGAAAATAAAAATCTTACCCATTACTTTTGAAATAGTCACCAACGAATATGCTGAAAATAAAGTCTTGTCGATAACTTTTGAAATAGTAACCGACGAATATGTTGAAAATAAAAATCTTGTCGATTACTTTTAAAATAGTAACCGACAAATATGCTGAAAATAAAAATCTTGCCGATTACATTTGAAATAGTCACCGACGAATATGCTGAAAATAAAAATCTTGCCGATTACTTTTGAAATAGTAACCGACGAATGTGCTGAAAATAAATCATGCTGATTACTTTTGAAATAGTAAGCGACGAATATGTTGGAAATAAAAATCTTACCGATTACTTTTAAAAAAGTAACCGATGAATGTGCTGAAAATAAAGTCATGCCGATTACTTTTGAAATAGTAACCGACGAATATGTTGAAAATAAAAATCTTGCCGATTAGTTTTGAAATAGTAACCGATGAATGTGCTGAAAATAAAGTCTTGTCGATTACTTTTAAAATAGTAACCGACAAATATGCTGAAAATAAAGTCTTGCCGATTACTTTTGAAATAGTAACCGACGAATATGTTGAAAATAAAAATCTTGTCGATTACTTTTAAAATAGTAACCGACAAATATGCTGAAAATGAAAATCTTGCCGATTACTTTTGAAATAGTAACCGACGAATGTGTTGAAAATAAATCATGCCGATTACCTTTGAAATAGTAACCGACGAATATGCTGAAAATAAATCATGTCGATTACTTTTGAAATAGTCACCGACGAATATGCTGAAAATAAAAATCTTGCCGATTACTTTTGAAATAGTAACCAACGAATGTGCTGAAAATAAATCATGCCGATTACTTTTGAAATAATAAGCGACGAATATGTTGAAAATAAAAATCTTACCCATTACTTTTGAAATAGTAACCAACGAATATGCTGAAAATAAAGTCTTGTCGATTACTTTTGAAATAGTAACCGACGAATATGTTGAAAATAAAAATCTTGTCGATTACTTTTAAAATAGTAACCGACAAATATGCTGAAAATAAAAATCTTGCCGATTACATTTGAAATAGTCACCGACGAATATGCTGAAAATAAAAATCTTGCCGATTACTTTTGAAATAGTAACCGACGAATGTGCTGAAAATAAATCATGCTGATTACTTTTGAAATAGTAAGCGACGAATATGTTGGAAATAAAAATCTTACCGATTACTTTTAAAAAAGTAACCAATGAATGTGCTGAAAATAAAGTCATGCCGATTACTTTTGAAATAGTAACCGACGAATATGTTGAAAATAAAAATCTTGCCGATTAGTTTTGAAATAGTAACCGACGAATGTGCTGAAAATAAAGTCTTGGCGATTACTTTTAAAATAGTAACCGACAAATATGCTGAAAATAAAGTCTTGCCGATTACTTTTGAAATAGTAACCGACGAATATGTTGAAAATAAAAATCTTGTCGATTACTTTTAAAATAGTAACCGACAAATATGCTGAAAATAAAAATCTTGTCGATTAGTTTTGAAAAAGTAACCGACAAATATGCTGAAAATAAAAATCTTGCCGATTACTTTTGAAAAAGTAACCAACAAATATGCTAAAAATAAAAATCTTGCCGATTACTTTTGAAATAGTCACCGACCAATATGCTGAAAATAAAAATCTTGCCGATTACTTTTGAAATAGTAACCGACGAATGTCTTGAAAATAAATCATGCCGATTACTTTTGAAATAGTCACCGACGAATATGCTGAAAATAAAAATCTTGCTGATTACTTTTGAAATAGAAACCGACGAATGTGCTGAAAATAAATCATGCCGATTACTTTCAAAATAGTAAGCGACGAATATGTTGAAAATAAAAATCTTACCGATTACTTTTAAAATAGCAACCAACGAATGTACTGAAAATAAAGTCTTGCCGATTACTTTTGAAATAGTAACCGACGAATATGTTGAAAATAAAAATCTTGTCGATTACTTTTAAAATAGTAACCGACAAATATGCTGAAAATGAAAATCTTGCCGATTACTTTTGAAATAGTAACCGACGAATGTGTTGAAAATAAATCATGCCGATTACCTTTGAAATAGTAACCGACGAATATGCTGAAAATAAATCATGTCGATTACTTTTGAAATAGTCACCGACGAATATGCTGAAAATAAAAATCTTGCCGATTACTTTTGAAATAGTAACCAACGAATGTGCTGAAAATAAATCATGCCGATTACTTTTGAAATAATAAGCGACGAATATGTTGAAAATAAAAATCTTACCCATTACTTTTGAAATAGTCACCAACGAATATGCTGAAAATAAAGTCTTGTCGATAACTTTTGAAATAGTAACCGACGAATATGTTGAAAATAAAAATCTTGTCGATTACTTTTAAAATAGTAACCGACAAATATGCTGAAAATAAAAATCTTGCCGATTACATTTGAAATAGTCACCGACGAATATGCTGAAAATAAAAATCTTGCCGATTACTTTTGAAATAGTAACCGACGAATGTGCTGAAAATAAATCATGCTGATTACTTTTGAAATAGTAAGCGACGAATATGTTGGAAATAAAAATCTTACCGATTACTTTTAAAAAAGTAACCGATGAATGTGCTGAAAATAAAGTCATGCCGATTACTTTTGAAATAGTAACCGACGAATATGTTGAAAATAAAAATCTTGCCGATTAGTTTTGAAATAGTAACCGACGAATGTGCTGAAAATAAAGTCTTGTCGATTACTTTTAAAATAGTAACCGACAAATATGCTGAAAATAAAGTCTTGCCGATTACTTTTGAAATAGTAACCGACGAATATGTTGAAAATAAAAATCTTGTCGATTACTTTTAAAATAGTAACCGACAAATATGCTGAAAATAAAAATCTTGTCGATTACTTTTGAAAAAGTAACCGACAAATATGCTGAAAATAAAAATCTTGCCGATTACTTTTGAAAAAGTAACCATCAAATATGCTAAAAATAAAAATCTTGCCGATTACTTTTGAAATAGTCACCGACCAATATGCTGAAAATAAAAATCTTGCCGATTACTTTTGAAATAGTAACCGACGAATGTCTTGAAAATAAATCATGCCGATTACTTTTGAAATAGTCACCGACGAATATGCTGAAAATAAAAATCTTGCTGATTACTTTTGAAATAGAAACCGACGAATGTGCTGAAAATAAATCATGCCGATTACTTTCAAAATAGTAAGCGACGAATATGTTGAAAATAAAAATCTTACCGATTACTTTTAAAATAGCAACCAACGAATGTACTGAAAATAAAGTCTTGCCGATTACTTTTGAAATAGTAACCGACAAATATGTTGAAAATAAAAATCTTGTCGATTACTTTTAAAATAGTAACCGACAAATATGCTGAAAATGAAAATCTTGCCGATTACTTTTGAAATAGTAACCGACGAATGTGTTGAAAATAAATCATGCCGATTACCTTTGAAATAGTAACCGACGAATATGCTGAAAATAAATCATGTCGATTACTTTTGAAATAGTCACCGACGAATATGCTGAAAATAAAAATCTTGCCGATTACTTTTGAAATAGTAACCAACGAATGTGCTGAAAATAAATCATGCCGATTACTTTTGAAATAATAAGCGACGAATATGTTGAAAATAAAAATCTTACCCATTACTTTTGAAATAGTCACCAACGAATATGCTGAAAATAAAGTCTTGTCGATAACTTTTGAAATAGTAACCGACGAATATGTTGAAAATAAAAATCTTGTCGATTACTTTTAAAATAGTAACCGACAAATATGCTGAAAATAAAAATCTTGCCGATTACATTTGAAATAGTCACCGACGAATATGCTGAAAATAAAAATCTTGCCGATTACTTTTGAAATAGTAACCGACGAATGTGCTGAAAATAAATCATGCTGATTACTTTTGAAATAGTAAGCGACGAATATGTTGGAAATAAAAATCTTACCGATTACTTTTAAAAAAGTAACCGATGAATGTGCTGAAAATAAAGTCATGCCGATTACTTTTGAAATAGTAACCGACGAATATGTTGAAAATAAAAATCTTGCCGATTAGTTTTGAAATAGTAACCGACGAATGTGCTGAAAATAAAGTCTTGTCGATTACTTTTAAAATAGTAACCGACTAATATGCTGAAAATAAAGTCTTGCCGATTACTTTTGAAATAGTAACCGACGAATATGTTGAAAATAAAAATCTTGTCGATTACTTTTAAAATAGTAACCGACAAATATGCTGAAAATAAAAATCTTGTCGATTACTTTTGAAAAAGTAACCGACAAATATGCTGAAAATAAAAATCTTGCCGATTACTTTTGAAAAAGTAACCATCAAATATGCTAAAAATAAAAATCTTGCCGATTACTTTTGAAATAGTCACCGACCAATATGCTGAAAATAAAAATCTTGCCGATTACTTTTAAAATAGCAACCAACGAATGTACTGAAAATAAAGTCTTGCCGATTACTTTTGAAATAGTAACCGACAAATATGTTGAAAATAAAAATCTTGTCGATTACTTTTAAAATAGTAACCGACAAATATGCTGAAAATGAAAATCTTGCCGATTACTTTTGAAATAGTAACCGACGAATGTGTTGAAAATAAATCATGCCGATTACCTTTGAAATAGTAACCGACGAATATGCTGAAAATAAATCATGTCGATTACTTTTGAAATAGTCACCGACGAATATGCTGAAAATAAAAATCTTGCCGATTACTTTTGAAATAGTAACCAACGAATGTGCTGAAAATAAATCATGCCGATTACTTTTGAAATAATAAGCGACGAATATGTTGAAAATAAAAATCTTACCCATTACTTTTGAAATAGTCACCAACGAATATGCTGAAAATAAAGTCTTGTCGATAACTTTTGAAATAGTAACCGACGAATATGTTGAAAATAAAAATCTTGTCGATTACTTTTAAAATAGTAACCGACAAATATGCTGAAAATAAAAATCTTGCCGATTACATTTGAAATAGTCACCGACGAATATGCTGAAAATAAAAATCTTGCCGATTACTTTTGAAATAGTAACCGACGAATGTGCTGAAAATAAATCATGCTGATTACTTTTGAAATAGTAAGCGACGAATATGTTGGAAATAAAAATCTTACCGATTACTTTTAAAAAAGTAACCGATGAATGTGCTGAAAATAAAGTCATGCCGATTACTTTTGAAATAGTAACCGACGAATATGTTGAAAATAAAAATCTTGCCGATTAGTTTTGAAATAGTAACCGACGAATGTGCTGAAAATAAAGTCTTGTCGATTACTTTTAAAATAGTAACCGACTAATATGCTGAAAATAAAGTCTTGCCGATTACTTTTGAAATAGTAACCGACGAATATGTTGAAAATAAAAATCTTGTCGATTACTTTTAAAATAGTAACCGACAAATATGCTGAAAATAAAAATCTTGTCGATTACTTTTGAAAAAGTAACCGACAAATATGCTGAAAATAAAAATCTTGCCGATTACTTTTGAAAAAGTAACCATCAAATATGCTAAAAATAAAAATCTTGCCGATTACTTTTGAAATAGTCACCGACCAATATGCTGAAAATAAAAATCTTGCCGATTACTTTTGAAATAGTAACCGACGAATGTCTTGAAAATTAATCATGCCGATTACTTTTGAAATAGTCACCGACGAATATGCTGAAAATAAAAATCTTGCTGATTACTTTTGAAATAGAAACCGACGAATGTGCTGAAAATAAATCATGCCGATTACTTTCAAAATAGTAAGCGACGAATATGTTGAAAATAAAAATCTTACCGATTACTTTTAAAATAGCAACCAACGAATGTACTGAAAATAAAGTCTTGCCGATTACTTTTGAAATAGTAACCGACGAATATGTTGAAAATAAAAATCTTGTCGATTACTTTTAAAATAGTAACCAACAAATATGCTGAAAATGAAAATCTTGCCGATTACTTTTGAAATAGTAACCGACGAATGTGTTGAAAATAAATCATGCCGATTACCTTTGAAATAGTAACCGACGAATATGCTGAAAATAAATCATGTCGATTACTTTTGAAATAGTCACCGACGAATATGCTGAAAATAAAAATCTTGCCGATTACTTTTGAAATAGTAACCAACGAATGTGCTGAAAATAAATCATGCCGATTACTTTTGAAATAATAAGCGACGAATATGTTGAAAATAAAAATCTTACCCATTACTTTTGAAATAGTCACCAACGAATATGCTGAAAATAAAGTCTTGTCGATAACTTTTGAAATAGTAACCGACGAATATGTTGAAAATAAAAATCTTGTCGATTACTTTTAAAATAGTAACCGACAAATATGCTGAAAATAAAAATCTTGCCGATTACATTTGAAATAGTCACCGACGAATATGCTGAAAATAAAAATCTTGCCGATTACTTTTGAAATAGTAACCGACGAATGTGCTGAAAATAAATCATGCTGATTACTTTTGAAATAGTAAGCGACGAATATGTTGGAAATAAAAATCTTACCGATTACTTTTAAAAAAGTAACCGATGAATGTGCTGAAAATAAAGTCATGCCGATTACTTTTGAAATAGTAACCGACAAATATGCTGAAAATAAAAATCTTGCCGATTACATTTGAAATAGTCACCGACGAATATGCTGAAAATAAAAATCTTGCCGATTACTTTTGAAATAGTAACCGACGAATGTGCTGAAAATAAATCATGCTGATTACTTTTGAAATAGTAAGCGACGAATATGTTGGAAATAAAAATCTTACCGATTACTTTTAAAAAAGTAACCGATGAATGTGCTGAAAATAAAGTCATGCCGATTACTTTTGAAATAGTAACCGACGAATATGTTGAAAATAAAAATCTTGCCGATTAGTTTTGAAATAGTAACCGACGAATGTGCTGAAAATAAAGTCTTGTCGATTACTTTTAAAATAGTAACCGACTAATATGCTGAAAATAAAGTCTTGCCGATTACTTTTGAAATAGTAACCGACGAATATGTTGAAAATAAAAATCTTGTCGATTACTTTTAAAATAGTAACCGACAAATATGCTGAAAATAAAAATCTTGTCGATTACTTTTGAAAAAGTAACCGACAAATATGCTGAAAATAATAATCTTGCCGATTACTTTTGAAAAAGTAACCATCAAATATGCTAAAAATAAAAATCTTGCCGATTACTTTTGAAATAGTCACCGACCAATATGCTGAAAATAAAAATCTTGCCGATTACTTTTGAAATAGTAACCGACGAATGTCTTGAAAATAAATCATGCCGATTACTTTTGAAATAGTCACCGACGAATATGCTGAAAATGAAAATCTTGCCGATTACTTTTGAAATAGTAACCGACGAATGTGTTGAAAATAAATCATGCCGATTACCTTTGAAATAGTAACCGACGAATATGCTGAAAATAAATCATGTCGATTACTTTTGAAATAGTCACCGACGAATATGCTGAAAATAAAAATCTTGCCGATTACTTTTGAAATAGTAACCAACGAATGTGCTGAAAATAAATCATGCCGATTACTTTTGAAAGAATAAGCGACGAATATGTTGAAAATAAAAATCTTACCCATTACTTTTGAAATAGTAACCAACGAATATGCTGAAAATAAAGTCTTGTCGATTACTTTTGAAATAGTAACCGACGAATATGTTGAAAATAAAAATCTTGTCGATTACTTTTAAAATAGTAACCGACAAATATGCTGAAAATAAAAATCTTGCCGATTACATTTGAAATAGTCACCGACGAATATGCTGAAAATAAAAATCTTGCCAATTACTTTTGAAATAGTAACCGACGAATGTGCTGAAAATAAATCATGCTGATTACTTTTGAAATAGTAAGCGACGAATATGTTGGAAATAAAAATCTTACCGATTACTTTTAAAAAAGTAACCAATGAATGTGCTGAAAATAAAGTCATGCCGATTACTTTTGAAATAGTAACCGACGAATATGTTGAAAATAAAAATCTTGCCAATTAGTTTTGAAATAGTAACCGACGAATGTGCTGAAAATAAAGTCTTGTCGATTACTTTTAAAATAGTAACCGACAAATATGCTGAAAATGAAAATCTTGCCGATTACTTTTGAAATAGTAACCGACGAATGTGTTGAAAATAAATCATGCCGATTACCTTTGAAATAGTATCCGACGAATATGCTGAAAATAATTCATGTCGATTACTTTTGAAATAGTCACCGACGATTATGCTGAAAATAAAAATCTTGCCGATTACTTTTGAAATAGTAACCAACGAATGTGCTGAAAATAAATCATGCCGATTACTTTTGAAATAATAAGCGACGAATATGTTGAAAATAAAAATCTTACCCATTACTTTTGAAATAGTAACCAACGAATATGCTGAAAATAAAGTCTTGTCGATTACTTTTGAAATAGTAACCGACGAATATGTTGAAAATAAAAATCTTGTCGATTACTTTTAAAATAGTAACCGACAAATATGCTGAAAATAAAAATCTTGCCGATTACATTTGAAATAGTCACCGACGAATATGCTGAAAATAAAAATCTTGCCGATTACTTTTGAAATAGTAACCGACAAATGTGCTGAAAATAAATCATGCTGATTACTTTTGAAATAGTAAGCGACGAATATGTTGGAAATAAAAATCTTACCGATTAATTTTAAAAAAGTAACCAATGAATGTGCTGAAAATAAAGTCATGCCGATTACTTTTGAAATAGTAACCGACGAATATGTTGAAAATAAAAATCTTGCCGATTAGTTTTGAAATAGTAACCGACGAATGTGCTGAAAATAAAGTCTTGTCGATTACTTTTAAAATAGTAACCGACAAATATGCTGAAAATAAAGTCTTGCCGATTACTTTTGAAATAGTAACCGACGAATATGTTGAAAATAAAAATCTTGTCGATTACTTTTAAAATAGTAACCGACAAATATGCTGAAAATAAAAATCTTGCCGATTACTTTTGAAAAAGTAACCGACAAATATGCTGAAAATAAAAATCTTGCCGATTACTTTTGAAATAGTAGCCGACGAATGTCTTGAAAATAAATCATGCCGATTACTTTTGAAATAGTCACCGACGATTATGCTGAAAATAAAAATCTTGCCGATTACTTTTGAAATAGTAACCAACGAATGTGCTGAAAATAAATCATGCCGATTACTTTTGAAATAATAAGCGACGAATATGTTGAAAATAAAAATCTTACCCATTACTTTTGAAATAGTAACCAACGAATATGCTGAAAATAAAGTCTTGTCGATTACTTTTGAAATAGTAACCGACGAATATGTTGAAAATAAAAATCTTGTCGATTACTTTTAAAATAGTAACCGACAAATATGCTGAAAATAAAAATCTTGCCGATTACATTTGAAATAGTCACCGACGAATATGCTGAAAATAAAAATCTTGCCGATTACTTTTGAAATAGTAACCGACAAATGTGCTGAAAATAAATCATGCTGATTACTTTTGAAATAGTAAGCGACGAATATGTTGGAAATAAAAATCTTACCGATTAATTTTAAAAAAGTAACCAATGAATGTGCTGAAAATAAAGTCATGCCGATTACTTTTGAAATAGTAACCGACGAATATGTTGAAAATAAAAATCTTGCCGATTAGTTTTGAAATAGTAACCGACGAATGTGCTGAAAATAAAGTCTTGTCGATTACTTTTAAAATAGTAACCGACAAATATGCTGAAAATAAAGTCTTGCCGATTACTTTTGAAATAGTAACCGACGAATATGTTGAAAATAAAAATCTTGTCGATTACTTTTAAAATAGTAACCGACAAATATGCTGAAAATAAAAATCTTGCCGATTACTTTTGAAAAAGTAACCGACAAATATGCTGAAAATAAAAATCTTGCCGATTACTTTTGAAATAGTAGCCGACGAATGTCTTGAAAATAAATCATGCCGATTACTTTTGAAATAGTCACCGACGAATATGCTGAAAATAAAAATCTTGCTGATTACTTTTGAAATAGAAACCGACGAATGTGCTGAAAATAAATCATGCCGATTACTTTCAAAATAGTAAGCGACGAATATGTTGAAAATAAAAATCTTACCGATTACTTTTAAAATAGCAACCAACGAATGTACTGAAAATAAAGTCTTGCCGATTACTTTTGAAATAGTAACCGACGAATATGTTGAAAATAAAAATCTTGTCGATTACTTTTAAAATAGTAACCGACAAATATGCTGAAAATGAAAATCTTGCCGATTACTTTTGAAATAGTAACCGACGAATGTGTTGAAAATAAATCATGCCGATTACCTTTGAAATAGTAACCGACGAATATGCTGAAAATAAATCATGTCGATTACTTTTGAAATAGTCACCGACGAATATGCTGAAAATAAAAATCTTGCCGATTACTTTTGAAATAGTAACCAACGAATGTGCTGAAAATAAATCATGCCGATTACTTTTGAAATAATAAGCGACGAATATGTTGAAAATAAAAATCTTACCCATTACTTTTGAAATAGTCACCAACGAATATGCTGAAAATAAAGTCTTGTCGATAACTTTTGAAATAGTAACCGACGAATATGTTGAAAATAAAAATCTTGTCGATTACTTTTAAAATAGTAACCGACAAATATGCTGAAAATAAAAATCTTGCCGATTACATTTGAAATAGTCACCGACGAATATGCTGAAAATAAAAATCTTGCCGATTACTTTTGAAATAGTAACCGACGAATGTGCTGAAAATAAATCATGCTGATTACTTTTGAAATAGTAAGCGACGAATATGTTGGAAATAAAAATCTTACCGATTACTTTTAAAAAAGTAACCAATGAATGTGCTGAAAATAAAGTCATGCCGATTACTTTTGAAATAGTAACCGACGAATATGTTGAAAATAAAAATCTTGCCAATTAGTTTTGAAATAGTAACCGACGAATGTGCTGAAAATAAAGTCTTGTCGATTACTTTTAAAATAGTAACCGACAAATATGCTGAAAATGAAAATCTTGCCGATTACTTTTGAAATAGTAACCGACGAATGTGTTGAAAATAAATCATGCCGATTACCTTTGAAATAGTATCCGACGAATATGCTGAAAATAATTCATGTCGATTACTTTTGAAATAGTCACCGACGATTATGCTGAAAATAAAAATCTTGCCGATTACTTTTGAAATAGTAACCAACGAATGTGCTGAAAATAAATCATGCCGATTACTTTTGAAATAATAAGCGACGAATATGTTGAAAATAAAAATCTTACCCATTACTTTTGAAATAGTAACCAACGAATATGCTGAAAATAAAGTCTTGTCGATTACTTTTGAAATAGTAACCGACGAATATGTTGAAAATAAAAATCTTGTCGATTACTTTTAAAATAGTAACCGACAAATATGCTGAAAATAAAAATCTTGCCGATTACATTTGAAATAGTCACCGACGAATATGCTGAAAATAAAAATCTTGCCGATTACTTTTGAAATAGTAACCGACAAATGTGCTGAAAATAAATCATGCTGATTACTTTTGAAATAGTAAGCGACGAATATGTTGGAAATAAAAATCTTACCGATTAATTTTAAAAAAGTAACCAATGAATGTGCTGAAAATAAAGTCATGCCGATTACTTTTGAAATAGTAACCGACGAATATGTTGAAAATAAAAATCTTGCCGATTAGTTTTGAAATAGTAACCGACGAATGTGCTGAAAATAAAGTCTTGTCGATTACTTTTAAAATAGTAACCGACAAATATGCTGAAAATAAAGTCTTGCCGATTACTTTTGAAATAGTAACCGACGAATATGTTGAAAATAAAAATCTTGTCGATTACTTTTAAAATAGTAACCGACAAATATGCTGAAAATAAAAATCTTGCCGATTACTTTTGAAAAAGTAACCGACAAATATGCTGAAAATAAAAATCTTGCCGATTACTTTTGAAATAGTAGCCGACGAATGTCTTGAAAATAAATCATGCCGATTACTTTTGAAATAGTCACCGACGATTATGCTGAAAATAAAAATCTTGCCGATTACTTTTGAAATAGTAACCAACGAATGTGCTGAAAATAAATCATGCCGATTACTTTTGAAATAATAAGCGACGAATATGTTGAAAATAAAAATCTTACCCATTACTTTTGAAATAGTAACCAACGAATATGCTGAAAATAAAGTCTTGTCGATTACTTTTGAAATAGTAACCGACGAATATGTTGAAAATAAAAATCTTGTCGATTACTTTTAAAATAGTAACCGACAAATATGCTGAAAATAAAAATCTTGCCGATTACATTTGAAATAGTCACCGACGAATATGCTGAAAATAAAAATCTTGCCGATTACTTTTGAAATAGTAACCGACAAATGTGCTGAAAATAAATCATGCTGATTACTTTTGAAATAGTAAGCGACGAATATGTTGGAAATAAAAATCTTACCGATTAATTTTAAAAAAGTAACCAATGAATGTGCTGAAAATAAAGTCATGCCGATTACTTTTGAAATAGTAACCGACGAATATGTTGAAAATAAAAATCTTGCCGATTAGTTTTGAAATAGTAACCGACGAATGTGCTGAAAATAAAGTCTTGTCGATTACTTTTAAAATAGTAACCGACAAATATGCTGAAAATAAAGTCTTGCCGATTACTTTTGAAATAGTAACCGACGAATATGTTGAAAATAAAAATCTTGTCGATTACTTTTAAAATAGTAACCGACAAATATGCTGAAAATAAAAATCTTGCCGATTACTTTTGAAAAAGTAACCGACAAATATGCTGAAAATAAAAATCTTGCCGATTACTTTTGAAATAGTAGCCGACGAATGTCTTGAAAATAAATCATGCCGATTACTTTTGAAATAGTCACCGACGAATATGCTGAAAATAAAAATCTTGCTGATTACTTTTGAAATAGAAACCGACGAATGTGCTGAAAATAAATCATGCCGATTACTTTCAAAATAGTAAGCGACGAATATGTTGAAAATAAAAATCTTACCGATTACTTTTAAAATAGCAACCAACGAATGTACTGAAAATAAAGTCTTGCCGATTACTTTTGAAATAGTAACCGACGAATATGTTGAAAATAAAAATCTTGTCGATTACTTTTAAAATAGTAACCGACAAATATGCTGAAAATGAAAATCTTGCCGATTACTTTTGAAATAGTAACCGACGAATGTGTTGAAAATAAATCATGCCGATTACCTTTGAAATAGTAACCGACGAATATGCTGAAAATAAATCATGTCGATTACTTTTGAAATAGTCACCGACGAATATGCTGAAAATAAAAATCTTGCCGATTACTTTTGAAATAGTAACCAACGAATGTGCTGAAAATAAATCATGCCGATTACTTTTGAAATAATAAGCGACGAATATGTTGAAAATAAAAATCTTACCCATTACTTTTGAAATAGTCACCAACGAATATGCTGAAAATAAAGTCTTGTCGATAACTTTTGAAATAGTAACCGACGAATATGTTGAAAATAAAAATCTTGTCGATTACTTTTAAAATAGTAACCGACAAATATGCTGAAAATAAAAATCTTGCCGATTACATTTGAAATAGTCACCGACGAATATGCTGAAAATAAAAATCTTGCCGATTACTTTTGAAATAGTAACCGACGAATGTGCTGAAAATAAATCATGCTGATTACTTTTGAAATAGTAAGCGACGAATATGTTGGAAATAAAAATCTTACCGATTACTTTTAATAAAGTAACCGATGAATGTGCTGAAAATAAAGTCATGCCGATTACTTTTGAAATAGTAACCGACGAATATGTTGAAAATAAAAATCTTGCCGATTAGTTTTGAAATAGTAACCGACGAATGTGCTGAAATATAACTGCAATGAGGAAGGTCATATCAGTTCACAGTGTACGCAGCCGAAAAAGGTTAGGACAGGTGGTAAAGTATTTGCTTTGGCCGGTACTCAGACGTGAGTGAGGATCGTCCGATCAGAGGTATATTTTCGAGGACGAAAATTCTTTAAGTTGGGGAGAATTGTAACGCCCTAGTTTTTATTTGATTAATTTGGTTGATTTTTAATATGTTTTATGTATTTTATATGCTTTAAAATAATTTATGTGACTTATGAGGTGTGTTGCATTTTATTATTAATATTTTGAATTATTCAATAGGAATAAGTAAGAAAATAATATTGTTGGAAATATTGGGGGTTAATGAGAATTAATAGGTTTTAGTAGGAGTTAAGAAATAAGTGGGGGTTACACTTTGGGGAGAATAAGAAAAGAGTTAGGCAGAAAACTTTTGTACGTACAGTAAGAAAAGAAAACTAAGCTTTTTGGGAGAAAAGGGAGAAGAGCCAAGAACAAGGGGAATTGCCTAGAGGAGAGATTAAATTGCTGTAGTTGTTCTTCTTAATCCAGGTAAGGGTGGGTTTATGATTCAATTGCTATATATATATGTATGCTTTCATGAATTGAATTGAAAAATGGTGGTTTTGTTGGATTAGGGTTAAAGATATGAAAATGCCATGATTGATGAATTATATGATGATGATGATGTTTCTGTGGTTTGTTTCTGAGTTGTTTTGGTTGTTGTGTTGCAAATAAAACTTGTAAACATTGTTGTAATTCAATTTGGGGTTTGGGTGATTGAAAATTGGGTTTTTTGGGTGAAAACTGGTCTGTTTCCGTAGGTCTGTTCGCATTCCATCGTAGTACGATGCTGGGAAATCGTAGTACGATTTTTCCAGTAGCAAAAATGACTTTTTCAGTACATTCCATCGTAGTACGATGCCTTGAAATCGTAGTACGATTTTCAGTGAAACAGCATTCTCTGTTTTGTGTTCTTGTGTCTTTTTCACCCATTTCTAATCCGAATTGGCTTTTGATGTAAACATGAAAGTTGTAGATAATTGAGTTAGCTTTCTAATGGCTTTGGTTTGACTTGAAAATGATTTTTAGAATTTGAGTTATGATGAAAATAGTCCAGGTGGGTCTCTAGGAAACTTTAAGAAAACTTAGTATATCTTATCCCAAGTTAGGCCGAAAACCTATGGTTAGTTCCCAAACTTCAAACTTAAGTATTAGAGGTTTAATTGAGGTGTTTTATGAGTATTTAGCTTATGTCTTATTGATCAAACTTGGTTGTTTTCGAAGGATGTTTTGGACTTTGATATGAATGTAATTGATTAATGTATATGTTGCTATTGTTGTTGAATATGATGGAATTAGGTATGTTTACATGAAATAAAATATACTTTGCTAAGTTTGCAATTGTTCATGGTGTTGTGGTGTGGTTGAGTCTAGTTGGGGAGGTGTCCTAGTTGGTGTTGTCGTTGGTTGCATGGTGAAAATGCACCACTATTCTTGTCGTTGTTTTGTGTTGTCCAAGTTGGGGAGTGTGTCATAAATAAATTAGGCACAGCTGTTGTTATTGAATTGTCGTGATGTAAGTCGTACGTAGATGTATGCATTGTCGGTTGGTGGTTGTTGTCGGTGATGTCATGTTGTATGTTGATATACACAGTTGGAGTCTGATGCGTTGCCATTCAAAGCGGTGAGAGCTTATGCTCTGGAACGCCTTGTCGTTCAAAGCGGGAGGACTAATGTCCTGGAACACTTTGTTGTTCGAAAGCGGTGAGGACCTCGGTCCTGGAATGCAATGTCATTCAAAGCGGTGAGAGCTTATGCTCTGGAACGCCTTGTCGTTCAAAGCGGGAGGACTCATGTCCTGGAACACTTTGTTGTTCAAAGCGGTGAGGGCTCTGCCCTGTATTTTGGTACCACAAGCATGTGCATTGTTGCATTGTCGTAGTTGTTGTGTTGGGTGAGTTGTCGATGTTGTTGATGTGTCGTTGGTGTTAAGTCGTTGTCGGTGAGTCGTCATCAAGAATGAAGTTGGTTTCGAATTAAATACAATTGGAGTAGTGTTGATAATCAAATATGATGTTATATTTATATGTATATTTCTTATTGATGTTGTTGATGTGAATTTACTGTTGTTTCTATGCATTTGATGAACTTTATATATATATATATATATATTATTGTTGTTCGTGAATCTCACCCCTTCTGCTTGAAAATGTTGCCCTTCGTATGGGTAACTTGCAGGTGATCCTGAGTAGTAGGTGGTGGCTCAACGTCTAGGACTTGTTACGTATGGGATGGGATTTCTATATTACCTTCACTCCTATGTATTGAATTTTGAGACATAATGATGTAGCTTTTGTTGAAACATTTTGATGAGGCCTTTGTGCCAAGATTTTATTTGAGGATTAATTATGATTGAAATGAATATTCCGCTGCAAATTTTTATAAGTTGGTTGTTAAATTTTAATAGTTTATTTCTATTAAGGAATTTTATATAAGCAGTGTAATGCTCCGTTTGTGGTTTAACTCTGATTTGCTTTATTTAAATTACGTATTTTTGGGAACGGGGTGTTACAATTGGTATCAGAGCAGGTTGGTCCGTCCGGCCAAGTAGTAGAGTCGTGTTGAGCCACCTAGGATAGAGTGTCAACTCTAATGTTGTTTTTGTTGTTGTTTCTGAGCCGTTGTTTCTGATATAGAGAACTTTGATATGGCTGGTCGTAATGATGCTGCTATCGCTGCTGCACTTGAGGCTGTTGCTCAAGCTGTAGGACAACAACCTAACGGTGCTGCTGGAGACAATGGTGTGAGGATATTGGAGACCTTTTTGAGGAACCATCCACCAACTTTCAAGGGAAGGTATGACCCTGACGGAGCTCAGAATTGGCTCAAGGAAATTGAAAGAATTTTCAGAGTTATGCAATGCAGTGAGGTTCAGAAGGTGCGGTTTGGTACGCACATGTTAGCTGAAGAAGCTGATGATTGGTGGGTAAGTCTGCTGCCTGTACTTGAACAGGATGGTGCTGTGGTGACCTGGGCTGTGTTCAGGAGGGAATTCTTAAATAGGTACTTCCCAGAAGATGTTCGTGGGAAGAAGGAGATTGAGTTTCTAGAACTAAAGCAAGGTGATATGTCAGTAACTGAATATGCTGCTAAGTTTGTTGAGTTGGCAAAGTTTTATCCGCACTATTCTGCTGAGACGGCTGAGTTCTCCAAGTGCATCAAGTTTGAGAATGGTCTGCGTGCTGAGATTAAGCGGGCCATTGGTTATCAGAAGATCCGTAACTTTTCTGAAATGGTGAGTAGCTGCAGGATTTATGAGGAGGATACCAAGGCTCATTATAAGATTATGAGGGAAAGAAAAGGTAAGCAACAGGACCGTGGGAAGCCTTATAGTGCTCCGACCGATAAGAGTAAGAAGGAAGTGAATGACGAGAGGAGGCCCAATAGGAGAGATGCTCCTACTGAAATTATTTGTTTCAAGTGTGGCGAGAAGGGCCACAAGAGTAATGTCTGTGACCGTGAGGAGAAGAAGTGCTTCAGGTGTGGTCAGAAGGGACACACATTGGTTGATTGTAAGCGTGGGGATGTTGTTTGCTATAACTGCAATGAGGAAGGTCATATCAGTTCACAGTGTACGCAGCCGAAAAAGGTTAGGACAGGTGGTAAAGTATTTGCTTTGGCCGGTACTCAGACGTGAGTGAGGATCGTCCGATCAGAGGTATATTTTCGAGGACGAAAATTCTTTAAGTTGGGGAGAATTGTAACGCCCTAGTTTTTATTTGATTAATTTGGTTGATTTTTAATATGTTTTATGTATTTTATATGCTTTAAAATAATTTATGTGACTTATGAGGTGTGTTGCATTTTATTATTAATATTTTGAATTATTCAATAGGAATAAGTAAGAAAATAATATTGTTGGAAATATTGGGGGTTAATGAGAATTAATAGGTTTTAGTAGGAGTTAAGAAATAAGTGGGGGTTACACTTTGGGGAGAATAAGAAAAGAGTTAGGCAGAAAACTTTTGTACGTACAGTAAGAAAAGAAAACTAAGCTTTTTGGGAGAAAAGGGAGAAGAGCCAAGAACAAGGGGAATTGCCTAGAGGAGAGATTAAATTGCTGTAGTTGTTCTTCTTAATCCAGGTAAGGGTGGGTTTATGATTCAATTGCTATATATATATGTATGCTTTCATGAATTGAATTGAAAAATGGTGGTTTTGTTGGATTAGGGTTAAAGATATGAAAATGCCATGATTGATGAATTATATGATGATGATGATGTTTCTGTGGTTTGTTTCTGAGTTGTTTTGGTTGTTGTGTTGCAAATAAAACTTGTAAACATTGTTGTAATTCAATTTGGGGTTTGGGTGATTGAAAATTGGGTTTTTTGGGTGAAAACTGGTCTGTTTCCGTAGGTCTGTTCGCATTCCATCGTAGTACGATGCTGGGAAATCGTAGTACGATTTTTCCAGTAGCAAAAATGACTTTTTCAGTACATTCCATCGTAGTACGATGCCTTGAAATCGTAGTACGATTTTCAGTGAAACAGCATTCTCTGTTTTGTGTTCTTGTGTCTTTTTCACCCATTTCTAATCCGAATTGGCTTTTGATGTAAACATGAAAGTTGTAGATAATTGAGTTAGCTTTCTAATGGCTTTGGTTTGACTTGAAAATGATTTTTAGAATTTGAGTTATGATGAAAATAGTCCAGGTGGGTCTCTAGGAAACTTTAAGAAAACTTAGTATATCTTATCCCAAGTTAGGCCGAAAACCTATGGTTAGTTCCCAAACTTCAAACTTAAGTATTAGAGGTTTAATTGAGGTGTTTTATGAGTATTTAGCTTATGTCTTATTGATCAAACTTGGTTGTTTTCGAAGGATGTTTTGGACTTTGATATGAATGTAATTGATTAATGTATATGTTGCTATTGTTGTTGAATATGATGGAATTAGGTATGTTTACATGAAATAAAATATACTTTGCTAAGTTTGCAATTGTTCATGGTGTTGTGGTGTGGTTGAGTCTAGTTGGGGAGGTGTCCTAGTTGGTGTTGTCGTTGGTTGCATGGTGAAAATGCACCACTATTCTTGTCGTTGTTTTGTGTTGTCCAAGTTGGGGAGTGTGTCATAAATAAATTAGGCACAGCTGTTGTTATTGAATTGTCGTGATGTAAGTCGTACGTAGATGTATGCATTGTCGGTTGGTGGTTGTTGTCGGTGATGTCATGTTGTATGTTGATATACACAGTTGGAGTCTGATGCGTTGCCATTCAAAGCGGTGAGAGCTTATGCTCTGGAACGCCTTGTCGTTCAAAGCGGGAGGACTAATGTCCTGGAACACTTTGTTGTTCGAAAGCGGTGAGGACCTCGGTCCTGGAATGCAATGTCATTCAAAGCGGTGAGAGCTTATGCTCTGGAACGCCTTGTCGTTCAAAGCGGGAGGACTCATGTCCTGGAACACTTTGTTGTTCAAAGCGGTGAGGGCTCTGCCCTGTATTTTGGTACCACAAGCATGTGCATTGTTGCATTGTCGTAGTTGTTGTGTTGGGTGAGTTGTCGATGTTGTTGATGTGTCGTTGGTGTTAAGTCGTTGTCGGTGAGTCGTCATCAAGAATGAAGTTGGTTTCGAATTAAATACAATTGGAGTAGTGTTGATAATCAAATATGATGTTATATTTATATGTATATTTCTTATTGATGTTGTTGATGTGAATTTACTGTTGTTTCTATGCATTTGATGAACTTTATATATATATATATATATTATTGTTGTTCGTGAATCTCACCCCTTCTGCTTGAAAATGTTGCCCTTCGTATGGGTAACTTGCAGGTGATCCTGAGTAGTAGGTGGTGGCTCAACGTCTAGGACTTGTTACGTATGGGATGGGATTTCTATATTACCTTCACTCCTATGTATTGAATTTTGAGACATAATGATGTAGCTTTTGTTGAAACATTTTGATGAGGCCTTTGTGCCAAGATTTTATTTGAGGATTAATTATGATTGAAATGAATATTCCGCTGCAAATTTTTATAAGTTGGTTGTTAAATTTTAATAGTTTATTTCTATTAAGGAATTTTATATAAGCAGTGTAATGCTCCGTTTGTGGTTTAACTCTGATTTGCTTTATTTAAATTACGTATTTTTGGGAACGGGGTGTTACAATTGGTATCAGAGCAGGTTGGTCCGTCCGGCCAAGTAGTAGAGTCGTGTTGAGCCACCTAGGATAGAGTGTCAACTCTAATGTTGTTTTTGTTGTTGTTTCTGAGCCGTTGTTTCTGATATAGAGAACTTTGATATGGCTGGTCGTAATGATGCTGCTATCGCTGCTGCACTTGAGGCTGTTGCTCAAGCTGTAGGACAACAACCTAACGGTGCTGCTGGAGACAATGGTGTGAGGATATTGGAGACCTTTTTGAGGAACCATCCACCAACTTTCAAGGGAAGGTATGACCCTGACGGAGCTCAGAATTGGCTCAAGGAAATTGAAAGAATTTTCAGAGTTATGCAATGCAGTGAGGTTCAGAAGGTGCGGTTTGGTACGCACATGTTAGCTGAAGAAGCTGATGATTGGTGGGTAAGTCTGCTGCCTGTACTTGAACAGGATGGTGCTGTGGTGACCTGGGCTGTGTTCAGGAGGGAATTCTTAAATAGGTACTTCCCAGAAGATGTTCGTGGGAAGAAGGAGATTGAGTTTCTAGAACTAAAGCAAGGTGATATGTCAGTAACTGAATATGCTGCTAAGTTTGTTGAGTTGGCAAAGTTTTATCCGCACTATTCTGCTGAGACGGCTGAGTTCTCCAAGTGCATCAAGTTTGAGAATGGTCTGCGTGCTGAGATTAAGCGGGCCATTGGTTATCAGAAGATCCGTAACTTTTCTGAAATGGTGAGTAGCTGCAGGATTTATGAGGAGGATACCAAGGCTCATTATAAGATTATGAGGGAAAGAAAAGGTAAGCAACAGGACCGTGGGAAGCCTTATAGTGCTCCGACCGATAAGAGTAAGAAGGAAGTGAATGACGAGAGGAGGCCCAATAGGAGAGATGCTCCTACTGAAATTATTTGTTTCAAGTGTGGCGAGAAGGGCCACAAGAGTAATGTCTGTGACCGTGAGGAGAAGAAGTGCTTCAGGTGTGGTCAGAAGGGACACACATTGGTTGATTGTAAGCGTGGGGATGTTGTTTGCTATAACTGCAATGAGGAAGGTCATATCAGTTCACAGTGTACGCAGCCGAAAAAGGTTAGGACAGGTGGTAAAGTATTTGCTTTGGCCGGTACTCAGACGTGAGTGAGGATCGTCCGATCAGAGGTATATTTTCGAGGACGAAAATTCTTTAAGTTGGGGAGAATTGTAACGCCCTAGTTTTTATTTGATTAATTTGGTTGATTTTTAATATGTTTTATGTATTTTATATGCTTTAAAATAATTTATGTGACTTATGAGGTGTGTTGCATTTTATTATTAATATTTTGAATTATTCAATAGGAATAAGTAAGAAAATAATATTGTTGGAAATATTGGGGGTTAATGAGAATTAATAGGTTTTAGTAGGAGTTAAGAAATAAGTGGGGGTTACACTTTGGGGAGAATAAGAAAAGAGTTAGGCAGAAAACTTTTGTACGTACAGTAAGAAAAGAAAACTAAGCTTTTTGGGAGAAAAGGGAGAAGAGCCAAGAACAAGGGGAATTGCCTAGAGGAGAGATTAAATTGCTGTAGTTGTTCTTCTTAATCCAGGTAAGGGTGGGTTTATGATTCAATTGCTATATATATATGTATGCTTTCATGAATTGAATTGAAAAATGGTGGTTTTGTTGGATTAGGGTTAAAGATATGAAAATGCCATGATTGATGAATTATATGATGATGATGATGTTTCTGTGGTTTGTTTCTGAGTTGTTTTGGTTGTTGTGTTGCAAATAAAACTTGTAAACATTGTTGTAATTCAATTTGGGGTTTGGGTGATTGAAAATTGGGTTTTTTGGGTGAAAACTGGTCTGTTTCCGTAGGTCTGTTCGCATTCCATCGTAGTACGATGCTGGGAAATCGTAGTACGATTTTTCCAGTAGCAAAAATGACTTTTTCAGTACATTCCATCGTAGTACGATGCCTTGAAATCGTAGTACGATTTTCAGTGAAACAGCATTCTCTGTTTTGTGTTCTTGTGTCTTTTTCACCCATTTCTAATCCGAATTGGCTTTTGATGTAAACATGAAAGTTGTAGATAATTGAGTTAGCTTTCTAATGGCTTTGGTTTGACTTGAAAATGATTTTTAGAATTTGAGTTATGATGAAAATAGTCCAGGTGGGTCTCTAGGAAACTTTAAGAAAACTTAGTATATCTTATCCCAAGTTAGGCCGAAAACCTATGGTTAGTTCCCAAACTTCAAACTTAAGTATTAGAGGTTTAATTGAGGTGTTTTATGAGTATTTAGCTTATGTCTTATTGATCAAACTTGGTTGTTTTCGAAGGATGTTTTGGACTTTGATATGAATGTAATTGATTAATGTATATGTTGCTATTGTTGTTGAATATGATGGAATTAGGTATGTTTACATGAAATAAAATATACTTTGCTAAGTTTGCAATTGTTCATGGTGTTGTGGTGTGGTTGAGTCTAGTTGGGGAGGTGTCCTAGTTGGTGTTGTCGTTGGTTGCATGGTGAAAATGCACCACTATTCTTGTCGTTGTTTTGTGTTGTCCAAGTTGGGGAGTGTGTCATAAATAAATTAGGCACAGCTGTTGTTATTGAATTGTCGTGATGTAAGTCGTACGTAGATGTATGCATTGTCGGTTGGTGGTTGTTGTCGGTGATGTCATGTTGTATGTTGATATACACAGTTGGAGTCTGATGCGTTGCCATTCAAAGCGGTGAGAGCTTATGCTCTGGAACGCCTTGTCGTTCAAAGCGGGAGGACTAATGTCCTGGAACACTTTGTTGTTCGAAAGCGGTGAGGACCTCGGTCCTGGAATGCAATGTCATTCAAAGCGGTGAGAGCTTATGCTCTGGAACGCCTTGTCGTTCAAAGCGGGAGGACTCATGTCCTGGAACACTTTGTTGTTCAAAGCGGTGAGGGCTCTGCCCTGTATTTTGGTACCACAAGCATGTGCATTGTTGCATTGTCGTAGTTGTTGTGTTGGGTGAGTTGTCGATGTTGTTGATGTGTCGTTGGTGTTAAGTCGTTGTCGGTGAGTCGTCATCAAGAATGAAGTTGGTTTCGAATTAAATACAATTGGAGTAGTGTTGATAATCAAATATGATGTTATATTTATATGTATATTTCTTATTGATGTTGTTGATGTGAATTTACTGTTGTTTCTATGCATTTGATGAACTTTATATATATATATATATATATTATTGTTGTTCGTGAATCTCACCCCTTCTGCTTGAAAATGTTGCCCTTCGTATGGGTAACTTGCAGGTGATCCTGAGTAGTAGGTGGTGGCTCAACGTCTAGGACTTGTTACGTATGGGATGGGATTTCTATATTACCTTCACTCCTATGTATTGAATTTTGAGACATAATGATGTAGCTTTTGTTGAAACATTTTGATGAGGCCTTTGTGCCAAGATTTTATTTGAGGATTAATTATGATTGAAATGAATATTCCGCTGCAAATTTTTATAAGTTGGTTGTTAAATTTTAATAGTTTATTTCTATTAAGGAATTTTATATAAGCAGTGTAATGCTCCGTTTGTGGTTTAACTCTGATTTGCTTTATTTAAATTACGTATTTTTGGGAACGGGGTGTTACAATTGGTATCAGAGCAGGTTGGTCCGTCCGGCCAAGTAGTAGAGTCGTGTTGAGCCACCTAGGATAGAGTGTCAACTCTAATGTTGTTTTTGTTGTTGTTTCTGAGCCGTTGTTTCTGATATAGAGAACTTTGATATGGCTGGTCGTAATGATGCTGCTATCGCTGCTGCACTTGAGGCTGTTGCTCAAGCTGTAGGACAACAACCTAACGGTGCTGCTGGAGACAATGGTGTGAGGATATTGGAGACCTTTTTGAGGAACCATCCACCAACTTTCAAGGGAAGGTATGACCCTGACGGAGCTCAGAATTGGCTCAAGGAAATTGAAAGAATTTTCAGAGTTATGCAATGCAGTGAGGTTCAGAAGGTGCGGTTTGGTACGCACATGTTAGCTGAAGAAGCTGATGATTGGTGGGTAAGTCTGCTGCCTGTACTTGAACAGGATGGTGCTGTGGTGACCTGGGCTGTGTTCAGGAGGGAATTCTTAAATAGGTACTTCCCAGAAGATGTTCGTGGGAAGAAGGAGATTGAGTTTCTAGAACTAAAGCAAGGTGATATGTCAGTAACTGAATATGCTGCTAAGTTTGTTGAGTTGGCAAAGTTTTATCCGCACTATTCTGCTGAGACGGCTGAGTTCTCCAAGTGCATCAAGTTTGAGAATGGTCTGCGTGCTGAGATTAAGCGGGCCATTGGTTATCAGAAGATCCGTAACTTTTCTGAAATGGTGAGTAGCTGCAGGATTTATGAGGAGGATACCAAGGCTCATTATAAGATTATGAGGGAAAGAAAAGGTAAGCAACAGGACCGTGGGAAGCCTTATAGTGCTCCGACCGATAAGAGTAAGAAGGAAGTGAATGACGAGAGGAGGCCCAATAGGAGAGATGCTCCTACTGAAATTATTTGTTTCAAGTGTGGCGAGAAGGGCCACAAGAGTAATGTCTGTGACCGTGAGGAGAAGAAGTGCTTCAGGTGTGGTCAGAAGGGACACACATTGGTTGATTGTAAGCGTGGGGATGTTGTTTGCTATAACTGCAATGAGGAAGGTCATATCAGTTCACAGTGTACGCAGCCGAAAAAGGTTAGGACAGGTGGTAAAGTATTTGCTTTGGCCGGTACTCAGACGTGAGTGAGGATCGTCCGATCAGAGGTATATTTTCGAGGACGAAAATTCTTTAAGTTGGGGAGAATTGTAACGCCCTAGTTTTTATTTGATTAATTTGGTTGATTTTTAATATGTTTTATGTATTTTATATGCTTTAAAATAATTTATGTGACTTATGAGGTGTGTTGCATTTTATTATTAATATTTTGAATTATTCAATAGGAATAAGTAAGAAAATAATATTGTTGGAAATATTGGGGGTTAATGAGAATTAATAGGTTTTAGTAGGAGTTAAGAAATAAGTGGGGGTTACACTTTGGGGAGAATAAGAAAAGAGTTAGGCAGAAAACTTTTGTACGTACAGTAAGAAAAGAAAACTAAGCTTTTTGGGAGAAAAGGGAGAAGAGCCAAGAACAAGGGGAATTGCCTAGAGGAGAGATTAAATTGCTGTAGTTGTTCTTCTTAATCCAGGTAAGGGTGGGTTTATGATTCAATTGCTATATATATATGTATGCTTTCATGAATTGAATTGAAAAATGGTGGTTTTGTTGGATTAGGGTTAAAGATATGAAAATGCCATGATTGATGAATTATATGATGATGATGATGTTTCTGTGGTTTGTTTCTGAGTTGTTTTGGTTGTTGTGTTGCAAATAAAACTTGTAAACATTGTTGTAATTCAATTTGGGGTTTGGGTGATTGAAAATTGGGTTTTTTGGGTGAAAACTGGTCTGTTTCCGTAGGTCTGTTCGCATTCCATCGTAGTACGATGCTGGGAAATCGTAGTACGATTTTTCCAGTAGCAAAAATGACTTTTTCAGTACATTCCATCGTAGTACGATGCCTTGAAATCGTAGTACGATTTTCAGTGAAACAGCATTCTCTGTTTTGTGTTCTTGTGTCTTTTTCACCCATTTCTAATCCGAATTGGCTTTTGATGTAAACATGAAAGTTGTAGATAATTGAGTTAGCTTTCTAATGGCTTTGGTTTGACTTGAAAATGATTTTTAGAATTTGAGTTATGATGAAAATAGTCCAGGTGGGTCTCTAGGAAACTTTAAGAAAACTTAGTATATCTTATCCCAAGTTAGGCCGAAAACCTATGGTTAGTTCCCAAACTTCAAACTTAAGTATTAGAGGTTTAATTGAGGTGTTTTATGAGTATTTAGCTTATGTCTTATTGATCAAACTTGGTTGTTTTCGAA
Organism: Medicago lupulina; assembly: GCA_958299785.1. Taxonomy (NCBI): domain Eukaryota; kingdom Viridiplantae; phylum Streptophyta; class Magnoliopsida; order Fabales; family Fabaceae; genus Medicago; species Medicago lupulina. The sequence goes on along the minus strand of OY283141.1, from coordinate 39,292,917 downwards.
GGATGTTTTGGACTTTGATATGAATGTAATTGATTAATGTATATGTTGCTATTGTTGTTGAATATGATGGAATTAGGTATGTTTACATGAAATAAAATATACTTTGCTAAGTTTGCAATTGTTCATGGTGTTGTGGTGTGGTTGAGTCTAGTTGGGGAGGTGTCCTAGTTGGTGTTGTCGTTGGTTGCATGGTGAAAATGCACCACTATTCTTGTCGTTGTTTTGTGTTGTCCAAGTTGGGGAGTGTGTCATAAATAAATTAGGCACAGCTGTTGTTATTGAATTGTCGTGATGTAAGTCGTACGTAGATGTATGCATTGTCGGTTGGTGGTTGTTGTCGGTGATGTCATGTTGTATGTTGATATACACAGTTGGAGTCTGATGCGTTGCCATTCAAAGCGGTGAGAGCTTATGCTCTGGAACGCCTTGTCGTTCAAAGCGGGAGGACTAATGTCCTGGAACACTTTGTTGTTCGAAAGCGGTGAGGACCTCGGTCCTGGAATGCAATGTCATTCAAAGCGGTGAGAGCTTATGCTCTGGAACGCCTTGTCGTTCAAAGCGGGAGGACTCATGTCCTGGAACACTTTGTTGTTCAAAGCGGTGAGGGCTCTGCCCTGTATTTTGGTACCACAAGCATGTGCATTGTTGCATTGTCGTAGTTGTTGTGTTGGGTGAGTTGTCGATGTTGTTGATGTGTCGTTGGTGTTAAGTCGTTGTCGGTGAGTCGTCATCAAGAATGAAGTTGGTTTCGAATTAAATACAATTGGAGTAGTGTTGATAATCAAATATGATGTTATATTTATATGTATATTTCTTATTGATGTTGTTGATGTGAATTTACTGTTGTTTCTATGCATTTGATGAACTTTATATATATATATATATATATTATTGTTGTTCGTGAATCTCACCCCTTCTGCTTGAAAATGTTGCCCTTCGTATGGGTAACTTGCAGGTGATCCTGAGTAGTAGGTGGTGGCTCAACGTCTAGGACTTGTTACGTATGGGATGGGATTTCTATATTACCTTCACTCCTATGTATTGAATTTTGAGACATAATGATGTAGCTTTTGTTGAAACATTTTGATGAGGCCTTTGTGCCAAGATTTTATTTGAGGATTAATTATGATTGAAATGAATATTCCGCTGCAAATTTTTATAAGTTGGTTGTTAAATTTTAATAGTTTATTTCTATTAAGGAATTTTATATAAGCAGTGTAATGCTCCGTTTGTGGTTTAACTCTGATTTGCTTTATTTAAATTACGTATTTTTGGGAACGGGGTGTTACAATTGGTATCAGAGCAGGTTGGTCCGTCCGGCCAAGTAGTAGAGTCGTGTTGAGCCACCTAGGATAGAGTGTCAACTCTAATGTTGTTTTTGTTGTTGTTTCTGAGCCGTTGTTTCTGATATAGAGAACTTTGATATGGCTGGTCGTAATGATGCTGCTATCGCTGCTGCACTTGAGGCTGTTGCTCAAGCTGTAGGACAACAACCTAACGGTGCTGCTGGAGACAATGGTGTGAGGATATTGGAGACCTTTTTGAGGAACCATCCACCAACTTTCAAGGGAAGGTATGACCCTGACGGAGCTCAGAATTGGCTCAAGGAAATTGAAAGAATTTTCAGAGTTATGCAATGCAGTGAGGTTCAGAAGGTGCGGTTTGGTACGCACATGTTAGCTGAAGAAGCTGATGATTGGTGGGTAAGTCTGCTGCCTGTACTTGAACAGGATGGTGCTGTGGTGACCTGGGCTGTGTTCAGGAGGGAATTCTTAAATAGGTACTTCCCAGAAGATGTTCGTGGGAAGAAGGAGATTGAGTTTCTAGAACTAAAGCAAGGTGATATGTCAGTAACTGAATATGCTGCTAAGTTTGTTGAGTTGGCAAAGTTTTATCCGCACTATTCTGCTGAGACGGCTGAGTTCTCCAAGTGCATCAAGTTTGAGAATGGTCTGCGTGCTGAGATTAAGCGGGCCATTGGTTATCAGAAGATCCGTAACTTTTCTGAAATGGTGAGTAGCTGCAGGATTTATGAGGAGGATACCAAGGCTCATTATAAGATTATGAGGGAAAGAAAAGGTAAGCAACAGGACCGTGGGAAGCCTTATAGTGCTCCGACCGATAAGAGTAAGAAGGAAGTGAATGACGAGAGGAGGCCCAATAGGAGAGATGCTCCTACTGAAATTATTTGTTTCAAGTGTGGCGAGAAGGGCCACAAGAGTAATGTCTGTGACCGTGAGGAGAAGAAGTGCTTCAGGTGTGGTCAGAAGGGACACACATTGGTTGATTGTAAGCGTGGGGATGTTGTTTGCTATAACTGCAATGAGGAAGGTCATATCAGTTCACAGTGTACGCAGCCGAAAAAGGTTAGGACAGGTGGTAAAGTATTTGCTTTGGCCGGTACTCAGACGTGAGTGAGGATCGTCCGATCAGAGGTATATTTTCGAGGACGAAAATTCTTTAAGTTGGGGAGAATTGTAACGCCCTAGTTTTTATTTGATTAATTTGGTTGATTTTTAATATGTTTTATGTATTTTATATGCTTTAAAATAATTTATGTGACTTATGAGGTGTGTTGCATTTTATTATTAATATTTTGAATTATTCAATAGGAATAAGTAAGAAAATAATATTGTTGGAAATATTGGGGGTTAATGAGAATTAATAGGTTTTAGTAGGAGTTAAGAAATAAGTGGGGGTTACACTTTGGGGAGAATAAGAAAAGAGTTAGGCAGAAAACTTTTGTACGTACAGTAAGAAAAGAAAACTAAGCTTTTTGGGAGAAAAGGGAGAAGAGCCAAGAACAAGGGGAATTGCCTAGAGGAGAGATTAAATTGCTGTAGTTGTTCTTCTTAATCCAGGTAAGGGTGGGTTTATGATTCAATTGCTATATATATATGTATGCTTTCATGAATTGAATTGAAAAATGGTGGTTTTGTTGGATTAGGGTTAAAGATATGAAAATGCCATGATTGATGAATTATATGATGATGATGATGTTTCTGTGGTTTGTTTCTGAGTTGTTTTGGTTGTTGTGTTGCAAATAAAACTTGTAAACATTGTTGTAATTCAATTTGGGGTTTGGGTGATTGAAAATTGGGTTTTTTGGGTGAAAACTGGTCTGTTTCCGTAGGTCTGTTCGCATTCCATCGTAGTACGATGCTGGGAAATCGTAGTACGATTTTTCCAGTAGCAAAAATGACTTTTTCAGTACATTCCATCGTAGTACGATGCCTTGAAATCGTAGTACGATTTTCAGTGAAACAGCATTCTCTGTTTTGTGTTCTTGTGTCTTTTTCACCCATTTCTAATCCGAATTGGCTTTTGATGTAAACATGAAAGTTGTAGATAATTGAGTTAGCTTTCTAATGGCTTTGGTTTGACTTGAAAATGATTTTTAGAATTTGAGTTATGATGAAAATAGTCCAGGTGGGTCTCTAGGAAACTTTAAGAAAACTTAGTATATCTTATCCCAAGTTAGGCCGAAAACCTATGGTTAGTTCCCAAACTTCAAACTTAAGTATTAGAGGTTTAATTGAGGTGTTTTATGAGTATTTAGCTTATGTCTTATTGATCAAACTTGGTTGTTTTCGAAGGATGTTTTGGACTTTGATATGAATGTAATTGATTAATGTATATGTTGCTATTGTTGTTGAATATGATGGAATTAGGTATGTTTACATGAAATAAAATATACTTTGCTAAGTTTGCAATTGTTCATGGTGTTGTGGTGTGGTTGAGTCTAGTTGGGGAGGTGTCCTAGTTGGTGTTGTCGTTGGTTGCATGGTGAAAATGCACCACTATTCTTGTCGTTGTTTTGTGTTGTCCAAGTTGGGGAGTGTGTCATAAATAAATTAGGCACAGCTGTTGTTATTGAATTGTCGTGATGTAAGTCGTACGTAGATGTATGCATTGTCGGTTGGTGGTTGTTGTCGGTGATGTCATGTTGTATGTTGATATACACAGTTGGAGTCTGATGCGTTGCCATTCAAAGCGGTGAGAGCTTATGCTCTGGAACGCCTTGTCGTTCAAAGCGGGAGGACTAATGTCCTGGAACACTTTGTTGTTCGAAAGCGGTGAGGACCTCGGTCCTGGAATGCAATGTCATTCAAAGCGGTGAGAGCTTATGCTCTGGAACGCCTTGTCGTTCAAAGCGGGAGGACTCATGTCCTGGAACACTTTGTTGTTCAAAGCGGTGAGGGCTCTGCCCTGTATTTTGGTACCACAAGCATGTGCATTGTTGCATTGTCGTAGTTGTTGTGTTGGGTGAGTTGTCGATGTTGTTGATGTGTCGTTGGTGTTAAGTCGTTGTCGGTGAGTCGTCATCAAGAATGAAGTTGGTTTCGAATTAAATACAATTGGAGTAGTGTTGATAATCAAATATGATGTTATATTTATATGTATATTTCTTATTGATGTTGTTGATGTGAATTTACTGTTGTTTCTATGCATTTGATGAACTTTATATATATATATATATATTATTGTTGTTCGTGAATCTCACCCCTTCTGCTTGAAAATGTTGCCCTTCGTATGGGTAACTTGCAGGTGATCCTGAGTAGTAGGTGGTGGCTCAACGTCTAGGACTTGTTACGTATGGGATGGGATTTCTATATTACCTTCACTCCTATGTATTGAATTTTGAGACATAATGATGTAGCTTTTGTTGAAACATTTTGATGAGGCCTTTGTGCCAAGATTTTATTTGAGGATTAATTATGATTGAAATGAATATTCCGCTGCAAATTTTTATAAGTTGGTTGTTAAATTTTAATAGTTTATTTCTATTAAGGAATTTTATATAAGCAGTGTAATGCTCCGTTTGTGGTTTAACTCTGATTTGCTTTATTTAAATTACGTATTTTTGGGAACGGGGTGTTACAGTAACCGACGAATGTGCTGAAAATAAAGTCTTGTCGATTACTTTTAAAATAGTAACCGACAAATATGCTGAAAATAAAGTCTTGCCGATTACTTTTGAAATAGTAATCGACGAATATGTTGAAAATAAAAATCTTGTCGATTACTTTTAAAATAGTAACCGACAAATATGCTGAAAATAAAAATCTTGTCGATTACTTTTGAAAAAGTAACCGACAAATATGCTGAAAATAAAAATCTTGCCGATTACTTTTGAAAAAGTAACCGACAAATATGCTAAAAATAAAAATCTTGCCGATTACTTTTGAAATAGTCACCGACCAATATGCTGAAAATAAAAATCTTGCCGATTACTTTTGAAATAGTAACCGACGAATGTCTTGAAAATAAATCATGCCGATTACTTTTGAAATAGTCACCGACGAATATGCTGAAAATAAAAATCTTGCTGATTACTTTTGAAATAGAAACCGACGAATGTGCTGAAAATAAATCATGCCGATTACTTTCAAAATAGTAAGCGACGAATATGTTGAAAATAAAAATCTTACCGATTACTTTTAAAATAGCAACCAACGAATGTACTGAAAATAAAGTCTTGCCGATTACTTTTGAAATAGTAACCGACGAATATGTTGAAAATAAAAATCTTGTCGATTACTTTTAAAATAGTAACCGACAAATATGCTGAAAATGAAAATCTTGCCGATTACTTTTGAAAAAGTAACCGACGAATGTGTTGAAAATAAATCATGCCGATTACCTTTGAAATAGTAACCGACGAATATGCTGAAAATAAATCATGTCGATTACTTTTGAAATAGTCACCGACGAATATGCTGAAAATAAAAATCTTGCCGATTACTTTTGAAATAGTAACCAACGAATGTGCTGAAAATAAATCATGCCGATTACATTTGAAATAATAAGCGACGAATATGTTGAAAATAAAAATCTTACCCATTACTTTTGAAATAGTCACCAACGAATATGCTGAAAATAAAGTCTTGTCGATAACTTTTGAAAGAGTAACCGACGAATATGTTGAAAATAAAAATCTTGTCGATTACTTTTGAAATACTAACCGACGAATATGCTGAAAATAAAAATCTTGTCGATTACTTTTAAAATAGTAACCGACAAATATGCTGAAAATAAAGTCTTGCCGATTACTTTTGAAATAGTAACCGACGAATATGTTGAAAATAAAAATCTTGTCGATTACTTTTAAAATAGTAACCGACAAATATGCTGAAAATGAAAATCTTGCCGATTACTTTTGAAATAGTAACCGACGAATGTGTTGAAAATAAATCATGCCGATTACCTTTGAAATAGTAACCGACGAATATGCTGAAAATAAATCATGTCGATTACTTTTGAAATAGTCACCGACGAATATGCTGAAAATAAAAATCTTGCCGATTACTTTTGAAATAGTAACCAACGAATGTGCTGAAAATAAATCATGCCGATTACTTTTGAAATAATAAGCGACGAATATGTTGAAAATAAAAATCTTACCCATTACTTTTGAAATAGTAACCAACGAATATGCTGAAAATAAAGTCTTGTCGATTACTTTTGAAATAGTAACCGACGAATATGTTGAAAATAAAAATCTTGTCGATTACTTTTAAAATAGTAACCGACAAATATGCTGAAAATAAAAATCTTGCCGATTACATTTGAAATAGTCACCGACGAATATGCTGAAAATAAAAATCTTGCCGATTACTTTTGAAATAGTAACCGACGAATGTGCTGAAAATAAATCATGCTGATTACTTTTGAAATAGTAAGCGACGAATATGTTGGAAATAAAAATCTTACCGATTACTTTTAAAAAAGTAACCAATGAATGTGCTGAAAATAAAGTCATGCCGATTACTTTTGAAATAGTAACCGACGAATATGTTGAAAATAAAAATCTTGCCGATTAGTTTTGAAATAGTAACCGACGAATGTGCTGAAAATAAAGTCTTGTCGATTACTTTTAAAATAGTAACCGACAAATATGCTGAAAATAAAGTCTTGCCGATTACTTTTGAAATAGTAATCGACGAATATGTTGAAAATAAAAATCTTGTCGATTACTTTTAAAATAGTAACCGACAAATATGCTGAAAATAAAAATCTTGCCGATTACATTTGAAATAGTCACCGACGAATATGCTGAAAATAAAAATCTTGCCGATTACTTTTGAAATAGTAACCGACGAATGTGCTGAAAATAAATCATGCTGATTACTTTTGAAATAGTAAGCGACGAATATGTTGGAAATAAAAATCTTACCGATTACTTTTAAAAAAGTAACCAATGAATGTGCTGAAAATAAAGTCATGCTGATTACTTTTGAAATAGTAACCGACGAATATGTTGAAAATAAAAATCTTGCCAATTAGTTTTGAAATAGTAACCGACGAATGTGCTGAAAATAAAGTCTTGTCGATTACTTTTAAAATAGTAACCGACAAATATGCTGAAAATAAAGTCTTGCCGATTACTTTTGAAATAGTAACCGACGAATATGTTGAAAATAAAAATCTTGTCGATTACTTTTAAAATAGTAACCGACAAATATGCTGAAAATGAAAATCTTGCCGATTACTTTTGAAATAGTAACCGACGAATGTGTTGAAAATAAATCATGCCGATTACCTTTGAAATAGTATCCGACGAATATGCTGAAAATAAATCATGTCGATTACTTTTGAAATAGTCACCGACGAATATGCTGAAAATAAAAATCTTGCCGATTACTTTTGAAATAGTAACCAACGAATGTGCTGAAAATAAATCATGTCGATTACATTTGAAATAATAAGCGACGAATATGTTGAAAATAAAAATCTTACCCATTACTTTTGAAATAGTCACCAACGAATATGCTGAAAATAAAGTCTTGTCGATAACTTTTGAAAGAGTAACCGACGAATATGTTGAAAATAAAAATCTTGTCGATTACTTTTGAAATACTAACCGACGAATATGCTGAAAATAAAAATCTTGTCGATTACTTTTAAAATAGTAACCGACAAATATGCTGAAAATAAAGTCTTGCCGATTACTTTTGAAATAGTAACCGACGAATATGTTGAAAATAAAAATCTTGTCGATTACTTTTAAAATAGTAACCGACAAATATGCTGAAAATGAAAATCTTGCCGATTACTTTTGAAATAGTAACCGACGAATGTGTTGAAAATAAATCATGCCGATTACCTTTGAAATAGTAACCGACGAATATGCTGAAAATAAATCATGTCGATTACTTTTGAAATAGTCACCGACGAATATGCTGAAAATAAAAATCTTGCCGATTACTTTTGAAATAGTAACCAACGAATGTGCTGAAAATAAATCATGCCGATTACTTTTGAAATAATAAGCGACGAATATGTTGGAAATAAAAATCTTACCGATTACTTTTAAAAAAGTAACCAATGAATGTGCTGAAAATAAAGTCATGCTGATTACTTTTGAAATAGTAACCGACGAATATGTTGAAAATAAAAATCTTGCCAATTAGTTTTGAAATAGTAACCGACGAATGTGCTGAAAATAAAGTCTTGTCGATTACTTTTAAAATAGTAACCGACAAATATGCTGAAAATAAAGTCTTGCCGATTACTTTTGAAATAGTAACCGACGAATATGTTGAAAATAAAAATCTTGTCGATTACTTTTAAAATAGTAACCGACAAATATGCTGAAAATGAAAATCTTGCCGATTACTTTTGAAATAGTAACCGACGAATGTGTTGAAAATAAATCATGCCGATTACCTTTGAAATAGTATCCGACGAATATGCTGAAAATAAATCATGTCGATTACTTTTGAAATAGTCACCGACGAATATGCTGAAAATAAAAATCTTGCCGATTACTTTTGAAATAGTAACCAACGAATGTGCTGAAAATAAATCATGCCGATTACATTTGAAATAATAAGCGACGAATATGTTGAAAATAAAAATCTTACCCATTACTTTTGAAATAGTCACCAACGAATATGCTGAAAATAAAGTCTTGTCGATAACTTTTGAAAGAGTAACCGACGAATATGTTGAAAATAAAAATCTTGTCGATTACTTTTGAAATACTAACCGACGAATATGCTGAAAATAAAAATCTTGTCGATTACTTTTAAAATAGTAACCGACAAATATGCTGAAAATAAAGTCTTGCCGATTACTTTTGAAATAGTAACCGACGAATATGTTGAAAATAAAAATCTTGTCGATTACTTTTAAAATAGTAACCGACAAATATGCTGAAAATGAAAATCTTGCCGATTACTTTTGAAATAGTAACCGACGAATGTGTTGAAAATAAATCATGCCGATTACCTTTGAAATAGTAACCGACGAATATGCTGAAAATAAATCATGTCGATTACTTTTGAAATAGTCACCGACGAATATGCTGAAAATAAAAATCTTGCCGATTACTTTTGAAATAGTAACCAACGAATGTGCTGAAAATAAATCATGCCGATTACTTTTGAAATAATAAGCGACGAATATGTTGAAAATAAAAATCTTACCCATTACTTTTGAAATAGTAACCAACGAATATGCTGAAAATAAAGTCTTGTCGATTACTTTTGAAATAGTAACCGACGAATATGTTGAAAATAAAAATCTTGTCGATTACTTTTAAAATAGTAACCGACAAATATGCTGAAAATAAAAATCTTGCCGATTACATTTGAAATAGTCACCGACGAATATGCTGAAAATAAAAATCTTGCCGATTACTTTTGAAATAGTAACCGACGAATGTGCTGAAAATAAATCATGCTGATTACTTTTGAAATAGTAAGCGACGAATATGTTGGAAATAAAAATCTTACCGATTACTTTTAAAAAAGTAACCAATGAATGTGCTGAAAATAAAGTCATGCCGATTACTTTTGAAATAGTAACCGACGAATATGTTGAAAATAAAAATCTTGCCGATTAGTTTTGAAATAGTAACCGACGAATGTGCTGAAAATAAAGTCTTGTCGATTACTTTTAAAATAGTAACCGACAAATATGCTGAAAATAAAGTCTTGCCGATTACTTTTGAAATAGTAATCGACGAATATGTTGAAAATAAAAATCTTGTCGATTACTTTTAAAATAGTAACCGACAAATATGCTGAAAATAAAAATCTTGCCGATTACATTTGAAATAGTCACCGACGAATATGCTGAAAATAAAAATCTTGCCGATTACTTTTGAAATAGTAACCGACGAATGTGCTGAAAATAAATCATGCTGATTACTTTTGAAATAGTAAGCGACGAATATGTTGGAAATAAAAATCTTACCGATTACTTTTAAAAAAGTAACCAATGAATGTGCTGAAAATAAAGTCATGCTGATTACTTTTGAAATAGTAACCGACGAATATGTTGAAAATAAAAATCTTGCCAATTAGTTTTGAAATAGTAACCGACGAATGTGCTGAAAATAAAGTCTTGTCGATTACTTTTAAAATAGTAACCGACAAATATGCTGAAAATAAAGTCTTGCCGATTACTTTTGAAATAGTAACCGACGAATATGTTGAAAATAAAAATCTTGTCGATTACTTTTAAAATAGTAACCGACAAATATGCTGAAAATGAAAATCTTGCCGATTACTTTTGAAATAGTAACCGACGAATGTGTTGAAAATAAATCATGCCGATTACCTTTGAAATAGTATCCGACGAATATGCTGAAAATAAATCATGTCGATTACTTTTGAAATAGTCACCGACGAATATGCTGAAAATAAAAATCTTGCCGATTACTTTTGAAATAGTAACCAACGAATGTGCTGAAAATAAATCATGCCGATTACTTTTGAAATAATAAGGGACGAATATGTTGAAAATAAAAATCTTACCCATTACTTTTGAAATAGTAACCAACGAATATGCTGAAAATAAAGTCTTGTCGATTACTTTTGAAATAGTAACCGACGAATATGTTGAAAATAAAAATCTTGTCGATTACTTTTAAAATAGTAACCGACAAATATGCTGAAAATAAAAATCTTGCCGATTACATTTGAAATAGTCACCGACGAATATGCTGAAAATAAAAATCTTGCCGATTACTTTTGAAATAGTAACCGACGAATGTGCTGAAAATAAATCATGCTGATTACTTTTGAAATAGTAAGCGACGAATATGTTGGAAATAAAAATCTTACCGATTACTTTTAAAAAAGTAACCAATGAATGTGCTGAAAATAAAGTCATGCCGATTACTTTTGAAATAGTAACCGACGAATATGTTGAAAATAAAAATCTTGCCGATTAGTTTTGAAATAGTAACCGACGAATGTGCTGAAAATAAAGTCTTGTCGATTACTTTTAAAATAGTAACCGACAAATATGCTGAAAATAAAGTCTTGCCGATTACTTTTGAAATAGTAATCGACGAATATGTTGAAAATAAAAATCTTGTCGATTACTTTTAAAATAGTAACCGACAAATATGCTGAAAATAAAAATCTTGTCGATTACTTTTGAAAAAGTAACCGACAAATATGCTGAAAATAAAAATCTTGCCGATTACTTTTGAAAAAGTAACCGACAAATATGCTAAAAATAAAAATCTTGCCGATTACTTTTGAAATAGTCACCGACCAATATGCTGAAAATAAAAATCTTGCCGATTACTTTTGAAATAGTAACCGACGAATGTCTTGAAAATAAATCATGCCGATTACTTTTGAAATAGTCACCGACGAATATGCTGAAAATAAATCATGCCGATTACTTTCAAAATAGTAAGCGACGAATATGTTGAAAATAAAAATCTTACCGATTACTTTTAAAATAGCAACCAACGAATGTACTGAAAATAAAGTCTTGCCGATTACTTTTGAAATAGTAACCGACGAATATGTTGAAAATAAAAATCTTGTCGATTACTTTTAAAATAGTAACCGACAAATATGCTGAAAATGAAAATCTTGCCGATTACTTTTGAAAAAGTAACCGACGAATGTGTTGAAAATAAATCATGCCGATTACCTTTGAAATAGTAACCGACGAATATGCTGAAAATAAATCATGTCGATTACTTTTGAAATAGTCACCGACGAATATGCTGAAAATAAAAATCTTGCCGATTACTTTTGAAATAGTAACCAACGAATGTGCTGAAAATAAATCATGCCGATTACATTTGAAATAATAAGCGACGAATATGTTGAAAATAAAAATCTTACCCATTACTTTTGAAATAGTCACCAACGAATATGCTGAAAATAAAGTCTTGTCGATAACTTTTGAAATAGTAACCGACGAATATGTTGAAAATAAAAATCTTGTCGATTACTTTTGAAATACTAACCGACGAATATGCTGAAAATAAAAATCTTGTCGATTACTTTTAAAATAGTAACCGACAAATATGCTGAAAATAAAGTCTTGCCGATTACTTTTGAAATAGTAACCGACGAATGTGCTGAAAATAAATCATGCTGATTACTTTTGAAATAGTAAGCGACGAATATGTTGGAAATAAAAATCTTACCGATTACTTTTAAAAAAGTAACCAATGAATGTGCTGAAAATAAAGTCATGCTGATTACTTTTGAAATAGTAACCGACGAATATGTTGAAAATAAATCATGTCGATTACTTTTGAAATAGTCACCGACGAATATGCTGAAAATAAAAATCTTGCCGATTACTTTTGAAATAGTAACCAACGAATGTGCTGAAAATAAATCATGCCGATTACTTTTGAAATAATAAGGGACGAATATGTTGAAAATAAAAATCTTACCCATTACTTTTGAAATAGTAACCAACGAATATGCTGAAAATAAAGTCTTGTCGATTACTTTTGAAATAGTAACCGACGAATATGTTGAAAATAAAAATCTTGTCGATTACTTTTAAAATAGTAACCGACAAATATGCTGAAAATAAAAATCTTGCCGATTACATTTGAAATAGTCACCGACGAATATGCTGAAAATAAAAATCTTGCCGATTACTTTTGAAATAGTAACCGACGAATGTGCTGAAAATAAATCATGCTGATTACTTTTGAAATAGTAAGCGACGAATATGTTGGAAATAAAAATCTTACCGATTACTTTTAAAAAAGTAACCAATGAATGTGCTGAAAATAAAGTCATGCCGATTACTTTTGAAATAGTAACCGACGAATATGTTGAAAATAAAAATCTTGCCGATTAGTTTTGAAATAGTAACCGACGAATGTGCTGAAAATAAAGTCTTGTCGATTACTTTTAAAATAGTAACCGACAAATATGCTGAAAATAAAGTCTTGCCGATTACTTTTGAAATAGTAATCGACGAATATGTTGAAAATAAAAATCTTGTCGATTACTTTTAAAATAGTAACCGACAAATATGCTGAAAATAAAAATCTTGTCGATTACTTTTGAAAAAGTAACCGACAAATATGCTGAAAATAAAAATCTTGCCGATTACTTTTGAAAAAGTAACCGACAAATATGCTAAAAATAAAAATCTTGCCGATTACTTTTGAAATAGTCACCGACCAATATGCTGAAAATAAAAATCTTGCCGATTACTTTTGAAATAGTAACCGACGAATGTCTTGAAAATAAATCATGCCGATTACTTTTGAAATAGTCACCGACGAATATGCTGAAAATAAATCATGCCGATTACTTTCAAAATAGTAAGCGACGAATATGTTGAAAATAAAAATCTTACCGATTACTTTTAAAATAGCAACCAACGAATGTACTGAAAATAAAGTCTTGCCGATTACTTTTGAAATAGTAACCGACGAATATGTTGAAAATAAAAATCTTGTCGATTACTTTTAAAATAGTAACCGACAAATATGCTGAAAATGAAAATCTTGCCGATTACTTTTGAAAAAGTAACCGACGAATGTGTTGAAAATAAATCATGCCGATTACCTTTGAAATAGTAACCGACGAATATGCTGAAAATAAATCATGTCGATTACTTTTGAAATAGTCACCGACGAATATGCTGAAAATAAAAATCTTGCCGATTACTTTTGAAATAGTAACCAACGAATGTGCTGAAAATAAATCATGCCGATTACATTTGAAATAATAAGCGACGAATATGTTGAAAATAAAAATCTTACCCATTACTTTTGAAATAGTCACCAACGAATATGCTGAAAATAAAGTCTTGTCGATAACTTTTGAAATAGTAACCGACGAATATGTTGAAAATAAAAATCTTGTCGATTACTTTTGAAATACTAACCGACGAATATGCTGAAAATAAAAATCTTGTCGATTACTTTTAAAATAGTAACCGACAAATATGCTGAAAATAAAGTCTTGCCGATTACTTTTGAAATAGTAACCGACGAATATGTTGAAAATAAAAATCTTGTCGATTACTTTTAAAATAGTAACCGACAAATATGCTGAAAATGAAAATCTTGCCGATTACTTTTGAAATAGTAACCGACGAATGTGTTGAAAATAAATCATGCCGATTACCTTTGAAATAGTAACCGACGAATATGCTGAAAATAAATCATGTCGATTACTTTTGAAATAGTCACCGACGAATATGCTGAAAATAAAAATCTTGCCGATTACTTTTGAAATAGTAACCAACGAATGTGCTGAAAATAAATCATGCCGATTACTTTTGAAATAATAAGCGACGAATATGTTGAAAATAAAAATCTTACCCATTACTTTTGAAATAGTAACCAACGAATATGCTGAAAATAAAGTCTTGTCGATTACTTTTGAAATAGTAACCGACGAATATGTTGAAAATAAAAATCTTGTCGATTACTTTTAAAATAGTAACCGACAAATATGCTGAAAATAAAAATCTTGCCGATTACATTTGAAATAGTCACCGACGAATATGCTGAAAATAAAAATCTTGCCGATTACTTTTGAAATAGTAACCGACGAATGTGCTGAAAATAAATCATGCTGATTACTTTTGAAATAGTAAGCGACGAATATGTTGGAAATAAAAATCTTACCGATTACTTTTAAAAAAGTAACCAATGAATGTGCTGAAAATAAAGTCATGCCGATTACTTTTGAAATAGTAACCGACGAATATGTTGAAAATAAAAATCTTGCCGATTAGTTTTGAAATAGTAACCGACGAATGTGCTGAAAATAAAGTCTTGTCGATTACTTTTAAAATAGTAACCGACAAATATGCTGAAAATAAAGTCTTGCCGATTACTTTTGAAATAGTAATCGACGAATATGTTGAAAATAAAAATCTTGTCGATTACTTTTAAAATAGTAACCGACAAATATGCTGAAAATAAAAATCTTGTCGATTACTTTTGAAAAAGTAACCGACAAATATGCTGAAAATAAAAATCTTGCCGATTACTTTTGAAAAAGTAACCGACAAATATGCTAAAAATAAAAATCTTGCCGATTACTTTTGAAATAGTCACCGACCAATATGCTGAAAATAAAAATCTTGCCGATTACTTTTGAAATAGTAACCGACGAATGTCTTGAAAATAAATCATGCCGATTACTTTTGAAATAGTCACCGACGAATATGCTGAAAATAAAAATCTTGCTGATTACTTTTGAAATAGAAACCGACGAATGTGCTGAAAATAAATCATGCCGATTACTTTCAAAATAGTAAGCGACGAATATGTTGAAAATAAAAATCTTACCGAGTACTTTTAAAATAGCAACCAACGAATGTACTGAAAATAAAGTCTTGCCGATTACTTTTGAAATAGTAACCGACGAATATGTTGAAAATAAAAATCTTGTCGATTACTTTTAAAATAGTAACCGACAAATATGCTGAAAATGAAAATCTTGCCAATTACTTTTGAAATAGTAACCGACGAATGTGTTGAAAATAAATCATGCCGATTACCTTTGAAATAGTAACCGACGAATATGCTGAAAATAAATCATGTCGATTACTTTTGAAATAGTCACCGACGAATATGCTGAAAATAAAAATCTTGCCGATTACTTTTGAAATAGTAACCAACGAATGTGCTGAAAATAAATCATGCCGATTACATTTGAAATAATAAGCGACGAATATGTTGAAAATAAAAATCTTACCCATTACTTTTGAAATAGTCACCAACGAATATGCTGAAAATAAAGTCTTGTCGATAACTTTTGAAATAGTAACCGACGAATATGTTGAAAATAAAAATCTTGTCGATTACTTTTGAAATACTAACCGACGAATATGCTGAAAATAAAAATCTTGTCGATTACTTTTAAAATAGTAACCGACAAATATGCTGAAAATAAAGTCTTGCCGATTACTTTTGAAATAGTAACCGACGAATATGTTGAAAATAAAAATCTTGTCGATTACTTTTAAAATAGTAACCGACAAATATGCTGAAAATGAAAATCTTGCCGATTACTTTTGAAATAGTAACCGACGAATGTGTTGAAAATAAATCATGCCGATTACCTTTGAAATAGTAACCGACGAATATGCTGAAAATAAATCATGTCGATTACTTTTGAAATAGTCACCGACGAATATGCTGAAAATAAAAATCTTGCCGATTACTTTTGAAATAGTAACCAACGAATGTGCTGAAAATAAATCATGCCGATTACTTTTGAAATAATAAGCGACGAATATGTTGAAAATAAAAATCTTACCCATTACTTTTGAAATAGTAACCAACGAATATGCTGAAAATAAAGTCTTGTCGATTACTTTTGAAATAGTAACCGACGAATATGTTGAAAATAAAAATCTTGTCGATTACTTTTAAAATAGTAACCGACAAATATGCTGAAAATAAAAATCTTGCCGATTACATTTGAAATAGTCACCGACGAATATGCTGAAAATAAAAATCTTGCCGATTACTTTTGAAATAGTAACCGACGAATGTGCTGAAAATAAATCATGCTGATTACTTTTGAAATAGTAAGCGACGAATATGTTGGAAATAAAAATCTTACCGATTACTTTTAAAAAAGTAACCAATGAATGTGCTGAAAATAAAGTCATGCTGATTACTTTTGAAATAGTAACCGACGAATATGTTGAAAATAAAAATCTTGCCAATTAGTTTTGAAATAGTAACCGACGAATGTGCTGAAAATAAAGTCTTGTCGATTACTTTTAAAATAGTAACCGACAAATATGCTGAAAATAAAGTCTTGCCGATTACTTTTGAAATAGTAACCGACGAATATGTTGAAAATAAAAATCTTGTCGATTACTTTTAAAATAGTAACCGACAAATATGCTGAAAATGAAAATCTTGCCGATTACTTTTGAAATAGTAACCGACGAATGTGTTGAAAATAAATCATGCCGATTACCTTTGAAATAGTATCCGACGAATATGCTGAAAATAAATCATGTCGATTACTTTTGAAATAGTCACCGACGAATATGCTGAAAATAAAAATCTTGCCGATTACTTTTGAAATAGTAACCAACGAATGTGCTGAAAATAAATCATGCCGATTACTTTTGAAATAATAAGTGACGAATATGTTGAAAATAAAAATCTTACCCATTACTTTTGAAATAGTAACCAACGAATATGCTGAAAATAAAGTCTTGTCGATTACTTTTGAAATAGTAACCGACGAATATGTTGAAAATAAAAATCTTGTCAATTACTTTTAAAATAGTAACCGACAAATATGCTGAAAATAAAAATCTTGCCGATTACATTTGAAATAGTCACCGACGAATATGCTGAAAATAAAAATCTTGTCGATTACTTTTGAAATAGTAACCGACGAATGTGCTGAAAATAAATCATGCTGATTACTTTTGAAATAGTAAGCGACGAATATGTTGGAAATAAAAATCTTACCGATTACTTTTAAAAAAGTAACCAATGAATGTGCTGAAAATAAAGTCATGCCGATTACTTTTGAAATAGTAACCGACGAATATGTTGAAAATAAAAATCTTGTCGATTAGTTTTGAAATAGTAACCGACGAATGTGCTGAAAATAAAGTCTTGTCGATTACTTTTAAAATAGTAACCGACAAATATGCTGAAAATAAAGTCTTGCCGATTACTTTTGAAATAGTAACCGACGAATATGTTGAAAATAAAAATCTTGTCGATTACTTTTAAAACAGTAACCGAAAAATATGCTGAAAATAAAAATCTTGCCGATTACTTTTGAAATAGTCACCGACGAATATGTTGAAAATAAAAATCTTGCCAATTACTTTTGAAATAGTAACCGACGAATGTGCTGAAAATAAAGTCTTGCCGATTACTTTTGAAATAATAAGCGACGAATATGTTGAAAATAAAAATCTTACCCATTACTTTTGAAATAGTAACCAACGAATATGCTGAAAATAAAGTCTTGTCGATTACTTTTGAAATAGTAACCGACGAATATGTTGAAAATAAAAATCTTGTCGATTACTTTTAAAATAGTAACCGACAAATATGCTGAAAATAAAAATCTTGCCGATTACATTTGAAATAGTCACCGACGAATATGCTGAAAATAAAAATCTTGCCGATTACTTTTGAAATAGTAACCGACGAATGTGCTGAAAATAAATCATGCTGATTACTTTTGAAATAGTAAGCGACGAATATGTTGGAAATAAAAATCTTACCGATTACTTTTAAAAAAGTAACCAATGAATGTGCTGAAAATAAAGTCATGCTGATTACTTTTGAAATAGTAACCGACGAATATGTTGAAAATAAAAATCTTGCCAATTAGTTTTGAAATAGTAACCGACGAATGTGCTGAAAATAAAGTCTTGTCGATTACTTTTAAAATAGTAACCGACAAATATGCTGAAAATAAAGTCTTGCCGATTACTTTTGAAATAGTAACCGACGAATATGTTGAAAATAAAAATCTTGTCGATTACTTTTAAAATAGTAACCGACAAATATGCTGAAAATGAAAATCTTGCCGATTACTTTTGAAATAGTAACCGACGAATGTGTTGAAAATAAATCATGCCGATTACCTTTGAAATAGTATCCGACGAATATGCTGAAAATAAATCATGTCGATTACTTTTGAAATAGTCACCGACGAAATTGCTGAAAATAAAAATCTTGCCGATTACTTTTGAAATAGTAACCAACGAATGTGCTGAAAATAAATCATGCCGATTACTTTTGAAATAATAAGTGACGAATATGTTGAAAATAAAAATCTTACCCATTACTTTTGAAATAGTAACCAACGAATATGCTGAAAATAAAGTCTTGTCGATTACTTTTGAAATAGTAACCGACGAATATGTTGAAAATAAAAATCTTGTCAATTACTTTTAAAATAGTAACCGACAAATATGCTGAAAATAAAAATCTTGCCGATTACATTTGAAATAGTCACCGACGAATATGCTGAAAATAAAAATCTTGTCGATTACTTTTGAAATAGTAACCGACGAATGTGCTGAAAATAAATCATGCTGATTACTTTTGAAATAGTAAGCGACGAATATGTTGGAAATAAAAATCTTACCGATTACTTTTAAAAAAGTAACCAATGAATGTGCTGAAAATAAAGTCATGCCGATTACTTTTGAAATAGTAACCGACGAATATGTTGAAAATAAAAATCTTGTCGATTAGTTTTGAAATAGTAACCGACGAATGTGCTGAAAATAAAGTCTTGTCGATTACTTTTAAAATAGTAACCGACAAATATGCTGAAAATAAAGTCTTGCCGATTACTTTTGAAATAGTAACCGACGAATATGTTGAAAATAAAAATCTTGTCGATTACTTTTAAAACAGTAACCGAAAAATATGCTGAAAATAAAAATCTTGCCGATTACTTTTGAAATAGTCACCGACGAATATGTTGAAAATAAAAATCTTGCCAATTACTTTTGAAATAGTAACCGACGAATGTGCTGAAAATAAAGTCTTGCCGATTACTTTTGAAATAGTAACCGACGAATGTGTTGAAAATAAAGTCTTGCCGATTACTTTTGAAATAGTAACCGACGAATGTCTTGAAAATAAATCATGCCGATTACTTTTGAAATAATAAGTGACGAATATGTTGAAAATAAAAATCTTACCCATTACTTTTGAAATAGTAACCAACGAATATGCAGAAAATAAAGTCTTGTCGATTACTTTTGAAATAGTAACCGACGAATATGTTGAAAATAAAAATCTTGTCGATTACTTTTAAAATAGTAACCGACAAATATGCTGAAAATAAAAATCTTGCCGATTACATTTGAAATAGTCACCGACGAATATGCTGAAAATAAAAATCTTGCCGATTACTTTTGAAATAGTAACCGACGAATGTGCTGAAAATAAATCATGCTGATTACTTTTGAAATAGTAAGCGACGAATATGTTGGAAATCAAAATCTTACCGATTGCTTTTAAAAAAGTAACCAATGAATGTGCTGAAAATAAAGTCATGCCGATTACTTTTGAAATAGTAACCGACGAATATGTTGAAAATAAAAATCTTGCCGATTAGTTTTGAAATAGTAACCGACGAATGTGCTGAAAATAAAGTCTTGTCGATTACTTTTAAAATAGTAACCGACAAATATGCTGAAAATAAAGTCTTGCCGATTACTTTTGAAATAGTAACCGACGAATATGTTGAAAATAAAAATCTTGTCGATTACTTTTAAAATAGTAACCGACAAATATGCTGAAAATAAAAATCTTGTCGATTACTTTTGAAAAAGTAACCGACAAATATGCTGAAAATAAAAATCTTGCCGATTACTTTTGAAAAAGTAACCGACAAATATGCTAAAAATAAAAATCTTGCCGATTACTTTTGAAATAGTCACCGACCAATATGCTGAAAATAAAAATCTTGCCGATTACTTTTGAAATAGTAACCGACGAATGTCTTGAAAATAAATCATGCCGATTACTTTTGAAATAGTCACCGACGAATATGCTGAAAATAAAAATCTTGCTGATTACTTTTGAAATAGAAACCGACGAATGTGCTGAAAATAAATCATGCCGATTACTTTCAAAATAGTAAGCGACGAATATGTTGAAAATAAAAATCTTACCGATTACTTTTAAAATAGCAACCAACGAATGTACTGAAAATAAAGTCTTGCCGATTACTTTTGAAATAGTAACCGACGAATATGTTGAAAATAAAAATCTTGTCGATTACTTTTAAAATAGTAACCGACAAATATGCTGAAAATGAAAATCTTGCCGATTACTTTTGAAATAGTAACCGACGAATGTGTTGAAAATAAATCATGCCGATTACCTTTGAAATAGTAACCGACGAATATGCTGAAAATAAATCATGTCGATTACTTTTGAAATAGTCACCGACGAATATGCTGAAAATAAAAATCTTGCCGATTACTTTTGAAATAGTAACCAACGAATGTGCTGAAAATAAATCATGCCGATTACATTTGAAATAATAAGCGACGAATATGTTGAAAATAAAAATCTTACCCATTACTTTTGAAATAGTCACCAACGAATATGCTGAAAATAAAGTCTTGTCGATAACTTTTGAAATAGTAACCGACGAATATGTTGAAAATAAAAATCTTGTCGATTACTTTTAAAATAGTAACCGACAAATATGCTGAAAATAAAAATCTTGCCGATTACATTTGAAATAGTCACCGACGAATATGCTGAAAATAAAAATCTTGCCGATTACTTTTGAAATAGTAACCGACGAATGTGCTGAAAATAAATCATGCTGATTACTTTTGAAATAGTAAGCGACGAATATGTTGGAAATAAAAATCTTACCGATTACTTTTAAAAAAGTAACCGATGAATGTGCTGAAAATAAAGTCATGCCGATTACTTTTGAAATAGTAACCGACGAATATGTTGAAAATAAAAATCTTGCCGATTAGTTTTGAAATAGTAACCGACGAATGTGCTGAAAATAAAGTCTTGTCGATTACTTTTAAAATAGTAACCGACAAATATGCTGAAAATAAAGTCTTGCCGATTACTTTTGAAATAGTAACCGACGAATATGTTGAAAATAAAAATCTTGTCGATTACTTTTAAAATGGTAACCGACAAATATGCTAAAAATAAAAATCTTGCCGATTACTTTTGGAATAGGAACCGACGAATATGTTGAAAATAAAAATCTTGTCGATTACTTTTGAAATACTAACCGACGAATATGCTGAAAATAAAAATCTTGTCGATTACTTTTAAAATAGTAACCGACAAATATGCTGAAAATAAAAATCTTGCCGATTACATTTGAAATAGTCACCGACGAATATGCTGAAAATAAAAATCTTGCCGATTACTTTTGAAATAGTAACCGACGAATGTGCTGAAAATAAATCATGCTGATTACTTTTGAAATAGTAAGCGACGAATATGTTGGAAATAAAAATCTTACCGATTACTTTTAAAAAAGTAACCAATGAATGTGCTGAAAATAAAGTCATGCCGATTACTTTTGAAATAGTAACCGACGAATATGTTGAAAATAAAAATCTTGTCGATTACTTTTGAAATACTAACCGACGAATATGCTGAAAATAAAAATCTTGTCGATTACTTTTAAAATAGTAACCGACAAATATGCTGAAAATAAAGTCTTGCCGATTACTTTTGAAATAGTAACCGACGAATATGTTGAAAATAAAAATCTTGTCGATTACTTTTAAAATAGTAACCGACAAATATGCTGAAAATGAAAATCTTGCCGATTACTTTTGAAATAGTAACCGACGAATGTGTTGAAAATAAATCATGCCGATTACCTTTGAAATAGTAACCGACGAATATGCTGAAAATAAATCATGTCGATTACTTTTGAAATAGTCACCGACGAATATGCTGAAAAATAAAAATCTTGCCGATTACTTTTGAAATAGTAACCAACGAATGTGCTGAAAACAAATCATGCCGATTACTTTTGAAATAATAAGCGACGAATATGTTGAAAATAAAAATCTTACCCATTACTTTTGAAATAGTCACCAACGAATATGCTGAAAATAAAGTCTTGTCGATTACTTTTGAAATAGTAACCGACGAATATGTTGAAAATAAAAATCTTGTCGATTACTTTTAAAATAGTAACCGACAAATATGCTGAAAATAAAAATCTTGCCGATTACATTTGAAATAGTCACCGACGAATATGCTGAAAATAAAAATCTTGCCGATTACTTTTGAAATAGTAACCGACGAATGTGCTGAAAATAAATCATGCTGATTACTTTTGAAATAGTAAGCGACGAATATGTTGGAAATAAAAATCTTACCGATTACTTTTAAAAAAGTAACCAATGAATGTGCTGAAAATAAAATCATGCCGATTACTTTTGAAATAGTAACCGACGAATATGTTGAAAATAAAAATCTTGCCGATTAGTTTTGAAATAGTAACCGACGAATGTGCTGAAAATAAAGTCTTGTCGATTACTTTTAAAATAGTAACCGACCAATATGCTGAAAATAAAGTCTTGCCGATTACTTTTGAAATAGTAACCGACGAATATGTTGAAAATAAAAATCTTGTCGATTACTTTTAAAATAGTAACCGACAAATATGCTAAAAATAAAAATCTTGCCGATTACTTTTGAAATAGGAACCGACGAATATGTTGAAAATAAAAATCTTGTCGATTACTTTTGAAATACTAACCGACGAATATGCTGAAAATAAAAATCTTGTCGAATACTTTTAAAATAGTAACCGACAAATATGCTGAAAATAAAAATCTTGCCGATTACATTTGAAATAGTCACCGACGAATATGCTGAAAATAAAAATCTTGCCGATTACTTTTGAAATAGTAACCGACGAATGTGCTGAAAATAAATCATGCTGATTACTTTTGAAATAGTAAGCGACGAATATGTTGGAAATAAAAATCTTACCGATTACTTTTAAAAAAGTAACCAATGAATGTGCTGAAAATAAAGTCATGCCGATTACTTTTGAAATAGTAACCGACGAATATGTTGAAAATAAAAATCTTGTCGATTACTTTTGAAATACTAACCGACGAATATGCTGAAAATAAAAATCTTGTCGATTACTTTTAAAATAGTAACCGACAAATATGCTGAAAATAAAGTCTTGCCGATTACTTTTGAAATAGTAACCGACGAATATGTTGAAAATAAAAATCTTGTCGATTACTTTTAAAATAGTAACCGACAAATATGCTGAAAATGAAAATCTTGCCGATTACTTTTGAAATAGTAACCGACGAATGTGTTGAAAATAAATCATGCCGATTACCTTTGAAATAGTAACCGACGAATATGCTGAAAATAAATCATGTCGATTACTTTTGAAATAGTCACCGACGAATATGCTGAAAAATAAAAATCTTGCCGATTACTTTTGAAATAGTAACCAACGAATGTGCTGAAAACAAATCATGCCGATTACTTTTGAAATAATAAGCGACGAATATGTTGAAAATAAAAATCTTACCCATTACTTTTGAAATAGTCACCAACGAATATGCTGAAAATAAAGTCTTGTCGATTACTTTTGAAATAGTAACCGACGAATATGTTGAAAATAAAAATCTTGTCGATTACTTTTAAAATAGTAACCGACAAATATGCTGAAAATAAAAATCTTGCCGATTACATTTGAAATAGTCACCGACGAATATGCTGAAAATAAAAATCTTGCCGATTACTTTTGAAATAGTAACCGACGAATGTGCTGAAAATAAATCATGCTGATTACTTTTGAAATAGTAAGCGACGAATATGTTGGAAATAAAAATCTTACCGATTACTTTTAAAAAAGTAACCAATGAATGTGCTGAAAATAAAATCATGCCGATTACTTTTGAAATAGTAACCGACGAATATGTTGAAAATAAAAATCTTGCCGATTAGTTTTGAAATAGTAACCGACGAATGTGCTGAAAATAAAGTCTTGTCGATTACTTTTAAAATAGTAACCGACCAATATGCTGAAAATAAAGTCTTGCCGATTACTTTTGAAATAGTAACCGACGAATATGTTGAAAATAAAAATCTTGTCGATTACTTTTAAAATAGTAACCGACAAATATGCTAAAAATAAAAATCTTGCCGATTACTTTTGAAATAGGAACCGACGAATATGTTGAAAATAAAAATCTTGTCGATTACTTTTGAAATACTAACCGACGAATATGCTGAAATTAAAAATCTTGTCGAATACTTTTAAAATAGTAACCGACAAATATGCTGAAAATAAAAATCTTGCCGATTACATTTGAAATAGTCACCGACGAATATGCTGAAAATAAAAATCTTGCCGATTACTTTTGAAATAGTAACCGACGAATGTGCTGAAAATAAATCATGCTGATTACTTTTGAAATAGTAAGCGACGAATATGTTGGAAATAAAAATCTTACCGATTACTTTTAAAAAAGTAACCAATGAATGTGCTGAAAATAAAGTCATGCCGATTACTTTTGAAATAGTAACCGACGAATATGTTGAAAATAAAAATCTTGTCGATTACTTTTGAAATACTAACCGACGAATATGCTGAAAATAAAAATCCTGTCGATTACTTTTAAAATAGTAACCGACAAATATGCTGAAAATAAAGTCTTGCCGATTACTTTTGAAATAGTAACCGACGAATGTGTTGAAAATAAAAATCTTGTCGATTACTTTTAAAATAGTAACCGACAAATATGCTAAAAATAAAAATCTTGCCGATTACTTTTGAAATAGTAACCGACGAATATGCTGAAAATAAAAATCTTGCCGATTACTTTTGAAATAGTAACCGACGAATATGTTGAAAATAAAAATCTTGTCGATTACTTTTAAAATAGTAACCGACAAATATGCTAAAAATAAAAATCTTGCCGATTACTTTTGAAATAGTAACCGACGAATATGCTGAAAATAAAAATCTTGCCGATTACTTTTGAAATAGTAACCGACGAATGTGTAGAAATTAGATCATGCCGATTACTTTTGAAATAGTAACCGACGAATGTGTTGAAAATAAAGTCTTGCCGATTACTTTTGAAATAGTAACCGACGAATGTGCTGAAAATAAATCATGCCGATTACTTTTGAAATAGTAACCGACGAATGTGCAGAAAATAAATCGTGCCAATTACTTTTGAAATAGTCACCGACGAATATGCTGAAAATAAAAATCTTGCCAATTACTTTTGAAATAGTAACCGACGAATGTGCTGAAAATAAATCATGCTGATTACTTTTGAAATAGTAAGCGACGAATATGTTGGAAATAAAAATCTTACCGATTACTTTTAAAAAAGTAACCAATGAATGTGCTGAAAATAAAATCATGCCGATTACTTTTGAAATAGTAACCGACGAATATGTTGAAAATAAAAATCTTGCCGATTAGTTTTGAAATAGTAACCGACGAATGTGCTGAAAATAAAGTCTTGTCGATTACTTTTAAAATAGTAACCGACCAATATGCTGAAAATAAAGTCTTGCCGATTACTTTTGAAATAGTAACCGACGAATATGTTGAAAATAAAAATCTTGTCGATTACTTTTAAAATAGTAACCGACAAATATGCTAAAAATAAAAATCTTGCCGATTACTTTTGAAATAGGAACCGACGAATATGTTGAAAATAAAAATCTTGTCGATTACTTTTGAAATACTAACCGACGAATATGCTGAAAATAAAAATCTTGTCGAATACTTTTAAAATAGTAACCGACAAATATGCTGAAAATAAAAATCTTGCCGATTACATTTGAAATAGTCACCGACGAATATGCTGAAAATGAAAATCTTGCCGATTACTTTTGAAATAGTAACCGACGAATGTGTTGAAAATAAATCATGCCGATTACCTTTGAAATAGTAACCGACGAATATGCTGAAAATAAATCATGTCGATTACTTTTGAAATAGTCACCGACGAATATGCTGAAAATAAAAATCTTGTCGATTACTTTTAAAATAGTAACCGACAAATATGCTGAAAATAAAAATCTTGCCGATTACATTTGAAATAGTCACCGACGAATATGCTGAAAATAAAAATCTTGCCGATTACTTTTGAAATAGTAACCGACGAATGTGCTGAAAATAAATCATGCTGATTACTTTTGAAATAGTAAGCGACGAATATGTTGGAAATAAAAATCTTACCGATTACTTTTAAAAAAGTAACCAATGAATGTGCTGAAAATAAAGTCATGCCGATTACTTTTGAAATAGTAACCGACGAATATGTTGAAAATAAAAATCTTGTCGATTACTTTTGAAATACTAACCGACGAATATGCTGAAAATAAAAATCTTGTCGATTACTTTTAAAATAGTAACCGACAAATATGCTGAAAATAAAGTCTTGCCGATTACTTTTGAAATAGTAACCGACGAATATGTTGAAAATAAAAATCTTGTCGATTACTTTTAAAATAGTAACCGACAAATATGCTGAAAATGAAAATCTTGCCGATTACTTTTGAAATAGTAACCGACGAATGTGTTGAAAATAAATCATGCCGATTACCTTTGAAATAGTAACCGACGAATATGCTGAAAATAAATCATGTCGATTACTTTTGAAATAGTCACCGACGAATATGCTGAAAAATAAAAATCTTGCCGATTACTTTTGAAATAGTAACCAACGAATGTGCTGAAAACAAATCATGCCGATTACTTTTGAAATAATAAGCGACGAATATGTTGAAAATAAAAATCTTACCCATTACTTTTGAAATAGTCACCAACGAATATGCTGAAAATAAAGTCTTGTCGATTACTTTTGAAATAGTAACCGACGAATATGTTGAAAATAAAAATCTTGTCGATTACTTTTAAAATAGTAACCGACAAATATGCTGAAAATAAAAATCTTGCCGATTACATTTGAAATAGTCACCGACGAATATGCTGAAAATAAAAATCTTGCCGATTACTTTTGAAATAGTAACCGACGAATGTGCTGAAAATAAATCATGCTGATTACTTTTGAAATAGTAAGCGACGAATATGTTGGAAATAAAAATCTTACCGATTACTTTTAAAAAAGTAACCAATGAATGTGCTGAAAATAAAATCATGCCGATTACTTTTGAAATAGTAAACGACGAATATGTTGAAAATAAAAATCTTGCCGATTAGTTTTGAAATAGTAACCGACGAATGTGCTGAAAATAAAGTCTTGTCGATTACTTTTAAAATAGTAACCGACCAATATGCTGAAAATAAAGTCTTGCCGATTACTTTTGAAATAGTAACCGACGAATATGTTGAAAATAAAAATCTTGTCGATTACTTTTAAAATAGTAACCGACAAATATGCTAAAAATAAAAATCTTGCCGATTACTTTAGAAATAGGAACCGACGAATATGTTGAAAATAAAAATCTTGTCGATTACTTTTGAAATACTAACCGACGAATATGCTGAAAATAAAAATCTTGTCGAATACTTTTAAAATAGTAACCGACAAATATGCTGAAAATAAAAATCTTGCCGATTACATTTGAAATAGTCACCGACGAATATGCTGAAAATAAAAATCTTGCCGATTACTTTTGAAATAGTAACCGACGAATGTGCTGAAAATAAATCATGCTGATTACTTTTGAAATAGTAAGCGACGAATATGTTGGAAATAAAAATCTTACCGATTACTTTTAAAAAAGTAACCAATGAATGTGCTGAAAATAAAGTCATGCCGATTACTTTTGAAATAGTAACCGACGAATATGTTGAAAATAAAAATCTTGTCGATTACTTTTGAAATACTAACCGACGAATATGCTGAAAATAAAAATCTTGTCGATTACTTTTAAAATAGTAACCGACAAATATGCTGAAAATAAAGTCTTGCCGATTACTTTTGAAATAGTAACCGACGAATATGTTGAAAATAAAAATCTTGTCGATTACTTTTAAAATAGTAACCGACAAATATGCTGAAAATGAAAATCTTGCCGATTACTTTTGAAATAGTAACCGACGAATGTGTTGAAAATAAATCATGCCGATTACCTTTGAAATAGTAACCGACGAATATGCTGAAAATAAATCATGTCGATTACTTTTGAAATAGTCACCGACGAATATGCTGAAAAATAAAAATCTTGCCGATTACTTTTGAAATAGTAACCAACGAATGTGCTGAAAACAAATCATGCCGATTACTTTTGAAATAATAAGCGACGAATATGTTGAAAATAAAAATCTTACCCATTACTTTTGAAATAGTCACCAACGAATATGCTGAAAATAAAGTCTTGTCGATTACTTTTGAAATAGTAACCGACGAATATGTTGAAAATAAAAATCTTGTCGATTACTTTTAAAATAGTAACCGACAAATATGCTGAAAATAAAAATCTTGCCGATTACATTTGAAATAGTCACCGACGAATATGCTGAAAATAAAAATCTTGCCGATTACTTTTGAAATAGTAACCGACGAATGTGCTGAAAATAAATCATGCTGATTACTTTTGAAATAGTAAGCGACGAATATGTTGGAAATAAAAATCTTACCGATTACTTTTAAAAAAGTAACCAATGAATGTGCTGAAAATAAAATCATGCCGATTACTTTTGAAATAGTAACCGACGAATATGTTGAAAATAAAAATCTTGCCGATTAGTTTTGAAATAGTAACCGACGAATGTGCTGAAAATAAAGTCTTGTCGATTACTTTTAAAATAGTAACCGACCAATATGCTGAAAATAAAGTCTTGCCGATTACTTTTGAAATAGTAACCGACGAATATGTTGAAAATAAAAATCTTGTCGATTACTTTTAAAATAGTAACCGACAAATATGCTAAAAATAAAAATCTTGCCGATTACTTTTGAAATAGGAACCGACGAATATGTTGAAAATAAAAATCTTGTCGATTACTTTTGAAATACTAACCGACGAATATGCTGAAAATAAAAATCTTGTCGAATACTTTTAAAATAGTAACCGACAAATATGCTGAAAATAAAAATCTTGCCGATTACATTTGAAATAGTCACCGACGAATATGCTGAAAATAAAAATCTTGCCGATTACTTTTGAAATAGTAACCGACGAATGTGCTGAAAATAAATCATGCTGATTACTTTTGAAATAGTAAGCGACGAATATGTTGGAAATAAAAATCTTACCGATTACTTTTAAAAAAGTAACCAATGAATGTGCTGAAAATAAAGTCATGCCGATTACTTTTGAAATAGTAACCGACGAATATGTTGAAAATAAAAATCTTGTCGATTACTTTTGAAATACTAACCGACGAATATGCTGAAAATAAAAATCTTGTCGATTACTTTTAAAATAGTAACCGACAAATATGCTGAAAATAAAGTCTTGCCGATTACTTTTGAAATAGTAACCGACGAATGTGTTGAAAATAAAAATCTTGTCGATTACTTTTAAAATAGTAACCGACAAATATGCTAAAAATAAAAATCTTGCCGATTACTTTTGAAATAGTAACCGACGAATATGCTGAAAATAAAAATCTTGCCGATTACTTTTGAAATAGTAACCGACGAATATGTTGAAAATAAAAATCTTGTCGATTACTTTTAAAATAGTAACCGACAAATATGCTAAAAATAAAAATCTTGCCGATTACTTTTGAAATAGTAACCGACGAATATGCTGAAAATAAAAATCTTGCCGATTACTTTTGAAATAGTAACCGACGAATGTGTAGAAATTAGATCATGCCGATTACTTTTGAAATAGTAACCGACGAATGTGTTGAAAATAAAGTCTTGCCGATTACTTTTGAAATAGTAACCGACGAATGTGCTGAAAATAAATCATGCCGATTACTTTTGAAATAGTAACCGACGAATGTGCTGAAAATAAATCGTGCCGATTACTTTTGAAATAGTCACCGACGAATATGCTGAAAATAAAAATCTTGCCAATTACTTTTGAAATATTAACCGACGAATGTGCTGAAAATAAAGTCTTGCAGATTACTTTTGAAATAATAACTGACGAATGTGCTGAAAATAAAATCTTGCCGATTACTTTTGAAATAATAACCGACGAATGTGCTGAAAATAAAAATCTTGCCGCTTACTTTTGAAATAGTAACCGACGAATGTGCTGAAAATAAATCCTGTCGATTACCTTTGAAATAGTAACCGACGAATATGCTGAAAATAAAAATCTTGCCGATTACTTTCGAAATAGTAACCGACGAATGTGTAGAAATTAGATCATGCCGATTACTTTTGAAATAGTAACCGACGAATGTGTTGAAAATAAAGTCTTGCCGATTACTTTTGAAATAGTAACCGACGAATGTGCTGAAAATAAATCATGCCGATTACTTTTGAAATAGTAACCGACAAATGTGCTGAAAATAAAAGTCTTGCCGATTACTTTTGAAATAGTAACCGACGAATGTGCTGAAAATAAATCGTGCCGATTACTTTTGAAATAGTCATCGACGAATATGCTGAAAATAAAAATCTTGCCCATTACTTTTGAAATATTAACCGACGAATGTGCTGAAAATAAAGTCTTGCTGATTACTTTTGAAATAATAACTGACGAATGTGCTGAAAATAAAGTCTTGCCGATTACTTTTGAAATAGTAACCGACGAATGTGCTGAAAATAAAAATCTTGCCGCTTACTTTTGAAATAGTAACCGACGAATGTGCTGAAAATAAATCCTGTCGATTACCTTTGAAATAGTAACCGACGAATATGCTGAAAATAAAAATCTTGCCGATTACTTTTGAAATAGTAACCGACGAATGTGCAGAAATTAGATCATGCCGATTACTTTTGAAATAGTAACCGACGAATGTGTTGAAAATAAAGTCTTGCCGATTACTTTTGAAATAGTAACCGACGAATGTGCTGAAAATAAATCATGCCGATTACTTTTAAAATAGTAACCGACAAATGTGCTGAAAATAAAAGTCTTGCCGATTACTTTTGAAATAGTAACCGACGAATGTGCTGAAAATAAATCGTGCCGATTACTTTTGAAATAGTCACCGACGAATATGCTGAAAATAAAAATCTTGCCAATTACTTTTGAAATATTAACCGACGAATGTGCTGAAAATAAAGTCTTGCTGATTACTTTTGAAATAATAACTGACGAATGTGCTGAAAATAAAGTCTTGCCGATTACTTTTGAAATAGTAACCGACGAATGTGCTGAAAATAAAAATCTTGCCGCTTACTTTTGAAATAGTAACCGACGAATGTGCTGAAAATAAATCCTGTTGATTACCTTTGAAATAGTAACCGACGAATATGTTGAAAATAAAAATCTTGTCGATTACTTTTAAAATAGTAACCGACAAATATGCTGAAAATGAAAATCTTGCCGATTACTTTTGAAATAGTAACCGACGAATGTGTTGAAAATAAATCATGCCGATTACCTTTGAAATAGTAACCGACGAATATGCTGAAAATAAATCATGTCGATTACTTTTGAAATAGTCACCGACGAATATGCTGAAAATAAAAATCTTGCCGATTACTTTTGAAATAGTAACCAATGAATGTGCTGAAAACAAATCATGCCGATTACTTTTGAAATAATAAGCGACGAATATGTTGAAAATAAAAATCTTACCCATTACTTTTGAAATAGTCACCAACGAATATGCTGAAAATAAAGTCTTGTCGATTACTTTTGAAATAGTAACCGACGAATATGTTGAAAATAAAAATCTTGTCGATTACTTTTAAAATAGTAACCGACAAATATGCTGAAAATAAAAATCTTGCCGATTACATTTGAAATAGTCACCGACGAATATGCTGAAAATAAAAATCTTGCCGATTACTTTTGAAATAGTAACCGACGAATGTGTAGAAATTAGATCATGCCGATTACTTTTGAAATAGTAACCGACGAATGTGTTGAAAATAAAGTCTTGCCGATTACTTTTGAAATAGTAACCGACGAATGTGCTGAAAATAAATCATGCCGATTACTTTTGAAATAGTAACCGACAAATGTGCTGAAAATAAAAGTCTTGCCGATTACTTTTGAAATTGTAACCGACGAATGTGCTGAAAATAAATCGTGCCGATTACTTTTGAAATAGTCATCGACGAATATGCTGAAAATAAAAATCTTGCCCATTACTTTTGAAATATTAACCGACGAATGTGCTGAAAATAAAGTCTTGCTGATTACTTTTGAAATAATAACTGACGAATGTGCTGAAAATAAAGTCTTGCCGATTACTTTTGAAATAGTAACCGACGAATGTGCTGAAAATAAAAATCTTGCCGCTTACTTTTGAAATAGTAACCGACGAATGTGCTGAAAATAAATCCTGTCGATTACCTTTGAAATAGTAACCGACGAATATGCTGAAAATAAAAATCTTGCCGATTACTTTTGAAATAGTAACCGACGAATGTGCAGAAATTAGATCATGCCAATTACTTTTGAAATAGTAACCGACGAATGTGTTGAAAATAAAGTCTTGCCGATTACTTTTGAAATAGTAACCGACGAATGTGCTGAAAATAAATCATGCCGATTACTTTTAAAATAGTAACCGACAAATGTGCTGAAAATAAAAGTCTTGCCGATTACTTTTGAAATAGTAACCGACGAATGTGCTGAAAATAAATCGTGCCGATTACTTTTGAAATAGTCACCGACGAATATGCTGAAAATAAAAATCTTGCCAATTACTTTTGAAATATTAACCGACGAATGTGCTGAAAATAAAGTCTTGCTGATTACTTTTGAAATAATAACTGACGAATGTGCTGAAAATAAAGTCTTGCCGATTACTTTTGAAATAGTAACCGACGAATGTGCTGAAAATAAAAATCTTGCCGCTTACTTTTGAAATAGTAACCGACGAATGTGCTGAAAATAAATCCTGTTGATTACCTTTGAAATAGTAACCGACGAATATGTTGAAAATAAAAATCTTGTCGATTACTTTTAAAATAGTAACCGACAAATATGCTGAAAATGAAAATCTTGCCGATTACTTTTGAAATAGTAACCGACGAATGTGTTGAAAATAAATCATGCCGATTACCTTTGAAATAGTAACCGACGAATGTGCTGAAAATAAATCGTGCCGATTACTTTTGAAATAGTCATCGACGAATATGCTGAAAATAAAAATCTTGCCCATTACTTTTGAAATATTAACCGACGAATGTGCTGAAAATAAAGTCTTGCTGATTACTTTTGAAATAATAACTGACGAATGTGCTGAAAATAAAGTCTTGCCGATTACTTTTGAAATAGTAACCGACGAATGTGCTGAAAATAAAAATCTTGCCGCTTACTTTTGAAATAGTAACCGACGAATGTGCTGAAAATAAATCCTGTCGATTACCTTTGAAATAGTAACCGACGAATATGCTGAAAATAAAAATCTTGCCGATTACTTTTGAAATAGTAACCGACGAATGTGCAGAAATTAGATCATGCCAATTACTTTTGAAATAGTAACCGACGAATGTGTTGAAAATAAAGTCTTGCCGATTACTTTTGAAATAGTAACCGACGAATGTGCTGAAAATAAATCATGCCGATTACTTTTGAAATAGTAACCGACAAATGTGCTGAAAATAAAAGTCTTGCCGATTACTTTTGAAATAGTAACCGACGAATGTGCTGAAAATAAATCATGCCGATTACTTTTAAAATAGTAACCGACAAATGTGCTGAAAATAAAAGTCTTGCCGATTACTTTTGAAATAGTAACCGACGAATGTGCTGAAAATAAATCGTGCCGATTACTTTTGAAATAGTCACCGACGAATATGCTGAAAATAAAAATCTTGCCAATTACTTTTGAAATATTAACCGACGAATGTGCTGAAAATAAAGTCTTGCTGATTACTTTTGAAATAATAACTGACGAATGTGCTGAAAATAAAGTCTTGCCGATTACTTTTGAAATAGTAACCGACGAATGTGCTGAAAATAAAAATCTTGCCGCTTACTTTTGAAATAGTAACCGACGAATGTGCTGAAAATAAATCCTGTTGATTACCTTTGAAATAGTAACCGACGAATATGTTGAAAATAAAAATCTTGTCGATTACTTTTAAAATAGTAACCGACAAATATGCTGAAAATGAAAATCATGCCGATTACTTTTGAAATAGTAACCGACGAATGTGCTGAAAATAAATCGTGCCGATTACTTTTGAAATAGTCACCGACGAATATGCTGAAAATAAAAATCTTGCCAATTACTTTTGAAATATTAACCGACGAATGTGCTGAAAATAAAGTCTTGCTGATTACTTTTGAAATAATAACTGACGAATGTGCTGAAAATAAAATCTTGCCGATTACTTTTGAAATAATAACCGACGAATGTGCTGAAAATAAAAATCTTGCCGCTTACTTTTGAAATAGTAACCGACGAATGTGCTGAAAATAAATCCTGTCGATTACCTTTGAAATAGTAACCGACGAATATGCTGAAAATAAAAATCTTGCCGATTACTTTTGAAATAGTAACCGACGAATGTGTAGAAATTAGATCATGCCGATTACTTTTGAAATAGTAACCGACGAATGTGTTGAAAATAAAGTCTTGCCGATTACTTTTGAAATAGTAACCGACGAATGTGCTGAAAATAAATCATGCCGATTACTTTTGAAATAGTAACCGACAAATGTGCTGAAAATAAAAGTCTTGCCGATTACTTTTGAAATAGTAACCGACGAATGTGCTGAAAATAAATCATGCCGATTACTTTTAAAATAGTAACCGACAAATGTGCTGAAATAAAAGTCTTGCCGATTACTTTTGAAATAGTAACCGACGAATGTGCTGAAAATAAATCGTGCCGATTACTTTTGAAAAAGTCACCGACGAATATGCTGAAAATAAAAATCTTGCCAATTACTTTTGAAATATTAACCGACGAATGTGCTGAAAATAAAGTCTTGCTGATTACTTTTGAAATAATAACTGACGAATGTGCTGAAAATAAAGTCTTGCCGATTACTTTTGAAATAGTAACCGACGAATGTGCTGAAAATAAAAATCTTGCCGCTTACTTTTGAAATAGTAACCGACGAATGTGCTGAAAATAAATCCTGTTGATTACCTTTGAAATAGTAACCGACGAATATGTTGAAAATAAAAATCTTGTCGATTACTTTTAAAATAGTAACCGACAAATATGCTGAAAATGAAAATCTTGCCGATTACTTTTGAAATAGTAACCGACGAATGTGTTGAAAATAAATCATGCCGATTACCTTTGAAATAGTAACCGACGAATGTGCTGAAAATAAATCGTGCCGATTACTTTTGAAATAGTCATCGACGAATATGCTGAAAATAAAAATCTTGCCCATTACTTTTGAAATATTAACCGACGAATGTGCTGAAAATAAAGTCTTGCTGATTACTTTTGAAATAATAACTGACGAATGTGCTGAAAATAAAGTCTTGCCGATTACTTTTGAAATAGTAACCGACGAATGTGCTGAAAATAAAAATCTTGCCGCTTACTTTTGAAATAGTAACCGACGAATGTGCTGAAAATAAATCCTGTCGATTACCTTTGAAATAGTAACCGACGAATATGCTGAAAATAAAAATCTTGCCGATTACTTTTGAAATAGTAACCGACGAATGTGCAGAAATTAGATCATGCCGATTACTTTTGAAATAGTAACCGACGAATGTGTTGAAAATAAAGTCTTGCCGATTACTTTTGAAATAGTAACCGACGAATGTGCTGAAAATAAATCATGCCGATTACTTTTAAAATAGTAACCGACAAATGTGCTGAAAATAAAAGTCTTGCCGATTACTTTTGAAATAGTAACCGACGAATGTGCTGAAAATAAATCGTGCCGATTACTTTTGAAATAGTCACCGACGAATATGCTGAAAATAAAAATCTTGCCAATTACTTTTGAAATATTAACCGACGAATGTGCTGAAAATAAAGTCTTGCTGATTACTTTTGAAATAATAACTGACGAATGTGCTGAAAATAAAGTCTTGCCGATTACTTTTGAAATAGTAACCGACGAATGTGCTGAAAATAAAAATCTTGCCGCTTACTTTTGAAATAGTAACCGACGAATGTGCTGAAAATAAATCCTGTTGATTACCTTTGAAATAGTAACCGACGAATATGTTGAAAATAAAAATCTTGTCGATTACTTTTAAAATAGTAACCGACAAATATGCTGAAAATGAAAATCATGCCGATTACTTTTGAAATAGTAACCGACGAATGTGCTGAAAATAAATCGTGCCGATTACTTTTGAAATAGTCACCGACGAATATGCTGAAAATAAAAATCTTGCCAATTACTTTTGAAATATTAACCGACGAATGTGCTGAAAATAAAGTCTTGCTGATTACTTTTGAAATAATAACTGACGAATGTGCTGAAAATAAAATCTTGCCGATTACTTTTGAAATAATAACCGACGAATGTGCTGAAAATAAAAATCTTGCCGCTTACTTTTGAAATAGTAACCGACGAATGTGCTGAAAATAAATCCTGTCGATTACCTTTGAAATAGTAACCGACGAATATGCTGAAAATAAAAATCTTGCCGATTACTTTTGAAATAGTAACCGACGAATGTGTAGAAATTAGATCATGCCGATTACTTTTGAAATAGTAACCGACGAATGTGTTGAAAATAAAGTCTTGCCGATTACTTTTGAAATAGTAACCGACGAATGTGCTGAAAATAAATCATGCCGATTACTTTTGAAATAGTAACCGACAAATGTGCTGAAAATAAAAGTCTTGCCGATTACTTTTGAAATAGTAACCGACGAATGTGCTGAAAATAAATCGTGCCGATTACTTTTGAAATAGTCATCGACGAATATGCTGAAAATAAAAATCTTGCCCATTACTTTTGAAATATTAACCGACGAATGTGCTGAAAATAAAGTCTTGCTGATTACTTTTGAAATAATAACTGACGAATGTGCTGAAAATAAAGTCTTGCCGATTACTTTTGAAATAGTAACCGACGAATGTGCTGAAAATAAAAATCTTGCCGCTTACTTTTGAAATAGTAACCGACGAATGTGCTGAAAATAAATCCTGTCGATTACCTTTGAAATAGTAACCGACGAATATGCTGAAAATAAAAATCTTGCCGATTACTTTTGAAATAGTAACCGACGAATGTGCAGAAATTAGATCATGCCGATTACTTTTGAAATAGTAACCGACGAATGTGTTGAAAATAAAGTCTTGCCGATTACTTTTGAAATAGTAACCGACGAATGTGCTGAAAATAAATCATGCCGATTACTTTTAAAATAGTAACCGACAAATGTGCTGAAAATAAAAGTCTTGCCGATTACTTTTGAAATAGTAACCGACGAATGTGCTGAAAATAAATCGTGCCGATTACTTTTGAAATAGTCATCGACGAATATGCTGAAAATAAAAATCTTGCCCATTACTTTTGAAATATTAACCGACGAATGTGCTGAAAATAAAGTCTTGCTGATTACTTTTGAAATAATAACTGACGAATGTGCTGAAAATAAAGTCTTGCCGATTACTTTTGAAATAGTAACCGACGAATGTGCTGAAAATAAAAATCTTGCCGCTTACTTTTGAAATAGTAACCGACGAATGTGCTGAAAATAAATCCTGTCGATTACCTTTGAAATAGTAACCGACGAATATGCTGAAAATAAAAATCTTGCCGATTACTTTTGAAATAGTAACCGACGAATGTGCAGAAATTAGATCATGCCAATTACTTTTGAAATAGTAACCGACGAATGTGTTGAAAATAAAGTCTTGCCGATTACTTTTGAAATAGTAACCGACGAATGTGCTGAAAATAAATCATGCCGATTACTTTTAAAATAGTAACCGACAAATGTGCTGAAAATAAAAGTCTTGCCGATTACTTTTGAAATAGTAACCGACGAATGTGCTGAAAATAAATCGTGCCGATTACTTTTGAAATAGTCACCGACGAATATGCTGAAAATAAAAATCTTGCCAATTACTTTTGAAATATTAACCGACGAATGTGCTGAAAATAAAGTCTTGCTGATTACTTTTGAAATAATAACTGACGAATGTGCTGAAAATAAAGTCTTGCCGATTACTTTTGAAATAGTAACCGACGAATGTGCTGAAAATAAAAATCTTGCCGCTTACTTTTGAAATAGTAACCGACGAATGTGCTGAAAATAAATCCTGTTGATTACCTTTGAAATAGTAACCGACGAATATGTTGAAAATAAAAATCTTGTCGATTACTTTTAAAATAGTAACCGACAAATATGCTGAAAATGAAAATCTTGCCGATTACTTTTGAAATAGTAACCGACGAATGTGTTGAAAATAAATCATGCCGATTACCTTTGAAATAGTAACCGACGAATATGCTGAAAATAAATCATGTCGATTACTTTTGAAATAGTCACCGACGAATATGCTGAAAATAAAAATCTTGCCGATTACTTTTGAAATAGTAACCAATGAATGTGCTGAAAACAAATCATGCCGATTACTTTTGAAATAATAAGCGACGAATATGTTGAAAATAAAAATCTTACCCATTACTTTTGAAATAGTCACCAACGAATATGCTGAAAATAAAGTCTTGTCGATTACTTTTGAAATAGTAACCGACGAATATGTTGAAAATAAAAATCTTGTCGATTACTTTTAAAATAGTAACCGACAAATATGCTGAAAATAAAAATCTTGCCGATTACATTTGAAATAGTCACCGACGAATATGCTGAAAATAAAAATCTTGCCGATTACTTTTGAAATAGTAACCGACGAATGTGTAGAAATTAGATCATGCCGATTACTTTTGAAATAGTAACCGACGAATGTGTTGAAAATAAAGTCTTGCCGATTACTTTTGAAATAGTAACCGACGAATGTGCTGAAAATAAATCATGCCGATTACTTTTGAAATAGTAACCGACAAATGTGCTGAAAATAAAAGTCTTGCCGATTACTTTTGAAATAGTAACCGACGAATGTGCTGAAAATAAATCGTGCCGATTACTTTTGAAATAGTCATCGACGAATATGCTGAAAATAAAAATCTTGCCCATTACTTTTGAAATATTAACCGACGAATGTGCTGAAAATAAAGTCTTGCTGATTACTTTTGAAATAATAACTGACGAATGTGCTGAAAATAAAGTCTTGCCGATTACTTTTGAAATAGTAACCGACGAATGTGCTGAAAATAAAAATCTTGCCGCTTACTTTTGAAATAGTAACCGACGAATGTGCTGAAAATAAATCCTGTCGATTACCTTTGAAATAGTAACCGACGAATATGCTGAAAATAAAAATCTTGCCGATTACTTTTGAAATAGTAACCGACGAATGTGCAGAAATTAGATCATGCCAATTACTTTTGAAATAGTAACCGACGAATGTGTTGAAAATAAAGTCTTGCCGATTACTTTTGAAATAGTAACCGACGAATGTGCTGAAAATAAATCATGCCGATTACTTTTAAAATAGTAACCGACAAATGTGCTGAAAATAAAAGTCTTGCCGATTACTTTTGAAATAGTAACCGACGAATGTGCTGAAAATAAATCGTGCCGATTACTTTTGAAAAAGTCACCGACGAATATGCTGAAAATAAAAATCTTGCCAATTACTTTTGAAATATTAACCGACGAATGTGCTGAAAATAAAGTCTTGCTGATTACTTTTGAAATAATAACTGACGAATGTGCTGAAAATAAAGTCTTGCCGATTACTTTTGAAATAGTAACCGACGAATGTGCTGAAAATAAAAATCTTGCCGCTTACTTTTGAAATAGTAACCGACGAATGTGCTGAAAATAAATCCTGTTGATTACCTTTGAAATAGTAACCGACGAATATGTTGAAAATAAAAATCTTGTCGATTACTTTTAAAATAGTAACCGACAAATATGCTGAAAATGAAAATCTTGCCGATTACTTTTGAAATAGTAACCGACGAATGTGTTGAAAATAAATCATGCCGATTACCTTTGAAATAGTAACCGACGAATGTGCTGAAAATAAATCGTGCCGATTAGTTTTGAAATAGTCATCGACGAATATGCTGAAAATAAAAATCTTGCCCATTACTTTTGAAATATTAACCGACGAATGTGCTGAAAATAAAGTCTTGCTGATTACTTTTGAAATAATAACTGACGAATGTGCTGAAAATAAAGTCTTGCCGATTACTTTTGAAATAGTAACCGACGAATGTGCTGAAAATAAAAATCTTGCCGCTTACTTTTGAAATAGTAACCGACGAATGTGCTGAAAATAAATCCTGTCGATTACCTTTGAAATAGTAACCGACGAATATGCTGAAAATAAAAATCGTGCCGATTACTTTTGAAATAGTAACCGACGAATGTGCAGAAATTAGATCATGCCGATTACTTTTGAAATAGTAACCGACGAATGTGTTGAAAATAAAGTCTTGCCGATTACTTTTGAAATAGTAACCGACGAATGTGCTGAAAATAAATCATGCCGATTACTTTTAAAATAGTAACCGACAAATGTGCTGAAAATAAAAGTCTTGCCGATTACTTTTGAAATAGTAA
Source organism: Medicago lupulina (assembly GCA_958299785.1). Taxonomy (NCBI): domain Eukaryota; kingdom Viridiplantae; phylum Streptophyta; class Magnoliopsida; order Fabales; family Fabaceae; genus Medicago; species Medicago lupulina. Next base: position 39,251,565 of record OY283141.1, on the reverse strand, counting down.
CCGACGAATGTGCTGAAAATAAATCGTGCCGATTACTTTTGAAATAGTCACCGACGAATATGCTGAAAATAAAAATCTTGCCAATTACTTTTGAAATATTAACCGACGAATGTGCTGAAAATAAAGTCTTGCTGATTACTTTTGAAATAATAACTGACGAATGTGCTGAAAATAAAGTCTTGCCGATTACTTTTGAAATAGTAACCGACGAATGTGCTGAAAATAAAAATCTTGCCGCTTACTTTTGAAATAGTAACCGACGAATGTGCTGAAAATAAATCCTGTTGATTACCTTTGAAATAGTAACCGACGAATATGTTGAAAATAAAAATCTTGTCGATTACTTTTAAAATAGTAACCGACAAATATGCTGAAAATGAAAATCTTGCCGATTACTTTTGAAATAGTAACCGACGAATGTGTTGAAAATAAATCATGCCGATTACCTTTGAAATAGTAACCGACGAATGTGCTGAAAATAAATCGTGCCGATTAGTTTTGAAATAGTCATCGACGAATATGCTGAAAATAAAAATCTTGCCCATTACTTTTGAAATATTAACCGACGAATGTGCTGAAAATAAAGTCTTGCTGATTACTTTTGAAATAATAACTGACGAATGTGCTGAAAATAAAGTCTTGCCGATTACTTTTGAAATAGTAACCGACGAATGTGCTGAAAATAAAAATCTTGCCGCTTACTTTTGAAATAGTAACCGACGAATGTGCTGAAAATAAATCCTGTCGATTACCTTTGAAATAGTAACCGACGAATATGCTGAAAATAAAAATCTTGCCGATTACTTTTGACATAGTAACCGACGAATGTGCAGAAATTAGATCATGCCGATTACTTTTGAAATAGTAACCGACGAATGTGTTGAAAATAAAGTCTTGCCGATTACTTTTGAAATAGTAACCGACGAATGTGCTGAAAATAAATCATGCCGATTACTTTTAAAATAGTAACCGACAAATGTGCTGAAAATAAAAGTCTTGCCGATTACTTTTGAAATAGTAACCGACGAATGTGCTGAAAATAAATCGTGCCGATTACTTTTGAAATAGTCACCGACGAATATGCTGAAAATAAAAATCTTGCCAATTACTTTTGAAATATTAACCGACGAATGTGCTGAAAATAAAGTCTTGCTGATTACTTTTGAAATAATAACTGACGAATGTGCTGAAAATAAAGTCTTGCCGATTACTTTTGAAATAGTAACCGACGAATGTGCTGAAAATAAAAATCTTGCCGCTTACTTTTGAAATAGTAACCGACGAATGTGCTGAAAATAAATCCTGTTGATTACCTTTGAAATAGTAACCGACGAATATGTTGAAAATAAAAATCTTGTCGATTACTTTTAAAATAGTAACCGACAAATATGCTGAAAATGAAAATCTTGCCGATTACTTTTGAAATAGTAACCGACGAATGTGTTGAAAATAAATCATGCCGATTACCTTTGAAATAGTAACCGACGAATATGCTGAAAATAAATCATGTCGATTACTTTTGAAATAGTCACCGACGAATATGCTGAAAATAAAAATCTTGCCGATTACTTTTGAAATAGTAACCAATGAATGTGCTGAAAACAAATCATGCCGATTACTTTTGAAATAATAAGCGACGAATATGTTGAAAATAAAAATCTTACCCATTACTTTTGAAATAGTCACCAACGAATATGCTGAAAATAAAGTCTTGTCGATTACTTTTGAAATAGTAACCGACGAATATGTTGAAAATAAAAATCTTGTCGATTACTTTTAAAATAGTAACCGACAAATATGCTGAAAATAAAAATCTTGCCGATTACATTTGAAATAGTCACCGACGAATATGCTGAAAATAAAAATCTTGCCGATTACTTTTGAAATAGTAACCGACGAATGTGTAGAAATTAGATCATGCCGATTACTTTTGAAATAGTAACCGACGAATGTGTTGAAAATAAAGTCTTGCCGATTACTTTTGAAATAGTAACCGACGAATGTGCTGAAAATAAATCATGCCGATTACTTTTGAAATAGTAACCGACAAATGTGCTGAAAATAAAAGTCTTGCCGATTACTTTTGAAATAGTAACCGACGAATGTGCTGAAAATAAATCGTGCCGATTACTTTTGAAATAGTCATCGACGAATATGCTGAAAATAAAAATCTTGCCCATTACTTTTGAAATATTAACCGACGAATGTGCTGAAAATAAAGTCTTGCTGATTACTTTTGAAATAATAACTGACGAATGTGCTGAAAATAAAGTCTTGCCGATTACTTTTGAAATAGTAACCGACGAATGTGCTGAAAATAAAAATCTTGCCGCTTACTTTTGAAATAGTAACCGACGAATGTGCTGAAAATAAATCCTGTCGATTACCTTTGAAATAGTAACCGACGAATATGCTGAAAATAAAAATCTTGCCGATTACTTTTGAAATAGTAACCGACGAATGTGCAGAAATTAGATCATGCCGATTACTTTTGAAATAGTAACCGACGAATGTGTTGAAAATAAAGTCTTGCCGATTACTTTTGAAATAGTAACCGACGAATGTGCTGAAAATAAATCATGCCGATTACTTTTAAAATAGTAACCGACAAATGTGCTGAAAATAAAAGTCTTGCCGATTACTTTTGAAATAGTAACCGACGAATGTGCTGAAAATAAATCGTGCCGATTACTTTTGAAATAGTCACCGACGAATATGCTGAAAATAAAAATCTTGCCAATTACTTTTGAAATATTAACCGACGAATGTGCTGAAAATAAAGTCTTGCTGATTACTTTTGAAATAATAACTGACGAATGTGCTGAAAATAAAGTCTTGCCGATTACTTTTGAAATAGTAACCGACGAATGTGCTGAAAATAAAAATCTTGCCGCTTACTTTTGAAATAGTAACCGACGAATGTGCTGAAAATAAATCCTGTTGATTACCTTTGAAATAGTAACCGACGAATATGTTGAAAATAAAAATCTTGTCGATTACTTTTAAAATAGTAACCGACAAATATGCTGAAAATGAAAATCTTGCCGATTACTTTTGAAATAGTAACCGACGAATGTGTTGAAAATAAATCATGCCGATTACCTTTGAAATAGTAACCGACGAATATGCTGAAAATAAATCATGTCGATTACTTTTGAAATAGTCACCGACGAATATGCTGAAAATAAAAATCTTGCCGATTACTTTTGAAATAGTAACCAATGAATGTGCTGAAAACAAATCATGCCGATTACTTTTGAAATAATAAGCGACGAATATGTTGAAAATAAAAATCTTACCCATTACTTTTGAAATAGTCACCAACGAATATGCTGAAAATAAAGTCTTGTCGATTACTTTTGAAATAGTAACCGACGAATATGTTGAAAATAAAAATCTTGTCGATTACTTTTAAAATAGTAACCGACAAATATGCTGAAAATAAAAATCTTGCCGATTACATTTGAAATAGTCACCGACGAATATGCTGAAAATAAAAATCTTGCCGATTACTTTTGAAATAGTAACCGACGAATGTGTAGAAATTAGATCATGCCGATTACTTTTGAAATAGTAACCGACGAATGTGTTGAAAATAAAGTCTTGCCGATTACTTTTGAAATAGTAACCGACGAATGTGCTGAAAATAAATCATGCCGATTACTTTTGAAATAGTAACCGACAAATGTGCTGAAAATAAAAGTCTTGCCGATTACTTTTGAAATAGTAACCGACGAATGTGCTGAAAATAAATCGTGCCGATTACTTTTGAAATAGTCATCGACGAATATGCTGAAAATAAAAATCTTGCCCATTACTTTTGAAATATTAACCGACGAATGTGCTGAAAATAAAGTCTTGCTGATTACTTTTGAAATAATAACTGACGAATGTGCTGAAAATAAAGTCTTGCCGATTACTTTTGAAATAGTAACCGACGAATGTGCTGAAAATAAAAATCTTGCCGCTTACTTTTGAAATAGTAACCGACGAATGTGCTGAAAATAAATCCTGTCGATTACCTTTGAAATAGTAACCGACGAATATGCTGAAAATAAAAATCTTGCCGATTACTTTTGAAATAGTAACCGACGAATGTGCAGAAATTAGATCATGCCAATTACTTTTGAAATAGTAACCGACGAATGTGTTGAAAATAAAGTCTTGCCGATTACTTTTGAAATAGTAACCGACGAATGTGCTGAAAATAAATCATGCCGATTACTTTTAAAATAGTAACCGACAAATGTGCTGAAAATAAAAGTCTTGCCGATTACTTTTGAAATAGTAACCGACGAATGTGCTGAAAATAAATCGTGCCGATTACTTTTGAAATAGTCACCGACGAATATGCTGAAAATAAAAATCTTGCCAATTACTTTTGAAATATTAACCGACGAATGTGCTGAAAATAAAGTCTTGCTGATTACTTTTGAAATAATAACTGACGAATGTGCTGAAAATAAAGTCTTGCCGATTACTTTTGAAATAGTAACCGACGAATGTGCTGAAAATAAAAATCTTGCCGCTTACTTTTGAAATAGTAACCGACGAATGTGCTGAAAATAAATCCTGTTGATTACCTTTGAAATAGTAACCGACGAATATGTTGAAAATAAAAATCTTGTCGATTACTTTTAAAATAGTAACCGACAAATATGCTGAAAATGAAAATCTTGCCGATTACTTTTGAAATAGTAACCGACGAATGTGTTGAAAATAAATCATGCCGATTACCTTTGAAATAGTAACCGACGAATATGCTGAAAATAAATCATGTCGATTACTTTTGAAATAGTCACCGACGAATATGCTGAAAATAAAAATCTTGCCGATTACTTTTGAAATAGTAACCAATGAATGTGCTGAAAACAAATCATGCCGATTACTTTTGAAATAATAAGCGACGAATATGTTGAAAATAAAAATCTTACCCATTACTTTTGAAATAGTCACCAACGAATATGCTGAAAATAAAGTCTTGTCGATTACTTTTGAAATAGTAACCGACGAATATGTTGAAAATAAAAATCTTGTCGATTACTTTTAAAATAGTAACCGACAAATATGCTGAAAATAAAAATCTTGCCGATTACATTTGAAATAGTCACCGACGAATATGCTGAAAATAAAAATCTTGCCGATTACTTTTGAAATAGTAACCGACGAATGTGTAGAAATTAGATCATGCCGATTACTTTTGAAATAGTAACCGACGAATGTGTTGAAAATAAAGTCTTGCCGATTACTTTTGAAATAGTAACCGACGAATGTGCTGAAAATAAATCATGCCGATTACTTTTGAAATAGTAACCGACAAATGTGCTGAAAATAAAAGTCTTGCCGATTACTTTTGAAATAGTAACCGACGAATGTGCTGAAAATAAATCGTGCCGATTACTTTTGAAATAGTCATCGACGAATATGCTGAAAATAAAAATCTTGCCCATTACTTTTGAAATATTAACCGACGAATGTGCTGAAAATAAAGTCTTGCTGATTACTTTTGAAATAATAACTGACGAATGTGCTGAAAATAAAGTCTTGCCGATTACTTTTGAAATAGTAACCGACGAATGTGCTGAAAATAAAAATCTTGCCGCTTACTTTTGAAATAGTAACCGACGAATGTGCTGAAAATAAATCCTGTCGATTACCTTTGAAATAGTAACCGACGAATATGCTGAAAATAAAAATCTTGCCGATTACTTTTGAAATAGTAACCGACGAATGTGCAGAAATTAGATCATGCCAATTACTTTTGAAATAGTAACCGACGAATGTGTTGAAAATAAAGTCTTGCCGATTACTTTTGAAATAGTAACCGACGAATGTGCTGAAAATAAATCATGCCGATTACTTTTAAAATAGTAACCGACAAATGTGCTGAAAATAAAAGTCTTGCCGATTACTTTTGAAATAGTAACCGACGAATGTGCTGAAAATAAATCGTGCCGATTACTTTTGAAATAGTCACCGACGAATATGCTGAAAATAAAAATCTTGCCAATTACTTTTGAAATATTAACCGACGAATGTGCTGAAAATAAAGTCTTGCTGATTACTTTTGAAATAATAACTGACGAATGTGCTGAAAATAAAGTCTTGCCGATTACTTTTGAAATAGTAACCGACGAATGTGCTGAAAATAAAAATCTTGCCGCTTACTTTTGAAATAGTAACCGACGAATGTGCTGAAAATAAATCCTGTTGATTACCTTTGAAATAGTAACCAACGAATATGTTGAAAATAAAAATCTTGTCGATTACTTTTAAAATAGTAACCGACAAATATGCTGAAAATGAAAATCTTGCCGATTACTTTTGAAATAGTAACCGACGAATGTGTTGAAAATAAATCATGCCGATTACCTTTGAAATAGTAACCGACGAATATGCTGAAAATAAATCATGTCGATTACTATTGAAATAGTCACCGACGAATATGCTGAAAATAAAAATCTTGCCGATTACTTTTGAAATAGTAACCAATGAATGTGCTGAAAACAAATCATGCCGATTACTTTTGAAATAATAAGCGACGAATATGTTGAAAATAAAAATCTTACCCATTACTTTTGAAATAGTCACCAACGAATATGCTGAAAATAAAGTCTTGTCGATTACTTTTGAAATAGTAACCGACGAATATGTTGAAAATAAAAATCTTGTCGATTACTTTTAAAATAGTAACCGACAAATATGCTGAAAATAAAAATCTTGCCGATTACATTTGAAATAGTCACCGACGAATATGCTGAAAATAAAAATCTTGCCGATTACTTTTGAAATAGTAACCGACGAATGTGCTGAAAATAAATCATGCTGATTACTTTTGAAATAGTAAGCGACGAATATGTTGGAAATAAAAATCTTACCGATTACTTTTAAAAAAGTAACCAATGAATGTGCTGAAAATAAAGTCATGCCGATTACTTTTGAAATAGTAACCGACGAATATGTTGAAAATAAAAATCTTGTCGATTACTTTTGAAATACTAACCGACGAATATGCTGAAAATAAAAATCTTGTCGATTACTTTTAAAATAGTAACCGACAAATATGCTGAAAATAAAGTCTTGCCGATTACTTTTGAAATAGTAACCGACGAATGTGTTGAAAATAAAAATCTTGTCGATTACTTTTAAAATAGTAACCGACAAATATGCTAAAAATAAAAATCTTGCCGATTACTTTTGAAATAGTAACCGACGAATATGCTGAAAATAAAAATCTTGCCGATTACTTTTGAAATAGTAACCGACGAATATGTTGAAAATAAAAATCTTGTCGATTACTTTTAAAATAGTAACCGACAAATATGCTAAAAATAAAAATCTTGCCGATTACTTTTGAAATAGTAACCGACGAATATGCTGAAAATAAAAATCTTGCCGATTACTTTTGAAATAGTAACCGACGAATGTGTAGAAATTAGATCATGCCGATTACTTTTGAAATAGTAACCGACGAATGTGTTGAAAATAAAGTCTTGCCGATTACTTTTGAAATAGTAACCGACGAATGTGCTGAAAATAAATCATGCCGATTACTTTTGAAATAGTAACCGACAAATGTGCTGAAAATAAAAGTCTTGCCGATTACTTTTGAAATAGTAACCGACGAATGTGCTGAAAATAAATCGTGCCGATTACTTTTGAAATAGTCACCGACGAATATGCTGAAAATAAAAATCTTGCCAATTACTTTTGAAATATTAACCGACGAATGTGCTGAAAATAAAGTCTTGCTGATTACTTTTGAAATAATAACTGACGAATGTGCTGAAAATAAAGTCTTGCCGATTACTTTTGAAATAGTAACCGACGAATGTGCTGAAAATAAAAATCTTGCCGCTTACTTTTGAAATAGTAACCGACTAATGTGCTGAAAATAAATCCTGTCGATTACCTTTGAAATAGTAACCGACGAATATGCTGAAAATAAAAATCTTGCCGATTACTTTTGAAATAGTAACCGACGAATGTGTAGAAATTAGATCATGCCGATTACTTTTGAAATAGTAACCGACGAATGTGTTGAAAATAAAGTCTTGCCGATTACTTTTGAAATAGTAACCGACGAATGTGCTGAAAATAAATCATGCCGATTACTTTTGAAATAGTAACCGACAAATGTGCTGAAAATAAAAGTCTTGCCGATTACTTTTGAAATAGTAACCGACGAATGTGCTGAAAATAAATCGTGCCGATTACTTTTGAAATAGTCATCGACGAATATGCTGAAAATAAAAATCTTGCCAATTACATTTGAAATATTAACCGACGAATGTGCTGAAAATAAAGTCTTGCTGATTACTTTTGAAATAATAGCTGACGAATGTGCTGAAAATAAAGTCTTGCCGATTACTTTTGAAATAGTAACCGACGAATGTGCTGAAAATAAAAATCTTGCCGCTTACTTTTGAAATAGTAACCGACGAATGTGCTGAAAATAAATCCTGTCGATTACCTTTGAAATAGTAACCGACGAATATGCTGAAAATAAAAATCTTGCCGATTACTTTTGAAATAGTAACCGACGAATGTGCAGAAATTAGATCATGCCGATTACTTTTGAAATAGTAACCGACGAATGTGTTGAAAATAATGTCTTGCCGATTACTTTTGAAATAGTAACCGACGAATGTGCTGAAAATAAATCATGCCGATTACTTTTAAAATAGTAACCGACAAATGTGCTGAAAATAAAAGTCTTGCCGATTACTTTTGAAATAGTAACCGACGAATGTGCTGAAAATAAATCGTGCCGATTACTTTTGAAATAGTCACCGACGAATATGCTGAAAATAAAAATCTTGCCAATTACTTTTGAAATATTGACCGACGAATGTGCTGAAAATAAAGTCTTGCTGATTACTTTTGAAATAATAACTGACGAATGTGCTGAAAATAAAGTCTTGCCGATTACTTTTGAAATAGTAACCGACGAATGTGCTGAAAATAAAAATCTTCCCGCTTACTTTTGAAATAGTAACCGACGAATGTGCTGAAAATAAATCCTGTCGATTACCTTTGAAATAGTAACCGACGAATATGTTGAAAATAAAAATCTTGTCGATTACTTTTAAAATAGTAACCGACAAATATGCTGAAAATGAAAATCTTGCCGATTACTTTTGAAATAGTAACCGACGAATGTGTTGAAAATAAATCATGCCGATTACCTTTGAAATAGTAACCGACGAATATGCTGAAAATAAATCATGTCGATTACTTTTGAAATAGTCACCGACGAATATGCTGAAAATAAAAATCTTGCCGATTACTTTTGAAATAGTAACCAACGAATGTGCTGAAAACAAATCATGCCGATTACTTTTGAAATAATAAGCGACGAATATGTTGAAAATAAAAATCTTACCCATTACTTTTGAAATAGTCACCAACGAATATGCTGAAAATAAAGTCTTGTCGATTACTTTTGAAATAGTAACCGACGAATATGTTGAAAATAAAAATCTTGTCGATTACTTTTAAAATAGTAACCGACAAATATGCTGAAAATAAAAATCTTGCCGATTACATTTGAAATAGTCACCGACGAATATGCTGAAAATAAAAATCTTGCCGATTACTTTTGAAATAGTAACCGACGAATGTGCTGAAAATAAATCATGCTGATTACTTTTGAAATAGTAAGCGACGAATATGTTGGAAATAAAAATCTTACCGATTACTTTTAAAAAAGTAACCAATGAATGTGCTGAAAATAAAGTCATGCCGATTACTTTTGAAATAGTAACCGACGAATATGTTGAAAATAAAAATCTTGCCGATTAGTTTTGAAATAGTAACCGACGAATGTGCTGAAAATAAAGTCTTGTCGATTACTTTTAAAATAGTAACCGACCAATATGCTGAAAATAAAGTCTTGCCGATTACTTTTGAAATAGTAACCGACGAATATGTTGAAAATAAAAATCTTGTCGATTACTTTTAAAATAGTAACCGACAAATATGCTAAAAATAAAAATCTTGCCGATTACTTTTGAAATAGGAACCGACGAATATGTTGAAAATAAAAATCTTGTCGATTACTTTTGAAATACTAACCGACGAATATGCTGAAAATAAAAATCTTGTCGATTACTTTTAAAATAGTAACCGACAAATATGCTGAAAATAAAAATCTTGCCGATTACATTTGAAATAGTCACCGACGAATATGCTGAAAATAAAAATCTTGCCGATTACTTTTGAAATAGTCACCGACGAATATGCTGAAAATAAAAATCTTGCCGATTACTTTTGAAATAGTAACCAATGAATGTGCTGAAAACAAATCATGCCGATTACTTTTGAAATAATAAGCGACGAATATGTTGAAAATAAAAATCTTACCCATTACTTTTGAAATAGTCACCAACGAATATGCTGAAAATAAAGTCTTGTCGATTACTTTTGAAATAGTAACCGACGAATATGTTGAAAATAAAAATCTTGTCGATTACTTTTAAAATAGTAACCGACAAATATGCTGAAAATAAAAATCTTGCCGATTACATTTGAAATAGTCACCGACGAATATGCTGAAAATAAAAATCTTGCCGATTACTTTTGAAATAGTAACCGACGAATGTGCTGAAAATAAATCATGCTGATTACTTTTGAAATAGTAAGCGACGAATATGTTGGAAATAAAAATCTTACCGATTACTTTTAAAAAAGTAACCAATGAATGTGCTGAAAATAAAGTCATGCCGATTACTTTCGAAATAGTAACCGACGAATATGTTGAAAATAAAAATCTTGTCGATTACTTTTGAAATACTAACCGACGAATATGCTGAAAATAAAAATCTTGTCGATTACTTTCAAAATAGTAACCGACAAATATGCTGAAAATAAAGTCTTGCCGATTACTTTTGAAATAGTAACCGACGAATGTGTTGAAAATAAAAATCTTGTCGATTACTTTTAAAATAGTAACCGACAAATATGCTAAAAATAAAAATCTTGCCGATTACTTTTGAAATAGTAACCGACGAATATGCTGAAAATAAAAATCTTGCCGATTACTTTTGAAATAGTAACCGACGAATATGTTGAAAATAAAAATCTTGTCGATTACTTTTAAAATAGTAACCGACAAATATGCTAAAAATAAAAATCTTGCCGATTACTTTTGAAATAGTAACCGACGAATATGCTGAAAATAAAAATCATGCCGATTACTTTTGAAATAGTAACCGACGAATGTGTAGAAATTAGATCATGCCGATTACTTTTGAAATAGTAACCGACGAATGTGTTGAAAATAAAGTCTTGCCGATTACTTTTGAAATAGTAACCGACGAATGTGCTGAAAATAAATCATGCCGATTACTTTTGAAATAGTAACCGACAAATGTGCTGAAAATAAAAGTCTTGCCGATTACTTTTGAAATAGTAACCGACGAATGTGCTGAAAATAAATCGTGCCGATTACTTTTGAAATAGTCACCGACGAATATGCTGAAAATAAAAATCTTGCCAATTACTTTTGAAATATTAACCGACGAATGTGCTGAAAATAAAGTCTTGCTGATTACTTTTGAAATAATAACTGACGAATGTGCTGAAAATAAAGTCTTGCCGATTACTTTTGAAATAGTAACCGACGAATGTGCTGAAAATAAAAATCTTGCCGCTTACTTTTGAAATAGTAACCGACGAATGTGCTGAAAATAAATCATATCGATTACCTTTGAAATAGTAACCGACGAATATGCTGAAAATAAAAATCTTGCCGATTACTTTTGAAATAGTAACCGACGAATATGTAGAAATTAGAACATGCCGATTACTTTTGAAATAGTAACCGACGAATGTGTTGAAAATAAAGTCTTGCCGATTACTTTTGAATTAGTAACCGACGAATGTGCTGAAAATAAATCATGCCGATTACTTTTGAAATAGTAACCGACAAATGTGCTGAAAATAAAAGTCTTGCCGATTACTTTTGAAATAGTAACCGACGAATGTGCTGAAAATAAATCGTGCCGATTACTTTTGAAATAGTCACCGACGAATATGCTGAAAATAAAAATCTTGCCGATTACTTTTGAAATAGTAACCGACGAATGTGCTGAAAATAAATCATGCCGATTACTTTCGAAATAGTAAGCGACGAATATGTTGAAAATAAAAATCTTACCGATTACTTTTAAAATAGTAACCAACGAATGTACTGAAAATAAAGTCTTGCCGATTACTTTTGAAATAGTAACCGACGAATATGTTGAAAATAAAAATCTTGTTGATTACTTTTAAAATAGTAACCGACAAATATGCTGAAAATAAAAATCTTGCCGATTACTTTTGAAATAGTAACCGACAAATGTGTTGAAAATAAATCATGCCGATTACCTTTGAAATAGTAACCGACGAATATGCTGAAAATAAATCATGTCGATTACTTTTGAAATAGTCACCGACGAATATGCTGAAAATAAAAATCTTGCCGATTACTTTTGAAATAGTAACCGACGAATGTGCTGAAAATAAATCATGCCGATTACTTATGAAATAATAAGCGACGAATATGTTGAAAATAAAAATCTTACCCATTACTTTTGAAATAGTAACCAACGAATATGCTGAAAATAAAGTCTTGTCGATTACTTTTGAAATAGTAACCGACGAATATGTTGAAAATAAAAATCTTGTAGATTACTTTTAAAATAGTAACCGACAAATATGCTGAAAATAAAAATCTTGCCGATTACATTTGAAATAGTCACCGACGAATATGCTGAAAATAAAAATCTTGTCGATTACTTTTGAAATAGTAACCGACGAATGTGCTGAAAATAAATCATGCTGATTACTTTTGAAATAGTAAGCGACGAATATGTTGGAAATAAAAATCTTACCGATTACTTTTAAAAAAGTAACCAATGAATGTGCTGAAAATAAAGTCATGCCGATTACTTTTGAAATAGTAACCAACGAATATGTTGAAAATAAAAATCTTGCCGATTAGTTTTCAAATAGTAACCGACGAATGTGCTGAAAATAAAGTCTTGTCGATTACTTTTAAAATAGTAACCGACAAATATGCTGAAAATAAAGTCTTGCCGATTACTTTTGAAATAGTAACCGACGAATATGTTGAAAATAAAAATCTTGTCGATTACTTTTAAAATAGTAACCGACAAATATGCTAAAAATAAAAATCTTGCCGATTACTTTTGAAATAGGAACCGACGAATATGTTGAAAATAAAAATCTTGTCGATTACTTTTGAAATACTAACCGACGAATATGCTGAAAATAAAAATCTTGCCGATTACTTTTGAAATAGTAACCAACGAATGTGCTGAAAATAAAGTCTTGCCGATTACTTTTGAAATAGTAACCGACGAATATGTTGAAAATAAAAATCTTGTCGATTACTTTTAAAATAGTAACCGACAAATATGCTGAAAATAAAAATCTTGCCGATTACTTTTGAAATAGTAACCGACAAATGTGTTGAAAATAAATCATGCCGATTACCTTTGAAATAGTAACCGACGAATATGCTGAAAATAAATCATGTCGATTACTTTTGAAATAGTCACCGACGAATATGCTGAAAATAAAAATCTTGCCGATTACTTTTGAAATAGTAACCGACGAATGTGCTGAAAATAAATCATGCCGATTACTTTTGAAATAATAAGCGACGAATATGTTGAAAATAAAAATCTTACCCATTACTTTTGAAATAGTAACCAACGAATATGCTGAAAATAAAGTCTTGTCGATTACTTTTGAAATAGTAACCGACGAATATGTTGAAAATAAAAATCTTGTAGATTACTTTTAAAATAGTAACCGACAAATATGCTGAAAATAAAAATCTTGCCGATTACATTTGAAATAGTCACCGACGAATATGCTGAAAATAAAAATCTTGTCGATTACTTTTGAAATAGTAACCGACGAATGTGCTGAAAATAAATCATGCTGATTACTTTTGAAATAGTAAGCGACGAATATGTTGGAAATAAAAAACTTACCGATTACTTTTAAAAAAGTAACCAATGAATGTGCTGAAAATAAAGTCATGCCGATTACTTTTGAAATAGTAACCAACGAATATGTTGAAAATAAAAATCTTGCCGATTAGTTTTCAAATAGTAACCGACGAATGTGCTGAAAATAAAGTCTTGTCGATTACTTTTAAAATAGTAACCGACCAATATGCTGAAAATAAAGTCTTGCCGATTACTTTTGAAATAGTAACCGACGAATATGTTGAAAATAAAAATCTTGTCGATTACTTTTAAAATAGTAACCGACAAATATGCTAAAAATAAAAATCTTGCCGATTACTTTTGAAATAGGAACCGACGAATATGTTGAAAATAAAAATCTTGTCGATTACTTTTGAAATACTAACCGACGAATATGCTGAAAATAAAAATCTTGTCGATTACTTTTAAAATAGTAACCGACAAATATGCTGAAAATAAAAATCTTGCCGATTACATTTGAAATAGTCACCGACGAATATGCTGAAAATAAAAATCTTGCCGATTACTTTTGAAATAGTCACCGACGAATATGCTGAAAATAAAAATCTTGCCGATTACTTTTGAAATAGTAACCAATGAATGTGCTGAAAACAAATCATGCCGATTACTTTTGAAATAATAAGCGACGAATATGTTGAAAATAAAAATCTTACCCATTACTTTTGAAATAGTCACCAACGAATATGCTGAAAATAAAGTCTTGTCGATTACTTTTGAAATAGTAACCGACGAATATGTTGAAAATAAAAATCTTGTCGATTACTTTTAAAATAGTAACCGACAAATATGCTGAAAATAAAAATCTTGCCGATTACATTTGAAATAGTCACCGACGAATATGCTGAAAATAAAAATCTTGCCGATTACTTTTGAAATAGTAACCGACGAATGTGCTGAAAATAAATCATGCTGATTACTTTTGAAATAGTAAGCGACGAATATGTTGGAAATAAAAATCTTACCGATTACTTTTAAAAAAGTAACCAATGAATGTGCTGAAAATAAAGTCATGCCGATTACTTTCGAAATAGTAACCGACGAATATGTTGAAAATAAAAATCTTGTCGATTACTTTTGAAATACTAACCGACGAATATGCTGAAAATAAAAATCTTGTCGATTACTTTCAAAATAGTAACCGACAAATATGCTGAAAATAAAGTCTTGCCGATTACTTTTGAAATAGTAACCGACGAATGTGTTGAAAATAAAAATCTTGTCGATTACTTTTAAAATAGTAACCGACAAATATGCTAAAAATAAAAATCTTGCCGATTACTTTTGAAATAGTAACCGACGAATATGCTGAAAATAAAAATCTTGCCGATTACTTTTGAAATAGTAACCGACGAATATGTTGAAAATAAAAATCTTGTCGATTACTTTTAAAATAGTAACCGACAAATATGCTAAAAATAAAAATCTTGCCGATTACTTTTGAAATAGTAACCGACGAATATGCTGAAAATAAAAATCATGCCGATTACTTTTGAAATAGTAACCGACGAATGTGTAGAAATTAGATCATGCCGATTACTTTTGAAATAGTAACCGACGAATGTGTTGAAAATAAAGTCTTGCCGATTACTTTTGAAATAGTAACCGACGAATGTGCTGAAAATAAATCATGCCGATTACTTTTGAAATAGTAACCGACAAATGTGCTGAAAATAAAAGTCTTGCCGATTACTTTTGAAATAGTAACCGACGAATGTGCTGAAAATAAATCGTGCCGATTACTTTTGAAATAGTCACCGACGAATATGCTGAAAATAAAAATCTTGCCAATTACTTTTGAAATATTAACCGACGAATGTGCTGAAAATAAAGTCTTGCTGATTACTTTTGAAATAATAACTGACGAATGTGCTGAAAATAAAGTCTTGCCGATTACTTTTGAAATAGTAACCGACGAATGTGCTGAAAATAAATCATGCCGATTACTTTTGAAATAGTAACCGACAAATGTGCTGAAAATAAAAATCTTGCCGCTTACTTTTGAAATAGTAACCGACGAATGTGCTGAAAATAAATCATATCGATTACCTTTGAAATAGTAACCGACGAATATGCTGAAAATAAAAATCTTGCCGATTACTTTTGAAATAGTAACCGACGAATGTGTAGAAATTAGAACATGCCGATTACTTTTGAAATAGTAACCGACGAATGTGTTGAAAATAAAGTCTTGCCGATTACTTTTGAATTAGTAACCGACGAATGTGCTGAAAATAAATCATGCCGATTACTTTTGAAATAGTAACCGACAAATGTGCTGAAAATAAAAGTCTTGCCGATTACTTTTGAAATAGTAACCGACGAATGTGCTGAAAATAAATCGTGCCGATTACTTTTGAAATAGTCACCGACGAATATGCTGAAAATAAAAATCTTGCCGATTACTTTTGAAATAGTAACCGACGAATGTGCTGAAAATAAATCATGCCGATTACTTTCGAAATAGTAAGCGACGAATATGTTGAAAATAAAAATCTTACCGATTACTTTTAAAATAGTAACCAACGAATGTACTGAAAATAAAGTCTTGCCGATTACTTTTGAAATAGTAACCGACGAATATGTTGAAAATAAAAATCTTGTTGATTACTTTTAAAATAGTAACCGACAAATATGCTGAAAATAAAAATCTTGCCGATTACTTTTGAAATAGTAACCGACAAATGTGTTGAAAATAAATCATGCCGATTACCTTTGAAATAGTAACCGACGAATATGCTGAAAATAAATCATGTCGATTACTTTTGAAATAGTCACCGACGAATATGCTGAAAATAAAAATCTTGCCGATTACTTTTGAAATAGTAACCGACGAATGTGCTGAAAATAAATCATGCCGATTACTTATGAAATAATAAGCGACGAATATGTTGAAAATAAAAATCTTACCCATTACTTTTGAAATAGTAACCAACGAATATGCTGAAAATAAAGTCTTGTCGATTACTTTTGAAATAGTAACCGACGAATATGTTGAAAATAAAAATCTTGTAGATTACTTTTAAAATAGTAACCGACAAATATGCTGAAAATAAAAATCTTGCCGATTACATTTGAAATAGTCACCGACGAATATGCTGAAAATAAAAATCTTGTCGATTACTTTTGAAATAGTAACCGACGAATGTGCTGAAAATAAATCATGCTGATTACTTTTGAAATAGTAAGCGACGAATATGTTGGAAATAAAAATCTTACCGATTACTTTTAAAAAAGTAACCAATGAATGTGCTGAAAATAAAGTCATGCCGATTACTTTTGAAATAGTAACCAACGAATATGTTGAAAATAAAAATCTTGCCGATTAGTTTTCAAATAGTAACCGACGAATGTGCTGAAAATAAAGTCTTGTCGATTACTTTTAAAATAGTAACCGACAAATATGCTGAAAATAAAGTCTTGCCGATTACTTTTGAAATAGTAACCGACGAATATGTTGAAAATAAAAATCTTGTCGATTACTTTTAAAATAGTAACCGACAAATATGCTAAAAATAAAAATCTTGCCGATTACTTTTGAAATAGGAACCGACGAATATGTTGAAAATAAAAATCTTGTCGATTACTTTTGAAATACTAACCGACGAATATGCTGAAAATAAAAATCTTGCCGATTACTTTTGAAATAGTAACCAACGAATGTGCTGAAAATAAAGTCTTGCCGATTACTTTTGAAATAGTAACCGACGAATATGTTGAAAATAAAAATCTTGTCGATTACTTTTAAAATAGTAACCGACAAATATGCTGAAAATAAAAATCTTGCCGATTACTTTTGAAATAGTAACCGACAAATGTGTTGAAAATAAATCATGCCGATTACCTTTGAAATAGTAACCGACGAATATGCTGAAAATAAATCATGTCGATTACTTTTGAAATAGTCACCGACGAATATGCTGAAAATAAAAATCTTGCCGATTACTTTTGAAATAGTAACCGACGAATGTGCTGAAAATAAATCATGCCGATTACTTTTGAAATAATAAGCGACGAATATGTTGAAAATAAAAATCTTACCCATTACTTTTGAAATAGTAACCAACGAATATGCTGAAAATAAAGTCTTGTCGATTACTTTTGAAATAGTAACCGACGAATATGTTGAAAATAAAAATCTTGTAGATTACTTTTAAAATAGTAACCGACAAATATGCTGAAAATAAAAATCTTGCCGATTACATTTGAAATAGTCACCGACGAATATGCTGAAAATAAAAATCTTGTCGATTACTTTTGAAATAGTAACCGACGAATGTGCTGAAAATAAATCATGCTGATTACTTTTGAAATAGTAAGCGACGAATATGTTGGAAATAAAAAACTTACCGATTACTTTTAAAAAAGTAACCAATGAATGTGCTGAAAATAAAGTCATGCCGATTACTTTTGAAATAGTAACCAACGAATATGTTGAAAATAAAAATCTTGCCGATTAGTTTTCAAATAGTAACCGACGAATGTGCTGAAAATAAAGTCTTGTCGATTACTTTTAAAATAGTAACCGACAAATATGCTGAAAATAAAGTCTTGCCGATTACTTTTGAAATAGTAACCGACGAATATGTTGAAAATAAAAATCTTGTCGATTACTTTTAAAATAGTAACCGACAAATATGCTAAAAATAAAAATCTTGCCGATTACTTTTGAAATAGGAACCGACGAATATGTTGAAAATAAAAATCTTGTCGATTACTTTTGAAATACTAACCGACGAATATGCTGAAAATAAAAATCTTGCCGATTACTTTTGAAATAGTAACCAACGAATGTGCTGAAAATAAAGTCTTGCCGATTACTTTTGAAATAGTAACCGACGAATATGTTGAAAATAAAAATCTTGTCGATTACTTTTAAAATAGTAACCGACAAATATGCTAAAAATAAAAATCTTGCCGATTACTTTTGAAATAGGAACCGATGAATATGTTGAAAATAAAAATCTTGTCGATTACTTTTAAAATAGTAACCGACAAATAAGCTGAAAATAAAAAATCTTGCCGATTACTTTTGAAATAGTAACCGACGAATGTGCAGAAAATAGATCATGCCGATTACTTTTGAAATAGTAACTGACGAACGTGTTGAAAATAAATCATGCCGATTACCTTTGAAAGAGTAACCGACGAATATGTTGAAAATAAAAATCTTACCGATTACTTTTGAAATAGTAACCAACGAATATGCTGAAAATAAAGTTTTGCCCATTACTTTTGAAATAGTAACCGACGAATATGTGCTGAAAATAAATCTTGCCGATTACTTTTGAAATAGTAACCGACGAATGTGCTGAAAATAAATCATGCCGATTACTTTTGAAATAGTAAGTGACGAATATGTTGAAAATAAAAATCTTACCGATTACTTTTGAAATAATAACCAACGAATATGCTGAAAATAAAGTCTTGCCGATTACTTTTGAAATAGTAACCGATGAATATGTTGAAAATAAAAATCTTGTCGATTACTTTTAAAACAGTAACCGACAAATATGTTGAAAATAAAAATCTTGCCGATTACTTTTGAAATAGTAACCGACGAATATGCTGAAAATAAAAATCTTGCCGATTACTTTTGAAATAGTAACCGACAAATGTCTTGAAAATAAATCATGCCGATTACTTTTGAAATAGTCACCGACGAATATGCTGAAAATAAAAATCTTGCTGATTACTTTTGAAATAGTAACCGACGAATGTGCTGAAAATAAATCATGCCGATTACTTTCGAAATAGTAAGCGACGAATATGTTGAAAATAAAAATCTTACCGATTACTTTTAAAAAAGTAACCAATGAATGTGCTGAAAATAAAGTCATGCCGATTACTTTTGAAATAGTAACCAACGAATATGTTGAAAATAAAAATCTTGCCGATTAGTTTTCAAATAGTAACCGACGAATGTGCTGAAAATAAAGTCTTGTCGATTACTTTTAAAATAGTAACCGACAAATATGCTGAAAATAAAGTCTTGCCGATTACTTTTGAAATAGTAACCGACGAATATGTTGAAAATAAAAATCTTGTCGATTACTTTTAAAATAGTAACCGACAAATATGCTAAAAATAAAAATCTTGCCGATTACTTTTGAAATAGGAACCGACGAATATGTTGAAAATAAAAATCTTGTCGATTACTTTTGAAATACTAACCGACGAATATGCTGAAAATAAAAATCTTGCCGATTACTTTTGAAATAGTAACCAACGAATGTGCTGAAAATAAAGTCTTGCCGATTACTTTTGAAATAGTAACCGACGAATATGTTGAAAATAAAAATCTTGTCGATTACTTTTAAAATAGTAACCGACAAATATGCTGAAAATAAAAATCTTGCCGATTACTTTTGAAATAGTAACCGACAAATGTGTTGAAAATAAATCATGCCGATTACCTTTGAAATAGTAACCGACGAATATGCTGAAAATAAATCATGTCGATTACTTTTGAAATAGTCACCGACGAATATGCTGAAAATAAAAATCTTGCCGATTACTTTTGAAATAGTAACCGACGAATGTGCTGAAAATAAATCATGCCGATTACTTTTGAAATAATAAGCGACGAATATGTTGAAAATAAAAATCTTACCCATTACTTTTGAAATAGTAACCAACGAATATGCTGAAAATAAAGTCTTGTCGATTACTTTTGAAATAGTAACCGACGAATATGTTGAAAATAAAAATCTTGTAGATTACTTTTAAAATAGTAACCGACAAATATGCTGAAAATAAAAATCTTGCCGATTACATTTGAAATAGTCACCGACGAATATGCTGAAAATAAAAATCTTGTCGATTACTTTTGAAATAGTAACCGACGAATGTGCTGAAAATAAATCATGCTGATTACTTTTGAAATAGTAAGCGACGAATATGTTGGAAATAAAAAACTTACCGATTACTTTTAAAAAAGTAACCAATGAATGTGCTGAAAATAAAGTCATGCCGATTACTTTTGAAATAGTAACCAACGAATATGTTGAAAATAAAAATCTTGCCGATTAGTTTTCAAATAGTAACCGACGAATGTGCTGAAAATAAAGTCTTGTCGATTACTTTTAAAATAGTAACCGACAAATATGCTGAAAATAAAGTCTTGCCGATTACTTTTGAAATAGTAACCGACGAATATGTTGAAAATAAAAATCTTGTCGATTACTTTTAAAATAGTAACCGACAAATATGCTAAAAATAAAAATCTTGCCGATTACTTTTGAAATAGGAACCGACGAATATGTTGAAAATAAAAATCTTGTCGATTACTTTTGAAATACTAACCGACGAATATGCTGAAAATAAAAATCTTGCCGATTACTTTTGAAATAGTAACCAACGAATGTGCTGAAAATAAAGTCTTGCCGATTACTTTTGAAATAGTAACCGACGAATATGTTGAAAATAAAAATCTTGTCGATTACTTTTAAAATAGTAACCGACAAATATGCTAAAAATAAAAATCTTGCCGATTACTTTTGAAATAGGAACCGATGAATATGTTGAAAATAAAAATCTTGTCGATTACTTTTAAAATAGTAACCGACAAATAAGCTGAAAATAAAAAATCTTGCCGATTACTTTTGAAATAGTAACCGACGAATGTGCAGAAAATAGATCATGCCGATTACTTTTGAAATAGTAACTGACGAACGTGTTGAAAATAAATCATGCCGATTACCTTTGAAAGAGTAACCGACGAATATGTTGAAAATAAAAATCTTACCGATTACTTTTGAAATAGTAACCAACGAATATGCTGAAAATAAAGTTTTGCCCATTACTTTTGAAATAGTAACCGACGAATATGTGCTGAAAATAAATCTTGCCGATTACTTTTGAAATAGTAACCGACGAATGTGCTGAAAATAAATCATGCCGATTACTTTTGAAATAGTAAGTGACGAATATGTTGAAAATAAAAATCTTACCGATTACTTTTGAAATAATAACCAACGAATATGCTGAAAATAAAGTCTTGCCGATTACTTTTGAAATAGTAACCGATGAATATGTTGAAAATAAAAATCTTGTCGATTACTTTTAAAACAGTAACCGACAAATATGTTGAAAATAAAAATCTTGCCGATTACTTTTGAAATAGTAACCGACGAATATGCTGAAAATAAAAATCTTGCCGATTACTTTTGAAATAGTAACCGACAAATGTCTTGAAAATAAATCATGCCGATTACTTTTGAAATAGTCACCGACGAATATGCTGAAAATAAAAATCTTGCTGATTACTTTTGAAATAGTAACCGACGAATGTGCTGAAAATAAATCATGCCGATTACTTTCGAAATAGTAAGCGACGAATATGTTGAAAATAAAAATCTTACCGATTACTTTTAAAATAGTAACCAACGAATGTACTGAAAATAAAGTCTTGCCGATTACTTTTGAAATAGTAACCGACGAATATGTTGAAAATAAAAATCTTGTTGATTACTTTTAAAATAGTAACCGACAAATATGCTGAAAATAAAAATCTTGCCGATTACTTTTGAAATAGTAACCGACAAATGTGTTGAAAATAAATCATGCCGATTACCTTTGAAATAGTAACCGACGAATATGCTGAAAATAAATCATGTCGATTACTTTTGAAATAGTCACCGACGAATATGCTGAAAATAAAAATCTTGCCGATTACTTTTGAAATAGTAACCGACGAATGTGCTGAAAATAAATCATGCCGATTACTTTTGAAATAATAAGCGACGAATATGTTGAAAATAAAAATCTTACCCATTACTTTTGAAATAGTAACCAACGAATATGCTGAAAATAAAGTCTTGTCGATTACTTTTGAAATAGTAACCGACGAATATGTTGAAAATAAAAATCTTGTAGATTACTTTTAAAATAGTAACCGACAAATATGCTGAAAATAAAAATCTTGCCGATTACATTTGAAATAGTCACCGACGAATATGCTGAAAATAAAAATCTTGTCGATTACTTTTGAAATAGTAACCGACGAATGTGCTGAAAATAAATCATGCTGATTACTTTTGAAATAGTAAGCGACGAATATGTTGGAAATAAAAATCTTACCGATTACTTTTAAAAAAGTAACCAATGAATGTGCTGAAAATAAAGTCATGCCGATTACTTTTGAAATAGTAACCAACGAATATGTTGAAAATAAAAATCTTGCCGATTAGTTTTCAAATAGTAACCGACGAATGTGCTGAAAATAAAGTCTTGTCGATTACTTTTAAAATAGTAACCGACAAATATGCTGAAAATAAAGTCTTGCCGATTACTTTTGAAATAGTAACCGACGAATATGTTGAAAATAAAAATCTTGTCGATTACTTTTAAAATAGTAACCGACAAATATGCTAAAAATAAAAATCTTGCCGATTACTTTTGAAATAGGAACCGACGAATATGTTGAAAATAAAAATCTTGTCGATTACTTTTGAAATACTAACCGACGAATATGCTGAAAATAAAAATCTTGCCGATTACTTTTGAAATAGTAACCAACGAATGTGCTGAAAATAAAGTCTTGCCGATTACTTTTGAAATAGTAACCGACGAATATGTTGAAAATAAAAATCTTGTCGATTACTTTTAAAATAGTAACCGACAAATATGCTAAAAATAAAAATCTTGCCGATTACTTTTGAAATAGGAACCGATGAATATGTTGAAAATAAAAATCTTGTCGATTACTTTTAAAATAGTAACCGACAAATAAGCTGAAAATAAAAAATCTTGCCGATTACTTTTGAAATAGTAACCGACGAATGTGCAGAAAATAGATCATGCCGATTACTTTTGAAATAGTAACTGACGAACGTGTTGAAAATAAATCATGCCGATTACCTTTGAAAGAGTAACCGACGAATATGTTGAAAATAAAAATCTTACCGATTACTTTTGAAATAGTAACCAACGAATATGCTGAAAATAAAGTTTTGCCCATTACTTTTGAAATAGTAACCGACGAATATGTGCTGAAAATAAATCTTGCCGATTACTTTTGAAATAGTAACCGACGAATGTGCTGAAAATAAATCATGCCGATTACTTTTGAAATAGTAAGTGACGAATATGTTGAAAATAAAAATCTTACCGATTACTTTTGAAATAATAACCAACGAATATGCTGAAAATAAAGTCTTGCCGATTACTTTTGAAATAGTAACCGATGAATATGTTGAAAATAAAAATCTTGTCGATTACTTTTAAAACAGTAACCGACAAATATGCTGAAAATAAAAATCTTGCCGATTACTTTTGAAATAGTAACCGACGAATATGCTGAAAATAAAAATCTTGCCGATTACTTTTGAAATAGTAACCGACAAATGTCTTGAAAATAAATCATGCCGATTACTTTTGAAATAGTCACCGACGAATATGCTGAAAATAAAAATCTTGCTGATTACTTTTGAAATAGTAACCGACGAATGTGCTGAAAATAAATCATGCCGATTACTTTCGAAATAGTAAGCGACGAATATGTTGAAAATAAAAATCTTACCGATTACTTTTAAAATAGTAACCAACGAATGTACTGAAAATAAAGTCTTGCCGATTACTTTTGAAATAGTAACCGACGAATATGTTGAAAATAAAAATCTTGTTGATTACTTTTAAAATAGTAACCGACAAATATGCTGAAAATAAAAATCTTGCCGATTACTTTTGAAATAGTAACCGACAAATGTGTTGAAAATAAATCATGCCGATTACCTTTGAAATAGTAACCGACGAATATGCTGAAAATAAATCATGTCGATTACTTTTGAAATAGTCACCGACGAATATGCTGAAAATAAAAATCTTGCCGATTACTTTTGAAATAGTAACCGACGAATGTGCTGAAAATAAATCATGCCGATTACTTTTGAAATAATAAGCGACGAATATGTTGAAAATAAAAATCTTACCCATTACTTTTGAAATAGTAACCAACGAATATGCTGAAAATAAAGTCTTGCCGATTACTTTTGAAATAGTAACCGATGAATATGTTGAAAATAAAAATCTTGTCGATTACTTTTAAAACAGTAACCGACAAATATGTTGAAAATAAAAATCTTGCCGATTACTTTTGAAATAGTAACCGACGAATATGCTGAAAATAAAAATCTTGCCGATTACTTTTGAAATAGTAACCGACAAATGTCTTGAAAATAAATCATGCCGATTACTTTTGAAATAGTCACCGACGAATATGCTGAAAATAAAAATCTTGCTGATTACTTTTGAAATAGTAACCGACGAATGTGCTGAAAATAAATCATGCCGATTACTTTCGAAATAGTAAGCGACGAATATGTTGAAAATAAAAATCTTACCGATTACTTTTAAAATAGTAACCAACGAATGTACTGAAAATAAAGTCTTGCCGATTACTTTTGAAATAGTAACCGACGAATATGTTGAAAATAAAAATCTTGTTGATTACTTTTAAAATAGTAACCGACAAATATGCTGAAAATAAAAATCTTGCCGATTACTTTTGAAATAGTAACCGACAAATGTGTTGAAAATAAATCATGCCGATTACCTTTGAAATAGTAACCGACGAATATGCTGAAAATAAATCATGTCGATTACTTTTGAAATAGTCACCGACGAATATGCTGAAAATAAAAATCTTGCCGATTACTTTTGAAATAGTAACCGACGAATGTGCTGAAAATAAATCATGCCGATTACTTTTGAAATAATAAGCGACGAATATGTTGAAAATAAAAATCTTACCCATTACTTTTGAAATAGTAACCAACGAATATGCTGAAAATAAAGTCTTGTCGATTACTTTTGAAATAGTAACCGACGAATATGTTGAAAATAAAAATCTTGTAGATTACTTTTAAAATAGTAACCGACAAATATGCTGAAAATAAAAATCTTGCCGATTACATTTGAAATAGTCACCGACGAATATGCTGAAAATAAAAATCTTGTCGATTACTTTTGAAATAGTAACCGACGAATGTGCTGAAAATAAATCATGTTGATTACTTTTGAAATAGTAAGCGACGAATATGTTGGAAATAAAAATCTTACCGATTACTTTTAAAAAAGTAACCAATGAATGTGCTGAAAATAAAGTCATGCCGATTACTTTTGAAATAGTAACCAACGAATATGTTGAAAATAAAAATCTTGCCGATTAGTTTTCAAATAGTAACCGACGAATGTGCTGAAAATAAAGTCTTGTCGATTACTTTTAAAATAGTAACCGACAAATATGCTGAAAATAAAGTCTTGCCGATTACTTTTGAAATAGTAACCGACGAATATGTTGAAAATAAAAATCTTGTCGATTACTTTTAAAATAGTAACCGACAAATATGCTAAAAATAAAAATCTTGCCGATTACTTTTGAAATAGGAACCGACGAATATGTTGAAAATAAAAATCTTGTCGATTACTTTTGAAATACTAACCGACGAATATGCTGAAAATAAAAATCTTGCCGATTACTTTTGAAATAGTAACCAACGAATGTGCTGAAAATAAAGTCTTGCCGATTACTTTTGAAATAGTAACCGACGAATATGTTGAAAATAAAAATCTTGTCGATTACTTTTAAAATAGTAACCGACAAATATGCTAAAAATAAAAATCTTGCCGATTACTTTTGAAATAGGAACCGATGAATATGTTGAAAATAAAAATCTTGTCGATTACTTTTAAAATAGTAACCGACAAATAAGCTGAAAATAAAAAATCTTGCCGATTACTTTTGAAATAGTAACCGACGAATGTGCAGAAAATAGATCATGCCGATTACTTTTGAAATAGTAACTGACGAACGTGTTGAAAATAAATCATGCCGATTACCTTTGAAAGAGTAACCGACGAATATGTTGAAAATAAAAATCTTACCGATTACTTTTGAAATAGTAACCAACGAATATGCTGAAAATAAAGTTTTGCCCATTACTTTTGAAATAGTAACCGACGAATATGTGCTGAAAATATATCTTGCCGATTACTTTTGAAATAGTAACCGACGAATGTGCTGAAAATAAATCATGCCGATTACTTTTGAAATAGTAAGTGACGAATATGTTGAAAATAAAAATCTTACCGATTACTTTTGAAATAATAACCAACGAATATGCTGAAAATAAAGTCTTGCCGATTACTTTTGAAATAGTAACCGATGAATATGTTGAAAATAAAAATCTTGTCGATTACTTTTAAAACAGTAACCGACAAATATGCTGAAAATAAAAATCTTGCCGATTACTTTTGAAATAGTAACCGACGAATATGCTGAAAATAAAAATCTTGCCGATTACTTTTGAAATAGTAACCGACAAATGTCTTGAAAATAAATCATGCCGATTACTTTTGAAATAGTCACCGACGAATATGCTGAAAATAAAAATCTTGCTGATTACTTTTGAAATAGTAACCGACGAATGTGCTGAAAATAAATCATGCCGATTACTTTCGAAATAGTAAGCGACGAATATGTTGAAAATAAAAATCTTACCGATTACTTTTAAAATAGTAACCAACGAATGTACTGAAAATAAAGTCTTGCCGATTACTTTTGAAATAGTAACCGACGAATATGTTGAAAATAAAAATCTTGTTGATTACTTTTAAAATAGTAACCGACAAATATGCTGAAAATAAAAATCTTGCCGATTACTTTTGAAATAGTAACCGACAAATGTGTTGAAAATAAATCATGCCGATTACCTTTGAAATAGTAACCGACGAATATGCTGAAAATAAATCATGTCGATTACTTTTGAAATAGTCACCGACGAATATGCTGAAAATAAAAATCTTGCCGATTACTTTTGAAATAGTAACCGACGAATGTGCTGAAAATAAATCATGCCGATTACTTTTGAAATAATAAGCGACGAATATGTTGAAAATAAAAATCTTACCCATTACTTTTGAAATAGTAACCAACGAATATGCTGAAAATAAAGTCTTGTCGATTACTTTTGAAATAGTAACCGACGAATATGTTGAAAATAAAAATCTTGTAGATTACTTTTAAAATAGTAACCGACAAATATGCTGAAAATAAAAATCTTGCCGATTACATTTGAAATAGTCACCGACGAATATGCTGAAAATAAAAATCTTGTCGATTACTTTTGAAATAGTAACCGACGAATGTGCTGAAAATAAATCATGCTGATTACTTTTGAAATAGTAAGCGACGAATATGTTGGAAATAAAAATCTTACCGATTACTTTTAAAAAAGTAACCAATGAATGTGCTGAAAATAAAGTCATGCCGATTACTTTTGAAATAGTAACCAACGAATATGTTGAAAATAAAAATCTTGCCGATTAGTTTTCAAATAGTAACCGACGAATGTGCTGAAAATAAAGTCTTGTTGATTACTTTTAAAATAGTAACCGACAAATATGCTGAAAATAAAGTCTTGCCGATTACTTTTGAAATAGTAACCGACGAATATGTTGAAAATAAAAATCTTGTCGATTACTTTTAAAATAGTAACCGACAAATATGCTAAAAATAAAAATCTTGCCGATTACTTTTGAAATAGGAACCGACGAATATGTTGAAAATAAAAATCTTGTCGATTACTTTTGAAATACTAACCGACGAATATGCTGAAAATAAAAATCTTGCCGATTACTTTTGAAATAGTAACCAACGAATGTGCTGAAAATAAAGTCTTGCCGATTACTTTTGAAATAGTAACCGACGAATATGTTGAAAATAAAAATCTTGTCGATTACTTTTAAAATAGTAACCGACAAATATGCTGAAAATAAAAATCTTGCCGATTACTTTTGAAATAGTAACCGACAAATGTGTTGAAAATAAATCATGCCGATTACCTTTGAAATAGTAACCGACGAATATGCTGAAAATAAATCATGTCGATTACTTTTGAAATAGTCACCGACGAATATGCTGAAAATAAAAATCTTGCCGATTACTTTTGAAATAGTAACCGACGAATGTGCTGAAAATAAATCATGCCGATTACTTTTGAAATAATAAGCGACGAATATGTTGAAAATAAAAATCTTACCCATTACTTTTAAAATAGTAACCGACAAATATGCTGAAAATAAAAATCTTGCCGATTACATTTGAAATAGTCACCGACGAATATGCTGAAAATAAAAATCTTGTCGATTACTTTTGAAATAGTAACCGACGAATGTGCTGAAAATAAATCATGCTGATTACTTTTGAAATAGTAAGCGACGAATATGTTGGAAATAAAAATCTTACCGATTACTCTTAAAAAAGTAACCAATGAATGTGCTGAAAATAAAGTCATGCCGATTACTTTTGAAATAGTAACCAACGAATATGTTGAAAATAAAAATCTTGCCGATTAGTTTTCAAATAGTAACCGACGAATGTGCTGAAAATAAAGTCTTGTCGATTACTTTTAAAATAGTAACCGACAAATATGCTGAAAATAAAGTCTTGCCGATTACTTTTGAAATAGTAACCGACGAATATGTTGAAAATAAAAATCTTGTCGATTACTTTTAAAATAGTAACCGACAAATATGCTAAAAATAAAAATCTTGCCGATTACTTTTGAAATAGGAACCGACGAATATGTTGAAAATAAAAATCTTGTCGATTACTTTTGAAATACTAACCGACGAATATGCTGAAAATAAAAATCTTGCCGATTACTTTTGAAATAGTAACCAACGAATGTGCTGAAAATAAAGTCTTGCCGATTACTTTTGAAATAGTAACCGACGAATATGTTGAAAATAAAAATCTTGTCGATTACTTTTAAAATAGTAACCGACAAATATGCTAAAAATAAAAATCTTGCCGATTACTTTTGAAATAGGAACCGATGAATATGTTGAAAATAAAAATCTTGTCGATTACTTTTAAAATAGTAACCGACAAATAAGCTGAAAATAAAAAATCTTGCCGATTACTTTTGAAATAGTAACCGACGAATGTGCAGAAAATAGATCATGCCGATTACTTTTGAAATAGTAACTGACGAACGTGTTGAAAATTAATCATGCCGATTACCTTTGAAAGAGTAACCGACGAATATGTTGAAAATAAAAATCTTACCGATTACTTTTGAAATAGTAACCAACGAATATGCTGAAAATAAAGTTTTGCCCATTACTTTTGAAATAGTAACCGACGAATATGTGCTGAAAATAAATCTTGCCGATTACTTTTGAAATAGTAACCGACGAATGTGCTGAAAATAAATCATGCCGATTACTTTTGAAATAGTAAGTGACGAATATGTTGAAAATAAAAATCTTACCGATTACTTTTGAAATAATAACCAACGAATATGCTGAAAATAAAGTCTTGCCGATTACTTTTGAAATAGTAACCGATGAATATGTTGAAAATAAAAATCTTGTCGATTACTTTTAAAACAGTAACCGACAAATATGCTGAAAATAAAAATCTTGCCGATTACTTTTGAAATAGTAACCGACGAATATGCTGAAAATAAAAATCTTGCCGATTACTTTTGAAATAGTAACCGACAAATGTCTTGAAAATAAATCATGCCGATTACTTTTGAAATAGTCACCGACGAATATGCTGAAAATAAAAATCTTGCTGATTACTTTTGAAATAGTAACCGACGAATGTGCTGAAAATAAATCATGCCGATTACTTTCGAAATAGTAAGCGACGAATATGTTGAAAATAAAAATCTTACCGATTACTTTTAAAATAGTAACCAACGAATGTACTGAAAATAAAGTCTTGCCGATTACTTTTGAAATAGTAACCGACGAATATGTTGAAAATAAAAATCTTGTTGATTACTTTTAAAATAGTAACCGACAAATATGCTGAAAATAAAAATCTTGCCGATTACTTTTGAAATAGTAACCGACAAATGTGTTGAAAATAAATCATGCCGATTACCTTTGAAATAGTAACCGACGAATATGCTGAAAATAAATCATGTCGATTACTTTTGAAATAGTCACCGACGAATATGCTGAAAATAAAAATCTTGCCGATTACTTTTGAAATAGTAACCGACGAATGTGCTGAAAATAAATCATGCCGATTACTTTTGAAATAATAAGCGACGAATATGTTGAAAATAAAAATCTTACCCATTACTTTTGAAATAGTAACCAACGAATATGCTGAAAATAAAGTCTTGTCGATTACTTTTGAAATAGTAACCGACGAATATGTTGAAAATAAAAATCTTGTAGATTACTTTTAAAATAGTAACCGACAAATATGCTGAAAATAAAAATCTTGCCGATTACATTTGAAATAGTCATCGACGAATATGCTGAAAATAAAAATCTTGTCGATTACTTTTGAAATAGTAACCGACGAATGTGCTGAAAATAAATCATGCCGATTACTTTTGAAATAGGAACCGACGAATATGTTGAAAATAAAAATCTTGTCGATTACTTTTGAAATACTAACCGACGAATATGCTGAAAATAAAAATCTTGCCGATTACTTTTGAAATAGTAACCAACGAATGTGCTGAAAATAAAGTCTTGCCGATTACTTTTGAAATAGTAACCGACGAATATGTTGAAAATAAAAATCTTGTCGATTACTTTTAAAATAGTAACCGACAAATATGCTGAAAATAAAAATCTTGCCGATTACTTTTGAAATAGTAACCGACAAATGTGTTGAAAATAAATCATGCCGATTACCTTTGAAATAGTAACCGACGAATATGCTGAAAATAAATCATGTCGATTACTTTTGAAATAGTCACCGACGAATATGCTGAAAATAAAAATCTTGCCGATTACTTTTGAAATAGTAACCGACGAATGTGCTGAAAATAAATCATGCCGATTACTTTTGAAATAATAAGCGACGAATATGTTGAAAATAAAAATCTTACCCATTACTTTTGAAATAGTAACCAACGAATATGCTGAAAATAAAGTCTTGTCGATTACTTTTGAAATAGTAACCGACGAATATGTTGAAAATAAAAATCTTGTAGATTACTTTTAAAATAGTAACCGACAAATATGCTGAAAATAAAAATCTTGCCGATTACATTTGAAATAGTCACCGACGAATATGCTGAAAATAAAAATCTTGTCGATTACTTTTGAAATAGTAACCGACGAATGTGCTGAAAAAAAATCATGCTGATTACTTTTGAAATAGTAAGCGACGAATATGTTGGAAATAAAAATCTTACCGATTACTCTTAAAAAAGTAACCAATGAATGTGCTGAAAATAAAGTCATGCCGATTACTTTTGAAATAGTAACCAACGAATATGTTGAAAATAAAAATCTTGCCGATTAGTTTTCAAATAGTAACCGACGAATGTGCTGAAAATAAAGTCTTGTCGATTACTTTTAAAATAGTAACCGACAAATATGCTGAAAATAAAGTCTTGCCAATTACTTTTGAAATAGTAACCGACGAATATGTTGAAAATAAAAATCTTGTCGAGTACTTTTAAAATAGTAACCGACAAATATGCTGAAAATATAGTCTTGCCGATTACTTTTGAAATAGTAACCGACGAATATGTTGAAAATAAAAATCTTGTCGATTACTTTTAAAATAGTAACCGACAAATATGCTAAAAATAAAAATCTTGCCGATTACTTTTGAAATAGGAACCGACGAATATGTTGAAAATAAAAATCTTGTCGATTACTTTTGAAATACTAACCGACGAATATGCTGAAAATAAAAATCTTGCCGATTACTTTTGAAATAGTAACCAACGAATGTGCTGAAAATAAAGTCTTGCCGATTACTTTTGAAATAGTAACCGACGAATATGTTGAAAATAAAAATCTTGTCGATTACTTTTAAAATAGTAACCGACAAATATGCTAAAAATAAAAATCTTGCCGATTACTTTTGAAATAGGAACCGATGAATATGTTGAAAATAAAAATCTTGTAGATTACTTTTAAAATAGTAACCGACAAATAAGCTGAAAATAAAAAATCTTGCCGATTACTTTTGAAATAGTAACCGACGAATGTGATGAAAATAGATCATGCCGATTACTTTTGAAATAGTAACTGACGAACGTGTTGAAAATAAATCATGCCGATTACCTTTGAAAGAGTAACCGACGAATATGTTGAAAATAAAAATCTTACCGATTACTTTTGAAATAGTAACCAACGAATATGCTGAAAATAAAGTTTTGCCCATTACTTTTGAAATAGTAACCGACGAATATGTGCTGAAAATAAATCTTGCCGATTACTTTTGAAATAGTAACCGACGAATGTGCTGAAAATAAATCATGCCGATTACTTTTGAAATAGTAAGTGACGAATATGTTGAAAATAAAAATCTTACCGATTACTTTTGAAATAATAACCAACGAATATGCTGAAAATAAAGTCTTGCCGATTACTTTTGAAATAGTAACCGATGAATATGTTGAAAATAAAAATCTTGTCGATTACTTTTAAAACAGTAACCGACAAATATGTTGAAAATAAAAATCTTGCCGATTACTTTTGAAATAGTAACCGACGAATATGCTGAAAATAAAAATCTTGCCGATTACTTTTGAAATAGTAACCGACGAATGTGCTGAAAAAAAATCATGCTGATTACTTTTGAAATAGTAAGCGACGAATATGTTGGAAATAAAAATCTTACCGATTACTCTTAAAAAAGTAACCAATGAATGTGCTGAAAATAAAGTCATGCCGATTACTTTTGAAATAGTAACCAACGAATATGTTGAAAATAAAAATCTTGCCGATTAGTTTTCAAATAGTAACCGACGAATGTGCTGAAAATAAAGTCTTGTCGATTACTTTTAAAATAGTAACTGACAAATATGCTGAAAATAAAGTCTTGCCGATTACTTTTGAAATAGTAACCGACGAATATGTTGAAAATAAAAATCTTGTCGAGTACTTTTAAAATAGTAACCGACAAATATGCTGAAAATATAGTCTTGCCAATTACTTTTGAAATAGTAACCGACGAATATGTTGAAAATAAAAATCTTGTCGATTACTTTTAAAATAGTAACCGACAAATATGCTAAAAATAAAAATCTTGCCGATTACTTTTGAAATAGGAACCGACGAATATGTTGAAAATAAAAATCTTGTCGATTACTTTTGAAATACTAACCGACGAATATGCTGAAAATAAAAATCTTGCCGATTACTTTTGAAATAGTAACCAACGAATGTGCTGAAAATAAAGTCTTGCCGATTACTTTTGAAATAGTAACCGACGAATATGTTGAAAATAAAAATCTTGTCGATTACTTTTAAAATAGTAACCGACAAATATGCTAAAAATAAAAATCTTGCCGATTACTTTTGAAATAGGAACCGATGAATATGTTGAAAATAAAAATCTTGTAGATTACTTTTAAAATAGTAACCGACAAATAAGCTGAAAATAAAAAATCTTGCCGATTACTTTTGAAATAGTAACCGACGAATGTGCAGAAAATAGATCATGCCGATTACTTTTGAAATAGTAACTGACGAACGTGTTGAAAATAAATCATGCCGATTACCTTTGAAAGAGTAACCGACGAATATGTTGAAAATAAAAATCTTACCGATTACTTTTGAAATAGTAACCAACGAATATGCTGAAAATAAAGTTTTGCCCATTACTTTTGAAATAGTAACCGACGAATATGTGCTGAAAATAAATCTTGCCGATTACTTTTGAAATAGTAACCGACGAATGTGCTGAAAATAAATCATGCCGATTACTTTTGAAATAGTAAGTGACGAATATGTTGAAAATAAAAATCTTACCGATTACTTTTGAAATAATAACCAACGAATATGCTGAAAATAAAGTCTTGCCGATTACTTTTGAAATAGTAACCGATGAATATGTTGAAAATAAAAATCTTGTCGATTACTTTTAAAACAGTAACCGACAAATATGTTGAAAATAAAAATCTTGCCGATTACTTTTGAAATAGTAACCGACGAATATGCTGAAAATAAAAATCTTGCCGATTACTTTTGAAATAGTAACCGACAAATGTCTTGAAAATAAATCATGCCGATTACTTTTGAAATAGTCACCGACGAATATGCTGAAAATAAAAATCTTGCTGATTACTTTTGAAATAGTAACCGACGAATGTGCTGAAAATAAATCATGCCGATTACTTTCGAAATAGTAAGCGACGAATATGTTGAAAATAAAAATCTTACCGATTACTTTTAAAATAGTAACCAACGAATGTACTGAAAATAAAGTCTTGCCGATTACTTTTGAAATAGTAACCGACGAATATGTTGAAAATAAAAATCTTGTTGATTACTTTTAAAATAGTAACCGACAAATATGCTGAAAATAAAAATCTTGCCGATTACTTTTGAAATAGTAACCGACAAATGTGTTGAAAATAAATCATGCCGATTACCTTTGAAATAGTAACCGACGAATATGCTGAAAATAAATCATGTCGATTACTTTTGAAATAGTCACCGACGAATATGCTGAAAATAAAAATCTTGCCGATTACTTTTGAAATAGTAACCGACGAATGTGCTGAAAATAAATCATGCCGATTACTTTTGAAATAATAAGCGACGAATATGTTGAAAATAAAAATCTTACCCATTACTTTTGAAATAGTAACCAACGAATATGCTGAAAATAAAGTCTTGTCGATTACTTTTGAAATAGTAACCGACGAATATGTTGAAAATAAAAATCTTGTAGATTACTTTTAAAATAGTAACCGACAAATATGCTGAAAATAAAAATCTTGCCGATTACATTTGAAATAGTCATCGACGAATATGCTGAAAATAAAAATCTTGTCGATTACTTTTGAAATAGTAACCGACGAATGTGCTGAAAATAAATCATGCTGATTACTTTTGAAATAGTAAGCGACGAATATGTTGGAAATAAAAATCTTACCGATTACTTTTAAAAAAGTAACCAAGGAATGTGCTGAAAATAAAGTCATGCCGATTACTTTTGAAATAGTAACCAACGAATATGTTGAAAATAAAAATCTTGCCGATTAGTTTTCAAATAGTAACCGACGAATGTGCTGAAAATAAAGTCTTGTCGATTACTTTTAAAATAGTAACCGACAAATATGCTGAAAATAAAGTCTTGCCGATTACTTTTGAAATAGTAACCGACGAATATGTTGAAAATAAAAATCTTGTCGATTACTTTTAAAATAGTAACCGACAAATATGCTAAAAATAAAAATCTTGCCGATTACTTTTGAAATAGGAACCGACGAATATGTTGAAAATAAAAATCTTGTCGATTACTTTTGAAATACTAACCGACGAATATGCTGAAAATAAAAATCATGCCGATTACTTTTGAAATAGTAACCAACGAATGTGCTGAAAATAAAGTCTTGCCGATTACTTTTGAAATAGTAACCGACGAATATGTTGAAAATAAAAATCTTGTCGATTACTTTTAAAATAGTAACCGACAAATATGCTGAAAATAAAAATCTTGCCGATTACTTTTGAAATAGTAACCGACAAATGTGTTGAAAATAAATCATGCCGATTACCTTTGAAATAGTAACCGACGAATATGCTGAAAATAAATCATGTCGATTTCTTTTGAAATAGTCACCGACGAATATGCTGAAAATAAAAATCTTGCCGATTACTTTTGAAATAGTAACCGACGAATGTGCTGAAAATAAATCATGCCGATTACTTTTGAAATAATAAGCGACGAATATGTTGAAAATAAAAATCTTACCCATTACTTTTGAAATAGTAACCAACGAATATGCTGAAAATAAAGTCTTGTCGATTACTTTTGAAATAGTAACCGACGAATATGTTGAAAATAAAAATCTTGTAGATTACTTTTAAAATAGTAACCGACAAATATGCTGAAAATAAAAATCTTGCCGATTACATTTGAAATAGTCACCGACGAATATGCTGAAAATAAAAATCTTGTCGATTACTTTTGAAATAGTAACCGACGAATGTGCTGAAAATAAATCATGCTGATTACTTTTGAAATAGTAAGCGACGAATATGTTGGAAATAAAAATCTTACCGATTACTCTTAAAAAAGTAACCAATGAATGTGCTGAAAATAAAGTCATGCCGATTACTTTTGAAATAGTAACCAACGAATATGTTGAAAATAAAAATCTTGCCGATTAGTTTTCAAATAGTAACCGACGAATGTGCTGAAAATAAAGTCTTGTCGATTACTTTTAAAATAGTAACCGACAAATATGCTGAAAATAAAGTCTTGCCGATTACTTTTGAAATAGTAACCGACGAATATGTTGAAAATAAAAATCTTGTCGATTACTTTTAAAATAGTAACCGACAAATATGCTAAAAATAAAAATCTTGCCGATTACTTTTGAAATAGGAACCGACGAATATGTTGAAAATAAAAATCTTGTCGATTACTTTTGAAATACTAACCGACGAATATGCTGAAAATAAAAATCTTGCCGATTACTTTTGAAATAGTAACCAACGAATGTGCTGAAAATAAAGTCTTGCCGATTACTTTTGAAATAGTAACCGACGAATATGTTGAAAATAAAAATCTTGTCGATTACTTTTAAAATAGTAACCGACAAATATGCTAAAAATAAAAATCTTGCCGATTACTTTTGAAATAGGAACCGATGAATATGTTGAAAATAAAAATCTTGTAGATTACTTTTAAAATAGTAACCGACAAATAAGCTGAAAATAAAAAATCTTGCCGATTACTTTTGAAATAGTAACCGACGAATGTGCAGAAAATAGATCATGCCGATTACTTTTGAAATAGTAACTGACGAACGTGTTGAAAATAAATCATGCCGATTACCTTTGAAAGAGTAACCGACGAATATGTTGAAAATAAAAATCTTACCGATTACTTTTGAAATAGTAACCAACGAATATGCTGAAAATAAAGTTTTGCCCATTACTTTTGAAATAGTAACCGACGAATATGTGCTGAAAATAAATCTTGCCGATTACTTTTGAAATAGTAACCGACGAATGTGCTGAAAATAAATCATGCCGATTACTTTTGAAATAGTAAGTGACGAATATGTTGAAAATAAAAATCTTACCGATTACTTTTGAAATAATAACCAACGAATATGCTGAAAATAAAGTCTTGCCGATTACTTTTGAAATAGTAACCGACGAATATGTTGAAAATAAAAATCTTGTCGATTACTTTTAAAACAGTAACCGACAAATATGCTGAAAATAAAAATCTTGCCGATTACTTTTGAAATAGTAACCGACGAATATGTTGAAAATAAAAATCTTGCCGATTACGTTTGAAATAGTAACCGACAAATGTCTTGAAAATAAATCATGCCGATTACTTTTGAAATAGTCACCGACGAATATGCTGAAAATAAAAATCTTGCTGATTACTTTTGAAATAGTAACCGACGAATGTGCTGAAAATAAATCATGCCGATTACTTTTGAAATACTAACCGACGAATATGTTGAAAATAAAAATCTTACCGATTACTTTTAAAATAGTAACCAACGAATGTACTGAAAATAAAGTCTTGCCGATTACTTTTGAAATAGTAACCGACGAATATGTTGAAAATAAAAATCTTGTCGATTACTTTTAAAATAGTAACCGACAAATATGCTGAAAATAAAAATCTTGCCGATTACTTTTGAAATAGTAACCGACAAATGTGTTGAAAATAAATCATGCCGATTACCTTTGAAATAGTAACCGACGAATATGCTGAAAATAAATCATGTCGATTACTTTTGAAATAGTCACCGACGAATATGCTGAAAATAAAAATCTTGCCGATTACTTTTGAAATAGTAACCGACGAATGTGCTGAAAATAAATCATGCCGATTACTTTTGAAATAATAAGCGACGAATATGTTGAAAATAAAAATCTTACCCATTACTTTTGAAATAGTAACCAACGAATATGCTGAAAATAAAGTCTTGTCGATTACTTTTGAAATAGTAACCGACGAATATGTTGAAAATAAAAATCTTGTAGATTACTTTTAAAATAGTAACCGACAAATATGCTGAAAATAAAAATCTTGCCGATTACATTTGAAATAGTCACCGACGAATATGCTGAAAATAAAAATCTTGTCGATTACTTTTGAAATAGTAACCGACGAATGTGCTGAAAATAAATCATGCTGATTACTTTTGAAATAGTAAGCGACGAATATGTTGGAAATAAAAATCTTACCGATTACTTTTAAAAAAGTAACCAATGAATGTGCTGAAAATAAAGTCATGCCGATTACTTTTGAAATAGTAACCAACGAATATGTTGAAAATAAAAATCTTGCCGATTAGTTTTCAAATAGTAACCGACGAATGTGCTGAAAATAAAGTCTTGTCGATTACTTTTAAAATAGTAACCGACAAATATGCTGAAAATAAAGTCTTGCCGATTACTTTTGAAATAGTAACCGACGAATATGTTGAAAATAAAAATCTTGTCGATTACTTTTAAAATAGTAACCGACAAATATGCTAAAAATAAAAATCTTGCCGATTACTTTTGAAATAGGAACCGACGAATATGTTGAAAATAAAAATCTTGTCGATTACTTTTAAAATAGTAACCGACAAATATGCTAAAAATAAAAATCTTGCCGATTACTTTTGAAATAGGAACCGACGAATATGTTGAAAATAAAAATCTTGTCGATTACTTTTGAAATACTAACCGACGAATATGCTGAAAATAAAAATCTTGCCGAT
Organism: Medicago lupulina; assembly: GCA_958299785.1. Classification (NCBI taxonomy): domain Eukaryota; kingdom Viridiplantae; phylum Streptophyta; class Magnoliopsida; order Fabales; family Fabaceae; genus Medicago; species Medicago lupulina. The sequence goes on along the minus strand of OY283141.1, from coordinate 39,211,850 downwards.
TACTTTTGAAATAGTAACCAACGAATGTGCTGAAAATAAAGTCTTGCCGATTACTTTTGAAATATTAACCGACGAATATGTTGAAAATAAAAATCTTGTCGATTACTTTTAAAATAGTAACCGACAAATATGCTAAAAATAAAAATCTTGCCGATTACTTTTGAAATAGGAACCGATGAATATGTTGAAAATAAAAATCTTGTCGATTACTTTTAAAATAGTAACCGACAAATAAGCTGAAAATAAAAAATCTTGCCGATTACTTTTGAAATAGTAACCGACGAATGTGCAGAAAATAGATCATGCCGATTACTTTTGAAATAGTAACTGACGAACGTGTTGAAAATAAATCATGTCGATTACCTTTGAAAGAGTAACCGACGAATATGTTGAAAATAAAAATCTTACCGATTACTTTTGAAATAGTAACCAACGAATATGCTGAAAATAAAGTTTTGCCCATTACTTTTGAAATAGTAACCGACGAATATGTGCTGAAAATAAATCTTGCCGATTACTTTTGAAATAGTAACCGATGAATGTGCTGAAAATAAATCATGCCGATTACTTTTGAAATAGTAAGTGACGAATATGTTGAAAATAAAAATCTTACCGATTACTTTTGAAATAATAACCAACGAATATGCTGAAAATAAAGTCTTGCCGATTACTTTTGAAATAGTAACCGATGAATATGTTGAAAATAAAAATCTTGTCGATTAATTTTAAAACAGTAACCGACAAATATGCTGAAAATAAAAATCTTGCCGATTACTTTTGAAATAGTCACCGACGAATATGCTGAAAATAAAAATCTTGCCGATTACTTTTGAAATAGTAACCGACGAATGTGCTGATAATAAATCATGCTGATTACTTTTGAAATAGTAAGCGACGATATGTTGGAAATAAAAATCTTACCGATTACTTTTAAAAAAGTAACCAATGAATGTGCTGAAAATAAAGTCTTGCCGATTACTTTTAAAAAAGTAACTGACGAATATGTTGAAAATAAAAATATTGCCGAATACTTTTGAAATAGTAACCGACGAATGTGCTAAAAATAAAAATCTGGCCGATTACCTTTGAAATAGTAATCGATGAACATGCTGAAAATAAAAATCTTGCCGATTACTTTTGAAATAGTAACCGACGAATGTGCAGAAAATAGATCATGCCGATTACTTTTGAAATAGTAACAGACGAATGTGTTGAAAATAAATCATGTCGATTACCTTTGAAATAGTAACCGACGAATATGCTGAAAATAAATCATGTCGATTACTTTTGAAATAGTCACCGACGAATATGCTGAAAATAAAAATCTTGCCGATTACTTTTGAAATAGTAACCAACGAATGTGCTGAAAATAAATCATGCCGATTACTTTGGAAATAGTAAGTGACGAATATGTTGAAAATAAAAATCTTACCGATTACTTTTGAAATAGTAACCAACGAATGTGCTAAAAATAAAGTCTTGCCGATAAATTTTGAAATAGTAACCGACGAATATGTGCTGAAAATAAATCTTGCCGATTACTTTTGAAATAGTAACCGACGAATGTGCTGAAAATAAATCATGCCGATTACTTTTGAAATAGTAAGCGACGAATATGTTGAAAATAAAAATCTTACCTTTTACTTTTGAAATAGTAACAACGAATATGCTGAAAATAAAGTCTTGCCGATTACTTTTGAAATAGTAACCGACGAATATGTTGAAAATAAAAATCTTGTCGATTACTTTTAAAATAGTAACCGACAAATATGCTGAAAATAAAAATCTTGTCGATTACTTTTGAAAAAGTAACCGACAAATATGCTGAAAATAAAAATCTTGCCGATTACTTTTGAAATAGTCACCGACCAATATGCTGAAAATAAAAATCTTGCCGATTACTTTTGAAATAGTAACCGACGAATGTCTTGAAAATAAATCATGCCGATTACTTTTGAAATAGTCACCGACGAATATGCTGAAAATAAAAATCTTGCTGATTACTTTTGAAATAGTAACCAACGAATGTGCTGAAAATAAATCATGCCGATTACTTTCGAAATAGTAAGCGACGAATATGTTGAAAATAAAAATCTTACCGATTACTTTTAAAATAGTAACCAATGAATGTACTGAAAATAAAGTCTTGCCGATTACTTTTGAAATAGTAACCGACGAATATGTTGAAAATAAAAATCTTGTTGATTACTTTTAAAACAGTAACCGACAAATATGCTGAAAATAAAAATCTTGCCGATTACTTTTGAAATAGTCATCGACGAATATGCTGAAAATAAGAATCTTGCTGATTACTTTTGAAATAGCAACCGACGAATGTGCTGAAAATAAATCATGCTGATTACTTTTGAAATAGTAAGCGACGAATATGTTGGAAATAAAAATCTTACCGATTACTTTTAAAAAAGTAACCAATGAATGTGCTGAAAATAAAGTCATGCCGATTACTTTTGAAATAGTAACCGACGAATATGTTGAAAATAAAAATCTTGCCGATTAATTTTGAAATAGTAACCGACGAATGTGCTGAAAATAAAGTCTTGTCGATTACTTTTAAAATAGTAACCGACAAATATGCTGAAAATAAAGTCTTGCCGATTACTTTTGAAATAGTAACCGACGAATATGTTGAAAATAACAATCTTGTCGATTACTTTTAAAATAGTAACCGACAAATATGCTAAAAATAAAAATCTTGCCGATTACTTTTGAAATAGGAACCGACGAATATGTTGAAAATAAAAATCTTGTCGATTACTTTTGAAATACTAACCGACGAATATCCTGAAAATAAAAATCTTGCCGATTACTTTTGAAATAGTAACCAACGAATGTGCTGAAAATAAAGTCTTGCCGATTACTTTTGAAATAGTAACCGACGAATATGTTGAAAATAAAAATCTTGTCGATTACTTTTAAAATAGTAACCGACAAATATGCTAAAAATAAAAATCTTGCCGATTACTTTTGAAATAGGAACCGACGAATATGTTGAAAATAAAAATCTTGTCGATTACTTTTGAAATACTAACCGACGAATATCCTGAAAATAAAAATCTTGCCGATTACTTTTGAAATAGTAACCAACGAATGTGCTGAAAATAAAGTCTTGCCGATTACTTTTGAAATAGTAACCGACGAATATGTTGAAAATAAAAATCTTGTCGATTACTTTTAAAATAGTAACCGACAAATATGCTAAAAATAAAAATCTTGCCGATTACTTTTGAAATAGGAACCGATGAATATGTTGAAAATAAAAATCTTGTCGATTACTTTTAAAATAGTAACCGACAAATAAGCTGAAAATAAAAAATCTTGCCGATTACTTTTGAAATAGTAACCGACGAATGTGCAGAAAATAGATCATGCCGATTACTTTTGAAATAGTAACCAACGAACGTGTTGAAAATAAATCATGCCGATTACCTTTGAAAGAGTAACCGATGAATATGTTGAAAATAAAAATCTTGTCGATTACTTTTAAAATAGTAACCGACAAATATGCTGAAAATAAAAATCTTGCCGATTACTTTTGAAATAGTAACCGACGAATGTGTTGAAAATAAATCATGCCGATTACCTTTGAAATAGTAACCGACGAATATGCTGAAAATAAATCATGTCGATTACTTTTGAAATAGTCACCGACGAATATGCTGAAAATAAAAATCTTGCCAATTACTTTTGAAATAGTAACCGACGAATGTGTTGAAAATAAATCATGCCGATTACTTTTGAAATAATAAGCGACGAATATGTTGAAAATAAAAATCTTACCCATTACTTTTGAAATAGTAACAACGAATATGCTGAAAATAAAGTCTTGCTGATTACTTTTGAAATAGTAACCGACGAATATGTTGAAAATAAAAATCTTGTCGATTACTTTTAAAATAGTAACCGACAAATATGCTGAAAATAAAAATCTTGTCGATTACTTTTGAAAAAGTAACCGACAAATATGCTGAAAATAAAAATCTTGTCGATTACTTTTGAAAAAGTAACCGACAAATATGCTGAAAATAAAAATCTTGCCGATTACTTTTGAAATAGTCACCGACCAATATGTTGAAAATAAAAATCTTGCCGATTACTTTTGAAATAGTAACCGACGAATGTCTTGAAAATAAATCATGCCGATTACCTTTGAAATAGTCACCGACGAATATGCTGAAAATAAAAATCTTGCTGATTACTTTTGAAATAGAAACCGACGAATGTGCTGAAAATAAATCATGCCGATTACTTTCGAAATAGTAAGCGACGAATATGTTGAAAATAAAAATCTTACCGATTACTTTTAAAATAGTAACCAACGAATGTACTGAAAATAAAGTCTTGCCGATTACTTTTGAAATAGTAACCGACGAATATGTTGAAAATAAAAATCTTGTCGATTACTTTTAAAATAGTAACCGACAAATATGCTGAAAATAAAAATCTTGTCGATTACTTTTGAAAAATTAACCGACAAATATGCTGAAAATAAAAATCTTGTCGATTACTTTTGAAAAAGTAACCGACAAATATGCTGAAAATAAAAATCTTGTCGATTACTTTTGAAAAATTAACCGACAAATATGCTGAAAATAAAAATCTTGTCGATTACTTTTGAAAAAGTAACCGACAAATATGCTGAAAATAAAAATCTTGCCGATTACTTTTGAAAAAGTAACCGACAAATATGCTGAAAATAAAAATCTTGCCGATTACTTTTGAAATAGTAACCGACGAATATGTTGAAAATAAAAATCTTGTCGATTACTTTTAAAATAGTAACCGACAAATATGCTAAAAATAAAAATCTTGCCGATTACTTTTGAAATAGGAACCGACGAATATGTTGAAAATAAAAATCTTGTCGATTACTTTTGAAATACTAACCGACGAATATCCTGAAAATAAAAATCTTGCCGATTACTTTTGAAATAGTAACCAACGAATGTGCTGAAAATAAAGTCTTGCCGATTACTTTTGAAATAGTAACCGACGAATATGTTGAAAATAAAAATCTTGTCGATTACTTTTAAAATAGTAACCGACAAATATGCTAAAAATAAAAATCTTGCCGATTACTTTTGAAATAGGAACCGATGAATATGTTGAAAATAAAAATCTTGTCGATTACTTTTAAAATAGTAACCGACAAATAAGCTGAAAATAAAAAATCTTGCCGATTACTTTTGAAATAGTAACCGACGAATGTGCAGAAAATAGATCATGCCGATTACTTTTGAAATAGTAACCAACGAACGTGTTGAAAATAAATCATGCCGATTACCTTTGAAAGAGTAACCGATGAATATGTTGAAAATAAAAATCTTGTCGATTACTTTTAAAATAGTAACCGACAAATATGCTGAAAATAAAAATCTTGCCGATTACTTTTGAAATAGTAACCGACGAATGTGTTGAAAATAAATCATGCCGATTACCTTTGAAATAGTAACCGACGAATATGCTGAAAATAAATCATGTCGATTACTTTTGAAATAGTCACCGACGAATATGCTGAAAATAAAAATCTTGCCAATTACTTTTGAAATAGTAACCGACGAATGTGTTGAAAATAAATCATGCCGATTACTTTTGAAATAATAAGCGACGAATATGTTGAAAATAAAAATCTTACCCATTACTTTTGAAATAGTAACAACGAATATGCTGAAAATAAAGTCTTGCTGATTACTTTTGAAATAGTAACCGACGAATATGTTGAAAATAAAAATCTTGTCGATTACTTTTAAAATAGTAACCGACAAATATGCTGAAAATAAAAATCTTGTCGATTACTTTTGAAAAAGTAACCGACAAATATGCTGAAAATAAAAATCTTGTCGATTACTTTTGAAAAAGTAACCGACAAATATGCTGAAAATAAAAATCTTGCCGATTACTTTTGAAATAGTCACCGACCAATATGCTGAAAATAAAAATCTTGCCGATTACTTTTGAAATAGTAACCGACGAATGTCTTGAAAATAAATCATGCCGATTACCTTTGAAATAGTAAGCGACGAATATGTTGGAAATAAAAATCTTGCCGATTACTTTTAAAAAAGTAACCAATGAATGTGCTGAAAATAAATCATGCCGATTACTTTCGAAATAGTAAGCGACGAATATGTTGAAAATAAAAATCTTACCGATTACTTTTAAAATAGTAACCAACGAATGTACTGAAAATAAAGTCTTGCCGATTACTTTTGAAATAGTAACCGACGAATATGCTGAAAATAAAGTCTTGCCGATTACTTTTGAAATAGTAACCGACGAATATGTTGAAAATAAAAATCTTGTCGATTACTTTTAAAATAGTAACCGACAAATATGCTAAAAATAAAAATCTTGCCGATTACTTTTGAAATAGGAACCGACGAATATGTTGAAAATAAAAATCTTGTCGATTACTTTTGAAATACTAACCGACGAATATCCTGAAAATAAAAATCTTGCCGATTACTTTTGAAATAGTAACCAACGAATGTGCTGAAAATAAAAGTCTTGCCGATTACTTTTGAAATAGTAACCGACGAATATGTTGAAAATAAAAATCTTGTCGATTACTTTTAAAATAGTAACCGACAAATATGCTAAAAATAAAAATCTTGCCGATTACTTTTGAAATAGGAACCGACGAATATGTTGAAAATAAAAATCTTGTCGATTACTTTTGAAATACTAACCGACGAATATCCTGAAAATAAAAATCTTGCCGATTACTTTTGAAATAGTAACCAACGAATGTGCTGAAAATAAAGTCTTGCCGATTACTTTTGAAATAGTAACCGACGAATATGTTGAAAATAAAAATCTTGTCGATTACTTTTAAAATAGTAACCGACAAATATGCTAAAAATAAAAATCTTGCCGATTACTTTTGAAATAGGAACCGATGAATATGTTGAAAATAAAAATCTTGTCGATTACTTTTAAAATAGTAACCGACAAATAAGCTGAAAATAAAAAATCTTGCCGATTACTTTTGAAATAGTAACCGACGAATGTGCAGAAAATAGATCATGCCGATTACTTTTGAAATAGTAACCAACGAACGTGTTGAAAATAAATCATGCCGATTACCTTTGAAAGAGTAACCGATGAATATGTTGAAAATAAAAATCTTGTCGATTACTTTTAAAATAGTAACCGACAAATATGCTGAAAATAAAAATCTTGCCGATTACTTTTGAAATAGTAACCGACGAATGTGTTGAAAATAAATCATGCCGATTACCTTTGAAATAGTAACCGACGAATATGCTGAAAATAAATCATGTCGATTACTTTTGAAATAGTCACCGACGAATATGCCGAAAATAAAAATCTTGCCGATTACTTTTGAAATAGTAACCGACGAATGTGCTGAAAATAAATCATGCCGATTACTTTTGAAATAATAAGCGACGAATATGTTGAAAATAAAAATCTTACCCATTACTTTTGAAATAGTAACAACGAATATGCTGAAAATAAAGTCTTGCTGATTACTTTTGAAATAGTAACCGACGAATATGTTGAAAATAAAAATCTTGTCGATTACTTTTAAAATAGTAACCGACAAATATGCTGAAAATAAAAATCTTGTCGATTACTTTTGAAAAAGTAACCGACAAATATGCTGAAAATAAAAATCTTGTCGATTACTTTTGAAAAAGTAACCGACAAATATGCTGAAAATAAAAATCTTGCCGATTACTTTTGAAATAGTCACCGACCAATATGCTGAAAATAAAAATCTTGCCGATTACTTTTGAAATAGTAACCGACGAATGTCTTGAAAATAAATCATGCCGATTACCTTTGAAATAGTCACCGACGAATATGCTGAAAATAAAAATCTTGCTGATTACTTTTGAAATAGAAACCGACGAATGTGCTGAAAATAAATCATGCCGATTACTTTCGAAATAGTAAGCGACGAATATGTTGAAAATAAAAATTTTACCGATTACTTTTAAAATAGTAACCAACGAATGTACTGAAAATAAAGTCTTGCCGATTACTTTTGAAATAGTAACCGACGAATATGTTGAAAATAAAAATCTTGTCGATTACTTTTAAAATAGTAACCGACAAATATGCTGAAAATAAAAATCTCACCCATTACTTTTGAAATAGTAACCAACAAATATGCTGAAAATAAAGTCTTGTCGATTACTTTTGAAATAGTAACCGACGAATATGTTGAAAATAAAAATCTTGTAGACTACTTTTAAAATAGTAACCGACAAATATGCTGAAAATAAAAATCTTGCCGATTACATTTGAAATAGTCACCGACGAATATGCTGAAAATAAACATCTTGTCGATTACTTTTGAAATAGTAACCGACGAATGTGCTGAAAATAAATCATGCTGATTACTTTTGAAATAGTAAGCGACGAATATGTTGGAAATAAAAATCTTACCGATTACTTTTAAAAAAGTAACCAATGAATGTGCTGAAAATAAAGTCATGCCGATTACTTTTGAAATAGTAACCGACGAATATGTTGAAAATAAAAATCTTGCCGATTAATTTTGAAATAGTAACCGACGAATGTGCTGAAAATAAAGTCTTGTCAATTACTTTTAAAATAGTAACCGACAAATATGCTGAAAATAAAGTCTTGCCGATTACTTTTGAAATAGTAACCGACGAATATGTTGAAAATAAAAATCTTGTCGATTACTTTTAAAATAGTAACCGACAAATATGCTAAAAATAAAAATCTTGCCGATTACTTTTGAAATAGGAACCGACGAATATGTTGAAAATAAAAATCTTGTCGATTACTTTTGAAATACTAACCGACGAATATCCTGAAAATAAAAATCTTGCCGATTACTTTTGAAAAAGTAACCAACGAATGTGCTGAAAATAAAGTCTTGCCGATTACTTTTGAAATAGTAACCGACGAATATGTTGAAAATAAAAATCTTGTCGATTACTTTTAAAATAGTAACCGACAAATATGCTAAAAATAAAAATCTTGCCGATTACTTTTGAAATAGGAACCGACGAATATGTTGAAAATAAAAATCTTGTCGATTACTTTTGAAATACTAACCGACGAATATCCTGAAAATAAAAATCTTGCCGATTACTTTTGAAATAGTAACCAACGAATGTGCTGAAAATAAAGTCTTGCCGATTACTTTTGAAATAGTAACCGACGAATATGTTGAAAATAAAAATCTTGTCGATTACTTTTAAAATAGTAACCGACAAATATGCTAAAAATAAAAATCTTGCCGATTACTTTTGAAATAGGAACCGATGAATATGTTGAAAATAAAAATCTTGTCGATTACTTTTAAAATAGTAACCGACAAATAAGCTGAAAATAAAAAATCTTGCCGATTACTTTTGAAATAGTAACCGACGAATGTGCAGAAAATAGATCATGCGGATTACTTTTGAAATAGTAACCAACGAACGTGTTGAAAATAAATCATGCCGATTACCTTTGAAAGAGTAACCGATGAATATGTTGAAAATAAAAATCTTGTCGATTACTTTTAAAATAGTAACCGACAAATATGCTGAAAATAAAAATCTTGCCGATTACTTTTGAAATAGTAACCGACGAATGTGTTGAAAATAAATCATGCCGATTACCTTTGAAATAGTAACCGACGAATGTGCTGAAAATAAATCATGCCGATTACTTTTGAAATAATAAGCGACGAATATGTTGAAAATAAAAATCTTACCCATTACTTTTGAAATAGTAACAACGAATATGCTGAAAATAAAGTCTTGCTGATTACTTTTGAAATAGTAACCGACGAATATGTTGAAAATAAAAATCTTGTCGATTACTTTTAAAATAGTAACCGACAAATATGCTGAAAATAAAAATCTTGTCGATTACTTTTGAAAAAGTAACCGACAAATATGCTGAAAATAAAAATCTTGTCGATTACTTTTGAAAAAGTAACCGACAAATATGCTGAAAATAAAAATCTTGCCGATTACTTTTGAAATAGTCACCGACCAATATGCTGAAAATAAAAATCTTGCCGATTACTTTTGAAATAGTAACCGACGAATGTCTTGAAAATAAATCATGCCGATTACCTTTGAAATAGTCACCGACGAATATGCTGAAAATAAAAATCTTGCTGATTACTTTTGAAATAGAAACCGACGAATGTGCTGAAAATAAATCATGCCGATTACTTTCGAAATAGTAAGCGACGAATATGTTGAAAATAAAAATCTTACCGATTACTTTTAAAATAGTAACCAACGAATGTACTGAAAATAAAGTCTTGCCGATTACTTTTGAAATAGTAACCGACGAATATGTTGAAAATAAAAATCTTGTCGATTACTTTTAAAATAGTAACCGACAAATATGCTGAAAATAAAAATCTTGCCGATTACTTTTGAAAAAGTAACCGACAAATATGCTGAAAATAAAAATCTTGCCGATTACTTTTGAAATAGTCACCGACCAATATGCTGAAAATAAAAATCTTGCCGATTACTTTTGAAATAGTAACCGACGAATGTCTTGAAAATAAATCATGCCGATTACTTTTGAAATAGTCACCGACGAATATGCTGAAAATAAAAATTTTGCTGATTACTTTTGAAATAGAAACCGACGAATGTGCTGAAAATAAATCATGCCGACTACTTTCGAAATAGTAAGCGACGAATATGTTGAAAATAAAAATCTTACCGATTACTTTTAAAATAGTAACCAACGAATGTACTGAAAATAAAGTCTTGCCGATTACTTTTGAAATAGTAACCGACGAATATGTTGAAAATAAAAATCTTGTCGATTACTTTTAAAATAGTAACCGACAAATATGCTGAAAATGAAAATCTTGCCGATTACTTTTGAAATAGTAACCGACGAATGTGTTGAAAATAAATCATGCCGATTACCTTTGAAATAGTAACCGACGAATATGCTGAAAATAAATCATGTCGATTACTTTTGAAATAGTCACCGACGAATATGCTGAAAATAAAAATCTTGCCGCTTACTTTTGAAATAGTAACCAACGAATGTGCTGAAAATAAATCATGCCGATTACTTTTGAAATAATAAGCGATGAATATGTTGAAAATAAAAATCTTACCCATTACTTTTGAAATAGTAACCAACGAATATGCTGAAAATAAAGTCTTGTCGATTACTTTTGAAATAGTAACCGACGAATGTGCTGAAAATAAATCATGCCGATTACTTTTGAAATAATAAGTGACGAATATGTTGAAAATAAAAATCTTACCCATTACTTTTGAAATAGTAACCAACAAATATGCTGAAAATAAAGTCTTGTCGATTACTTTTGAAATAGTAACCGACGAATATGTTGAAAATAAAAATCTTGTAGACTACTTTTAAAATAGTAACCGACAAATATGCTGAAAATAAAAATCTTGCCGATTACATTTGAAATAGTCACCGACGAATATGCTGAAAATAAAAATCTTGTCGATAACTTTTGAAATAGTAACCGACGAATGTGCTGAAAATAAATCATGCTGATTACTTTTGAAATAGTAAGCGACGAATATGTTGGAAATAAAAATCTTACCGATTACTTTTAAAAAAGTAACCAATGAATGTGCTGAAAATAAAGTCATGCCGATTACTTTTGAAATAGTAACCGACGAATATGTTGAAAATAAAAATCTTGTCGATTACTTTTAAAATAGTAACCGACAAATATGCTGAAAAAAAAATCTTGCCGATTACTTTTGAAATAGTCACCGACCAATATGCTGAAAATAAAAATCTTGCCGATTACTTTTGAAATAGTAACCGACGAATGTCTTGAAAATAAATCATGCCGATTACTTTTGAAATAGTCACCGACCAATATGCTGAAAATAAAAATCTTGCTGATTACTTTTGAAATAGTAACCGACGAATGTGCTGAAAATAAATCATGCCGATTACTTTCGAAATAGTAAGCGACGAATATGTTGAAAATAAAAATCTTACCCATTACTTTTAAAATAGTAACCAACGAATGTACTGAAAATAAAGTCTTGCCGATTACTTTTGAAATAGTAACCGACGAATATGTTGAAAATAAAAATCTTGTCGATTACTTTTGAAATAGTAACCGACGAATGTGCAGAAAATAGATCATGCCGATTACTTTTGAAATAGGAACCGACGAATATGTTGAAAATAAAAATCTTGTCGATTACTTTTGAAATACTAACCGACGAATATCCTGAAAATAAAAATCTTGTCGATTACTTTTAAAATAGTAACCGACAAATATGCTGAAAATAAAGTCTTGCCGATTACTTTTGAAATAGTAACCGACGAATGTGTTGAAAATAAATCATGCCGATTACCTTTGAAATAGTAACCGACGAATGTGCTGAAAATAAATCATGCCGATTACTTTTGAAATAGTAAGCGACGAATATGTTGAAAATAAAAATCTTACCGATTACTTTTAAAAAAGTAACCAATGAATGTGCTGAAAATAAAGTCATGCCGATTACTTTTGAAATAGTAACCGACGAATATGTTGAAAATAAAAATCTTGCCGATTAATTTTGAAATAGTAACCGACGAATGTGCTGAAAATAAAGTCTTGTCAATTACTTTTAAAATAGTAACCGACAAATATGCTGAAAATAAAGTCTTGCCGATTACTTTTGAAATAGTAACCGACGAATATGTTGAAAATAAAAATCTTGTCGATTACTTTTAAAATAGTAACCGACAAATATGCTAAAAATAAAAATCTTGCCGATTACTTTTGAAATAGGAACCGACGAATATGTTGAAAATAAAAATCTTGTCGATTACTTTTGAAATACTAACCGACGAATATCCTGAAAATAAAAATCTTGCCGATTACTTTTGAAAAAGTAACCAACGAATGTGCTGAAAATAAAGTCTTGCCGATTACTTTTGAAATAGTAACCGACGAATATGTTGAAAATAAAAATCTTGTCGATTACTTTTAAAATAGTAACCGACAAATATGCTAAAAATAAAAATCTTGCCGATTACTTTTGAAATAGGAACCGACGAATATGTTGAAAATAAAAATCTTGTCGATTACTTTTGAAATACTAACCGACGAATATCCTGAAAATAAAAATCTTGCCGATTACTTTTGAAATAGTAACCAACGAATGTGCTGAAAATAAAGTCTTGCCGATTACTTTTGAAATAGTAACCGACGAATATGTTGAAAATAAAAATCTTGTCGATTACTTTTAAAATAGTAACCGACAAATATGCTAAAAATAAAAATCTTGCCGATTACTTTTGAAATAGGAACCGATGAATATGTTGAAAATAAAAATCTTGTCGATTACTTTTAAAATAGTAACCGACAAATAAGCTGAAAATAAAAAATCTTGCCGATTACTTTTGAAATAGTAACCGACGAATGTGCAGAAAATAGATCATGCGGATTACTTTTGAAATAGTAACCAACGAACGTGTTGAAAATAAATCATGCCGATTACCTTTGAAAGAGTAACCGATGAATATGTTGAAAATAAAAATCTTGTCGATTACTTTTAAAATAGTAACCGACAAATATGCTGAAAATAAAAATCTTGCCGATTACTTTTGAAATAGTAACCGACGAATGTGTTGAAAATAAATCATGCCGATTACCTTTGAAATAGTAACCGACGAATGTGCTGAAAATAAATCATGCCGATTACTTTTGAAATAATAAGCGACGAATATGTTGAAAATAAAAATCTTACCCATTACTTTTGAAATAGTAACAACGAATATGCTGAAAATAAAGTCTTGCTGATTACTTTTGAAATAGTAACCGACGAATATGTTGAAAATAAAAATCTTGTCGATTACTTTTAAAATAGTAACCGACAAATATGTTGAAAATAAAAATCTTGCCGATTAATTTTGAAATAGTAACCGACGAATGTGCTGAAAATAAAGTCTTGTCAATTACTTTTAAAATAGTAACCGACAAATATGCTGAAAATAAAGTCTTGCCGATTACTTTTGAAATAGTAACCGACGAATATGTTGAAAATAAAAATCTTGTCGATTACTTTTAAAATAGTAACCGACAAATATGTTGAAAATAAAAATCTTGCCGATTAATTTTGAAATAGTAACCGACGAATGTGCTGAAAATAAAGTCTTGTCAATTACTTTTAAAATAGTAACCGACAAATATGCTGAAAATAAAGTCTTGCCGATTACTTTTGAAATAGGAACCGACGAATATGTTGAAAATAAAAATCTTGTCGATTACTTTTGAAATACTAACCGACGAATATCCTGAAAATAAAAATCTTGCCGATTACTTTTGAAAAAGTAACCAACGAATGTGCTGAAAATAAAGTCTTGCCGATTACTTTTGAAATAGTAACCGACGAATGTGTTGAAAATAAAAATCTTGTCGATTACTTTTAAAATAGTAACCGACAAATATGCTAAAAATAAAAATCTTGCCGATTACTTTTGAAATAGGAACCGACGAATATGTTGAAAATAAAAATCTTGTCGATTACTTTTGAAATACTAACCGACGAATATCCTGAAAATAAAAATCTTGCCGATTACTTTTGAAATAGTAACCAACGAATGTGCTGAAAATAAATCATGCCGATTACTTTTGAAATAATAAGCGATGAATATGTTGAAAATAAAAATCTTACCCATTACTTTTGAAATAGTAACCAACGAATATGCTGAAAATAAAGTCTTGTCGATTACTTTTGAAATAGTAACCGACGAATGTGCTGAAAATAAATCATGCCGATTACTTTTGAAATAATAAGTGACGAATATGTTGAAAATAAAAATCTTACCCATTACTTTTGAAATAGTAACCAACAAATATGCTGAAAATAAAGTCTTGTCGATTACTTTTGAAATAGTAACCGACGAATATGTTGAAAATAAAAATCTTGTAGACTACTTTTAAAATAGTAACCGACAAATATGCTGAAAATAAAAATCTTGCCGATTACATTTGAAATAGTCACCGACGAATATGCTGAAAATAAAAATCTTGTCGATAACTTTTGAAATAGTAACCGACGAATGTGCTGAAAATAAATCATGCTGATTACTTTTGAAATAGTAAGCGACGAATATGTTGGAAATAAAAATCTTACCGATTACTTTTAAAAAAGTAACCAATGAATGTGCTGAAAATAAAGTCATGCCGATTACTTTTGAAATAGTAACCGACGAATATGTTGAAAATAAAAATCTTGTCGATTACTTTTAAAATAGTAACCGACAAATATGCTGAAAAAAAAATCTTGCCGATTACTTTTGAAATAGTCACCGACCAATATGCTGAAAATAAAAATCTTGCCGATTACTTTTGAAATAGTAACCGACGAATGTCTTGAAAATAAATCATGCCGATTACTTTTGAAATAGTCACCGACCAATATGCTGAAAATAAAAATCTTGCTGATTACTTTTGAAATAGTAACCGACGAATGTGCTGAAAATAAATCATGCCGATTACTTTCGAAATAGTAAGCGACGAATATGTTGAAAATAAAAATCTTACCCATTACTTTTAAAATAGTAACCAACGAATGTACTGAAAATAAAGTCTTGCCGATTACTTTTGAAATAGTAACCGACGAATATGTTGAAAATAAAAATCTTGTCGATTACTTTTGAAATAGTAACCGACGAATGTGCAGAAAATAGATCATGCCGATTACTTTTGAAATAGGAACCGACGAATATGTTGAAAATAAAAATCTTGTCGATTACTTTTGAAATACTAACCGACGAATATCCTGAAAATAAAAATCTTGTCGATTACTTTTAAAATAGTAACCGACAAATATGCTGAAAATAAAGTCTTGCCGATTACTTTTGAAATAGTAACCGACGAATGTGTTGAAAATAAATCATGCCGATTACCTTTGAAATAGTAACCGACGAATGTGCTGAAAATAAATCATGCCGATTACTTTTGAAATAGTAAGCGACGAATATGTTGAAAATAAAAATCTTACCGATTACTTTTAAAAAAGTAACCAATGAATGTGCTGAAAATAAAGTCATGCCGATTACTTTTGAAATAGTAACCGACGAATATGTTGAAAATAAAAATCTTGCCGATTAATTTTGAAATAGTAACCGACGAATGTGCTGAAAATAAAGTCTTGTCAATTACTTTTAAAATAGTAACCGACAAATATGCTGAAAATAAAGTCTTGCCGATTACTTTTGAAATAGTAACCGACGAATATGTTGAAAATAAAAATCTTGTCGATTACTTTTAAAATAGTAACCGACAAATATGCTAAAAATAAAAATCTTGCCGATTACTTTTGAAATAGGAACCGACGAATATGTTGAAAATAAAAATCTTGTCGATTACTTTTGAAATACTAACCGACGAATATCCTGAAAATAAAAATCTTGCCGATTACTTTTGAAAAAGTAACCAACGAATGTGCTGAAAATAAAGTCTTGCCGATTACTTTTGAAATAGTAACCGACGAATATGTTGAAAATAAAAATCTTGTCGATTACTTTTAAAATAGTAACCGACAAATATGCTAAAAATAAAAATCTTGCCGATTACTTTTGAAATAGGAACCGACGAATATGTTGAAAATAAAAATCTTGTCGATTACTTTTGAAATACTAACCGACGAATATCCTGAAAATAAAAATCTTGCCGATTACTTTTGAAATAGTAACCAACGAATGTGCTGAAAATAAAGTCTTGCCGATTACTTTTGAAATAGTAACCGACGAATATGTTGAAAATAAAAATCTTGTCGATTACTTTTAAAATAGTAACCGACAAATATGCTAAAAATAAAAATCTTGCCGATTACTTTTGAAATAGGAACCGATGAATATGTTGAAAATAAAAATCTTGTCGATTACTTTTAAAATAGTAACCGACAAATAAGCTGAAAATAAAAAATCTTGCCGATTACTTTTGAAATAGTAACCGACGAATGTGCAGAAAATAGATCATGCGGATTACTTTTGAAATAGTAACCAACGAACGTGTTGAAAATAAATCATGCCGATTACCTTTGAAAGAGTAACCGATGAATATGTTGAAAATAAAAATCTTGTCGATTACTTTTAAAATAGTAACCGACAAATATGCTGAAAATAAAAATCTTGCCGATTACTTTTGAAATAGTAACCGACGAATGTGTTGAAAATAAATCATGCCGATTACCTTTGAAATAGTAACCGACGAATGTGCTGAAAATAAATCATGCCGATTACTTTTGAAATAATAAGCGACGAATATGTTGAAAATAAAAATCTTACCCATTACTTTTGAAATAGTAACAACGAATATGCTGAAAATAAAGTCTTGCTGATTACTTTTGAAATAGTAACCGACGAATATGTTGAAAATAAAAATCTTGTCGATTACTTTTAAAATAGTAACCGACAAATATGTTGAAAATAAAAATCTTGCCGATTAATTTTGAAATAGTAACCGACGAATGTGCTGAAAATAAAGTCTTGTCAATTACTTTTAAAATAGTAACCGACAAATATGCTGAAAATAAAGTCTTGCCGATTACTTTTGAAATAGTAACCGACGAATATGTTGAAAATAAAAATCTTGTCGATTACTTTTAAAATAGTAACCGACAAATATGTTGAAAATAAAAATCTTGCCGATTAATTTTGAAATAGTAACCGACGAATGTGCTGAAAATAAAGTCTTGTCAATTACTTTTAAAATAGTAACCGACAAATATGCTGAAAATAAAGTCTTGCCGATTACTTTTGAAATAGGAACCGACGAATATGTTGAAAATAAAAATCTTGTCGATTACTTTTGAAATACTAACCGACGAATATCCTGAAAATAAAAATCTTGCCGATTACTTTTGAAAAAGTAACCAACGAATGTGCTGAAAATAAAGTCTTGCCGATTACTTTTGAAATAGTAACCGACGAATGTGTTGAAAATAAAAATCTTGTCGATTACTTTTAAAATAGTAACCGACAAATATGCTAAAAATAAAAATCTTGCCGATTACTTTTGAAATAGGAACCGACGAATATGTTGAAAATAAAAATCTTGTCGATTACTTTTGAAATACTAACCGACGAATATCCTGAAAATAAAAATCTTGCCGATTACTTTTGAAATAGTAACCAACGAATGTGCTGAAAATAAAGTCTTGCCGATTACTTTTGAAATAGTAACCGACGAATATGTTGAAAATAAAAATCTTGTCGATTACTTTTAAAATAGTAACCGACAAATATGCTAAAAATAAAAATCTTGCCGATTACTTTTGAAATAGGAACCGATGAATATGTTGAAAATAAAAATCTTGTCGATTACTTTTAAAATAGTAACCGACAAATAAGCTGAAAATAAAAATCTTGCCGATTACTTTTGAAAAAGTAACCGACCAATATGCTGAAAATAAAAATCTTGCCGATTACTTTTGAAATAGTAACCGACGAATGTCTTGAAAATAAATCATGCCGATTACTTTTGAAATAGTCACCGACGAATATGCTGAAAATAAAAATTTTGCTGATTACTTTTGAAATAGAAACCGACGAATGTGCTGAAAATAAATCATGCCGACTACTTTCGAAACAGTAAGCGACGAATATGTTGAAAATAAAAATCTTACCGATTACTTTTAAAATAGTAACCAACGAATGTACTGAAAATAAAGTCTTGCCGATTACTTTTGAAATAGTAACCGACGAATATGTTGAAAATAAAAATCTTGTCGATTACTTTTAAAATAGTAACCGACAAATATGCTGAAAATGAAAATCTTGCCGATTACTTTTGAAATAGTAACCGACGAATGTGTTGAAAATAAATCATGCCGATTACCTTTGAAATAGTAACCGACGAATATGCTGAAAATAAATCATGTCGATTACTTTTGAAATAGTCACCGACGAATATGCTGAAAATAAAAATCTTGCCGCTTACTTTTGAAATAGTAACCAACGAATGTGCTGAAAATAAATCATGCCGATTACTTTTGAAATAATAAGCGATGAATATGTTGAAAATAAAAATCTTACCCATTACTTTTGAAATAGTAACCAACGAATATGCTGAAAATAAAGTCTTGTCGATTACTTTTGAAATAGTAACCGACGAATGTGCTGAAAATAAATCATGCCGATTACTTTTGAAATAATAAGTGACGAATATGTTGAAAATAAAAATCTTACCCATTACTTTTGAAATAGTAACCAACAAATATGCTGAAAATAAAGTCTTGTCGATTACTTTTGAAATAGTAACCGACGAATATGTTGAAAATAAAAATCTTGTAGACTACTTTTAAAATAGTAACCGACAAATATGCTGAAAATAAAAATCTTGCCGATTACATTTGAAATAGTCACCGACGAATATGCTGAAAATAAAAATCTTGTCGATTACTTTTGAAATAGTAACCGACGAATGTGCTGAAAATAAATCATGCTGATTACTTTTGAAATAGTAAGCGACGAATATGTTGGAAATAAAAATCTTACCGATTACTTTTAAAAAAGTAACCAATGAATGTGCTGAAAATAAAGTCATGCCGATTACTTTTGAAATAGTAACCGACGAATATGTTGAAAATAAAAATCTTGTCGATTACTTTTAAAATAGTAACCGACAAATATGCTGAAAAAAAAATCTTGCCGATTACTTTTGAAATAGTCACCGACCAATATGCTGAAAATAAAAATCTTGCCGATTACTTTTGAAATAGTAACCGACGAATGTCTTGAAAATAAATCATGCCGATTACTTTTGAAATAGTCACCGACCAATATGCTGAAAATAAAAATCTTGCTGATTACTTTTGAAATAGTAACCGACGAATGTGCTGAAAATAAATCATGCCGATTACTTTCGAAATAGTAAGCGACGAATATGTTGAAAATAAAAATCTTACCCATTACTTTTAAAATAGTAACCAACGAATGTACTGAAAATAAAGTCTTGCCGATTACTTTTGAAATAGTAACCGACGAATATGTTGAAAATAAAAATCTTGTCGATTACTTTTGAAATAGTAACCGACGAATGTGCAGAAAATAGATCATGCCGATTACTTTTGAAATAGTAACCGACGAACGTGTTGAAAATAAATCATGCCGATTACCTTTGAAAGAGTAACCGACGAATATGTTGAAAATAAAAATCTTGTCGATTACTTTTGAAAAAGTAACCGACAAATATGCTGAAAATAAAAATCTTGCCGATTACTTTTGAAATAGTCACCGACCAATATGCTGAAAATAAAAATCTTGCCGATTACTTTTGAAATAGTAACCGACGAATGTCTTGAAAATAAATCATGCCGATTACCTTTGAAATAGTCACCGACGAATATGCTGAAAATAAAAATCATGCCGATTACTTTTGAAATAGAAACCGACGAATGTGCTGAAAATAAATCATGCCGACTACTTTCGAAACAGTAAGCGACGAATATGTTGAAAATAAAAATCTTACCGATTACTTTTAAAATAGTAACCAACGAATGTACTGAAAATAAAGTCTTGCCGATTACTTTTGAAATAGTAACCGACGAATATGTTGAAAATAAAAATCTTGTCGATTACTTTTAAAATAGTAACCGACAAATATGCTGAAAATAAAAATCTTGCCGATTACTTTTGAAAAAGTAACCGACAAATATGCTGAAAATAAAAATCTTGCCGATTACTTTTGAAATAGTCACCGACCAATATGCTGAAAATAAAAATCTTGCCGATTACTTTTGAAATAGTAACCGACGAATGTCTTGAAAATAAATCATGCCGATTACTTTTGAAATAGTCACCGACGAATATGCTGAAAATAAAAATTTTGCTGATTACTTTTGAAATAGAAACCGACGAATGTGCTGAAAATAAATCATGCCGACTACTTTCGAAATAGTAAGCGACGAATATGTTGAAAATAAAAATCTTACCGATTACTTTTAAAATAGTAACCAACGAATGTACTGAAAATAAAGTCTTGCCGATTACTTTTGAAATAGTAACCGACGAATATGTTGAAAATAAAAATCTTGTCGATTACTTTTAAAATAGTAACCGACAAATATGCTGAAAATGAAAATCTTGCCGATTACTTTTGAAATAGTAACCGACGAATGTGTTGAAAATAAATCATGCCGATTACCTTTGAAATAGTAACCGACGAATATGCTGAAAATAAATCATGTCGATTACTTTTGAAATAGTCACCGACGAATATGCTGAAAATAAAAATCTTGCCGCTTACTTTTGAAATAGTAACCAACGAATGTGCTGAAAATAAATCATGCCGATTACTTTTGAAATAATAAGCGATGAATATGTTGAAAATAAAAATCTTACCCATTACTTTTGAAATAGTAACCAACGAATATGCTGAAAATAAAGTCTTGTCGATTACTTTTGAAATAGTAACCGACGAATGTGCTGAAAATAAATCATGCCGATTACTTTTGAAATAATAAGTGACGAATATGTTGAAAATAAAAATCTTACCCATTACTTTTGAAATAGTAACCAACAAATATGCTGAAAATAAAGTCTTGTCGATTACTTTTGAAATAGTAACCGACGAATATGTTGAAAATAAAAATCTTGTAGACTACTTTTAAAATAGTAACCGACAAATATGCTGAAAATAAAAATCTTGCCGATTACATTTGAAATAGTCACCGACGAATATGCTGAAAATAAAAATCTTGTCGATTACTTTTGAAATAGTAACCGACGAATGTGCTGAAAATAAATCATGCTGATTACTTTTGAAATAGTAAGCGACGAATATGTTGGAAATAAAAATCTTACCGATTACTTTTAAAAAAGTAACCAATGAATGTGCTGAAAATAAAGTCATGCCGATTACTTTTGAAATAGTAACCGACGAATATGTTGAAAATAAAAATCTTGTCGATTACTTTTAAAATAGTAACCGACAAATATGCTGAAAAAAAAATCTTGCCGATTACTTTTGAAATAGTCACCGACCAATATGCTGAAAATAAAAATCTTGCCGATTACTTTTGAAATAGTAACCGACGAATGTCTTGAAAATAAATCATGCCGATTACTTTTGAAATAGTCACCGACCAATATGCTGAAAATAAAAATCTTGCTGATTACTTTTGAAATAGTAACCGACGAATGTGCTGAAAATAAATCATGCCGATTACTTTCGAAATAGTAAGCGACGAATATGTTGAAAATAAAAATCTTACCCATTACTTTTAAAATAGTAACCAACGAATGTACTGAAAATAAAGTCTTGCCGATTACTTTTGAAATAGTAACCGACGAATATGTTGAAAATAAAAATCTTGTCGATTACTTTTGAAATAGTAACCGACGAATGTGCAGAAAATAGATCATGCCGATTACTTTTGAAATAGTAACCGACGAACGTGTTGAAAATAAATCATGCCGATTACCTTTGAAAGAGTAACCGACGAATATGTTGAAAATAAAAATCTTGTCGATTACTTTTAAAATAGTAACCGACAAATATGTTGAAAATAAAAATCTTGCCAATTACTTTTGAAATAGTAACCGACGAATGTGTTGAAAATAAATCATGCCGATTACCTTTGAAATAGTAACCGACGAATATGCTGAAAATAAATCATGTCGATTACTTTTGAAATAGTCACCGACGAATATGCTGAAAATAAAAATCTTGCCGATTACTTTTGAAATAGTAACCGACGAATGTGCTGAAAATAAATCATGCCGATTACTTTTGAAATAATAAGCGACGAATATGTTGAAAATAAAAATCTTACCCATTACTTTTGAAATAGTAACAACGAATATGCTGAAAATAAAGTCTTGCCGATTACTTTTGAAATAGTAACCGACGAATATGTTGAAAATAAAAATCTTGTCGATTACTTTTAAAATAGTAACCGACAAATATGCTGAAAATAAAAATCTTGTCGATTACTTTTGAAAAAGTAACCGACAAATATGCTGAAAATAAAAATCTTGCCGATTACTTTTGAAAAAGTAACCGACAAATATGCTGAAAATAAAAATCTTGTCGATTACTTTTGAAATAGTCACCGACCAATATGCTGAAAATAAAAATCTTGCCGATTACTTTTGAAATAGTAACCGACGAATGTCTTGAAAATAAATCATGCCGATTACTTTTGAAATAGTCACCGACGAATATGCTGAAAATAAAAATCTTGCTGATTACTTTTGAAATAGAAACCGACGAATGTGCTGAAAATAAATCATGCCGATTACTTTCGAAATAGTAAGCGACGAATATGTTGAAAATAAAAATCTTACCGATTACTTTTAAAATAGTAACCAACGAATGTACTGAAAATAAAGTCTTGCCGATTACTTTTGAAATAGTAACCGACGAATATGTTGAAAATAAAAATCTTGTCGATTACTTTTAAAATAGTAACCGACAAATATGCTGAAAAAAAAATCTTGCCGATTACTTTTGAAATAGTCACCGACCAATATGCTGAAAATAAAAATCTTGCCGATTACTTTTGAAATAGTAACCGACGAATGTCTTGAAAATAAATCATGCCGATTACTTTTGAAATAGTCACCGACGAATATGCTGAAAATAAAAATCTTGCTGATTACTTTTGAAATAGTAACCGACGAATGTGCTGAAAATAAATCATGCCGATTACTTTCGAAATAGTAAGCGACGAATATGTTGAAAATAAAAATCTTACCCATTACTTTTAAAATAGTAACCAACGAATGTACTGAAAATAAAGTCTTGCCGATTACTTTTGAAATAGTAACCGACGAATATGTTGAAAATAAAAATCTTGTCGATTACTTTTGAAATAGTAACCGACGAATGTGCAGAAAATAGATCATGCCGATTACTTTTGAAATAGTAACCGACGAACGTGTTGAAAATAAATCATGCCGATTACCTTTGAAAGAGTAACCGACGAATATGTTGAAAATAAAAATCTTGTCGATTACTTTTAAAATAGTAACTGACAAATATGCTGAAAATAAAAATCTTGCCGATTACTTTTGAAATAGTAACCGACGAATGTGTTGAAAATAAATCATGCCGATTACCTTTGAAATAGTAACCGACGAATATGCTGAAAATAAATCATGTCGATTACTTTTGAAATAGTCACCGACGAATATGCTGAAAATAAAAATCTTGCCTATTACTTTTGAAATAGTAACCGACGAATGTGCTGAAAATAAATCATGCCGATTACTTTTGAAATAATAAGCGACGAATATGTTGAAAATAAAAATCTTACCCATTACTTTTGAAATAGTAACAACGAATATGCTGAAAATAATGTCTTGCCGATTACTTTTGAAATAGTAACCGACGAATATGTTGAAAATAAAAATCTTGTCGATTACTTTTAAAATAGTAACCGACAAATATGCTAAAAATAAAAATCTTGTCGATTACTTTTGAAAAAGTAACCGACAAATATGCTGAAAATAAAAATCTTGCCGATTACTTTTGAAAAAGTAACCGACAAATATGCTGAAAATAAAAATCTTGCCGATTACTTTTGAAATAGTCACCGACCAATATGCTGAAAATAAAAATCTTGCCGATTACTTTTGAAATAGTAACCGACAAATGTCTTGAAAATAAATCATGCCGATTACTTTTGAAATAGTCACCGACGAATATGCTGAAAATAAATCATGTCGATTACTTTTGAAATAGTCACCGACGAATATGCTGAAAATAAAAATCTTGCCGATTACTTTTGAAATAGTAACCGACGAATGTGCTGAAAATAAATCATGCCGATTACTTTTGAAATAATAAGCGACGAATATGTTGAAAATAAAAATCTTACCCATTACTTTTGAAATAGTAACAACGAATATGCTGAAAATAAAGTCTTGCCGATTACTTTTGAAATAGTAACCGACGAATATGTTGAAAATAAAAATCTTGTCGATTACTTTTAAAATAGTAACCGACAAATATGCTGAAAATGAAAATCTTGCCGATTACTTTTGAAATAGTAACCGACGAATGTGTTGAAAATAAATCATGCCGATTACCTTTGAAATAGTAACCGACGAATATGCTGAAAATAAATCATGTCGATTACTTTTGAAATAGTCACCGACGAATATGCTGAAAATAAAAATCTTGCCGATTACTTTTGAAATAGTAACCGACGAATGTCTTGAAAATAAATCATGCCGATTACTTTTGAAATAGTCACCGACGAATATGCTGAAAATAAAAATCTTGCTGATTACTTTTGAAATAGTAACCGACGAATGTGCTGAAAATAAATCATGCCGATTACTTTCGAAATAGTAAGCGACGAATATGTTGAAAATAAAAATCTTACCCATTACTTTTAAAATAGTAACCAACGAATGTACTGAAAATAAAGTCTTGCCGATTACTTTTGAAATAGTAACCGACGAATATGTTGAAAATAAAAATCTTGTCGATTAATTTTGAAATAGTAACCGACGAATGTGCAGAAAATAGATCATGCCGATTACTTTTGAAATAGTAACCGACGAACGTGTTGAAAATAAATCATGCCGATTACCTTTGAAAGAGTAACCGACGAATATGTTGAAAATAAAAATCTTGTCGATTACTTTTAAAATAGTAACCGACAAATATGTTGAAAATAAAAATCTTGCCAATTACTTTTGAAATAGTAACCGACGAATGTGTTGAAAATAAATCATGCCGATTACCTTTGAAATAGTAACCGACGAATATGCTGAAAATAAATCATGTCGATTACTTTTGAAATAGTCACCGACGAATATGCTGAAAATAAAAATCTTGCCGATTACTTTTGAAATAGTAACCGACGAATGTGCTGAAAATAAATCATGCCGATTACTTTTGAAATAATAAGCGACGAATATGTTGAAAATAAAAATCTTACCCATTACTTTTGAAATAGTAACAACGAATATGCTGAAAATAAAGTCTTGCCGATTACTTTTGAAATAGTAACCGACGAATATGTTGAAAATAAAAATCTTGTCGATTACTTTTAAAATAGTAACCGACAAATATGCTGAAAATAAAAATCTTGTCGATTACTTTTGAAAAAGTAACCGACAAATATGCTGAAAATAAAAATCTTGCCGATTACTTTTGAAAAAGTAACCGACAAATATGCTGAAAATAAAAATCTTGTCGATTACTTTTGAAATAGTCACCGACCAATATGCTGAAAATAAAAATCTTGCCGATTACTTTTGAAATAGTAACCGACGAATGTCTTGAAAATAAATCATGCCGATTACTTTTGAAATAGTCACCGACGAATATGCTGAAAATAAAAATCTTGCTGATTACTTTTGAAATAGTAACCGACGAATGTGCTGAAAATAAATCATGCCGATTACTTTCGAAATAGTAAGCGACGAATATGTTGAAAATAAAAATCTTACCCATTACTTTTAAAATAGTAACCAACGAATGTACTGAAAATAAAGTCTTGCCGATTACTTTTGAAATAGTAACCGACGAATATGTTGAAAATAAAAATCTTGTCGATTACTTTTGAAATAGTAACCGACGAATGTGCAGAAAATAGATCATGCCGATTACTTTTGAAATAGTAACCGACGAACGTGTTGAAAATAAATCATGCCGATTACCTTTGAAAGAGTAACCGACGAATATGTTGAAAATAAAAATCTTGTCGATTACTTTTAAAATAGTAACTGACAAATATGCTGAAAATAAAAATCTTGCCGATTACTTTTGAAATAGTAACCGACGAATGTGTTGAAAATAAATCATGCCGATTACCTTTGAAATAGTAACCGACGAATATGCTGAAAATAAATCATGTCGATTACTTTTGAAATAGTCACCGACGAATATGCTGAAAATAAAAATCTTGCCTATTACTTTTGAAATAGTAACCGACGAATGTGCTGAAAATAAATCATGCCGATTACTTTTGAAATAATAAGCGACGAATATGTTGAAAATAAAAATCTTACCCATTACTTTTGAAATAGTAACAACGAATATGCTGAAAATAATGTCTTGCCGATTACTTTTGAAATAGTAACCGACGAATATGTTGAAAATAAAAATCTTGTCGATTACTTTTAAAATAGTAACCGACAAATATGCTAAAAATAAAAATCTTGTCGATTACTTTTGAAAAAGTAACCGACAAATATGCTGAAAATAAAAATCTTGCCGATTACTTTTGAAAAAGTAACCGACAAATATGCTGAAAATAAAAATCTTGCCGATTACTTTTGAAATAGTCACCGACCAATATGCTGAAAATAAAAATCTTGCCGATTACTTTTGAAATAGTAACCGACAAATGTCTTGAAAATAAATCATGCCGATTACTTTTGAAATAGTCACCGACGAATATGCTGAAAATAAATCATGTCGATTACTTTTGAAATAGTCACCGACGAATATGCTGAAAATAAAAATCTTGCCGATTACTTTTGAAATAGTAACCGACGAATGTGCTGAAAATAAATCATGCCGATTACTTTTGAAATAATAAGCGACGAATATGTTGAAAATAAAAATCTTACCCATTACTTTTGAAATAGTAACAACGAATATGCTGAAAATAAAGTCTTGCCGATTACTTTTGAAATAGTAACCGACGAATATGTTGAAAATAAAAATCTTGTCGATTACTTTTAAAATAGTAACCGACAAATATGCTGAAAATGAAAATCTTGCCGATTACTTTTGAAATAGTAACCGACGAATGTGTTGAAAATAAATCATGCCGATTACCTTTGAAATAGTAACCGACGAATATGCTGAAAATAAATCATGTCGATTACTTTTGAAATAGTCACCGACGAATATGCTGAAAATAAAAATCTTGCCGATTACTTTTGAAATAGTAACCGACGAATGTCTTGAAAATAAATCATGCCGATTACTTTTGAAATAGTCACCGACGAATATGCTGAAAATAAAAATCTTGCTGATTACTTTTGAAATAGTAACCGACGAATGTGCTGAAAATAAATCATGCCGATTACTTTCGAAATAGTAAGCGACGAATATGTTGAAAATAAAAATCTTACCCATTACTTTTAAAATAGTAACCAACGAATGTACTGAAAATAAAGTCTTGCCGATTACTTTTGAAATAGTAACCGACGAATATGTTGAAAATAAAAATCTTGTCGATTACTTTTGAAATAGTAACCGACGAATGTGCAGAAAATAGATCATGCCGATTACTTTTGAAATAGTAACCGACGAACGTGTTGAAAATAAATCATGCCGATTACCTTTGAAAGAGTAACCGACGAATATGTTGAAAATAAAAATCTTGTCGATTACTTTTAAAATAGTAACTGACAAATATGCTGAAAATAAAAATCTTGCCGATTACTTTTGAAATAGTAACCGACGAATGTGTTGAAAATAAATCATGCCGATTACCTTTGAAATAGTAACCGACGAATATGCTGAAAATAAATCATGTCGATTACTTTTGAAATAGTCACCGACGAATATGCTGAAAATAAAAATCTTGCCGATTACTTTTGAAATAGTAACCGACGAATGTGCTGAAAATAAATCATGCCGATTACTTTTGAAATAATAAGCGACGAATATGTTGAAAATAAAAATCTTACCCATTACTTTTGAAATAGTAACAACGAATATGCTGAAAATAATGTCTTGCCGATTACTTTTGAAATAGTAACCGACGAATATGTTGAAAATAAAAATCTTGTCGATTACTTTTAAAATAGTAACCGACAAATATGCTAAAAATAAAAATCTTGTCGATTACTTTTGAAAAAGTAACCGACAAATATGCTGAAAATAAAAATCTTGCCGATTACTTTTGAAAAAGTAACCGACAAATATGCTGAAAATAAAAATCTTGCCGATTACTTTTGAAATAGTCACCGACCAATATGCTGAAAATAAAAATCTTGCCGATTACTTTTGAAATAGTAACCGACAAATGTCTTGAAAATAAATCATGCCGATTACTTTTGAAATAGTCACCGACGAATATGCTGAAAATAAATCATGTCGATTACTTTTGAAATAGTCACCGACGAATATGCTGAAAATAAAAATCTTGCCGATTACTTTTGAAATAGTAACCGACGAATGTGCTGAAAATAAATCATGCCGATTACTTTTGAAATAATAAGCGACGAATATGTTGAAAATAAAAATCTTACCCATTACTTTTGAAATAGTAACAACGAATATGCTGAAAATAAAGTCTTGCCGATTACTTTTGAAATAGTAACCGACGAATATGTTGAAAATAAAAATCTTGTCGATTACTTTTAAAATAGTAACCGACAAATATGCTGAAAATGAAAATCTTGCCGATTACTTTTGAAATAGTAACCGACGAATGTGTTGAAAATAAATCATGCCGATTACCTTTGAAATAGTAACCGACGAATATGCTGAAAATAAATCATGTCGATTACTTTTGAAATAGTCACCGACGAATATGCTGAAAATAAAAATCTTGCCGATTACTTTTGAAATAGTAACCGACGAATGTCTTGAAAATAAATCATGCCGATTACTTTTGAAATAGTCACCGACGAATATGCTGAAAATAAAAATCTTGCTGATTACTTTTGAAATAGTAACCGACGAATGTGCTGAAAATAAATCATGCCGATTACTTTCGAAATAGTAAGCGACGAATATGTTGAAAATAAAAATCTTACCCATTACTTTTAAAATAGTAACCAACGAATGTACTGAAAATAAAGTCTTGCCGATTACTTTTGAAATAGTAACCGACGAATATGTTGAAAATAAAAATCTTGTCGATTACTTTTGAAATAGTAACCGACGAATGTGCAGAAAATAGATCATGCCGATTACTTTTGAAATAGTAACCGACGAACGTGTTGAAAATAAATCATGCCGATTACCTTTGAAAGAGTAACCGACGAATATGTTGAAAATAAAAATCTTGTCGATTACTTTTAAAATAGTAACTGACAAATATGCTGAAAATAAAAATCTTGCCGATTACTTTTGAAATAGTAACCGACGAATGTGTTGAAAATAAATCATGCCGATTACCTTTGAAATAGTAACCGACGAATATGCTGAAAATAAATCATGTCGATTACTTTTGAAATAGTCACCGACGAATATGCTGAAAATAAAAATCTTGCCGATTACTTTTGAAATAGTAACCGACGAATGTGCTGAAAATAAATCATGCCGATTACTTTTGAAATAATAAGCGACGAATATGTTGAAAATAAAAATCTTACCCATTACTTTTGAAATAGTAACAACGAATATGCTGAAAATAATGTCTTGCCGATTACTTTTGAAATAGTAACCGACGAATATGTTGAAAATAAAAATCTTGTCGATTACTTTTAAAATACTAACCGACAAATATGCTAAAAATAAAAATCTTGTCGATTACTTTTGAAAAAGTAACCGACAAATATGCTGAAAATAAAAATCTTGCCGATTACTTTTGAAAAAGTAACCGACAAATATGCTGAAAATAAAAATCTTGCCGATTACTTTTGAAATAGTCACCGACCAATATGCTGAAAATAAAAATCTTGCCGATTACTTTTGAAATAGTAACCGACGAATGTCTTGAAAATAAATCATGCCGATTACTTTTGAAATAGTCACCGACGAATATGCTGAAAATAAATCATGTCGATTACTTTTGAAATAGTCACCGACGAATATGCTGAAAATAAAAATCTTGCCGATTACTTTTGAAATAGTAACCGACGAATGTGCTGAAAATAAATCATGCCGATTACTTTTGAAATAATAAGCGACGAATATGTTGAAAATAAAAATCTTACCCATTACTTTTGAAATAGTAACAACGAATATGCTGAAAATAAAGTCTTGCCGATTACTTTTGAAATAGTAACCGACGAATATGTTGAAAATAAAAATCTTGTCGATTACTTTTGAAAAAGTAACCGACAAATATGCTGAAAATAAAAATCTTGCCGATTACTTTTGAAAAAGTAACCGACAAATATGCTGAAAATAAAAATCTTGCCGATTACTTTTGAAATAGTCACCGACCAATATGCTGAAAATAAAAATCTTGCCGATTACTTTTGAAATAGTAACCGACGAATGTCTTGAAAATAAATCATGCCGATTACTTTTGAATTAGTCACCGACGAATATGCTGAAAATAAAAATCTTGCTGATTACTTTTGAAATAGAAACCGACGAATGTGCTGAAAATAAATCATGCCGATTACTTTTGAAATAGTAAGCGACGAATATGTTGAAAATAAAAATCTTACCGATTACTTTTAAAATAGTAACCAACGAATGTACTGAAAATAAAGTCTTGCCGATTACTTTTGAAATAGTAACCGACGAATATGTTGAAAATAAAAATCTTGTCGATTACTTTTAAAATAGTAACCGACAAATATGCTGAAAAAAAAAATCTTGCCGATTACTTTTGAAATAGTCACCGACCAATATGCTGAAAATAAAAATCTTGCCGATTACTTTTGAAATAGTAACCGACGAATGTCTTGAAAATAAATCATGCCGATTACTTTTGAAATAGTCACCGACGAATATGCTGAAAATAAAAATCTTGCTGATTACTTTTGAAATAGTAACTGACGAATGTGCTGAAAATAAATCATGCCGATTACTTTCGAAATAGTAAGCGACGAATATGTTGAAAATAAAAATCTTACCCATTACTTTTAAAATAGTAACCAACGAATGTACTGAAAATAAAGTCTTGCCGATTACTTTTGAAATAGTAACCGACGAATATGTTGAAAATAAAAATCTTGTCGATTACTTTTGAAATAGTAACCGACGAATGTGCAGAAAATAGATCATGCCAATTACTTTTGAAATAGTAACCGACGAACGTGTTGAAAATAAATCATGCCGATTACCTTTGAAAGAGTAACCGACGAATATGTTGAAAATAAAAATCTTGTCGATTACTTTTAAAATAGTAACTGACAAATATGCTGAAAATAAAAATCTTGCCGATTACTTTTGAAATAGTAACCGACGAATGTGTTGAAAATAAATCATGCCGATTACCTTTGAAATAGTAACCGACGAATATGCTGAAAATAAATCATGTCGATTACTTTTGAAATAGTCACCGACGAATATGCTGAAAATAAAAATCTTGCCGATTACTTTTGAAATAGTAACCGACGAATGTGCTGAAAATAAATCATGCCGATTACTTTTGAAATAATAAGCGACGAATATGTTGAAAATAAAAATCTTACCCATTACTTTTGAAATAGTAACAACGAATATGCTGAAAATAATGTCTTGCCGATTACTTTTGAAATAGTAACCGACGAATATGTTGAAAATAAAAATCTTGTCGATTACTTTTAAAATAGTAACCGACAAATATGCTAAAAATAAAAATCTTGTCGATTACTTTTGAAAAAGTAACCGACAAATATGCTGAAAATAAAAATCTTGCCGATTACTTTTGAAAAAGTAACCGACAAATATGCTGAAAATAAAAATCTTGCCGATTACTTTTGAAATAGTCACCGACCAATATGCTGAAAATAAAAATCTTGCCGATTACTTTTGAAATAGTAACCGACGAATGTCTTGAAAATAAATCATGCCGATTACTTTTGAAATAGTCACCGACGAATATGCTGAAAATAAATCATGTCGATTACTTTTGAAATAGTCACCGACGAATATGCTGAAAATAAAAATCTTGCCGATTACTTTTGAAATAGTAACCGACGAATGTGCTGAAAATAAATCATGCCGATTACTTTTGAAATAATAAGCGACGAATATGTTGAAAATAAAAATCTTACCCATTACTTTTGAAATAGTAACAACGAATATGCTGAAAATAAAGTCTTGCCGATTACTTTTGAAATAGTAACCGACGAATATGTTGAAAATAAAAATCTTGTCGATTACTTTTAAAATAGTAACCGACAAATATGCTGAAAATAAAAATCTTGTCGATTACTTTTGAAAAAGTAACCGACAAATATGCTGAAAATAAAAATCTTGCCGATTACTTTTGAAAAAGTAACCGACAAATATGCTGAAAATAAAAATCTTGCCGATTACTTTTGAAATAGTCACCGACCAATATGCTGAAAATAAAAATCTTGCCGATTACTTTTGAAATAGTAACCGACGAATGTCTTGAAAATAAATCATGCCGATTACTTTTGAAATAGTCACCGACGAATATGCTGAAAATAAAAATCTTGCTGATTACTTTTGAAATAGAAACCGACGAATGTGCTGAAAATAAATCATGCCGATTACTTTCGAAATAGTAAGCGACGAATATGTTGAAAATAAAAATCTTACCGATTACTTTTAAAATAGTAACCAACGAATGTACTGAAAATAAAGTCTTGCCGATTACTTTTGAAATAGTAACCGACGAATATGTTGAAAATAAAAATCTTGTCGATTACTTTTAAAATAGTAACCGACAAATATGCTGAAAAAAAAAATCTTGCCGATTACTTTTGAAATAGTCACCGACCAATATGCTGAAAATAAAAATCTTGCCGATTACTTTTGAAATAGTAACCGACGAATGTCTTGAAAATAAATCATGCCGATTACTTTTGAAATAGTCACCGACGAATATGCTGAAAATAAAAATCTTGCTGATTACTTTTGAAATAGTAACTGACGAATGTGCTGAAAATAAATCATGCCGATTACTTTCGAAATAGTAAGCGACGAATATGTTGAAAATAAAAATCTTACCCATTACTTTTAAAATAGTAACCAACGAATGTACTGAAAATAAAGTCTTGCCGATTACTTTTGAAATAGTAACCGACGAATATGTTGAAAATAAAAATCTTGTCGATTACTTTTGAAATAGTAACCGACGAATGTGCAGAAAATAGATCATGCCGATTACTTTTGAAATAGTAACCGACGAACGTGTTGAAAATAAATCATGCCGATTACCTTTGAAAGAGTAACCGACGAATATGTTGAAAATAAAAATCGTGTCGATTACTTTTAAAATAGTAACTGACAAATATGCTGAAAATAAAAATCTTGCCGATTACTTTTGAAATAGTAACCGACGAATGTGTTGAAAATAAATCATGCCGATTACCTTTGAAATAGTAACCGACGAATATGCTGAAAATAAATCATGTCGATTACTTTTGAAATAGTCACCGACGAATATGCTGAAAATAAAAATCTTGCCGATTACTTTTGAAATAGTAACCGACGAATGTGCTGAAAATAAATCATGCCGATTACTTTTGAAATAATAAGCGATGAATATGTTGAAAATAAAAATCTTACCCATTACTTTTGAAATAGTAACAACGAATATGCTGAAAATAAAGTCTTGCCGATTACTTTTGAAATAGTAACCGACGAATATGTTGAAAATAAAAATCTTGCCGATTACTTTTAAAATAGTAACCGACAAATACGCTAAAAATAAAAATCTTGTCGATTACTTTTGAAAAAGTAACCGACAAATATGCTGAAAATAAAAATCTTGCCGATTACTTTTGAAAAAGTAACCGACAAATATGCTGAAAATAAAAATCTTGCCGATTACTTTTGAAATAGTCACCGACCAATATGCTGAAAATAAAAATCTTGCCGATTACTTTTGAAATAGTAACCGACGAATGTCTTGAAAATAAATCATGCCGATTACTTTTGAAATAGTCACCGACGAATATGCTGAAAATAAATCATGTCGATTACTTTTGAAATAGTCACCGACGAATATGCTGAAAATAAAAATCTTGCCGATTACTTTTGAAATAGTAACCGACGAATGTGCTGAAAATAAATCATGCCGATTACTTTTGAAATAATAAGCGACGAATATGTTGAAAATAAAAATCTTACCCATTACTTTTGAAATAGTAACAACGAATATGCTGAAAATAAAGTCTTGTCGATTACTTTTGAAATAGTAACCGACGAATATGTTGAAAATAAAAATCTTGTCGATTACTTTTAAAATAGTAACCGACAAATATGCTGAAAATAAAAATCTTGTCGATTACTTTTGAAAAAGTAACCGACAAATATGCTGAAAATAAAAATCTTGCCGATTACTTTTGAAAAAGTAACCGACAAATATGCTGAAAATAAAAATCTTGCCGATTACTTTTGAAATAGTCACCGACTAATATGCTGAAAATAAAAATCTTGCCGATTACTTTTGAAATAGTAACCGACGAATGTCTTGAAAATAAATCATGCCGATTACTTTTGAAATAGTCACCGACGAATATGCTGAAAATAAAAATCTTGCTGATTACTTTTGAAATAGAAACCGACGAATGTGCTGAAAATAAATCATGCCGATTACTTTCGAAATAGTAAGCGACGAATATGTTGAAAATAAAAATCTTACCGATTACTTTTAAAATAGTAACCAACGAATGTACTGAAAATAAAGTCTTGCCGATTACTTTTGAAATAGTAACCGACGAATATGTTGAAAATAAAAATCTTGTCGATTACTTTTAAAATAGTAACCGACAAATATGCTGGAAAAAAAAATCTTGCCGATTACTTTTGAAATAGTCACCGACCAATATGCTGAAAATAAAAATCTTGCCGATTACTTTTGAAATAGTAACCGACGAATGTCTTGAAAATAAATCATGCCGATTACTTTTGAAATAGTCACCGACGAATATGCTGAAAATAAAAATCTTGCTGATTACTTTTGAAATAGTAACCGACGAATGTGCTGAAAATAAATCATGCCGATTACTTTCGAAATAGTAAGCGACGAATATGTTGAAAATAAAAATCTTACCCATTACTTTTAAAATAGTAACCATCGAATGTACTGAAAATAAAGTCTTGCCGATTACTTTTGAAATAGTAACCGACGAATATGTTGAAAATAAAAATCTTGTCGATTACTTTTGAAATAGTAACCGACGAATGTGCAGAAAATAGATCATGTCGATTACTTTTGAAATAGTAACCGACGAACGTGTTGAAAATAAATCATGCCGATTACCTTTGAAAGAGTAACCGACGAATATGTTGAAAATAAAAATCTTGTCGATTACTTTTAAAATAGTAACCGACAAATATGTTGAAAATAAAAATCTTGCCAATTACTTTTGAAATAGTAACCGACGAATGTGTTGAAAATAAATCATGCCGATTACCTTTGAAATAGTAACCGACGAATATGCTGAAAATAAATCATGTCGATTACTTTTGAAATAGTAACCGACGAATATGTTGAAAATAAAAATCTTGTCGATTACTTTTAAAATAGTAACCGACAAATATGCTGAAAATAAAAATCTTGTCGATTACTTTTGAAAAAGTAACCGACAAATATGCTGAAAATAAAAATCTTGCCGATTACTTTTGAAAAAGTAACCGACAAATATGCTGAAAATAAAAATCTTGCCGATTACTTTTGAAATAGTCACCGACTAATATGCTGAAAATAAAAATCTTGCCGATTACTTTTGAAATAGTAACCGACGAATGTCTTGAAAATAAATCATGCCGATTACTTTTGAAATAGTCACCGACGAATATGCTGAAAATAAAAATCTTGCTGATTACTTTTGAAATAGAAACCGACGAATGTGCTGAAAATAAATCATGCCGATTACTTTCGAAATAGTAAGCGACGAATATGTTGAAAATAAAAATCTTACCGATTACTTTTAAAATAGTAACCGACAAATATGCTGGAAAAAAAAATCTTGCCGATTACTTTTGAAATAGTCACCGACCAATATGCTGAAAATAAAAATCTTGCCGATTACTTTTGAAATAGTAACCGACGAATGTCTTGAAAATAAATCATGCCGATTACTTTTGAAATAGTCACCGACGAATATGCTGAAAATAAAAATCTTGCTGATTACTTTTGAAATAGTATCCGACGAATGTGCTGAAAATAAATCATGCCGATTACTTTCGAAATAGTAAGCGACGAATATGTTGAAAATAAAAATCTTACCCATTACTTTTAAAATAGTAACCAACGAATGTACTGAAAATAAAGTCTTGCCGATTACTTTTGAAATAGTAACCGACGAATATGTTGAAAATAAAAATCTTGTCGATTACTTTTGAAATAGTAACCGACGAATGTGCAGAAAATAGATCATGCCGATTACTTTTGAAATAGTAACCGACGAACGTGTTGAAAATAAATCATGCCGATTACCTTTGAAAGAGTAACCGACGAATATGTTGAAAATAAAAATCTTGTCGATTACTTTTAAAATAGTAACCGACAAATATGTTGAAAATAAAAATCTTGCCAATTACTTTTGAAATAGTAACCGACGAATATGTTGAAAATAAAAATCTTGTCGATTACTTTTAAAATAGTAACCGACAAATATGCTGGAAAAAAAAATCTTGCCGATTACTTTTGAAATAGTCACCGACCAATATGCTGAAAATAAAAATCTTGCCGATTACTTTTGAAATAGTAACCGACGAATATGCTGAAAATAAAAATCTTACTGATTACTTTTGAAATAGTAACCGACGAATGTGCTGAAAATAAATCATGCCGATTACTTTCGAAATAGTAAGCGACGAATATGTTGAAAATAAAAATCTTACCCATTACTTTTAAAATAGTAACCAACGAATGTACTGAAAATAAAGTCTTGCCGATTACTTTTGAAATAGTAACCGACGAATATGTTGAAAATAAAAATCTTGTCGATTACTTTTGAAATAGTAACCGACGAATGTGCAGAAAATAGATCATGCCGATTACTTTTGAAATAGTAACCGACGAACGTGTTGAAAATAAATCATGCCGATTACCTTTGAAAGAGTAACCGACGAATATGTTGAAAATAAAAATCTTGTCGATTACTTTTAAAATAGTAACCGACAAATATGTTGAAAATAAAAATCTTGCCAATTACTTTTGAAATAGTAACCGACGAATGTGTTGAAAATAAATCATGCCGATTACCTTTGAAATAGTAACCGACGAATATGCTGAAAATAAATCATGTCGATTACTTTTGAAATAGTCACCGACGAATATGCTGAAAATAAAAATCTTGCCGATTACTTTTGAAATAGTAACCGACGAATGTGCTGAAAATAAATCATGCCGATTACTTTTGAAATAATAAGCGACGAATATGTTGAAAATAAAAATCTTACCCATTACTTTTGAAATAGTAACAACGAATATGCTGAAAATAAAGTCTTGCCGATTACTTTTGAAATAGTAACCGACGAATATGTTGAAAATAAAAATCTTGTCGATTACTTTTAAAATAGTAACCGACAAATATGCTGAAAATAAAAATCTTGTCGATTACTTTTGAAAAAGTAACCGACAAATATGCTGAAAATAAAAATCTTGCCGATTACTTTTGAAAAAGTAACCGACAAATATGCTGAAAATAAAAATCTTGTCGATTACTTTTGAAATAGTCACCGACCAATATGCTGAAAATAAAAATCTTGCCGATTACTTTTGAAATAGTAACCTACGAATGTCTTGAAAATAAATCATGCCGATTACTTTTGAAATAGTCACCGACGAATATGCTGAAAATAAAAATCTTGCTGATTACTTTTGAAATAGAAACCGACGAATGTGCTGAAAATAAATCATGCCGATTACTTTCGAAATAGTAAGCGACGAATATGTTGAAAATAAAAATCTTACCGATTACTTTTAAAATAGTAACCAACGAATGTACTGAAAATAAAGTCTTGCCGATTACTTTTGAAATAGTAACCGACGAATATGTTGAAAATAAAAATCTTGTCGATTACTTTTAAAATAGTAACCGACAAATATGCTGAAAATGAAAATCTTGCCGATTACTTTTGAAATAGTAACCGACGAATGTGTTGAAAATAAATCATGCCGATTACCTTTGAAATAGTAACCGACGAATATGCTGAAAATAAATCATGTCGATTACTTTTGAAATAGTCACCGACGAATATGCTGAAAATAAAAATCTTGCCGATTACTTTTGAAATAGTAAGCAACGAATGTGCTGAAAATAAATCATGCCGATTACTTTTGAAATAATAAGCGACGAATATGTTGAAAATAAAAATCTTACCCATTACTTTTGAAATAGTAACCAACGAATATGCTGAAAATAAAGTCTTGTCGATTACTTTTGAAATAGTAACCGACGAATATGTTGAAAATAAAAATCTTGTCGATTACTTTTAAAATAGTAACCGACAAATATGCTGAAAATAAAAATCTTGCCGATTACATTTGAAATAGTCACCGACGAATATGCTGAAAATAAAAATCTTGCCGATTACTTTTGAAATAGTAACCGACGAATGTGCTGAAAATAAATCATGCAGATTACTTTTGAAATAGTAAGCGACGAATATGTTGGAAATAAAAATCTTACCGATTACTTTTAAAAAAGTAACCAATGAATGTGCTGAAAATAAAGTCATGCCGATTACTTTTGAAATAGTAACCGACGAATATGTTGAAAATAAAAATCTTGCCGATTAGTTTTGAAATAGTAACCGACGAATGTGCCAAAAATAAAGTCTTGTCGTTTACTTTTAAAATAGTAACCGACAAATATGCTGAAAATAAAGTCTTGCCGATTACTTTTGAAATAGTAACCGACGAATATGTTGAAAATAAAAATCTTGTCGATTACTTTTAAAATAGTAACCGACAAATATGCTGAAAATAAAAATCTTGTCGATTACTTTTGAAAAAGTAACCGACAAATATGCTGAAAATAAAAATCTTGCCGATTACTTTTGAAAAAGTAACCGACAAATATGCTGAAAATAAAAATCTTGCCGATTACTTTTGAAATAGTCACCGACCAATATGCTGAAAATAAAAATCTTGCCGATTACTTTTGAAATAGTAACCGACGAATGTCTTGAAAATAAATCATGCCGATTACTTTTGAAATAGTCACCGACGAATATGCTGAAAATAAAAATCTTGCTGATTACTTTTGAAATAGTAACCGACGAATGTGCTGAAAATAAATCATGCCAATTACTTTCGAAATAGTAAGCGACGAATATGTTGAAAATAAAAATCTTACCCATTACTTTTAAAATAGTAACCAACGAATGTACTGAAAATAAAGTCTTGCCGATTACTTTTGAAATAGTAACCGACGAATATGTTGAAAATAAAAATCTTGTCGATTACTTTTGAAATAGTAACCGACGAATGTGCAGAAAATAGATCATGCCGATTACTTTTGAAATAGTAACCGACGAACGTGTTGAAAATAAATCATGCCGATTACCTTTGAAAGAGTAACCGACGAATATGTTGAAAATAAAAATCTTGTCGATTACTTTTAAAATAGTAACTGACAAATATGCTGAAAATAAAAATCTTGCCGATTACTTTTGAAATAGTAACCGACGAATGTGTTGAAAATAAATCATGCCGATTACCTTTGAAATAGTAACCGACGAATATGCTGAAAATAAATCATGTCGATTACTTTTGAAATAGTCACCGACGAATATGCTGAAAATAAAAATCTTGCCGATTACTTTTGAAATAGTAACCGACGAATGTGCTGAAAATAAATCATGCCGATTACTTTTGAAATAATAAACGACGAATATGTTGAAAATAAAAATCTTACCCATTACTTTTGAAATAGTAACAACGAATATGCTGAAAATAAAGTCTTGCCGATTACTTTTGAAATAGTAACCGACGAATATGTTGAAAATAAAAATCTTGTCGATTACTTTTAAAATAGTAACCGACAAATATGCTGAAAATAAAAATCTTGTCGATTACTTTTGAAAAAGTAACCGACAAATATGCTGAAAATAAAAATCTTGCCGATTACTTTTGAAAAAGTAACCGACAAATATGCTGAAAATAAAAATCTTGCCGATTACTTTTGAAATAGTCACCGACCAATATGCTGAAAATAAAAATCTTGCCGATTACTTTTGAAATAGTAACCGACGAATGTGCTGAAAATAAATCATGCAGATTACTTTTGAAATAGTAAGCGACGAATATGTTGGAAATAAAAATCTTACCGATTACTTTTAAAAAAGTAACCAATGAATGTGCTGAAAATAAAGTCATGCCGATTACTTTGAAATAGTAACCGACGAATATGTTGAAAATAAAAATCTTGCCGATTAGTTTTGAAATAGTAACCGACGAATGTGCCGAAAATAAAGTCTTGTCGATTACTTTTAAAATAGTAACCGACAAATATGCTGAAAATAAAGTCTTGCCGATTACTTTTGAAATAGTAACCGACGAATATGTTGAAAATAAAAATCTTGTCGATTACTTTTAAAATAGTAACCGACAAATATGCTGAAAATAAAAATCTTGTCGATTACTTTTGAAAAAGTAACCGACAAATATGCTGAAAATAAAAATCTTGCCGATTACTTTTGAAAAAGTAACCGACAAATATGCTGAAAATAAAAATCTTGCCGATTACTTTTGAAATAGTCACCGACCAATATGCTGAAAATAAAAATCTTGCCGATTACTTTTGAAATAGTAACCGACGAATGTCTTGAAAATAAATCATGTCGATTACTTTTGAAATAGTCACACACGAATATGCTGAAAATAAAAATCTTGCTGATTACTTTTGAAATAGAAACCGACGAATGTGCTGAAAATAAATCATGCCGATTACTTTCAAAATAGTAAGCGACGAATATGTTGAAAATAAAAATCTTACCGATTACTTTTAAAATAGTAACCAACGAATGTACTGAAAATAAAGTCTTGCCGATTACTTTTGAAATAGTAACCGACGAATATGTTGAAAATAAAAATCTTGTCGATTACTTTTAAAATAGTAACCGACAAATATGCTGAAAATGAAAATCTTGCCGATTAAT
Source organism: Medicago lupulina (assembly GCA_958299785.1). NCBI lineage: Eukaryota > Viridiplantae > Streptophyta > Magnoliopsida > Fabales > Fabaceae > Medicago > Medicago lupulina. The sequence goes on along the minus strand of OY283141.1, from coordinate 39,170,023 downwards.
TTTGAAATAGTAACCGACGAATGTGTTGAAAATAAATCATGCCGATTACCTTTGAAATAGTAACCGACGAATATGCTGAAAATAAATCATGTCGATTACTTTTGAAATAGTCACCGACGAATATGCTGAAAATAAAAATCTTCCCGATTACTTTTGAAATAGTAACCAACGAATGTGCTGAAAATAAATCATGCCGATTACTTTTGAAATAATAAGCGACGAATATGTTGAAAATAAAAATCTTACCCATTACTTTTGAAATAGTCACCAACGAATATGCTGAAAATAAAGTCTTGTCGATTACTTTTGAAATAGTAACCGACGAATATGTTGAAAATAAAAATCTTGTCGATTACTTTTAAAATAGTAACCGACAAATATGCTGAAAATAAAAATCTTGTCGATTACTTTTGAAAAAGTAACCGACAAATATGCTGAAAATAAAAATCTTGTCGATTACTTTTGAAAAAGTAACCGACAAATATGCTGAAAAAAAAAATCTTGCCGATTACTTTTGAAATAGTCACCGACCAATATGCTGAAAATAAAAATCTTGCCGATTACTTTTGAAATAGTAACCGACGAATGTGCTGAAAATAAATCATGCCGATTACTTTCGAAATAGTAAGCGACGAATATGTTGAAAATAAAAATCTTACCCATTACTTTTAAAATAGTAACCAACGAATGTACTGAAAATAAAGTCTTGCCGATTACTTTTGAAATAGTAACCGACGAATATGTTGAAAATAAAAATCTCGTCGATTACTTTTTAAATAGTAACCGACGAATGTGCAGAAAATAGATCATGCCGATTACTTTTGAAATAGTAACCGACGAACGTGTTGAAAATAAATCATGCCGATTACCTTTGAAAGAGTAACCGACGAATATGTTGAAAATAAAAATCTTGTCGATTACTTTTAAAATAGTAACTGACAAATATGCTGAAAATAAAAATCTTGCCGATTACTTTTGAAATAGTAACCGACGAATGTGTTGAAAATAAATCATGCCGATTACCTTTGAAATAGTAACCGACGAATATGCTGAAAATAAATCATGTCGATTACTTTTGAAATAGTCACCGACGAATATGCTGAAAATAAAAATCTTGCCGATTACTTTTGAAATAGTAACCGACGAATGTGCTGAAAATAAATCATGCCGATTACTTTTGAAATAATAAGCGACGAATATGTTGAAAATAAAAATCTTGCCGATTACTTTTAAAAAAGTAACCAATGAATGTGCTGAAAATAAAGTCATGCCGATTACTTTTGAAATAGTAACCGACGAATATGTTGAAAATAAAAATCTTGCCGATTAGTTTTGAAATAGTAACCGACGAATGTGCTGAAAATAAAGTCTTGTCGATTACTTTTAAAATAGTAACCGACAAATATGCTGAAAATAAAGTCTTGCCGATTACTTTTGAAATAGTAACCGACGAATATGTTGAAAATAAAAATCTTGTCGATTACTTTTAAAATAGTAACCGACAAATATGCTGAAAATAAAAATCTTGTCGATTACTTTTGAAAAAGTAACCGACAAATATGCTGAAAATAAAAATCTTGCCGATTACTTTTGAAAAAGTAACCGACAAATATGCTGAAAATAAAAATCTTGCCGATTACTTTTGAAATAGTCACCGACCAATATACTGAAAATAAAAATCTTGCCGATTACTTTTGAAATAGTAACCGACGAATGTCTTGAAAATAAATCATGCCGATTACTTTTGAAATAGTCACCGACGAATATGCTGAAAATAAAAATCTTGCTGATTACTTTTGAAATAGAAACCGACGAATGTGCTGAAAATAAATCATGCCGATTACTTTCGAAATAGTAAGCGACGAATATGTTGAAAATAAAAATCTTACCGATTACTTTTAAAATAGTAACCAACGAATGTACGGAAAATAAAGTCTTGCCGATTACTTTTGAAATAGTAACCGACGAATATGTTGAAAATAAAAATCTTGTCGATTACTTTTAAAATAGTAACCGACAAATATGCTGAAAATGAAAATCTTGCCGATTACTTTTGAAATAGTAACCGACGAATGTCTTGAAAATAAATCATGCTGATTACCTTTGAAATAGTAACCGACGAATATGCTGAAAATAAATCATGTCGATTACTTTTGAAATAGTCACCGACGAATATGCTGAAAATAAAAATCTTACCGATTACTTTTAAAATAGTAACCAACGAATGTACTGAAAATAAAGTCTTGCCGATTACTTTTGAAATAGTAACCGACGAATATGTTGAAAATAAAAATCTTGTCGATTACTTTTAAAATAGTAACCGACAAATATGCTGAAAATGAAAATCTTGCCGATTAATTTTGAAATAGTAACCGACGAATGTGTTGAAAATAAATCATGCCGATTACCTTTGAAATAGTAACCGACGAATATGCTGAAAATAAATCATGTCGATTACTTTTGAAATAGTCACCGACGAATATGCTGAAAATAAAAATCTTGCCGATTACTTTTGAAATAGTAACCAACGAATGTGCTGAAAATAAATCATGCCGATTACTTTTGAAATAATAAGCGACGAATATGTTGAAAATAAAAATCTTACCCATTACTTTTGAAATAGTCACCAACGAATATGCTGAAAATAAAGTCTTGTCGATTACTTTTGAAATAGTAACCGACGAATATGTTGAAAATAAAAATCTTGTCGATTACTTTTAAAATAGTAACCGACAAATATGCTGAAAATAAAAATCTTGTCGATTACTTTTGAAAAAGTAACCGACAAATATGCTGAAAATAAAAATCTTGTCGATTACTTTTGAAAAAGTAACCGACAAATATGCTGAAAAAAAAAATCTTGCCGATTACTTTTGAAGTAGTCACCGACCAATATGCTGAAAATAAAAATCTTGCCGATTACTTTTGAAATAGTAACCGACGAATGTCTTGAAAATAAATCATGCCGATTACTTTTGAAATAGTCACCGACGAATATGCTGAAAATAAAAATCTTGCTGATTACTTTTGAAATAGTAACCGACGAATGTGCTGAAAATAAATCATGCCGATTACTTTCGAAATAGTAAGCGACGAATATGTTGAAAATAAAAATCTTACCCATTACTTTTAAAATAGTAACCAACGAATGTACTGAAAATAAAGTCTTGCCGATTACTTTTGAAATAGTAACCGACAAATATGTTGAAAATAAAAATCTTGTCGATTACTTTTTAAATAGTAACCGACGAATGTGCAGAAAATAGATCATGCCGATTACTTTTGAAATAGTAACCGACGAACGTGTTGAAAATAAATCATGCCGATTACCTTTGAAAGAGTAACCGACGAATATGTTGAAAATAAAAATCTTGTCGATTACTTTTAAAATAGTAACTGACAAATATGCTGAAAATAAAAATCTTGCCGATTACTTTTGAAATAGTAACCGACGAATGTTGTGAAAATAAATCATGCCGATTACCTTTGAAATAGTAACCGACGAATATGCTGAAAATAAATCATGTCGATTACTTTTGAAATAGTCACCGACGAATATGCTGAAAATAAAAATCTTGCCGATTACTTTTGAAATAGTAACCGACGAATGTGCTGAAAATAAATCATGCCGATTACTTTTGAAATAATAAGCGACGAATATGTTGAAAATAAAAATCTTGCCGATTACTTTTAAAAAAGTAACCAATGAATGTGCTGAAAATAAAGTCATGCCGATTACTTTTGAAATAGTAACCGACGAATATGTTGAAAATAAAAATCTTGCCGATTAGTTTTGAAATAGTAACCGACGAATGTGCTGAAAATAAAGTCTTGTCGATTACTTTTAAAATAGTAACCGACAAATATGCTGAAAATAAAGTCTTGCCGATTACTTTTGAAATAGTAACCGACGAATATGTTGAAAATAAAAATCTTGTCGATTACTTTTAAAATAGTAACCGACAAATATGCTGAAAATAAAAATCTTGTCGATTACTTTTGAAAAAGTAACCGACAAATATGCTGAAAATAAAAATCTTGCCGATTACTTTTGAAAAAGTAACCGACAAATATGCTGAAAATAAAAATCTTGCCGATTACTTTTGAAATAGTCACCGACCAATATACTGAAAATAAAAATCTTGCCGATTACTTTTGAAATAGTAACCGACGAATGTCTTGAAAATAAATCATGCCGATTACTTTTGAAATAGTCACCGACGAATATGCTGAAAATAAAAATCTTGCTGATTACTTTTGAAATAGAAACCGACGAATGTGCTGAAAATAAATCATGCCGATTACTTTCGAAATAGTAAGCGACGAATATGTTGAAAATAAAAATCTTACCGATTACTTTTAAAATAGTAACCAACGAATGTACGGAAAATAAAGTCTTGCCGATTACTTTTGAAATAGTAACCGACGAATATGTTGAAAATAAAAATCTTGTCGATTACTTTTAAAATAGTAACCGACAAATATGCTGAAAATGAAAATCTTGCCGATTACTTTTGAAATAGTAACCGACGAATGTGTTGAAAATAAATCATGCCGATTACCTTTGAAATAGTAACCGACGAATATGCTGAAAATAAATCATGTCGATTACTTTTGAAATAGTCACCGACGAATATGCTGAAAATAAAAATCTTGCCGATTACTTTTGAAATAGTAACCAACGAATGTGCTGAAAATAAATCATGCCGATTACTTTTGAAATAATAAGCGACGAATATGTTGAAAATAAAAATCTTACCCATTACTTTTGAAATAGTCACCAACGAATATGCTGAAAATAAAGTCTTGTCGATTACTTTTGAAATAGTAACCGACGAATATGTTGAAAATAAAAATCTTGTCGATTACTTTTAAAATAGTAACCGACAAATATGCTGAAAATAAAAATCTTGTCGATTACTTTTGATAAAGTAACCGAGAAATATGCTGAAAATAAAAATCTTGTCGATTACTTTTGAAAAAGTAACCGACAAATATGCTGAAAAAAAAAATCTTGCCGATTACTTTTGAAATAGTCACCGACCAATATGCTGAAAATAAAAATCTTGCCAATTACTTTTGAAATAGTAACCGACGAATGTCTTGAAAATAAATCATGCCGATTACTTTTGAAATAGTCACCGACGAATATGCTGAAAATAAAAATCTTGCTGATTACTTTTGAAATAGAAACCGACGAATGTGCTGAAAATAAATCATGCCGATTACTTTCGAAATAGTAAGCGACGAATATGTTGAAAATAAAAATCTTACCGATTACTTTTAAAATAGTAACCAACGAATGTACGGAAAATAAAGTCTTGCCGATTACTTTTGAAATAGTAACCGACGAATATGTTAAAAATAAAAATCTTGTCGATTACTTTTAAAATAGTAACCGACAAATATGCTGAAAATGAAAATCTTGCCGATTACTTTTGAAATAGTAACCGACGAATGTGTTGAAAATAAATCATGCCGATTACCTTTCAAATAGTAACCGACGAATATGCTGAAAATAAATCATGTCGATTACTTTTGAAATAGTCACCGACGAATATGCTGAAAATAAAAATCTTGCCGATTACTTTTGAAATAGTAACCAACGAATGTGCTGAAAATAAATCATGCCGATTACTTTTGAAATAATAAGCGACGAATATGTTGAAAATAAAAATCTTACCCATTACTTTTGAAATAGTCACCAACGAATATGCTGAAAATAAAGTCTTGTCGATTACTTTTGAAATAGTAACCGACGAATATGTTGAAAATTAAAATCTTGTCGATTACTTTTAAAATAGTAACCGACAAATATGCTGAAAATAAAAATCTTGTCGATTACTTTTGAAAAAGTAACCGACAAATATGCTGAAAATAAAAATCTTGTCGATTACTTTTGAAAAAGTAACCGACAAATATGCTGAAAAAAAAAATCTTGCCGATTACTTTTGAAATAGTCACCGACCAATATGCTGAAAATAAAAATCTTGCCGATTACTTTTGAAATAGTAACCGACGAATGTCTTGAAAATAAATCATGCCGATTACTTTTGAAATAGTCACCGACGAATATGCTGAAAATAAAAATCTTGCTGATTACTTTTGAAATAGTAACCGACGAATGTGCTGAAAATAAATCATGCCGATTACTTTCGAAATAGTAAGCGACGAATATGTTGAAAATAAAAATCTTACCCATTACTTTTAAAATAGTAACCAACGAATGTACTGAAAATAAAGTCTTGCCGATTACTTTTGAAATAGTAACCGACGAATATGTTGAAAATAAAAATCTTGTCGATTACTTTTTAAATAGTAACCGACGAATGTGCAGAAAATAGATCATGCCGATTACTTTTGAAATAGTAACCGACGAACGTGTTGAAAATAAATCATGCCGATTACCTTTGAAAGAGTAACCGACGAATATGTTGAAAATAAAAATCTTGTCGATTACTTTTAAAATAGTAACTGACAAATATGCTGAAAATAAAAATCTTGCCGATTACTTTTGAAATAGTAACCGACGAATGTGTTGAAAATAAATCATGCCGATTACCTTTGAAATAGTAACCGACGAATATGCTGAAAATAAATCATGTCGATTACTTTTGAAATAGTCACCGACGAATATGCTGAAAATAAAAATCTTGCCGATTACTTTTGAAATAGTAACCGACGAATGTGCTGAAAATAAATCATGCCGATTACTTTTGAAATAATAAGCGACGAATATGTTGAAAATAAAAATCTTGCCGATTACTTTTAAAAAAGTAACCAATAAATGTGCTGAAAATAAAGTCATGCCGATTACTTTTGAAATAGTAACCGACGAATATGTTGAAAATAAAAATCTTGCCGATTAGTTTTGAAATAGTAACCGACGAATGTGCTGAAAATAAAGTCTTGTCGATTACTTTTAAAATAGTAACCGACAAATATGCTGAAAATAAAGTCTTGCCGATTACTTTTGAAATAGTAACCGACGAATATGTTGAAAATAAAAATCTTGTCGATTACTTTTAAAATAGTAACCGACAAATATGCTGAAAATAAAAATCTTGTCGATTACTTTTGAAAAAGTAACCGACAAATATGCTGAAAATAAAAATCTTGCCGATTACTTTTGAAAAAGTAACCGACAAATATGCTGAAAATAAAAATCTTGCCGATTACTTTTGAAATAGTCACCGACCAATATACTGAAAATAAAAATCTTGCCGATTACTTTTGAAATAGTAACCGACGAATGTCTTGAAAATAAATCATGCCGATTACTTTTGAAATAGTCACCGACGAATATGCTGAAAATAAAAATCTTGCTGATTACTTTTGAAATAGAAACCGACGAATGTGCTGAAAATAAATCTTGCCGATTACTTTTGAAATAGTAACCGACGAATATGTTGAAAATAAAAATCTTGTCGATTACTTTTAAAATAGTAACCGACAAATATGCTGAAAATGAAAATCTTGCCGATTACTTTTGAAATAGTAACCGACGAATGTGTTGAAAATAAATCATGCCGATTACCTTTGAAATAGTAACCGACGAATATGCTGAAAATAAATCATGTCGATTACTTTTGAAATAGTCACCGACGAATATGCTGAAAATAAAAATCTTGCCGATTACTTTTGAAATAGTAACCAACGAATGTGCTGAAAATAAATCATGCCGATTACTTTTGAAATAATAAGCGACGAATATGTTGAAAATAAAAATCTTACCCATTACTTTTGAAATAGTCACCAACGAATATGCTGAAAATAAAGTCTTGTCGATTACTTTTGAAATAGTAACCGACGAATATGTTGAAAATAAAAATCTTGTTGATTACTTTTTAAATAGTAACCGACGAATGTGCAGAAAATAGATCATGCCGATTACTTTTGAAATAGTAACCGACGAACGTGTTGAAAATAAATCATGTCGATTACCTTTGAAAGAGTAACCGACGAATATGTTGAAAATAAAAATCTTGTCGATTACTTTTAAAATAGTAACTGACAAATATGCTGAAAATAAAAATCTTGCCGATTACTTTTGAAATAGTAACCGACGAATGTGTTGAAAATAAATCATGCCGATTACCTTTGAAATAGTAACCGACGAATATGCTGAAAATAAATCATGTCGATTACTTTTGAAATAGTCACCGACGAATATGCTGAAAATAAAAATCTTGCCGATTACTTTTGAAATAGTAACCAACGAATGTGCTGAAAATAAATCATGCCGATTACTTTTGAAATAATAAGCGACGAATATGTTGAAAATAAAAATCTTACCCATTACTTTTGAAATAGTCACCAACGAATATGCTGAAAATAAAGTCTTGTCGATTACTTTTGAAATAGTAACCGACGAATATGTTGAAAATAAAAATCTTGTCGATTACTTTTAAAATAGTAACCGACAAATATGCTGAAAATAAAAATCTTGTCGATTACTTTTGAAAAAGTAACCGACAAATATGCTTAAAATAAAAATCTTGCCGATTACTTTTGAAATAGTCACCGACCAATATGCTGAAAATAAAAATCTTGCCGATTACTTTTGAAATAGTAACCGACGAATGTCTTGAAAATAAATCATGCCGATTACTTTTGAAATAGTCACCGACGAATATGCTGAAAATAAAAATCTTGCTGATTACTTTTGAAATAGTAACCGACGAATGTGCTGAAAATAAATCATGCCGATTACTTTCGAAATAGTAAGCGACGAATATGTTGAAAATAAAAATCTTACCCATTACTTTTAAAATAGTAACCAACGAATGTACTGAAAATAAAGTCTTGCCGATTACTTTTGAAATAGTAACCGACGAATATGTTGAAAATAAAAATCTTGTCGATTACTTTTGAAATAGTAACCGACGAATGTGCAGAAAATAGATCATGCCGATTACTTTTGAAATAGTAACCGACGAACGTGTTGAAAATAAATCATGCCGATTACCTTTGAAAGAGTAACCGACGAATATGTTGAAAATAAAAATCTTGTCGATTACTTTTAAAATAGTAACTGAGAAATATGCTGAAAATAAAAATCTTGCCGATTACTTTTGAAATAGTAACCGACGAATGTGTTGAAAATAAATCATGCCGATTACCTTTGAAATAGTAACCGACGAATATGCTGAAAATAAATCATGTCGATTACTTTTGAAATAGTCACCGACGAATATGCTGAAAATAAAAATCTTGCCGATTACTTTTGAAATAGTAACCAACGAATGTGCTGAAAATAAATCATGCCGATTACTTTTGAAATAATAAGCGACGAATATGTTGAAAATAAAAATCTTGCCGATTACTTTTGAAATAGTCACCAACGAATATGCTGAAAATAAAGTCTTGTCGATTACTTTTGAAATAGTAACCGACGAATATGTTGAAAATAAAAATCTTGTTGATTACTTTTTAAATAGTAACCGACGAATGTGCAGAAAATAGATCATGCCGATTACTTTTGAAATAGTAACCGACGAACGTGTTGAAAATAAATCATGTCGATTACCTTTGAAAGAGTAACCGACGAATATGTTGAAAATAAAAATCTTGTCGATTACTTTTAAAATAGTAACTGACAAATATGCTGAAAATAAAAATCTTGCCGATTACTTTTGAAATAGTAACCGACGAATGTGTTGAAAATAAATCATGCCGATTACCTTTGAAATAGTAACCGACGAATATGCTGAAAATAAATCATGTCGATTACTTTTGAAATAGTCACCGACGAATATGCTGAAAATAAAAATCTTGCCGATTACTTTTGAAATAGTAACCAACGAATGTGCTGAAAATAAATCATGCCGATTACTTTTGAAATAATAAGCGACGAATATGTTGAAAATAAAAATCTTACCCATTACTTTTGAAATAGTCACCAACGAATATGCTGAAAATAAAGTCTTGTCGATTACTTTTGAAATAGTAACCGACGAATATGTTGAAAATAAAAATCTTGTCGATTACTTTTAAAATAGTAACCGACAAATATGCTGAAAATAAAAATCTTGTCGATTACTTTTGAAAAAGTAACCGACAAATATGCTTAAAATAAAAATCTTGCCGATTACTTTTGAAATAGTCACCGACCAATATGCTGAAAATAAAAATCTTGCCGATTACTTTTGAAATAGTAACCGACGAATGTCTTGAAAATAAATCATGCCGATTACTTTTGAAATAGTCACCGACGAATATGCTGAAAATAAAAATCTTGCTGATTACTTTTGAAATAGTAACCGACGAATGTGCTGAAAATAAATCATGCCGATTACTTTCGAAATAGTAAGCGACGAATATGTTGAAAATAAAAATCTTACCCATTACTTTTAAAATAGTAACCAACGAATGTACTGAAAATAAAGTCTTGCCGATTACTTTTGAAATAGTAACCGACGAATATGTTGAAAATAAAAATCTTGTCGATTACTTTTGAAATAGTAACCGACGAATGTGCAGAAAATAGATCATGCCGATTACTTTTGAAATAGTAACCGACGAACGTGTTGAAAATAAATCATGCCGATTACCTTTGAAAGAGTAACCGACGAATATGTTGAAAATAAAAATCTTGTCGATTACTTTTAAAATAGTAACTGAGAAATATGCTGAAAATAAAAATCTTGCTGATTACTTTTGAAATAGAAACCGACGAATGTGCTGAAAATAAATCATGCCGATTACTTTCAAAATAGTAAGCGACGAATATGTTGAAAATAAAAATCTTACCGATTACTTTTAAAATAGTAACCAACGAATGTACTGAAAATAAAGTCTTGCCGATTACTTTTGAAATAGTAACCGACGAATATGTTGAAAATAAAAATCTTGTCGATTACTTTTAAAATAGTAACCGACAAATATGCTGAAAATGAAAATCTTGCCGATTACTTTTGAAATAGTAACCGACGAATGTGCTGAAAATAAATCATGCCGATTACTTTTGAAATAATAAGCGACGAATATGTTGAAAATAAAAATCTTACCCATTACTTTTGAAATAGTCACCAACGAATATGCTGAAAATAAAGTCTTGTCGATTACTTTTGAAATAGTAACCGACGAATATGTTGAAAATAAAAATCTTGTCGATTACTTTTAAAATAGTAACCGACAAATATGCTGAAAATAAAAATCTTGTCGATTACTTTTGAAAAAGTAACCGACAAATATGCTTAAAATAAAAATCTTGTCGATTACTTTTGAAAAAGTAACCGACAAATATGCTGAAAAAAAAAAATCTTCCCGATTACTTTTGAAATAGTCACCGACCAATATGCTGAAAATAAAAATCTTGCCGATTACTTTTGAAATAGTAACCGACGAATGTCTTGAAAATAAATCATGCCGATTACTTTTGAAATAGTCACCGACGAATATGCTGAAAATAAAAATCTTGCTGATTACTTTTGAAATAGTAACCGACGAATGTGCTGAAAATAAATTATGCCGATTACTTTCGAAATAGTAAGCGACGAATATGTTGAAAATAAAAATCTTACCCATTACTTTTAAAATAGTAACCAACGAATGTACTGAAAATAAAGTCTTGCCGATTACTTTTGAAATAGTAACCGACGAATATGTTGAAAATAAAAATCTTGTCGATTACTTTTGAAATAGTAACCGACGAATGTGCAGAAAATAGATCATGCCGATTACTTTTGAAATAGTAACCAACGAACGTGTTGAAAATAAATCATGCCGATTACCTTTGAAAGAGTAACCGACGAATATGTTGAAAATAAAAATCTTGTCGATTACTTTTAAAATAGTAACTGACAAATATGCTGAAAATAAAAATCTTGCTGATTACTTTTGAAATAGAAACCGACGAATGTGCTGAAAATAAATCATGCCGATTACTTTCAAAATAGTAAGCAACGAATATGTTGAAAATAAAAATCTTACCGATTACTTTTAAAATAGTAACCAACGAATGTACTGAAAATAAAGTCTTGCCGATTACTTTTGAAATAGTAACCGACGAATATGTTGAAAATAAAAATCTTGTCGATTACTTTTAAAATAGTAACCGACAAATATGCTGAAAATGAAAATCTTGCCGATTACTTTTGAAATAGTAACCGACGAATGTGTTGAAAATAAATCATGCCGATTACCTTTGAAATAGTAACCGACGAATATGCTGAAAATAAATCATGTCGATTACTTTTGAAATAGTCACCGACGAATATGCTGAAAATAAAAATCTTGCCGATTACTTTTGAAATAGTAACCAACGAATGTGCTGAAAATAAATCATGCCGATTACTTTTGAAATAATAAGCGACGAATATGTTGAAAATAAAAATCTTACCCATTACTTTTAAAATAGTAACCAACGAATGTACTGAAAATAAAGTCTTGCCGATTACTTTTGAAATAGTAACCGACGAATATGTTGAAAATAAAAATCTTGTCGATTACTTTTGAAATAGTAACCGACGAATGTGCAGAAAATAGATCATGCCGATTACTTTTGAAATAGTAACCGACGAACGTGTTGAAAATAAATCATGCCGATTACCTTTGAAAGAGTAACCGACGAATATGTTGAAAATAAAAATCTTGTCGATTACTTTTAAAATAGTAACTGACAAATATGCTGAAAATAAAAATCTTGCTGATTACTTTTGAAATAGAAACCGACGAATGTGCTGAAAATAAATCATGCCGATTACTTTCAAAATAGTAAGCGACGAATATGTTGAAAATAAAAATCTTACCGATTACTTTTAAAATAGTAACCAACGAATGTACTGAAAATAAAGTCTTGCCGATTACTTTTGAAATAGTAACCGACGAATATGTTGAAAATAAAAATCTTGTCGATTACTTTTAAAATAGTAACCGACAAATATGCTGAAAATGAAAATCTTGCCGATTACTTTTGAAATAGTAACCGACGAATGTGTTGAAAATAAATCATGCCGATTACCTTTGAAATAGTAACCGACGAATATGCTGAAAATAAATCATGTCGATTACTTTTGAAATAGTCACCGACGAATATGCTGAAAATAAAAATCTTGCCGATTACTTTTGAAATAGTAACCAACGAATGTGCTGAAAATAAATCATGCCGATTACTTTTGAAATAATAAGCGACGAATATGTTGAAAATAAAAATCTTACCCATTACTTTTGAAATAGTCACCAACGAATATGCTGAAAATAAAGTCTTGTCGATTACTTTTGAAATAGTAACCGACGAATATGTTGAAAATAAAAATCTTGTCGATTACTTTTGAAAAAGTAACCGACAAATATGCTGAAAAAAAAAATCTTGCCGATTACTTTTGAAATAGTCACCGACCAATATGCTGAAAATAAAAATCTTGCCGATTACTTTTGAAATAGTAACCGACGAATGTCTCTAAAATAAATCATGCCGATTACTTTTGAAATAGTCATCGACGAATATGCTGAAAATAAAAATCTTGCTGATTACTTTTGAAATAGTAACCGACGAATGTGCTGAAAATAAATCATGCCGATTACTTTCGAAATAGTAAGCGACGAATATGTTGAAAATAAAAATCTTACCCATTACTTTTAAAATAGTAACCAACGAATGTACTGAAAATAAAGTCTTGCCGATTACTTTTGAAATAGTAACCGACGAATATGTTGAAAATAAAAATCTTGTCGATTACTTTTAAAATAGTAACCGACGAATGTGTTGAAAATAAATCATGCCGATTACCTTTGAAATAGTAACCGACGAATATGCTGAAAATAAATCATGTCGATTACTTTTGAAAAAATAAGCGACGAATATGTTGAAAATAAAAATCTTACCCATTACTTTTGAAATAGTAACCGACAAATGTGTTGAAAATAAATCATGCCGATTACCTTTGAAATAGTAACCGACGAATATGCTGAAAATAAATCATGTCGATTTCTTTTGAAATAGTCACCGACGAATATGCTGAAAATAAAAATCTTGCCGATTACTTTTGAAATAGTAACCCACGAATGTGCTGAAAATAAATCATGCCGATTACTTTTGAAATAATAAGCGACGAATATGTTGAAAATAAAAATCTTACCCATTACTTTTAAAATAGTAACCAACGAATGTACTGAAAATAAAGTCTTGCCGATTACTTTTGAAATAGTAACCGACGAATATGTTGAAAATAAAAATCTTGTCGATTACTTTTGAAATAGTAACCGACGAATGTGCAGAAAATAGATCATGCCGATTACTTTTGAAATAGTAACCGACGAACGTGTTGAAAATAAATCATGCCGATTACCTTTGAAAGAGTAACCGACGAATATGTTGAAAATAAAAATCTTGTCGATTACTTTTAAAATAGTAACTGACAAATATGCTGAAAATAAAAATCTTGCTGATTACTTTTGAAATAGAAACCGACGAATGTGCTGAAAATAAATCATGCCGATTACTTTCAAAATAGTAAGCGACGAATATGTTGAAAATAAAAATCTTACCGATTACTTTTAAAATAGTAACCAACGAATGTACTGAAAATAAAGTCTTGCCGATTACTTTTGAAATAGTAACCGACGAATATGTTGAAAATAAAAATCTTGTCGATTACTTTTAAAATAGTAACCGACAAATATGCTGAAAATGAAAATCTTGCCGATTACTTTTGAAATAGTAACCGACGAATGTGTTGAAAATAAAAATCTTGTCGATTACTTTTGAAAAAGTAACCGACAAATATGCTGAAAATAAAAATCTTGTCGATTACTTTTGAAAAAGTAACCGACAAATATGCTGAAAAAAAAAATCTTGCCGATTACTTTTGAAATAGTCACCGACCAATATGCTGAAAATAAAAATCTTGCCGATTACTTTTGAAATAGTAACCGACGAATGTCTTGAAAATAAATCATGCCGATTACTTTTGAAATAGTCACCGACGAATATGCTGAAAATAAAAATCTTGCTGATTACTTTTGAAATAGTAACCGACGAATGTGCTGAAAATAAATCATGCCGATTACTTTCGAAATAGTAAGCGACGAATATGTTGAAAATAAAAATCTTACCCATTACTTTTAAAATAGTAACCAACGAATGTACTGAAAATAAAGTCTTGCCGATTACTTTTGAAATAGTAACCGACGAATATGTTGAAAATAAAAATCTTGTCGATTACTTTTTAAATAGTAACCGACGAATGTGCAGAAAATAGATCATGCCGATTACTTTTGAAATAGTAACCGACGAACGTGTTGAAAATAAATCATGCCGATTACCTTTGAAATAGTAACTGACAAATATGCTGAAAATAAAAATCTTGCCGATTACTTTTGAAATAGTAACCGACGAATGTTGTGAAAATAAATCATGCCGATTACCTTTGAAATAGTAACCGACGAATATGCTGAAAATAAATCATGTCGATTACTTTTGAAATAGTCACCGACGAATATGCTGAAAATAAAAATCTTGCCGATTACTTTTGAAATAGTAACCGACGAATGTGCTGAAAATAAATCATGCCGATTACTTTTGAAATAATAAGCGACGAATATGTTGAAAATAAAAATCTTGCCGATTACTTTTAAAAAAGTAACCAATGAATGTGCTGAAAATAAAGTCATGCCGATTACTTTTGAAATAGTAACCGACGAATATGTTGAAAATAAAAATCTTGCCGATTAGTTTTGAAATAGTAACCGACGAATGTGCTGAAAATAAAGTCTTGTCGATTACTTTTAAAATAGTAACCGACAAATATGCTGAAAATAAAGTCTTGCCGATTACTTTTGAAATAGTAACCGACGAATATGTTGAAAATAAAAATCTTGTCGATTACTTTTAAAATAGTAACCGACAAATATGCTGAAAATAAAAATCTTGTCGATTACTTTTGAAAAAGTAACCGACAAATATGCTGAAAATAAAAATCTTGCCGATTACTTTTGAAAAAGTAACCGACAAATATGCTGAAAATAAAAATCTTGCCGATTACTTTTGAAATAGTCACCGACCAATATACTGAAAATAAAAATCTTGCCGATTACTTTTGAAATAGTAACCGACGAATGTCTTGAAAATAAATCATGCCGATTACTTTTGAAATAGTCACCGACGAATATGCTGAAAATAAAAATCTTGCTGATTACTTTTGAAATAGAAACCGACGAATGTGCTGAAAATAAATCATGCCGATTACTTTCGAAATAGTAAGCGACGAATATGTTGAAAATAAAAATCTTACCGATTACTTTTAAAATAGTAACCAACGAATGTACGGAAAATAAAGTCTTGCCGATTACTTTTGAAATAGTAACCGACGAATATGTTGAAAATAAAAATCTTGTCGATTACTTTTAAAATAGTAACCGACAAATATGCTGAAAATGAAAATCTTGCCGATTACTTTTGAAATAGTAACCGACGAATGTGTTGAAAATAAATCATGCCGATTACCTTTGAAATAGTAACCGACGAATATGCTGAAAATAAATCATGTCGATTACTTTTGAAATAGTCACCGACGAATATGCTGAAAATAAATCATGCCGATTACTTTTGAAATAATAAGCGACGAATATGTTGAAAATAAAAATCTTACCCATTACTTTTGAAATAGTCACCAACGAATATGCTGAAAATAAAGTCTTGTCGATTACTTTTGAAATAGTAACCGACGAATATGTTGAAAATAAAAATCTTGTCGATTACTTTTAAAATAGTAACCGACAAATATGCTGAAAATAAAAATCTTGTCGATTACTTTTGAAAAAGTAACCGACAAATATGCTTAAAATAAAAATCTTGTCGATTACTTTTGAAAAAGTAACCGACAAATATGCTGAAAAAAAAAATCTTGCCGATTACTTTTGAAATAGTCACCGACCAATATGCTGAAAATAAAAATCTTGCCGATTACTTTTGAAATAGTAACCGACGAATGTCTTGAAAATAAATCATGCCGATTACTTTTGAAATAGTCACCGACGAATATGCTGAAAATAAAAATCTTGCTGATTACTTTTGAAATAGTAACCGACGAATGTGCTGAAAATAAATCATGCCGATTACTTTCGAAATAGTAAGCGACGAATATGTTGAAAATAAAAATCTTACCCATTACTTTTAAAATAGTAACCAACGAATGTACTGAAAATAAAGTCTTGCCGATTACTTTTGAAATAGTAACCGACGAATATGTTGAAAATAAAAATCTTGTCGATTACTTTTTAAATAGTAACCGACGAATGTGCAGAAAATAGATCATGCCGATTACTTTTGAAATAGTAACCGACGAACGTGTTGAAAATAAATCATGCCGATTACCTTTGAAAGAGTAACCGACGAATATGTTGAAAATAAAAATCTTGTCGATTACTTTTAAAATAGTAACTGACAAATATGCTGAAAATAAAAATCTTGCCGATTACTTTTGAAATAGTAACCGACGAATGTGTTGAAAATAAATCATGCCGATTACCTTTGAAATAGTAACCGACGAATATGCTGAAAATAAATCATGTCGATTACTTTTGAAATAGTCACCGACGAATATGCTGAAAATAAAAATCTTGCCGATTACTTTTGAAATAGTAACCGACGAATGTGCTGAAAATAAATCATGCCGATTACTTTTGAAATAATAAGCGACGAATATGTTGAAAATAAAAATCTTGCCGATTACTTTTAAAAAAGTAACCAATGAATGTGCTGAAAATAAAGTCATGCCGATTACTTTTGAAATAGTAACCGACGAATATGTTGAAAATAAAAATCTTGCCGATTAGTTTTGAAATAGTAACCGACGAATGTGCTGAAAATAAAGTCTTGTCGATTACTTTTAAAATAGTAACCGACAAATATGCTGAAAATAAAGTCTTGCCGATTACTTTTGAAATAGTAACCGACGAATATGTTGAAAATAAAAATCTTGTCGATTACTTTTAAAATAGTAACCGACAAATATGCTGAAAATAAAAATCTTGCTGATTACTTTTGAAATAGAAACCGACGAATGTGCTGAAAATAAATCATGCCGATTACTTTCAAAATAGTAAGCGACGAATATGTTGAAAATAAAAATCTTACCGATTACTTTTAAAATAGTAACCAACGAATGTACTGAAAATAAAGTCTTGCCGATTACTTTTGAAATAGTAACCGACGAATATGTTGAAAATAAAAATCTTGTCGATTACTTTTAAAATAGTAACCGACAAATATGCTGAAAATGAAAATCTTGCCGATTACTTTTGAAATAGTAACCGACGAATGTGTTGAAAATAAAAATCTTGTCGATTACTTTTGAAAAAGTAACCGACAAATATGCTGAAAATAAAAATCTTGTCGATTACTTTTGAAAAAGTAACCGACAAATATGCTGAAAAAAAAAATCTTGCCGATTACTTTTGAAATAGTCACCGACCAATATGCTGAAAATAAAAATCTTGCCGATTACTTTTGAAATAGTAACCGACGAATGTCTTGAAAATAAATCATGCCGATTACTTTTGAAATAGTCACCGACGAATATGCTGAAAATAAAAATCTTGCTGATTACTTTTGAAATAGTAACCGACGAATGTGCTGAAAATAAATCATGCCGATTACTTTCGAAATAGTAAGCGACGAATATGTTGAAAATAAAAATCTTACCCATTACTTTTAAAATAGTAACCAACGAATGTACTGAAAATAAAGTCTTGCCGATTACTTTTGAAATAGTAACCGACGAATATGTTGAAAATAAAAATCTTGTCGATTACTTTTTAAATAGTAACCGACGAATGTGCAGAAAATAGATCATGCCGATTACTTTTGAAATAGTAACCGACGAACGTGTTGAAAATAAATCATGCCGATTACCTTTGAAATAGTAACTGACAAATATGCTGAAAATAAAAATCTTGCCGATTACTTTTGAAATAGTAACCGACGAATGTTGTGAAAATAAATCATGCCGATTACCTTTGAAATAGTAACCGACGAATATGCTGAAAATAAATCATGTCGATTACTTTTGAAATAGTCACCGACGAATATGCTGAAAATAAAAATCTTGCCGATTACTTTTGAAATAGTAACCGACGAATGTGCTGAAAATAAATCATGCCGATTACTTTTGAAATAATAAGCGACGAATATGTTGAAAATAAAAATCTTGCCGATTACTTTTAAAAAAGTAACCAATGAATGTGCTGAAAATAAAGTCATGCCGATTACTTTTGAAATAGTAACCGACGAATATGTTGAAAATAAAAATCTTGCCGATTAGTTTTGAAATAGTAACCGACGAATGTGCTGAAAATAAAGTCTTGTCGATTACTTTTAAAATAGTAACCGACAAATATGCTGAAAATAAAGTCTTGCCGATTACTTTTGAAATAGTAACCGACGAATATGTTGAAAATAAAAATCTTGTCGATTACTTTTAAAATAGTAACCGACAAATATGCTGAAAATAAAAATCTTGTCGATTACTTTTGAAAAAGTAACCGACAAATATGCTGAAAATAAAAATCTTGCCGATTACTTTTGAAAAAGTAACCGACAAATATGCTGAAAATAAAAATCTTGCCGATTACTTTTGAAATAGTCACCGACCAATATACTGAAAATAAAAATCTTGCCGATTACTTTTGAAATAGTAACCGACGAATGTCTTGAAAATAAATCATGCCGATTACTTTTGAAATAGTCACCGACGAATATGCTGAAAATAAAAATCTTGCTGATTACTTTTGAAATAGAAACCGACGAATGTGCTGAAAATAAATCATGCCGATTACTTTCGAAATAGTAAGCGACGAATATGTTGAAAATAAAAATCTTACCGATTACTTTTAAAATAGTAACCAACGAATGTACGGAAAATAAAGTCTTGCCGATTACTTTTGAAATAGTAACCGACGAATATGTTGAAAATAAAAATCTTGTCGATTACTTTTAAAATAGTAACCGACAAATATGCTGAAAATGAAAATCTTGCCGATTACTTTTGAAATAGTAACCGACGAATGTGTTGAAAATAAATCATGCCGATTACCTTTGAAATAGTAACCGACGAATATGCTGAAAATAAATCATGTCGATTACTTTTGAAATAGTCACCGACGAATATGCTGAAAATAAATCATGCCGATTACTTTTGAAATAATAAGCGACGAATATGTTGAAAATAAAAATCTTACCCATTACTTTTGAAATAGTCACCAACGAATATGCTGAAAATAAAGTCTTGTCGATTACTTTTGAAATAGTAACCGACGAATATGTTGAAAATAAAAATCTTGTCGATTACTTTTAAAATAGTAACCGACAAATATGCTGAAAATAAAAATCTTGTCGATTACTTTTGAAAAAGTAACCGACAAATATGCTTAAAATAAAAATCTTGTCGATTACTTTTGAAAAAGTAACCGACAAATATGCTGAAAAAAAAAATCTTGCCGATTACTTTTGAAATAGTCACCGACCAATATGCTGAAAATAAAAATCTTGCCGATTACTTTTTAAATAGTAACCGACGAATGTCTTGAAAATAAATCATGCCGATTACTTTTGAAATAGTCACCGACGAATATGCTGAAAATAAAAATCTTGCTGATTACTTTTGAAATAGTAACCGACGAATGTGCTGAAAATAAATCATGCCGATTACTTTCGAAATAGTAAGCGACGAATATGTTGAAAATAAAAATCTTACCCATTACTTTTAAAATAGTAACCAACGAATGTACTGAAAATAAAGTCTTGCCGATTACTTTTGAAATAGTAACCGACGAATATGTTGAAAATAAAAATCTTGTCGATTACTTTTTAAATAGTAACCGACGAATGTGCAGAAAATAGATCACGCCGATTACTTTTGAAATAGTAACCGACGAACGTGTTGAAAATAAATCATGCCGATTACCTTTGAAAGAGTAACCGACGAATATGTTGAAAATAAAAATCTTGTCGATTACTTTTAAAATAGTAACTGACAAATATGCTGAAAATAAAAATCTTGCCGATTACTTTTGAAATAGTAACCGACGAATGTGTTGAAAATAAATCATGCCGATTACCTTTGAAATAGTAACCGACGAATATGCTGAAAATAAATCATGTCGATTACTTTTGAAATAGTCACCGACGAATATGCTGAAAATAAAAATCTTGCCGATTACTTTTGAAATAGTAACCGACGAATGTGCTGAAAATAAATCATGCCGATTACTTTTGAAATAATAAGCGACGAATATGTTGAAAATAAAAATCTTGCCGATTACTTTTAAAAAAGTAACCAATGAATGTGCTGAAAATAAAGTCATGCCGATTACTTTTGAAATAGTAACCGACGAATATGTTGAAAATAAAAATCTTGCCGATTAGTTTTGAAATAGTAACCGACGAATGTGCTGAAAATAAAGTCTTGTCGATTACTTTTAAAATAGTAACCGACAAATATGCTGAAAATAAAGTCTTGCCGATTACTTTTGAAATAGTAACCGACGAATATGTTGAAAATAAAAATCTTGTCGATTACTTTTAAAATAGTAACCGACAAATATGCTGAAAATAAAAATCTTGTCGATTACTTTTGAAAAAGTAACCGACAAATATGCTGAAAATAAAAATCTTGCCGATTACTTTTGAAAAAGTAACCGACAAATATGCTGAAAATAAAAATCTTGCCGATTACTTTTGAAATAGTCACCGACCAATATACTGAAAATAAAAATCTTGCCGATTACTTTTGAAATAGTAACCGACGAATGTCTTGAAAATAAATCATGCCGATTACTTTTGAAATAGTCACCGACGAATATGCTGAAAATAAAAATCTTGCTGATTACTTTTGAAATAGAAACCGACGAATGTGCTGAAAATAAATCTTGCCGATTACTTTTGAAATAGTAACCGACGAATATGTTGAAAATAAAAATCTTGTCGATTACTTTTAAAATAGTAACCGACAAATATGCTGAAAATGAAAATCTTGCCGATTACTTTTGAAATAGTAACCGATGAATGTGTTGAAAATAAATCATGCCGATTACCTTTGAAATAGTAACCGACGAATATGCTGAAAATAAATCATGTCGATTACTTTTGAAATAGTCACCGACGAATATGCTGAAAATAAAAATCTTGCCGATTACTTTTGAAATAGTAACCAACGAATGTGCTGAAAATAAATCATGCCGATTACTTTTGAAATAATAAGCGACGAATATGTTGAAAATAAAAATCTTACCCATTACTTTTGAAATAGTCACCAACGAATATGCTGAAAATAAAGTCTTGTCGATTACTTTTGAAATAGTAACCGACGAATATGTTGAAAATAAAAATCTTGTCGATTACTTTTAAAATAGTAACCGACAAATATGCTGAAAATAAAGTCTTGCCGATTACTTTTGAAATAGTAACCGACGAATATGTTGAAAATAAAAATCTTGTCGATTACTTTTAAAATAGTAACCGACAAATATGCTGAAAATAAAAATCTTGTCGATTACTTTTGAAAAAGTAACCGACAAATATGCTGAAAATAAAAATCTTGCCGATTACTTTTGAAAAAGTAACCGACAAATATGCTGAAAATAAAAATCTTGCCGATTACTTTTGAAATAGTCACCGACCAATATACTGAAAATAAAAATCTTGCCGATTACTTTTGAAATAGTAACCGACGAATGTCTTGAAAATAAATCATGCCGATTACTTTTGAAATAGTCACCGACGAATATGCTGAAAATAAAAATCTTGCTGATTACTTTTGAAATAGAAACCGACGAATGTGCTGAAAATAAATCTTGCCGATTACTTTTGAAATAGTAACCGACGAATATGTTGAAAATAAAAATCTTGTCGATTACTTTTAAAATAGTAACCGACAAATATGCTGAAAATAAAAATCTTGCCGATTACTTTTGAAATAGTAACCGACGAATGTCTTGAAAATAAATCATGCCGATTACTTTTGAAATAGTCACCGACGAATATGCTGAAAATAAAAATCTTGCTGATTACTTTTGAAATAGTAACCGACGAATGTGCTGAAAATAAATCATGCCGATTACTTTCGAAATAGTAAGCGACGAATATGTTGAAAATAAAAATCTTACCCATTACTTTTAAAATAGTAACCAACGAATGTACTGAAAATAAAGTCTTGCCGATTACTTTTGAAATAGTAACCGACGAATATGTTGAAAATAAAAATCTTGTCGATTACTTTTGAAATAGTAACCGACGAATGTGCAGAAAATAGATCATGCCGATTACTTTTGAAATAGTAACCGACGAACGTGTTGAAAATAAATCATGCCGATTACCTTTGAAAGAGTAACCGACGAATATGTTGAAAATAAAAATCTTGTCGATTACTTTTAAAATAGTAACTGACAAATATGCTGAAAATAAAAATCTTGCTGATTACTTTTGAAATAGAAACCGACGAATGTGCTGAAAATAAATCATGCCGATTACTTTCAAAATAGTAAGCGACGAATATGTTGAAAATAAAAATCTTACCGATTACTTTTAAAATAGTAACCAACGAATGTACTGAAAATAAAGTCTTGCCGATTACTTTTGAAATAGTAACCGACGAATATGTTGAAAATAAAAATCTTGTCGATTACTTTTAAAATAGTAACCGACAAATATGCTGAAAATGAAAATCTTGCCGATTACTTTTGAAATAGTAACCGACGAATGTGTTGAAAATAAATCATGCCGATTACCTTTGAAATAGTAACCGACGAATATGCTGAAAATAAATCATGTCGATTACTTTTGAAATAGTCACCGACGAATATGCTGAAAATAAAAATCTTGCCGATTACTTTTGAAATAGTAACCAACGAATGTGCTGAAAATAAATCATGCCGATTACTTTTGAAATAATAAGCGACGAATATGTTGAAAATAAAAATCTTACCCATTACTTTTGAAATAGTCACCAACGAATATGCTGAAAATAAAGTCTTGTCGATTACTTTTGAAATAGTAACCGACGAATATGTTGAAAATAAAAATCTTGTCGATTACTTTTAAAATAGTAACCGACAAATATGCTGAAAATAAAAATCTTGTCGATTACTTTTGAAAAAGTAACCGACAAATATGCTGAAAATAAAAATCTTGTCGATTACTTTTGAAAAAGTAACCGACAAATATGCTGAAAAAAAAAATCTTGCCGATTACTTTTGAAATAGTCACCGACCAATATGCTGAAAATAAAAATCTTGCCGATTACTTTTGAAATAGTAACCGACGAATGTCTCTAAAATAAATCATGCCGATTACTTTCGAAATAGTCACCGACGAATATGCTGAAAATAAAAATCTTGCTGATTACTTTTGAAATAGTAACCGACGAATGTGCTGAAAATAAATCATGCCGATTACTTTCGAAATAGTAAGCGACGAATATGTTGAAAATAAAAATCTTACCCATTACTTTTAAAATAGTAACCAACGAATGTACTGAAAATAAAGTCTTGCCGATTACTTTTGAAATAGTAACCGACGAATATGTTGAAAATAAAAATCTTGTCGATTACTTTTGAAATAGTAACCGAGGAATGTGCAGAAAATAGATCATGCCGATTACTTTTGAAATAGTAACCGACGAACGTGTTGAAAATAAATCATGCCGATTACCTTTGAAAGAGTAACCGACGAATATGTTGAAAATAAAAATCTTGTCGATTACTTTTAAAATAGTAACTGACAAATATGCTGAAAATAAAAATCTTGCTGATTACTTTTGAAATAGAAACCGACGAATGTGCTGAAAATAAATCATGCCGATTACTTTCAAAATAGTAAGCGACGAATATGTTGAAAATAAAAATCTTACCGATTACTTTTAAAATAGTAACCAACGAATGTACTGAAAATAAAGTCTTGCCGATTACTTTTGAAATAGTAACCGACGAATATGTTGAAAATAAAAATCTTGTCGATTACTTTTAAAATAGTAACCGACAAATATGCTGAAAATGAAAATCTTGCCGATTACTTTTGAAATAGTAACCGACGAATGTGTTGAAAATAAATCATGCCGATTACCTTTGAAATAGTAACCGACGAATATGCTGAAAATAAATCATGTCGATTACTTTTGAAATAGTCACCGACGAATATGCTGAAAATAAAAATCTTGCCGATTACTTTTGAAATAGTAACCAACGAATGTGCTGAAAATAAATCATGCCGATTACTTTTGAAATAATAAGCGACGAATATGTTGAAAATAAAAATCTTACCCATTACTTTTGAAATAGTCACCAACGAATATGCTGAAAATAAAGTCTTGTCGATTACTTTTGAAATAGTAACCGACGAATATGTTGAAAATAAAAATCTTGTCGATTACTTTTAAAATAGTAACCGACAAATATGCTGAAAATAAAAATCTTGTCGATTACTTTTGAAAAAGTAACCGACAAATATGCTGAAAATAAAAATCTTGTCGATTACTTTTGAAAAAGTAACCGACAAATATGCTGAAAAAAAAAATCTTGCCGATTACTTTTGAAATAGTCACCGACCAATATGCTGAAAATAAAAATCTTGCCGATTACTTTTGAAATAGTAACCGACGAATGTCTCTAAAATAAATCATGCCGATTACTTTTGAAATAGTCACCGACGAATATGCTGAAAATAAAAATCTTGCTGATTACTTTTGAAATAGTAACCGACGAATGTGCTGAAAATAAATCATGCCGATTACTTTCGAAATAGTAAGCGACGAATATGTTGAAAATAAAAATCTTACCCATTACTTTTAAAATAGTAACCAACGAATGTACTGAAAATAAAGTCTTGCCGATTACTTTTGAAATAGTAACCGACGAATATGTTGAAAATAAAAATCTTGTCGATTACTTTTGAAATAGTAACCGACGAATGTGCAGAAAATAGATCATGCCGATTACTTTTGAAATAGTAACCGACGAACGTGTTGAAAATAAATCATGCCGATTACCTTTGAAAGAGTAACCGACGAATATGTTGAAAATAAAAATCTTGTCGATTACTTTTAAAATAGTAACTGACAAATATGCTGAAAATAAAAATCTTGCTGATTACTTTTGAAATAGAAACCGACGAATGTGCTGAAAATAAATCATGCCGATTACTTTCAAAATAGTAAGCGACGAATATGTTGAAAATAAAAATCTTACCGATTACTTTTAAAATAGTAACCAACGAATGTACTGAAAATAAAGTCTTGCCGATTACTTTTGAAATAGTAACCGACGAATATGTTGAAAATAAAAATCTTGTCGATTACTTTTAAAATAGTAACCGACAAATATGCTGAAAATGAAAATCTTGCCGATTACTTTTGAAATAGTAACCGACGAATGTGTTGAAAATAAATCATGCCGATTACCTTTGAAATAGTAACCGATGAATATGCTGAAAATAAATCATGTCGATTACTTTTGAAATAGTCACCGACGAATATGCTGAAAATAAAAATCTTGCCGATTACTTTTGAAATAGTAACCAACGAATGTGCTGAAAATAAATCATGCCGATTACTTTTGAAATAATAAGCGACGAATATGTTGAAAATAAAAATCTTACCCATTACTTTTGAAATAGTCACCAACGAATATGCTGAAAATAAAGTCTTGTCGATTACTTTTGAAATAGTAACCGACGAATATGTTGAAAATAAAAATCTTGTCGATTACTTTTAAAATAGTAACCGACAAATATGCTGAAAATAAAAATCTTGTCGATTACTTTTGAAAAAGTAACCGACAAATATGCTGAAAATAAAAATCTTGTCGATTACTTTTGAAAAAGTAACCGACAAATATGCTGAAAAAAAAAATCTTGCCGATTACTTTTGAAATAGTCACCGACCAATATGCTGAAAATAAAAATCTTGCCGATTACTTTTGAAATAGTAACCGACGAATGTCTCTAAAATAAATCATGCCGATTACTTTCGAAATAGTCACCGACGAATATGCTGAAAATAAAAATCTTGCTGATTACTTTTGAAATAGTAACCGACGAATGTGCTGAAAATAAATCATGCCGATTACTTTCGAAATAGTAAGCGACGAATATGTTGAAAATAAAAATCTTACCCATTACTTTTAAAATAGTAACCAACGAATGTACTGAAAATAAAGTCTTGCCGATTACTTTTGAAATAGTAACCGACGAATATGTTGAAAATAAAAATCTTGTCGATTACTTTTGAAATAGTAACCGACGAATGTGCAGAAAATAGATCATGCCGATTACTTTTGAAATAGTAACCGACGAACGTGTTGAAAATAAATCATGCCGATTACCTTTGAAAGAGTAACCGACGAATATGTTGAAAATAAAAATCTTGTCGATTACTTTTAAAATAGTAACTGACAAATATGCTGAAAATAAAAATCTTGCTGATTACTTTTGAAATAGAAACCGACGAATGTGCTGAAAATAAATCATGCCGATTACTTTCAAAATAGTAAGCGACGAATATGTTGAAAATAAAAATCTTACCGATTACTTTTAAAATAGTAACCAACGAATGTACTGAAAATAAAGTCTTGCCGATTACTTTTGAAATAGTAACCGACGAATATGTTGAAAATAAAAATCTTGTCGATTACTTTTAAAATAGTAACCGACAAATATGCTGAAAATGAAAATCTTGCCGATTACTTTTGAAATAGTAACCGACGAATGTGTTGAAAATAAATCATGCCGATTACCTTTGAAATAGTAACCGATGAATATGCTGAAAATAAATCATGTCGATTACTTTTGAAATAGTCACCGACGAATATGCTGAAAATAAAAATCTTGCCGATTACTTTTGAAATAGTAACCAACGAATGTGCTGAAAATAAATCATGCCGATTACTTTTGAAATAATAAGCGACGAATATGTTGAAAATAAAAATCTTACCCATTACTTTTGAAATAGTCACCAACGAATATGCTGAAAATAAAGTCTTGTCGATTACTTTTGAAATAGTAACCGACGAATATGTTGAAAATAAAAATCTTGTCGATTACTTTTAAAATAGTAACCGACAAATATGCTGAAAATAAAAATCTTGTCGATTACTTTTGAAAAAGTAACCGACAAATATGCTGAAAATAAAAATCTTGTCGATTACTTTTGAAAAAGTAACCGACAAATATGCTGAAAAAAAAAATCTTGCCGATTACTTTTGAAATAGTCACCGACCAATATGCTGAAAATAAAAATCTTGCCGATTACTTTTGAAATAGTAACCGACGAATGTCTCTAAAATAAATCATGCCGATTACTTTCGAAATAGTCACCGACGAATATGCTGAAAATAAAAATCTTGCTGATTACTTTTGAAATAGTTACCGACGAATGTGCTGAAAATAAATCATGCCGATTACTTTCGAAATAGTAAGCGACGAATATGTTGAAAATAAAAATCTTACCCATTACTTTTAAAATAGTAACCAACGAATGTACTGAAAATAAAGTCTTGCCGATTACTTTTGAAATAGTAACCGACGAATATGTTGAAAATAAAAATCTTGTCGATTACTTTTGAAATAGTAACCGAGGAATGTGCAGAAAATAGATCATGCCGATTACTTTTGAAATAGTAACCGACGAACGTGTTGAAAATAAATCATGCCGATTACCTTTGAAAGAGTAACCGACGAATATGTTGAAAATAAAAATCTTGTCGATTACTTTTAAAATAGTAACTGACAAATATGCTGAAAATAAAAATCTTGCTGATTACTTTTGAAATAGAAACCGACGAATGTGCTGAAAATAAATCATGTCGATTACTTTCAAAATAGTAAGCGACGAATATGTTGAAAATAAAAATCTTACCGATTACTTTTAAAATAGTAACCAACGAATGTACTGAAAATAAAGTCTTGCCGATTACTTTTGAAATAGTAACCGACGAATATGTTGAAAATAAAAATCTTGTCGATTACTTTTAAAATAGTAACCGACAAATATGCTGAAAATGAAAATCTTGCCGATTACTTTTGAAATAGTAACCGACGAATGTGTTGAAAATAAATCATGCCGATTACCTTTGAAATAGTAACCGACGAATATGCTGAAAATAAATCATGTCGATTACTTTTGAAATAGTCACCGACGAATATGCTGAAAATAAAAATCTTGCCGATTACTTTTGAAATAGTAACCAACGAATGTGCTGAAAATAAATCATGCCGATTACTTTTGAAATAATAAGCGACGAATATGTTGAAAATAAAAATCTTACCCATTACTTTTGAAATAGTCACCAACGAATATGCTGAAAATAAAGTCTTGTCGATTACTTTTGAAATAGTAACCGACGAATATGTTGAAAATAAAAATCTTGTCGATTACTTTTAAAATAGTAACCGACGAATGTCTTGAAAATAAATCATGCCGATTACTTTTGAAATAGTCACCGACGAATATGCTGAAAATAAAAATCTTGCTGATTACTTTTGAAATAGTAACCGACGAATGTGCTGAAAATAAATCATGCCGATTACTTTCGAAATAGTAAGCGACGAATATGTTGAAAATAAAAATCTTACCCATTACTTTTAAAATAGTAACCAACGAATGTACTGAAAATAAAGTCTTTCCGATTACTTTTGAAATAGTAACCGACGAATATGTTGAAAATAAAAATCTTGTCGATTACTTTTGAAATAGTAACCGAGGAATGTGCAGAAAATAGATCATGCCGATTACTTTTGAAATAGTAACCGACGAACGTGTTGAAAATAAATCATGCCGATTACCTTTGAAAGAGTAACCGACGAATATGTTGAAAATAAAAATCTTGTCGATTACTTTTAAAATAGTAACTGACAAATATGCTGAAAATAAAAATCTTGCTGATTACTTTTGAAATAGAAACCGACGAATGTGCTGAAAATAAATCATGGCGATTACTTTCAAAATAGTAAGCGACGAATATGTTGAAAATAAAAATCTTACCGATTACTTTTAAAATAGTAACCAACGAATGTACTGAAAATAAAGTCTTGCCGATTACTTTTGAAATAGTAACCGACGAATATGTTGAAAATAAAAATCTTGTCGATTACTTTTAAAATAGTAACCGACAAATATGCTGAAAATGAAAATCTTGCCGATTACTTTTGAAATAGTAACCGACGAATGTGTTGAAAATAAATCATGCCGATTACCTTTGAAATAGTAACCGACGAATATGCTGAAAATAAATCATGTCGATTACTTTTGAAATAGTCACCGACGAATATGCTGAAAATAAACATCTTGCCGATTACTTTTGAAATAGTAACCAACGAATGTGCTGAAAATAAATCATGCCGATTACTTTTGAAATAATAAGCGACGAATATGTTGAAAATAAAAATCTTACCCATTACTTTTGAAATAGTCACCAACGAATATGCTGAAAATAAAGTCTTGTCGATTACTTTTGAAATAGTAACCGACGAATATGTTGAAAATAAAAATCTTGTCGATTACTTTTAAAATAGTAACCGACGAATGTCTTGAAAATAAATCATGCCGATTACTTTTGAAATAGTCACCGACGAATATGCTGAAAATAAAAATCTTGCTGATTACTTTTGAAATAGTAACCGACGAATGTGCTGAAAATAAATCATGCCGATTACTTTCGAAATAGTAAGCGACGAATATGTTGAAAATAAAAATCTTACCCATTACTTTTAAAATAGTAACCAACGAATGTACTGAAAATAAAGTCTTGCCGATTACTTTTGAAATAGTAACCGACGAATATGTTGAAAATAAAAATCTTGTCGATTACTTTTGAAATAGTAACCGAGGAATGTGCAGAAAATAGATCATGCCGATTACTTTTGAAATAGTAACCGACGAACGTGTTGAAAATAAATCATGCCGATTACCTTTGAAAGAGTAACCGACGAATATGTTGAAAATAAAAATCTTGTCGATTACTTTTAAAATAGTAACTGACAAATATGCTGAAAATAAAAATCTTGCTGATTACTTTTGAAATAGAAACCGACGAATGTGCTGAAAATAAATCATGTCGATTACTTTCAAAATAGTAAGCGACGAATATGTTGAAAATAAAAATCTTACCGATTACTTTTAAAATAGTAACCAACGAATGTACTGAAAATAAAGTCTTGCCGATTACTTTTGAAATAGTAACCGACGAATATGTTGAAAATAAAAATCTTGTCGATTACTTTTAAAATAGTAACCGACAAATATGCTGAAAATGAAAATCTTGCCGATTACTTTTGAAATAGTAACCGACGAATGTGTTGAAAATAAATCATGCCGATTACCTTTGAAATAGTAACCGACGAATATGCTGAAAATAAATCATGTCGATTACTTTTGAAATAGTCACCGACGAATATGCTGAAAATAAAAATCTTGCCGATTACTTTTGAAATAGTAACCAACGAATGTGCTGAAAATAAATCATGCCGATTACTTTTGAAATAATAAGCGACGAATATGTTGAAAATAAAAATCTTACCCATTACTTTTGAAATAGTCACCAACGAATATGCTGAAAATAAAGTCTTGTCGATTACTTTTGAAATAGTAACCGACGAATATGTTGAAAATAAAAATCTTGTCGATTACTTTTAAAATAGTAACCGACGAATGTCTTGAAAATAAATCATGCCGATTACTTTTGAAATAGTCACCGACGAATATGCTGAAAATAAAAATCTTGGTGATTACTTTTGAAATAGTAACCGACGAATGTGCTGAAAATAAATCATGCCGATTACTTTCGAAATAGTAAGCGACGAATATGTTGAAAATAAAAATCTTACCCATTACTTTTAAAATAGTAACCAACGAATGTACTGAAAATAAAGTCTTGCCGATTACTTTTGAAATAGTAACCGACGAATATGTTGAAAATAAAAATCTTGTCGATTACTTTTGAAATAGTAACCGACGAATGTGCAGAAAATAGATCATGCCGATTACTTTTGAAATAGTAACCGACGAACGTGTTGAAAATAAATCATGCCGATTACCTTTGAAAGAGTAACCGACGAATATGTTGAAAATAAAAATCTTGTCGATTACTTTTAAAATAGTAACTGACAAATATGCTGAAAATAAAAATCTTGCCGATTACTTTTGAAATAGTAACCGACGAATGTGTTGAAAATAAATCATGCCGATTACCTTTGAAATAGTAACCGACGAATATGCTGAAAATAAATCATGTCGATTACTTTTTAAATAGTCACCGACGAATATGCTGAAAATAAAAATCTTGCCGATTACTTTTGAAATAGTAACCGACGAATGTGCTGAAAATAAATCATGCCGATTACTTTTGAAATAATAAGCGACGAATATGTTGAAAATAAAAATCTTACCCATTACTTTTGAAATAGTAACAACGAATATGCTGAAAATAAAGTCTTGCCGATTACTTTTGAAATAGTAACCGACGAATATGTTGAAAATAAAAATCTTGTCGATTACTTTTAAAATAGTAACCGACAAATATGCTGAAAATAAAAATCTTGTCGATTACTTTTGAAAAAGTAACCGACAAATATGCTGAAAATAAAAATCTTGCCGATTACTTTTGAAAAAGTAACCGACAAATATGCTGAAAATAAAAATCTTGCCGATTACTTTTGAAATAGTAACCGACGAATGTCTTGAAAATAAATCATGCCGATTACTTTTGAAATAGTCACCGACGAATATGCTGAAAATAAAAATCTTGCTGATTACTTTTGAAATAGAAACCGACGAATGTGCTGAAAATAAATCATGCCGATTACTTTCGAAATAGTAAGCGACGAATATGTTGAAAATAAAAATCTTACCGATTACTTTTAAAATAGTAACCAACGAATGTACTGAAAATAAAGTCTTGCCGATTACTTTTGAAATAGTAACCGACGAATATGTTGAAAATAAAAATCTTGTCGATTACTTTTAAAATAGTAACCGACAAATATGCTGAAAATGAAAATCTTGCCGATTACTTTTGAAATAGTAACCGACGAATGTGTTGAAAATAAATCATGCCGATTACCTTTGAAATAGTAACCGACGAATATGCTGAAAATAAATCATGTCGATTACTTTTGAAATAGTCACCGACGAATATGCTGAAAATAAAAATCTTGCCGATTACTTTTGAAATAGTAACCAACGAATGTGCTGAAAATAAATCATGCCGATTACTTTTGAAATAATAAGCGACGAATATGTTGAAAATAAAAATCTTACCCATTACTTTTGAAATAGTAACCAACGAATATGCTGAAAATAAAGTCTTGTCGATTACTTTTGAAATAGTAACCGACGAATATGTTGAAAATAAAAATCTTGTCGATTACTTTTAAAATAGTAACCGACAAATATGCTGAAAATAAAAATCTTGCCGATTACATTTGAAATAGTCACCGACGAATATGCTGAAAATAAAAATCTTGCTGATTACTTTTGAAATAGTAACCGACGAATGTGCTGAAAATAAATCATGCCGATTACTTTCGAAATAGTAAGCGACGAATATGTTGAAAATAAAAATCTTACCCATTACTTTTAAAATAGTAACCAACGAATGTACTGAAAATAAAGTCTTGCCGATTACTTTTGAAATAGTAACCGACGAATATGTTGAAAATAAAAATCTTGTCGATTACTTTTGAAAGAATGTGCAGAAAATAGATCATGCCGATTACTTTTGAAATAGTAACCGACGAACGTGTTGAAAATAAATCATGCCGATTACCTTTGAAAGAGTAACCGACGAATATGTTGAAAATAAAAATCTTGTCGATTACTTTTAAAATAGTAACTGACAAATATGCTGAAAATAAAAATCTTGCCGATTACTTTTGAAATAGTAACCGACGAATGTGTTGAAAATAAATCATGCCGATTACCTTTGAAATAGTAACCGACGAATATGCTGAAAATAAATCATGTCGATTACTTTTTAAATAGTCACCGACGAATATGCTGAAAATAAAAATCTTGCCGATTACTTTTGAAATAGTAACCGACGAATGTGCTGAAAATAAATCATGCCGATTACTTTTGAAATAATAAGCGACGAATATGTTGAAAATAAAAATCTTCCCCATTACTTTTGAAATAGTAACAACGAATATGCTGAAAATAAAGTCTTGCCGATTACTTTTGAAATAGTAACCGACGAATATGTTGAAAATAAAAATCTTGTCGATTACTTTTAAAATAGTAACCGACAAATATGCTGAAAATAAAAATCTTGTCGATTACTTTTGAAAAAGTAACCGACAAATATGCTGAAAATAAAAATCTTGCCGATTACTTTTGAAAAAGTAACCGACAAATATGCTGAAAATAAAAATCTTGCCGATTACTTTTGAAATAGTAACCGACGAATGTCTTGAAAATAAATCATGCCGATTACTTTTGAAATAGTCACCGACGAATATGCTGAAAATAAAAATCTTGCTGATTACTTTTGAAATAGAAACCGACGAATGTGCTGAAAATAAATCATGCCGATTACTTTCGAAATAGTAAGCGACGAATATGTTGAAAATAAAAATCTTACCGATTACTTTTAAAATAGTAACCAACGAATGTACTGAAAATAAAGTCTTGCCGATTACTTTTGAAATAGTAACCGACGAATATGTTGAAAATAAAAATCTTGTCGATTACTTTTAAAATAGTAACCGACAAATATGCTGAAAATGAAAATCTTGCCGATTACTTTTGAAATAGTAACCGACGAATGTGTTGAAAATAAATCATGCCGATTACCTTTGAAATAGTAACCGACGAATATGCTGAAAATAAATCATGTCGATTACTTTTGAAATAGTCACCGACGAATATGCTGAAAATAAAAATCTTGCCGATTACTTTTGAAATAGTAACCAACGAATGTGCTGAAAATAAATCATGCCGATTACTTTTGAAATAATAAGCGACGAATATGTTGAAAATAAAAATCTTACCCATTACTTTTGAAATAGTCACCAACGAATATGCTGAAAATAAAGTCTTGTCGATTACTTTTGAAATAGTAACCGACGAATATGTTGAAAATAAAAATCTTGTCGATTACTTTTAAAATAGTAACCGACCAATATGTTGAAAATAAAAATCTTGTCGATTACTTTTGAAAAAGTAACCGACAAATATGCTGAAAATAAAAATCTTGTCGATTACTTTTGAAAAAGTAACCGACAAATATGCTGAAAAAAAAAATCTTCCCGATTACTTTTGAAATAGTCACCGACCAATATGCTGAAAATAAAAATCTTGCCGATTACTTTTGAAATAGTAACCGACGAATGTCTTGAAAATAAATCATGCCGATTACTTTTGAAAAAGTCACCGACGAATGTGCTGAAAATAAATCATGCCGATTACTTTCGAAATAGTAAGCGACGAATATGTTGAAAATAAAAATCTTACCCATTACTTTTAAAATAGTAACCAACGAATGTACTGAAAATAAAGTCTTGCCGATTACTTTTGAAATAGTAACCGACGAATATGTTGAAAATAAAAATCTTGTCGATTACTTTTGAAATAGTAACCGACGAATATGTTGAAAATAAAAATCTTGTCGATTACTTTTAAAATAGTAACTGACAAATATGCTGAAAATAAAAATCTTGCTGATTACTTTTGAAATAGAAACCGACGAATTTGCTGAAAATAAATCATGCCGATTACTTTCAAAATAGTAAGCGACGAATATGTTGAAAATAAAAATCTTACCGATTACTTTTAAAATAGTAACCAACGAATGTACTGAAAATAAAGTCTTGCCGATTACTTTTGAAATAGTAACCGACGAATATGTTGAAAATAAAAATCTTGTCGATTACTTTTAAAATAGTAACCGACAAATATGCTGAAAATGAAAATCTTGCCGATTACTTTTGAAATAGTAACCGACGAATATGCTGAAAATAAATCATGTCGATTACTTTTGAAATAGTCACCGACGAATATGCTGAAAATAAAAATCTTGCCGATTACTTTTGAAATAGTAACCAACGAATGTGCTGAAAATAAATCATGCCGATTACTTTTGAAATAATAAGCGACGAATATGTTGAAAATAAAAATCTTACCCATTACTTTTGAAATAGTCACCAACGAATATGCTGAAAATAAAGTCTTGTCGATTACTTTTGAAATAGTAACCGACGAATATGTTGAAAATAAAAATCTTGTCGATTACTTTTAAAATAGTAACAGACAAATATGCTGAAAATAAAAATCTTGTCGATTACTTTTGAAAAAGTAACCGACAAATATGCTGAAAATAAAAATCTTGTCGATTACTTTTGAAAAAGTAACCGACAAATATGCTGAAAAAAAAAATCTTGCCGATTACTTTTGAAATAGTCACCGACCAATATGCTGAAAATAAAAATCTTGCCGATTACTTTTGAAATAGTAACCGACGAATGTCTCTAAAATAAATCATGCCGATTACTTTTGAAATAGTCACCGACGAATATGTTGAAAATAAAAATCTTGTCGATTACTTTTGAAATAGTAACCGACGAATGTGCAGAAAATAGATCATGCCGATTACTTTTGAAATAGTAACCGACGAACGTGTTGAAAATAAATCATGCCGATTACCTTTGAAAGAGTAACCGACGAATATGTTGAAAATAAAAATCTTGTCGATTACTTTTAAAATAGTAACTGACAAATATGCTGAAAATAAAAATCTTGCTGATTACTTTTGAAATAGAAACCGACGAATGTGCTGAAAATAAATCATGCCGATTACTTTCAAAATAGTAAGCGACGAATATGTTGAAAATAAAAATCTTACCGATTACTTTTAAAATAGTAACCAACGAATGTACTGAAAATAAAGTCTTGCCGATTACTTTTGAAATAGTAACCGACGAATATGTTGAAAATAAAAATCTTGTCGATTACTTTTAAAATAGTAACCGACAAATATGCTGAAAATGAAAATCTTGCCGATTACTTTTGAAATAGTAACCGACGAATGTGTTGAAAATAAATCATGCCGATTACCTTTGAAATAGTAACCGACGAATATGCTGAAAATAAATCATGTCGATTACTTTTGAAATAGTCACCGACGAATATGCTGAAAATAAAAATCTTGCCGATTACTTTTGAAATAGTAACCAACGAATGTGCTGAAAATAAATCATGCCGATTACTTTTGAAATAATAAGCGACGAATATTTTGAAAATAAAAATCTTACCCATTACTTTTGAAATAGTCACCAACGAATATGCTGAAAATAAAGTCTTGTCGATTACTTTTGAAATAGTAACCGACGAATATGTTGAAAATAAAAATCTTGTCGATTACTTTTAAAATAGTAACCGACAAATATGCTGAAAATAAAAATCTTGTCGATTACTTTTGAAAAAGTAACCGACAAATATGCTGAAAATAAAAATCTTGTCGATTACTTTTGAAAAAGTAACCGACAAATATGCTGAAAAAAAAAATCTTGCCGATTACTTTTGAAATAGTCACCGACCAATATGCTGAAAATAAAAATCTTGCCGATTACTTTTGAAATAGTAACCGACGAATGTCTCTAAAATAAATCATGCCGATTACTTTTGAAATAGTCACCGACGAATATGCTGAAAATAAAAATCTTGCTGATTACTTTTGAAATAGTAACCGACGAATGTGCTGAAAATAAATCATGCCGATTACTTTCGAAATAGTAAGCGACGAATATGTTGAAAATAAAAATCTTACCCATTACTTTTAAAATAGTAACCAACGAATGTACTGAAAATAAAGTCTTGCCGATTACTTTTGAAATAGTAACCGACGAA
This sequence comes from Medicago lupulina, assembly GCA_958299785.1. Lineage (NCBI taxonomy): Eukaryota > Viridiplantae > Streptophyta > Magnoliopsida > Fabales > Fabaceae > Medicago > Medicago lupulina. The sequence continues at coordinate 39,132,194 of OY283141.1, read as the reverse complement.
TATGTTGAAAATAAAAATCTTGTCGATTACTTTTGAAATAGTAACCGACGAATGTGCAGAAAATAGATCATGCCGATTACTTTTGAAATAGTAACCGATGAACGTGTTGAAAATAAATCATGCCGATTACCTTTGAAAGAGTAACCGACGAATATGTTGAAAATAAAAATCTTGTCGATTACTTTTAAAATAGTAACTGACAAATATGCTGAAAATAAAAATCTTGCTGATTACTTTTGAAATAGAAACCGACGAATGTGCTGAAAATAAATCATGCCGATTACTTTCAAAATAGTAAGCGACGAATATGTTGAAAATAAAAATCTTACCGATTACTTTTAAAATAGTAACCAACGAATGTACTGAAAATAAAGTCTTGCCGATTACTTTTGAAATAGTAACCGACGAATATGTTGAAAATAAAAATCTTGTCGATTACTTTTAAAATAGTAACCGACAAATATGCTGAAAATGAAAATCTTGCCGATTACTTTTGAAATAGTAACCGACGAATGTGTTGAAAATAAATCATGACGATTACCTTTGAAATAGTAACCGACGAATATGCTGAAAATAAATCATGTCGATTACTTTTGAAATAGTCACCGACGAATATGCTGAAAATAAAAATCTTGCCGATTACTTTTGAAATAGTAACCAACGAATGTGCTGAAAATAAATCAAGCCGATTACTTTTGAAATAATAAGCGACGAATATGTTGAAAATAAAAATCTTACCCATTACTTTTGAAATAGTCACCAACGAATATGCTGAAAATAAAGTCTTGTCGATTACTTTTGAAATAGTAACCGACGAATATGTTGAAAATAAAAATCTTGTCGATTACTTTTAAAATAGTAACCGACGAATGTCTTGAAAATAAATCATGCCGATTACTTTTGAAATAGTCACCGACGAATATGCTGAAAATAAAAATCTTGCTGATTACTTTTGAAATAGTAACCGACGAATGTGCTGAAAATAAATCATGCCGATTACTTTCGAAATAGTAAGCGACGAATATGTTGAAAATAAAAATCTTACCCATTACTTTTAAAATAGTAACCAACGAATGTACTGAAAATAAAGTCTTGCCGATTACTTTTGAAATAGTAACCGACGAATATGTTGAAAATAAAAATCTTGTCGATTACTTTTGAAATAGTAACCGACGAATGTGCAGAAAATAGATCATGCCGATTACTTTTGAAATAGTAACCGACGAACGTGTTGAAAATAAATCATGCCGATTACCTTTGAAAGAGTAACCGACGAATATGTTGAAAATAAAAATCTTGTCGATTTCTTTTAAAATAGTAACTGACAAATATGCTGAAAATAAAAATCTTGCCGATTACTTTTGAAATAGTAACCGACGAATGTGTTGAAAATAAATCATGCCGATTACCTTTGAAATAGTAACCGACGAATATGCTGAAAATAAATCATGTCGATTACTTTTTAAATAGTCACCGACGAATATGCTGAAAATAAAAATCTTGCCGATTACTTTTGAAATAGTAACCGACGAATGTGCTGAAAATAAATCATGCCGATTACTTTTGAAATAATAAGCGACGAATATGTTGAAAATAAAAATCTTACCCATTACTTTTGAAATAGTAACAACGAATATGCTGAAAATAAAGTCTTGCCGATTACTTTTGAAATAGTAACCGACGAATATGTTGAAAATAAAAATCTTGTCGATTACTTTTAAAATAGTAACCGACAAATATGCTGAAAATAAAAATCTTGTCGATTACTTTTGAAAAAGTAACCGACAAATATGCTGAAAATAAAAATCTTGCCGATTACTTTTGAAAAAGTAACCGACAAATATGCTGAAAATAAAAATCTTGCCGATTACTTTTGAAATAGTAACCGACGAATGTCTTGAAAATAAATCATGCCGATTACTTTTGAAATAGTCACTGACGAATATGCTGAAAATAAAAATCTTGCTGATTACTTTTGAAATAGAAACCGACGAATGTGCTGAAAATAAATCATGCCGATTACTTTCGAAATAGTAAGCGACGAATATGTTGAAAATAAAAATCTTACCGATTACTTTTAAAATAGTAACCAACGAATGTACTGAAAATAAAGTCTTGCCGATTACTTTTGAAATAGTAACCGACGAATATGTTGAAAATAAAAATCTTGTCGATTACTTTTAAAATAGTAACCGACAAATATGCTGAAAATGAAAATCTTGCCGATTACTTTTGAAATAGTAACCGACGAATGTGTTGAAAATAAATCATGCCGATTACCTTTGAAATAGTAACCGACGAATATGCTGAAAATAAATCATGTCGATTACTTTTGAAATAGTCACCGACGAATATGCTGAAAATAAAAATCTTGCCGATTACTTTTGAAATAGTAACCAACGAATGTGCTGAAAATAAATCATGCCGATTACTTTTGAAATAATAAGCGACGAATATGTTGAAAATAAAAATCTTACCCATTACTTTTGAAATAGTAACCAACGAATAAGCTGAAAATAAAGTCTTGTCGATTACTTTTGAAATAGTAACCGACGAATATGTTGAAAATAAAAATCTTGTCGATTACTTTTAAAATAGTAACCGACAAATATGCTGAAAATAAAAATCTTGCCGATTACATTTGAAATAGTCACCGACGAATATGCTGAAAATAAAAATCTTGCCGATTACTTTTGAAATAGTAACCGACGAATGTGCTGAAAATAAATCATGCTGATTACTGTTGAAATAGTAAGCGACGAATATGTTGGAAATAAAAATCTTACCGATTACTTTTAAAAAAGTAACCAATGAATGTGCTGAAAATAAAGTCATGCCGATTACTTTTGAAATAGTAACCGACGAATATGTTGAAAATAAAAATCTTGCCGATTAGTTTTGAAATAGTAACCGACGAATGTGCTGAAAATAAAGTCTTGTCGATTACTTTTAAAATAGTAACCGACAAATATGCTGAAAATAAAGTCTTGCCGATTACTTTTGAAATAGTAACCGACGAATATGTTGAAAATAAAAATCTTGTCGATTACTTTTAAAATAGTAACCGACAAATATGCTGAAAATAAAAATCATGTCGATTACTTTTGAAAAAGTAACCGACAAATATGCTGAAAATAAAAATCTTGCCGATTACTTTTGAAAAAGTAACCGACAAATATGCTGAAAATAAAAATCTTGCCGATTACATTTGAAATAGTCACCGACCAATATGCTGAAAATAAAAATCTTGCCGATTACTTTTGAAATAGTAACCGACGAATATCTTGAAAATAAATCATGCCGATTACTTTTGAAATAGTCACCGACGAATATGCTGAAAATAAAAATCTTGCTGATTACTTTTGAAATAGAAACCGACGAATGTGCTGAAAATAAATCATGCCGATTACTTTCAAAATAGTAAGCGACGAATATGTTGAAAATAAAAATCTTACCGATTACTTTTAAAATAGTAACCAACGAATGTACTGAAAATAAAGTCTTGCCGATTACTTTTGAAATAGTAACCGACGAATAAGTTGAAAATAAAAATCTTGTCGATTACTTTTAAAATAGTAACCGACAAATATGCTGAAAATGAAAATCTTGCCGATTACTTTTGAAATAGTAACCGACGAATGTGTTGAAAATAAATCATGCCGATTACCTTTGAAATAGTAACCTACGAATGTCTTGAAAATAAATCATGCCGATTACTTTTGAAATAGTCACTGACGAATATGCTGAAAATAAAAATCTTGCTGATTACTTTTGAAATAGAAACCGACGAATGTGCTGAAAATAAATCATGCCGATTACTTTCAAAATAGTAAGCGACGAATATGTTGAAAATAAAAATCTTACCGATTACTTTTAAATTAGTAACCAACGAATGTACTGAAAATAAAGTCTTGCCGATTACTTTTGAAATAGTAACCGACGAATATGTTGAAAATAAAAATCCTGTCGATTACTTTTAAAATAGTAACCGACAAATATGCTGAAAATGAAAATCTTGCCGATTACTTTTGAAATAGTAACCGACGAATGTGTTGAAAATAAATCATGCCGATTACCTTTGAAATAGTAACCGACGAATATGCTGAAAATAAATCATGTCGATTACTTTTGAAATAGTCACCGACGAATATGCTGAAAATAAAAATCTTGCCGATTACTTTTGAAATAGTAACCAACGAATGTGCTGAAAATAAATCATGCCGATTACTTTTGAAATAATAAGCGACGAATATGTTGAAAATAAAAATCTTACCCATTACTTTTGAAATAGTAACCAACGAATATGCTGAAAATAAAGTCTTGTCGATTACTTTTGAAATAGTAACCGACGAATATGTTGAAAATAAAAATCTTGTCGATTACTTTTAAAATAGTAACCGACAAATATGCTGAAAATAAAAATCTTGCCGATTACATTTGAAATAGTCACCGACGAATATGCTGAAAATAAAAATCTTGCCGATTACTTTTGAAATAGTAACCGACGAATGTGCTGAAAATAAATCATGCTGATTACTTTTGAAATAGTAAGCGACGAATATGTTGGAAATAAAAATCTTACCGATTACTTTTAAAAAAGTAACCAATGAATGTGCTGAAAATAAAGTCATGCCGATTACTTTTGAAATAGTAACCGACGAATATGTTGAAAATAAAAATCTTGCCAATTAGTTTTGAAATAGTAACCGACGAATGTGCTGAAAATAAAGTCTTGTCGATTACTTTTAAAATAGTAACCGACAAATATGCTGAAAATAAAGTCTTGCCGATTACTTTTGAAATAGTAACCGACGAATATGTTGAAAATAAAATCTTGTCGATTACTTTTAAAATAGTAACCGACAAATATGCTGAAAATGAAAATCTTGCCGATTACTTTTGAAATAGTAACCGACGAATGTGTTGAAAATAAATCAGGCCGATTACCTTTGACATAGTAACCGACGAATATGCTGAAAATAAATCATGTCGATTACTTTTGAAATAGTCACCGACGAATATGCTGAAAATAAAAATCTTGCCGATTACTTTTGAAATAGTAACCAACGAATGTGCTGAAAATAAAGTCATGCCGATTACTTTTGAAATAGTAACCGACGAATATGTTGAAAATAAAAATCTTGTCGATTACTTTTGAAATACTAACCGACGAATATGCAGAAAATAAAAATCTTGTCGATTACTTTTAAAATAGTAACCGACAAATATGCTGAAAATAAAGTCTTGCCGATTACTTTTGAAATAGTAACCGACGAATATGTTGAAAATAAAAATCTTGTCGATTACTTTTAAAATAGTAACCGACAAATATGCTGAAAATGAAAATCTTGCCGATTACTTTTGAAATTGTAACCGACGAATGTGTTGAAAATAAATCATGCCGATTACCTTTGAAATAGTAACCGACGAATATGCTGAAAATAAATCATGTCGATTACTTTTGAAATAGTCACCGACGAATATGCTGAAAATAAAAATCTTGCCGATTACTTTTGAAATAGTAACCAACGAATGTGCTGAAAATAAATCATGCCGATTACTTTTGAAATAATAAGCGACGAATATGTTGAAAATAAAAATCTTACCCATTACTTTTGAAATAGTAACCAACGAATATGCTGAAAATAAAGTCTTGTCGATTACTTTTGAAATAGTAACCGACGAATATGTTGAAAATAAAAATCTTGTCGATTACTTTTAAAATAGTAACCGACAAATATGCTGAAAATAAAAATCTTGCCGATTACATTTGAAATAGTCACCGACCAATATGCTGAAAATAAAAATCTTGCCGATTACTTTTGAAATAGTAACCGACGAATATCTTGAAAATAAATCATGCCGATTACTTTTGAAATAGTCACCGACGAATATGCTGAAAATAAAAATCTTGCTGATTACTTTTGAAATAGAAACCGACGAATGTGCTGAAAATAAATCATGCCGATTACTTTCAAAATAGTAAGCGACGAATATGTTGAAAATAAAAATCTTACCGATTACTTTTAAAATAGTAACCAACGAATGTACTGAAAATAAAGTCTTGCCGATTACTTTTGAAATAGTAACCGACGAATAAGTTGAAAATAAAAATCTTGTCGATTACTTTTAAAATAGTAACCGACAAATATGCTGAAAATGAAAATCTTGCCGATTACTTTTGAAATAGTAACCGACGAATGTGTTGAAAATAAATCATGCCGATTACCTTTGAAATAGTAACCTACGAATGTCTTGAAAATAAATCATGCCGATTACTTTTGAAATAGTCACTGACGAATATGCTGAAAATAAAAATCTTGCTGATTACTTTTGAAATAGAAACCGACGAATGTGCTGAAAATAAATCATGCCGATTACTTTCAAAATAGTAAGCGACGAATATGTTGAAAATAAAAATCTTACCGATTACTTTTAAAATAGTAACCAACGAATGTACTGAAAATAAAGTCTTGCCGATTACTTTTGAAATAGTAACCGACGAATATGTTGAAAATAAAAATCATGTCGATTACTTTTAAAATAGTAACCGACAAATATGCTGAAAATGAAAATCTTGCCGATTACTTTTGAAATAGTAACCGACGAATGTGTTGAAAATAAATCATGCCGATTACCTTTGAAATAGTAACCGACGAATATGCTGAAAATAAATCATGTCGATTACTTTTGAAATAGTCACCGACGAATATGCTGAAAATAAAAATCTTGCCGATTACTTTTGAAATAGTAACCAACGAATGTGCTGAAAATAAATCATGCCGATTACTTTTGAAATAATAAGCGACGAATATGTTGAAAATAAAAATCTTACCCATTACTTTTGAAATAGTAACCAACGAATATGCTGAAAATAAAGTCTTGTCGATTACTTTTGAAATAGTAACCGACGAATATGTTGAAAATAAAAATCTTGTCGATTACTTTTAAAATAGTAACCGACAAATATGCTGAAAATAAAAATCTTGCCGATTACATTTGAAATAGTCACCGACGAATATGCTGAAAATAAAAATCTTGCCGATTACTTTTGAAATAGTAACCGACGAATGTGCTGAAAATAAATCATGCTGATTACTTTTGAAATAGTAAGCGACGAATATGTTGGAAATAAAAATCTTACCGATTACTTTTAAAAAAGTAACCAATGAATGTGCTGAAAATAAAGTCATGCCGATTACTTTTGAAATAGTAACCGACGAATATGTTGAAAATAAAAATCTTGCCAATTAGTTTTGAAATAGTAACCGACGAATGTGCTGAAAATAAAGTCTTGTCGATTACTTTTAAAATAGTAACCGACAAATATGCTGAAAATAAAGTCTTGCCGATTACTTTTGAAATAGTAACCGACGAATATGTTGAAAATAAAATCTTGTCGATTACTTTTAAAATAGTAACCGACAAATATGCTGAAAATGAAAATCTTGCCGATTACTTTTGAAATAGTAACCGACGAATGTGTTGAAAATAAATCAGGCCGATTACCTTTGACATAGTAACCGACGAATATGCTGAAAATAAATCATGTCGATTACTTTTGAAATAGTCACCGACGAATATGCTGAAAATAAAAATCTTGCCGATTACTTTTGAAATAGTAACCAACGAATGTGCTGAAAATAAAGTCATGCCGATTACTTTTGAAATAGTAACCGACGAATATGTTGAAAATAAAAATCTTGTCGATTACTTTTGAAATACTAACCGACGAATATGCAGAAAATAAAAATCTTGTCGATTACTTTTAAAATAGTAACCGACAAATATGCTGAAAATAAAGTCTTGCCGATTACTTTTGAAATAGTAACCGACGAATATGTTGAAAATAAAAATCTTGTCGATTACTTTTAAAATAGTAACCGACAAATATGCTGAAAATGAAAATCTTGCCGATTACTTTTGAAATTGTAACCGACGAATGTGTTGAAAATAAATCATGCCGATTACCTTTGAAATAGTAACCGACGAATATGCTGAAAATAAATCATGTCGATTACTTTTGAAATAGTCACCGACGAATATGCTGAAAATAAAAATCTTGCCGATTACTTTTGAAATAGTAACCAACGAATGTGCTGAAAATAAATCATGCCGATTACTTTTGAAATAATAAGCGACGAATATGTTGAAAATAAAAATCTTACCCATTACTTTTGAAATAGTAACCAACGAATATGCTGAAAATAAAGTCTTGTCGATTACTTTTGAAATAGTAACCGACGAATATGTTGAAAATAAAAATCTTGTCGATTACTTTTAAAATAGTAACCGACAAATATGCTGAAAATAAAAATCTTGCCGATTACATTTGAAATAGTCACCGACCAATATGCTGAAAATAAAAATCTTGCCGATTACTTTTGAAATAGTAACCGACGAATGTGCTGAAAATAAATCATGCTGATTACTTTTGAAATAGTAAGCGACGAATATGTTGGAAATAAAAATCTTACCGATTACTTTTAAAAAAGTAACCAATGAATGTGCTGAAAATAAAGTCATGCCGATTACTTTTGAAATAGTAACCGACGAATATGTTGAAAATAAAAATCTTGCCAATTAGTTTTGAAATAGTAACCGACGAATGTGCTGAAAATAAAGTCTTGTCGATTACTTTTAAAATAGTAACCGACAAATATGCTGAAAATAAAGTCTTGCCGATTACTTTTGAAATAGTAACCGACGAATATGTTGAAAATAAAATCTTGTCGATTACTTTTAAAATAGTAACCGACAAATATGCTGAAAATGAAAATCTTGCCGATTACTTTTGAAATAGTAACCGACGAATGTGTTGAAAATAAATCAGGCCGATTACCTTTGACATAGTAACCGACGAATATGCTGAAAATAAATCATGTCGATTACTTTTGAAATAGTCACCGACGAATATGCTGAAAATAAAAATCTTGCCGATTACTTTTGAAATAGTAACCAACGAATGTGCTGAAAATAAAGTCATGCCGATTACTTTTGAAATAGTAACCGACGAATATGTTGAAAATAAAAATCTTGTCGATTACTTTTGAAATACTAACCGACGAATATGTTGAAAATAAAAATCTTACCCATTACTTTTGAAATAGTAACCAACGAATATGCTGAAAATAAAGTCTTGTCGATTACTTTTGAAATAGTAACCGACGAATATGTTGAAAATAAAAATCTTGTCGATTACTTTTAAAATAGTAACCGACAAATATGCTGAAAATAAAAATCTTGCCGATTACATTTGAAATAGTCACCGACGAATATGCTGAAAATAAAAATCTTGCCGATTACTTTTGAAATAGTAACCGACGAATGTGCTGAAAATAAATCATGCTGATTACTTTTGAAATAGTAAGCGACGAATATGTTGGAAATAAAAATCTTACCGATTACTTTTAAAAAAGTAACCAATGAATGTGCTGAAAATAAAGTCATGCCGATTACTTTTGAAATAGTAACCGACGAATATGTTGAAAATAAAAATCTTGCCAATTAGTTTTGAAATAGTAACCGACGAATGTGCTGAAAATAAAGTCTTGTCGATTACTTTTAAAATAGTAACCGACAAATATGCTGAAAATAAAGTCTTGCCGATTACTTTTGAAATAGTAACCGACGAATATGTTGAAAATAAAATCTTGTCGATTACTTTTAAAATAGTAACCGACAAATATGCTGAAAATGAAAATCTTGCCGATTACTTTTGAAATAGTAACCGACGAATGTGTTGAAAATAAATCAGGCCGATTACCTTTGACATAGTAACCGACGAATATGCTGAAAATAAATCATGTCGATTACTTTTGAAATAGTCACCGACGAATATGCTGAAAATAAAAATCTTGCCGATTACTTTTGAAATAGTAACCAACGAATGTGCTGAAAATAAAGTCATGCCGATTACTTTTGAAATAGTAACCGACGAATATGTTGAAAATAAAAATCTTGTCGATTACTTTTGAAATACTAACCGACGAATATGCAGAAAATAAAAATCTTGTCGATTACTTTTAAAATAGTAACCGACAAATATGCTGAAAATAAAGTCTTGCCGATTACTTTTGAAATAGTAACCGACGAATATGTTGAAAATAAAAATCTTGTCGATTACTTTTAAAATAGTAACCGACAAATATGCTGAAAATGAAAATCTTGCCGATTACTTTTGAAATTGTAACCGACGAATGTGTTGAAAATAAATCATGCCGATTACCTTTGATATAGTAACCGACGAATATGCTGAAAATAAATCATGTCGATTACTTTTGAAATAGTCACCGACGAATATGCTGAAAATAAAAATCTTGTCGATTACTTTTAAAATAGTAACCGACAAATATGCTGAAAATAAAGTCTTGCCGATTACTTTTGAAATAGTAACTGACGAATATGTTGAAAATAAAAATCTTGTCGATTACTTTTAAAATAGTAACCGACAAATATGCTGAAAATAAAAATCTTGTCGATTACTTTTGAAAAAGTAACCGACAAATATGCTGAAAATAAAAATCTTGCCGATTACTTTTGAAAAAGTAACCGACAAATATGCTAAAAATAAAAATCTTGCCGATTACTTTTGAAATAGTCACCGACCAATATGCTGAAAATAAAAATCTTGCCGATTACTTTTGAAATAGTAACCGACGAATGTCTTGAAAATAAATCATGCCGATTACTTTTGAAATAGTCACCGACGAATATGCTGAAAATAAAAATCTTGCTGATTACTTTTGAAATAGAAACCGACGAATGTGCTGAAAATAAATCATGCCGATTACTTTCAAAATAGTAAGCGACGAATATGTTGAAAATAAAAATCTTACCGATTACTTTTAAAATAGCAACCAACGAATGTACTGAAAATAAAGTCTTGCCGATTACTTTTGAAATAGTAACCGACGAATATGTTGAAAATAAAAATCTTGTCGATTACTTTTAAAATAGTAACCGACAAATATGCTGAAAATGAAAATCTTGCCGATTACTTTTGAAATAGTAACCGACGAATGTGTTGAAAATAAATCATGCCGATTACCTTTGAAATAGTAACCGACGAATATGCTGAAAATAAATCATGTCGATTACTTTTGAAATAGTCACCGACGAATATGCTGAAAATAAAAATCTTGCCGATTACTTTTGAAATAGTAACCAACGAATGTGCTGAAAATAAATCATGCCGATTACTTTTGAAATAATAAGCGACGAATATGTTGAAAATAAAAATCTTACCCATTACTTTTGAAATAGTCACCAACGAATATGCTGAAAATAAAGTCTTGTCGATAACTTTTGAAATAGTAACCGACGAATATGTTGAAAATAAAAATCTTGTCGATTACTTTTAAAATAGTAACCGACAAATATGCTGAAAATAAAAATCTTGCCGATTACATTTGAAATAGTCACCGACGAATATGCTGAAAATAAAAATCTTGCCGATTACTTTTGAAATAGTAACCGACGAATGTGCTGAAAATAAATCATGCTGATTACTTTTGAAATAGTAAGCGACGAATATGTTGGAAATAAAAATCTTACCGATTACTTTTAAAAAAGTAACCGATGAATGTGCTGAAAATAAAGTCATGCCGATTACTTTTGAAATAGTAACCGACGAATATGTTGAAAATAAAAATCTTGCCGATTAGTTTTGAAATAGTAACCGACGAATGTGCTGAAAATAAAGTCTTGTCGATTACTTTTAAAATAGTAACCGACTAATATGCTGAAAATAAAGTCTTGCCGATTACTTTTGAAATAGTAACCGACGAATATGTTGAAAATAAAAATCTTGTCGATTACTTTTAAAATAGTAACCGACAAATATGCTGAAAATAAAAATCTTGTCGATTACTTTTGAAAAAGTAACCGACAAATATGCTGAAAATAAAAATCTTGCCGATTACTTTTGAAAAAGTAACCATCAAATATGCTAAAAATAAAAATCTTGCCGATTTCTTTTGAAATAGTCACCGACCAATATGCTGAAAATAAAAATCTTGCCGATTACTTTTGAAATAGTAACCGACGAATGTCTTGAAAATAAATCATGCCGATTACTTTTGAAATAGTCACCGACGAATATGCTGAAAATAAAAATCTTGCTGATTACTTTTGAAATAGAAACCGACGAATGTGCTGAAAATAAATCATGCCGATTACTTTCAAAATAGTAAGCGACGAATATGTTGAAAATAAAAATCTTACCGATTACTTTTAAAATAGCAACCAACGAATGTACTGAAAATAAAGTCTTGCCGATTACTTTTGAAATAGTAACCGACGAATATGTTGAAAATAAAAATCTTGTCGATTACTTTTAAAATAGTAACCAACAAATATGCTGAAAATGAAAATCTTGCCGATTACTTTTGAAATAGTAACCGATGAATGTGTTGAAAATAAATCATGCCGATTACCTTTGAAATAGTAACCGACGAATATGCTGAAAATAAATCATGTCGATTACTTTTGAAATAGTCACCGACGAATATGCTGAAAATAAAAATCTTGCCGATTACTTTTGAAATAGTAACCAACGAATGTGCTGAAAATAAATCATGCCGATTACTTTTGAAATAATAAGCGACGAATATGTTGAAAATAAAAATCTTACCCATTACTTTTGAAATAGTCACCAACGAATATGCTGAAAATAAAGTCTTGTCGATAACTTTTGAAATAGTAACCGACGAATATGTTGAAAATAAAAATCTTGTCGATTACTTTTAAAATAGTAACCGACAAATATGCTGAAAATAAAAATCTTGCCGATTACATTTGAAATAGTCACCGACGAATATGCTGAAAATAAAAATCTTGCCGATTACTTTTGAAATAGTAACCGACGAATGTGCTGAAAATAAATCATGCTGATTACTTTTGAAATAGTAAGCGACGAATATGTTGGAAATAAAAATCTTACCGATTACTTTTAAAAAAGTAACCGATGAATGTGCTGAAAATAAAGTCATGCCGATTACTTTTGAAATAGTAACCGACGAATATGTTGAAAATAAAAATCTTGCCGATTAGTTTTGAAATAGTAACCGACGAATGTGCTGAAAATAAAGTCTTGTCGATTACTTTTAAAATAGTAACCGACAAATATGCTGAAAATAAAGTCTTGCCGATTACTTTTGAAATAGTAACCGACGAATATGTTGAAAATAAAAATCTTGTCGATTACTTTTAAAATAGTAACCGACAAATATGCTAAAAATAAAAATCTTGCCGATTACTTTTGAAATAGGAACCGACGAATATGTTGAAAATAAAAATCTTGTCGATTACTTTTGAAATACTAACCGACGAATATGCTGAAAATAAAAATCTTGTCGATTACTTTTAAAATAGTAACCGACAAATATGCTGAAAATAAAAATCTTGCCGATTACATTTGAAATAGTCACCGACGAATATGCTGAAAATAAAAATCTTGCCGATTACTTTTGAAATAGTAACCGACGAATGTGCTGAAAATAAATCATGCTGATTACTTTTGAAATAGTAAGCGACGAATATGTTGGAAATAAAAATCTTACCGATTACTTTTAAAAAAGTAACCAATGAATGTGCTGAAAATAAAGTCATGCCGATTACTTTTGAAATAGTAACCGACGAATATGTTGAAAATAAAAATCTTGCCGATTAGTTTTGAAATAGTAACCGACGAATGTGCTGAAAATAAAGTCTTGTCGATTACTTTTAAAATAGTAACCGACAAATATGCTGAAAATAAAGTCTTGCCGATTACTTTTGAAATAGTAACCGACGAATATGTTGAAAATAAAAATCTTGTCGATTACTTTTAAAATAGTAACCGACAAATATGCTGAAAATAAAAATCTTGTCGATTAGTTTTGAAAAAGTAACCGACAAATATGCTGAAAATAAAAATCTTGCCGATTACTTTTGAAAAAGTAACCAACAAATATGCTAAAAATAAAAATCTTGCCGATTACTTTTGAAATAGTCACCGACCAATATGCTGAAAATAAAAATCTTGCCGATTACTTTTGAAATAGTAACCGACGAATGTCTTGAAAATAAATCATGCCGATTACTTTTGAAATAGTCACCGACGAATATGCTGAAAATAAAAATCTTGCTGATTACTTTTGAAATAGAAACCGACGAATGTGCTGAAAATAAATCATGCCGATTACTTTCAAAATAGTAAGCGACGAATATGTTGAAAATAAAAATCTTACCGATTACTTTTAAAATAGCAACCAACGAATGTACTGAAAATAAAGTCTTGCCGATTACTTTTGAAATAGTAACCGACGAATATGTTGAAAATAAAAATCTTGTCGATTACTTTTAAAATAGTAACCGACAAATATGCTGAAAATGAAAATCTTGCCGATTACTTTTGAAATAGTAACCGACGAATGTGTTGAAAATAAATCATGCCGATTACCTTTGAAATAGTAACCGACGAATATGCTGAAAATAAATCATGTCGATTACTTTTGAAATAGTCACCGACGAATATGCTGAAAATAAAAATCTTGCCGATTACTTTTGAAATAGTAACCAACGAATGTGCTGAAAATAAATCATGCCGATTACTTTTGAAATAATAAGCGACGAATATGTTGAAAATAAAAATCTTACCCATTACTTTTGAAATAGTCACCAACGAATATGCTGAAAATAAAGTCTTGTCGATAACTTTTGAAATAGTAACCGACGAATATGTTGAAAATAAAAATCTTGTCGATTACTTTTAAAATAGTAACCGACAAATATGCTGAAAATAAAAATCTTGCCGATTACATTTGAAATAGTCACCGACGAATATGCTGAAAATAAAAATCTTGCCGATTACTTTTGAAATAGTAACCGACGAATGTGCTGAAAATAAATCATGCTGATTACTTTTGAAATAGTAAGCGACGAATATGTTGGAAATAAAAATCTTACCGATTACTTTTAAAAAAGTAACCGATGAATGTGCTGAAAATAAAGTCATGCCGATTACTTTTGAAATAGTAACCGACGAATATGTTGAAAATAAAAATCTTGCCGATTAGTTTTGAAATAGTAACCGATGAATGTGCTGAAAATAAAGTCTTGTCGATTACTTTTAAAATAGTAACCGACAAATATGCTGAAAATAAAGTCTTGCCGATTACTTTTGAAATAGTAACCGACGAATATGTTGAAAATAAAAATCTTGTCGATTACTTTTAAAATAGTAACCGACAAATATGCTGAAAATGAAAATCTTGCCGATTACTTTTGAAATAGTAACCGACGAATGTGTTGAAAATAAATCATGCCGATTACCTTTGAAATAGTAACCGACGAATATGCTGAAAATAAATCATGTCGATTACTTTTGAAATAGTCACCGACGAATATGCTGAAAATAAAAATCTTGCCGATTACTTTTGAAATAGTAACCAACGAATGTGCTGAAAATAAATCATGCCGATTACTTTTGAAATAATAAGCGACGAATATGTTGAAAATAAAAATCTTACCCATTACTTTTGAAATAGTAACAACGAATATGCTGAAAATAAAGTCTTGTCGATTACTTTTGAAATAGTAACCGACGAATATGTTGAAAATAAAAATCTTGTCGATTACTTTTAAAATAGTAACCGACAAATATGCTGAAAATAAAAATCTTGTCGATTACTTTTGAAAAAGTAACCGACAAATATGCTGAAAATAAAAATCTTGCCGATTACTTTTGAAAAAGTAACCATCAAATATGCTAAAAATAAAAATCTTGCCGATTTCTTTTGAAATAGTCACCGACCAATATGCTGAAAATAAAAATCTTGCCGATTACTTTTGAAATAGTAACCGACGAATGTCTTGAAAATAAATCATGCCGATTACTTTTGAAATAGTCACCGACGAATATGCTGAAAATAAAAATCTTGCTGATTACTTTTGAAATAGAAACCGACGAATGTGCTGAAAATAAATCATGCCGATTACTTTCAAAATAGTAAGCGACGAATATGTTGAAAATAAAAATCTTACCGATTACTTTTAAAATAGCAACCAACGAATGTACTGAAAATAAAGTCTTGCCGATTACTTTTGAAATAGTAACCGACGAATATGTTGAAAATAAAAATCTTGTCGATTACTTTTAAAATAGTAACCAACAAATATGCTGAAAATGAAAATCTTGCCGATTACTTTTGAAATAGTAACCGACGAATGTGTTGAAAATAAATCATGCCGATTACCTTTGAAATAGTAACCGACGAATATGCTGAAAATAAATCATGTCGATTACTTTTGAAATAGTCACCGACGAATATGCTGAAAATAAAAATCTTGCCGATTACTTTTGAAATAGTAACCAACGAATGTGCTGAAAATAAATCATGCCGATTACTTTTGAAATAATAAGCGACGAATATGTTGAAAATAAAAATCTTACCCATTACTTTTGAAATAGTCACCAACGAATATGCTGAAAATAAAGTCTTGTCGATAACTTTTGAAATAGTAACCGACGAATATGTTGAAAATAAAAATCTTGTCGATTACTTTTAAAATAGTAACCGACAAATATGCTGAAAATAAAAATCTTGCCGATTACATTTGAAATAGTCACCGACGAATATGCTGAAAATAAAAATCTTGCCGATTACTTTTGAAATAGTAACCGACGAATGTGCTGAAAATAAATCATGCTGATTACTTTTGAAATAGTAAGCGACGAATATGTTGGAAATAAAAATCTTACCGATTACTTTTAAAAAAGTAACCGATGAATGTGCTGAAAATAAAGTCATGCCGATTACTTTTGAAATAGTAACCGACGAATATGTTGAAAATAAAAATCTTGCCGATTAGTTTTGAAATAGTAACCGACGAATGTGCTGAAAATAAAGTCTTGTCGATTACTTTTAAAATAGTAACCGACAAATATGCTGAAAATAAAGTCTTGCCGATTACTTTTGAAATAGTAACCGACGAATATGTTGAAAATAAAAATCTTGTCGATTACTTTTAAAATAGTAACCGACAAATATGCTAAAAATAAAAATCTTGCCGATTACTTTTGAAATAGGAACCGACGAATATGTTGAAAATAAAAATCTTGTCGATTACTTTTGAAATACTAACCGACGAATATGCTGAAAATAAAAATCTTGTCGATTACTTTTAAAATAGTAACCGACAAATATGCTGAAAATAAAAATCTTGCCGATTACATTTGAAATAGTCACCGACGAATATGCTGAAAATAAAAATCTTGCCGATTACTTTTGAAATAGTAACCGACGAATGTGCTGAAAATAAATCATGCTGATTACTTTTGAAATAGTAAGCGACGAATATGTTGGAAATAAAAATCTTACCGATTACTTTTAAAAAAGTAACCAATGAATGTGCTGAAAATAAAGTCATGCCGATTACTTTTGAAATAGTAACCGACGAATATGTTGAAAATAAAAATCTTGCCGATTAGTTTTGAAATAGTAACCGACGAATGTGCTGAAAATAAAGTCTTGTCGATTACTTTTAAAATAGTAACCGACAAATATGCTGAAAATAAAGTCTTGCCGATTACTTTTGAAATAGTAACCGACGAATATGTTGAAAATAAAAATCTTGTCGATTACTTTTAAAATAGTAACCGACAAATATGCTGAAAATAAAAATCTTGTCGATTAGTTTTGAAAAAGTAACCGACAAATATGCTGAAAATAAAAATCTTGCCGATTACTTTTGAAAAAGTAACCAACAAATATGCTAAAAATAAAAATCTTGCCGATTACTTTTGAAATAGTCACCGACCAATATGCTGAAAATAAAAATCTTGCCGATTACTTTTGAAATAGTAACCGACGAATGTCTTGAAAATAAATCATGCCGATTACTTTTGAAATAGTCACCGACGAATATGCTGAAAATAAAAATCTTGCTGATTACTTTTGAAATAGAAACCGACGAATGTGCTGAAAATAAATCATGCCGATTACTTTCAAAATAGTAAGCGACGAATATGTTGAAAATAAAAATCTTACCGATTACTTTTAAAATAGCAACCAACGAATGTACTGAAAATAAAGTCTTGCCGATTACTTTTGAAATAGTAACCGACGAATATGTTGAAAATAAAAATCTTGTCGATTACTTTTAAAATAGTAACCGACAAATATGCTGAAAATGAAAATCTTGCCGATTACTTTTGAAATAGTAACCGACGAATGTGTTGAAAATAAATCATGCCGATTACCTTTGAAATAGTAACCGACGAATATGCTGAAAATAAATCATGTCGATTACTTTTGAAATAGTCACCGACGAATATGCTGAAAATAAAAATCTTGCCGATTACTTTTGAAATAGTAACCAACGAATGTGCTGAAAATAAATCATGCCGATTACTTTTGAAATAATAAGCGACGAATATGTTGAAAATAAAAATCTTACCCATTACTTTTGAAATAGTCACCAACGAATATGCTGAAAATAAAGTCTTGTCGATAACTTTTGAAATAGTAACCGACGAATATGTTGAAAATAAAAATCTTGTCGATTACTTTTAAAATAGTAACCGACAAATATGCTGAAAATAAAAATCTTGCCGATTACATTTGAAATAGTCACCGACGAATATGCTGAAAATAAAAATCTTGCCGATTACTTTTGAAATAGTAACCGACGAATGTGCTGAAAATAAATCATGCTGATTACTTTTGAAATAGTAAGCGACGAATATGTTGGAAATAAAAATCTTACCGATTACTTTTAAAAAAGTAACCGATGAATGTGCTGAAAATAAAGTCATGCCGATTACTTTTGAAATAGTAACCGACGAATATGTTGAAAATAAAAATCTTGCCGATTAGTTTTGAAATAGTAACCGATGAATGTGCTGAAAATAAAGTCTTGTCGATTACTTTTAAAATAGTAACCGACAAATATGCTGAAAATAAAGTCTTGCCGATTACTTTTGAAATAGTAACCGACGAATATGTTGAAAATAAAAATCTTGTCGATTACTTTTAAAATAGTAACCGACAAATATGCTGAAAATGAAAATCTTGCCGATTACTTTTGAAATAGTAACCGACGAATGTGTTGAAAATAAATCATGCCGATTACCTTTGAAATAGTAACCGACGAATATGCTGAAAATAAATCATGTCGATTACTTTTGAAATAGTCACCGACGAATATGCTGAAAATAAAAATCTTGCCGATTACTTTTGAAATAGTAACCAACGAATGTGCTGAAAATAAATCATGCCGATTACTTTTGAAATAATAAGCGACGAATATGTTGAAAATAAAAATCTTACCCATTACTTTTGAAATAGTAACCAACGAATATGCTGAAAATAAAGTCTTGTCGATTACTTTTGAAATAGTAACCGACGAATATGTTGAAAATAAAAATCTTGTCGATTACTTTTAAAATAGTAACCGACAAATATGCTGAAAATAAAAATCTTGCCGATTACATTTGAAATAGTCACCGACGAATATGCTGAAAATAAAAATCTTGCCGATTACTTTTGAAATAGTAACCGACGAATGTGCTGAAAATAAATCATGCTGATTACTTTTGAAATAGTAAGCGACGAATATGTTGGAAATAAAAATCTTACCGATTACTTTTAAAAAAGTAACCAATGAATGTGCTGAAAATAAAGTCATGCCGATTACTTTTGAAATAGTAACCGACGAATATGTTGAAAATAAAAATCTTGCCGATTAGTTTTGAAATAGTAACCGACGAATGTGCTGAAAATAAAGTCTTGTCGATTACTTTTAAAATAGTAACCGACAAATATGCTGAAAATAAAGTCTTGCCGATTACTTTTGAAATAGTAACCGACGAATATGTTGAAAATAAAAATCTTGTCGATTACTTTTAAAATAGTAACCGACAAATATGCTGAAAATAAAAATCTTGTCGATTACTTTTGAAAAAGTAACCGAAAAATATGCTGAAAATAAAAATCTTGCCGATTACTTTTGAAAAAGTAACCATCAAATATGCTAAAAATAAAAATCTTGCCGATTACTTTTGAAATAGTCACCGACCAATATGCTGAAAATAAAAATCTTGCCGATTACTTTTGAAATAGTAACCGACGAATGTCTTGAAAATAAATCATGCCGATTACTTTTGAAATAGTCACCGACGAATATGCTGAAAATAAAAATCTTGCTGATTACTTTTGAAATAGAAACCGACGAATGTGCTGAAAATAAATCATGCCGATTACTTTCAAAATAGTAAGCGACGAATATGTTGAAAATAAAAATCTTACCGATTACTTTTAAAATAGCAACCAACGAATGTACTGAAAATAAAGTCTTGCCGATTACTTTTGAAATAGTAACCGACGAATATGTTGAAAATAAAAATCTTGTCGATTACTTTTAAAATAGTAACCGACAAATATGCTGAAAATGAAAATCTTGCCGATTACTTTTGAAATAGTAACCGACGAATGTGTTGAAAATAAATCATGCCGATTACCTTTGAAATAGTAACCGACGAATATGCTGAAAATAAATCATGTCGATTACTTTTGAAATAGTCACCGACGAATATGCTGAAAATAAAAATCTTGCCGATTACTTTTGAAATAGTAACCAACGAATGTGCTGAAAATAAATCATGCCGATTACTTTTGAAATAATAAGCGACGAATATGTTGAAAATAAAAATCTTACCCATTACTTTTGAAATAGTCACCAACGAATATGCTGAAAATAAAGTCTTGTCGATAACTTTTGAAATAGTAACCGACGAATATGTTGAAAATAAAAATCTTGTCGATTACTTTTAAAATAGTAACCGACAAATATGCTGAAAATAAAAATCTTGCCGATTACATTTGAAATAGTCACCGACGAATATGCTGAAAATAAAAATCTTGCCGATTACTTTTGAAATAGTAACCGACGAATGTGCTGAAAATAAATCATGCTGATTACTTTTGAAATAGTAAGCGACGAATATGTTGGAAATAAAAATCTTACCGATTACTTTTAAAAAAGTAACCGATGAATGTGCTGAAAATAAAGTCATGCCGATTACTTTTGAAATAGTAACCGACGAATATGTTGAAAATAAAAATCTTGCCGATTAGTTTTGAAATAGTAACCGATGAATGTGCTGAAAATAAAGTCTTGTCGATTACTTTTAAAATAGTAACCGACAAATATGCTGAAAATAAAGTCTTGTCGATTACTTTTGAAAAAGTAACCGACAAATATGCTGAAAATAAAAATCTTGCCGATTACTTTTGAAAAAGTAACCATCAAATATGCTAAAAATAAAAATCTTGCCGATTACTTTTGAAATAGTCACCGACCAATATGCTGAAAATAAAAATCTTGCCGATTACTTTTGAAATAGTAACCGACGAATGTCTTGAAAATAAATCATGCCGATTACTTTTGAAATAGTCACCGACGAATATGCTGAAAATAAAAATCTTGCTGATTACTTTTGAAATAGAAACCGACGAATGTGCTGAAAATAAATCATGCCGATTACTTTCAAAATAGTAAGCGACGAATATGTTGAAAATAAAAATCTTACCGATTACTTTTAAAATAGCAACCAACGAATGTACTGAAAATAAAGTCTTGCCGATTACTTTTGAAATAGTAACCGACGAATATGTTGAAAATAAAAATCTTGTCGATTACTTTTAAAATAGTAACCGACAAATATGCTGAAAATGAAAATCTTGCCGATTACTTTTGAAATAGTAACCGACGAATGTGTTGAAAATAAATCATGCCGATTACCTTTGAAATAGTAACCGACGAATATGCTGAAAATAAATCATGTCGATTACTTTTGAAATAGTCACCGACGAATATGCTGAAAATAAAAATCTTGCCGATTACTTTTGAAATAGTAACCAACGAATGTGCTGAAAATAAATCATGCCGATTACTTTTGAAATAATAAGCGACGAATATGTTGAAAATAAAAATCTTACCCATTACTTTTGAAATAGTCACCAACGAATATGCTGAAAATAAAGTCTTGTCGATAACTTTTGAAATAGTAACCGACGAATATGTTGAAAATAAAAATCTTGTCGATTACTTTTAAAATAGTAACCGACAAATATGCTGAAAATAAAAATCTTGCCGATTACATTTGAAATAGTCACCGACGAATATGCTGAAAATAAAAATCTTGCCGATTACTTTTGAAATAGTAACCGACGAATGTGCTGAAAATAAATCATGCTGATTACTTTTGAAATAGTAAGCGACGAATATGTTGGAAATAAAAATCTTACCGATTACTTTTAAAAAAGTAACCGATGAATGTGCTGAAAATAAAGTCATGCCGATTACTTTTGAAATAGTAACCGACGAATATGTTGAAAATAAAAATCTTGCCGATTAGTTTTGAAATAGTAACCGACGAATGTGCTGAAAATAAAGTCTTGTCGATTACTTTTAAAATAGTAACCGACTAATATGCTGAAAATAAAGCCTTGCCGATTACTTTTGAAATAGTAACCGACGAATATGTTGAAAATAAAAATCTTGTCGATTACTTTTAAAATAGTAACCGACAAATATGCTGAAAATAAAAATCTTGTCGATTACTTTTGAAAAAGTAACCGACAAATATGCTGAAAATAAAAATCTTGCCGATTACTTTTGAAAAAGTAACCATCAAATATGCTAAAAATAAAAATCTTGCCGATTACTTTTGAAATAGTCACCGACCAATATGCTGAAAATAAAAATCTTGCCGATTACTTTTGAAATAGTAACCGACGAATGTCTTGAAAATAAATCATGCCGATTACTTTTGAAATAGTCACCGACGAATATGCTGAAAATAAAAATCTTGCTGATTACTTTTGAAATAGAAACCGACGAATGTGCTGAAAATAAATCATGCCGATTACTTTCAAAATAGTAAGCGACGAATATGTTGAAAATAAAAATCTTACCGATTACTTTTAAAATAGCAACCAACGAATGTACTGAAAATAAAGTCTTGCCGATTACTTTTGAAATAGTAACCGACGAATATGTTGAAAATAAAAATCTTGTCGATTACTTTTAAAATAGTAACCAACAAATATGCTGAAAATGAAAATCTTGCCGATTACTTTTAAAATAGTAACCGACAAATATGCTGAAAATGAAAATCTTGCCGATTACTTTTGAAATAGTAACCGACGAATGTGTTGAAAATAAATCATGCCGATTACCTTTGAAATAGTAACCGACGAATATGCTGAAAATAAATCATGTCGATTACTTTTGAAATAGTCACCGACGAATATGCTGAAAATAAAAATCTTGCCGATTACTTTTGAAATAGTAACCAACGAATGTGCTGAAAATAAATCATGCCGATTACTTTTGAAATAATAAGCGACGAATATGTTGAAAATAAAAATCTTACCCATTACTTTTGAAATAGTCACCAACGAATATGCTGAAAATAAAGTCTTGTCGATAACTTTTGAAATAGTAACCGACGAATATGTTGAAAATAAAAATCTTGTCGATTACTTTTAAAATAGTAACCGACAAATATGCTGAAAATAAAAATCTTGCCGATTACATTTGAAATAGTCACCGACGAATATGCTGAAAATAAAAATCTTGCCGATTACTTTTGAAATAGTAACCGACGAATGTGCTGAAAATAAATCATGCTGATTACTTTTGAAATAGTAAGCGACGAATATGTTGGAAATAAAAATCTTACCGATTACTTTTAAAAAAGTAACCGATGAATGTGCTGAAAATAAAGTCATGCCGATTACTTTTGAAATAGTAACCGACGAATATGTTGAAAATAAAAATCTTGCCGATTAGTTTTGAAATAGTAACCGACGAATGTGCTGAAAATAAAGTCTTGTCGATTACTTTTAAAATAGTAACCGACTAATATGCTGAAAATAAAGCCTTGCCGATTACTTTTGAAATAGTAACCGACGAATATGTTGAAAATAAAAATCTTGTCGATTACTTTTAAAATAGTAACCGACAAATATGCTGAAAATAAAAATCTTGTCGATTACTTTTGAAAAAGTAACCGACAAATATGCTGAAAATAAAAATCTTGCCGATTACTTTTGAAAAAGTAACCATCAAATATGCTAAAAATAAAAATCTTGCCGATTACTTTTGAAATAGTCACCGACCAATATGCTGAAAATAAAAATCTTGCCGATTACTTTTGAAATAGTAACCGACGAATGTCTTGAAAATAAATCATGCCGATTACTTTTGAAATAGTCACCGACGAATATGCTGAAAATAAAAATCTTGCTGATTACTTTTGAAATAGAAACCGACGAATGTGCTGAAAATAAATCATGCCGATTACTTTCAAAATAGTAAGCGACGAATATGTTGAAAATAAAAATCTTACCGATTACTTTTAAAATAGCAACCAACGAATGTACTGAAAATAAAGTCTTGCCGATTACTTTTGAAATAGTAACCGACGAATATGTTGAAAATAAAAATCTTGTCGATTACTTTTAAAATAGTAACCAACAAATATGCTGAAAATGAAAATCTTGCCGATTACTTTTGAAATAGTAACCGACGAATGTGTTGAAAATAAATCATGCCGATTACCTTTGAAATAGTAACCGACGAATATGCTGAAAATAAATCATGTCGATTACTTTTGAAATAGTCACCGACGAATATGCTGAAAATAAAAATCTTGCCGATTACTTTTGAAATAGTAACCAACGAATGTGCTGAAAATAAATCATGCCGATTACTTTTGAAATAATAAGCGACGAATATGTTGAAAATAAAAATCTTACCCATTACTTTTGAAATAGTCACCAACGAATATGCTGAAAATAAAGTCTTGTCGATAACTTTTGAAATAGTAACCGACGAATATGTTGAAAATAAAAATCTTGTCGATTACTTTTAAAATAGTAACCGACAAATATGCTGAAAATAAAAATCTTGCCGATTACATTTGAAATAGTCACCGACGAATATGCTGAAAATAAAAATCTTGCCGATTACTTTTGAAATAGTAACCGACGAATGTGCTGAAAATAAATCATGCTGATTACTTTTGAAATAGTAAGCGACGAATATGTTGGAAATAAAAATCTTACCGATTACTTTTAAAAAAGTAACCGATGAATGTGCTGAAAATAAAGTCATGCCGATTACTTTTGAAATAGTAACCGACGAATATGTTGAAAATAAAAATCTTGCCGATTAGTTTTGAAATAGTAACCGATGAATGTGCTGAAAATAAAGTCTTGTCGATTACTTTTAAAATAGTAACCGACAAATATGCTGAAAATAAAGTCTTGTCGATTACTTTTGAAAAAGTAACCGACAAATATGCTGAAAATAAAGATCTTGCCGATTACTTTTGAAAAAGTAACCATCAAATATGCTAAAAATAAAAATCTTGCCGATTACTTTTGAAATAGTCACCGACCAATATGCTGAAAATAAAAATCTTGCCGATTACTTTTGAAATAGTAACCGACGAATGTCTTGAAAATAAATCATGCCGATTACTTTTGAAATAGTCACCGACGAATATGCTGAAAATAAAAATCTTGCTGATTACTTTTGAAATAGAAACCGACGAATGTGCTGAAAATAAATCATGCCGATTACTTTCAAAATAGTAAGCGACGAATATGTTGAAAATAAAAATCTTACCGATTACTTTTAAAATAGCAACCAACGAATGTACTGAAAATAAAGTCTTGCCGATTACTTTTGAAATAGTAACCGACGAATATGTTGAAAATAAAAATCTTGTCGATTACTTTTAAAATAGTAACCGACAAATATGCTGAAAATGAAAATCTTGCCGATTACTTTTGAAATAGTAACCGACGAATGTGTTGAAAATAAATCATGCCGATTACCTTTGAAATAGTAACCGACGAATATGCTGAAAATAAATCATGTCGATTACTTTTGAAATAGTCACCGACGAATATGCTGAAAATAAAAATCTTGCCGATTACTTTTGAAATAGTAACCAACGAATGTGCTGAAAATAAATCATGCCGATTACTTTTGAAATAATAAGCGACGAATATGTTGAAAATAAAAATCTTACCCATTACTTTTGAAATAGTCACCAACGAATATGCTGAAAATAAAGTCTTGTCGATAACTTTTGAAATAGTAACCGACGAATATGTTGAAAATAAAAATCTTGTCGATTACTTTTAAAATAGTAACCGACAAATATGCTGAAAATAAAAATCTTGCCGATTACATTTGAAATAGTCACCGACGAATATGCTGAAAATAAAAATCTTGCCGATTACTTTTGAAATAGTAACCGACGAATGTGCTGAAAATAAATCATGCTGATTACTTTTGAAATAGTAAGCGACGAATATGTTGGAAATAAAAATCTTACCGATTACTTTTAAAAAAGTAACCGATGAATGTGCTGAAAATAAAGTCATGCCGATTACTTTTGAAATAGTAACCGACGAATATGTTGAAAATAAAAATCTTGCCGATTAGTTTTGAAATAGTAACCGACGAATGTGCTGAAAATAAAGTCTTGTCGATTACTTTTAAAATAGTAACCGACTAATATGCTGAAAATAAAGCCTTGCCGATTACTTTTGAAATAGTAACCGACGAATATGTTGAAAATAAAAATCTTGTCGATTACTTTTAAAATAGTAACCGACAAATATGCTGAAAATAAAAATCTTGTCGATTACTTTTGAAAAAGTAACCGACAAATATGCTGAAAATAAAAATCTTGCCGATTACTTTTGAAAAAGTAACCATCAAATATGCTAAAAATAAAAATCTTGCCGATTACTTTTGAAATAGTCACCGACCAATATGCTGAAAATAAAAATCTTGCCGATTACTTTTGAAATAGTAACCGACGAATGTCTTGAAAATAAATCATGCCGATTACTTTTGAAATAGTCACCGACGAATATGCTGAAAATAAAAATCTTGCTGATTACTTTTGAAATAGAAACCGACGAATGTGCTGAAAATAAATCATGCTGATTACTTTTGAAATAGTAAGCGACGAATATGTTGGAAATAAAAATCTTACCGATTACTTTTAAAAAAGTAACCGATGAATGTGCTGAAAATAAAGTCATGCCGATTACTTTTGAAATAGTAACCGACGAATATGTTGAAAATAAAAATCTTGCCGATTAGTTTTGAAATAGTAACCGACGAATGTGCTGAAAATAAAGTCTTGTCGATTACTTTTAAAATAGTAACCGACAAATATGCTGAAAATAAAGTCTTGCCGATTACTTTTGAAATAGTAACCGACGAATATGTTGAAAATAAAAATCTTGTCGATTACTTTTAAAATAGTAACCGACAAATATGCTAAAAATAAAAATCTTGCCGATTACTTTTGAAATAGGAACCGACGAATATGTTGAAAATAAAAATCTTGTCGATTACTTTTGAAATACTAACCGACGAATATGCTGAAAATAAAAATCTTGTCGATTACTTTTAAAATAGTAACCGACAAATATGCTGAAAATAAAAATCTTGCCGATTACATTTGAAATAGTCACCGACGAATATGCTGAAAATAAAAATCTTGCCGATTACTTTTGAAATAGTAACCGACGAATGTGCTGAAAATAAATCATGCTGATTACTTTTGAAATAGTAAGCGACGAATATGTTGGAAATAAAAATCTTACCGATTACTTTTAAAAAAGTAACCAATGAATGTGCTGAAAATAAAGTCATGCCGATTACTTTTGAAATAGTAACCGACGAATATGTTGAAAATAAAAATCTTGCCGATTAGTTTTGAAATAGTAACCGACGAATGTGCTGAAAATAAAGTCTTGTCGATTACTTTTAAAATAGTAACCGACAAATATGCTGAAAATAAAGTCTTGCCGATTACTTTTGAAATAGTAACCGACGAATATGTTGAAAATAAAAATCTTGTCGATTACTTTTAAAATAGTAACCGACAAATATGCTGAAAATAAAAATCTTGTCGATTAGTTTTGAAAAAGTAACCGACAAATATGCTGAAAATAAAAATCTTGCCGATTACTTTTGAAAAAGTAACCAACAAATATGCTAAAAATAAAAATCTTGCCGATTACTTTTGAAATAGTCACCGACCAATATGCTGAAAATAAAAATCTTGCCGATTACTTTTGAAATAGTAACCGACGAATGTCTTGAAAATAAATCATGCCGATTACTTTTGAAATAGTCACCGACGAATATGCTGAAAATAAAAATCTTGCTGATTACTTTTGAAATAGAAACCGACGAATGTGCTGAAAATAAATCATGCCGATTACTTTCAAAATAGTAAGCGACGAATATGTTGAAAATAAAAATCTTACCGATTACTTTTAAAATAGCAACCAACGAATGTACTGAAAATAAAGTCTTGCCGATTACTTTTGAAATAGTAACCGACGAATATGTTGAAAATAAAAATCTTGTCGATTACTTTTAAAATAGTAACCGACAAATATGCTGAAAATAAAGTCTTGCCGATTACTTTTGAAATAGTAACCGACGAATATGTTGAAAATAAAAATCTTGTCGATTACTTTTAAAATAGTAACCGACAAATATGCTGAAAATAAAAATCTTGTCGATTAGTTTTGAAAAAGTAACCGACAAATATGCTGAAAATAAAAATCTTGCCGATTACTTTTGAAATAGTAACCATCAAATATGCTAAAAATAAAAATCTTGCCGATTACTTTTGAAATAGTCACCGACCAATATGCTGAAAATAAAAATCTTGCCGATTACTTTTGAAATAGTAACCGACGAATGTCTTGAAAATAAATCATGCCGATTACTTTTGAAATAGTCACCGACGAATATGCTGAAAATAAAAATCTTGCTGATTACTTTTGAAATAGAAACCGACGAATGTGCTGAAAATAAATCATGCTGATTACTTTTGAAATAGTAAGCGACGAATATGTTGGAAATAAAAATCTTACCGATTACTTTTAAAAAAGTAACCGATGAATGTGCTGAAAATAAAGTCATGCCGATTACTTTTGAAATAGTAACCGACGAATATGTTGAAAATAAAAATCTTGCCGATTAGTTTTGAAATAGTAACCGACGAATGTGCTGAAAATAAAGTCTTGTCGATTACTTTTAAAATAGTAACCGACAAATATGCTGAAAATAAAGTCTTGCCGATTACTTTTGAAATAGTAACCGACGAATATGTTGAAAATAAAAATCTTGTCGATTACTTTTAAAATAGTAACCGACAAATATGCTAAAAATAAAAATCTTGCCGATTACTTTTGAAATAGGAACCGACGAATATGTTGAAAATAAAAATCTTGTCGATTACTTTTGAAATACTAACCGACGAATATGCTGAAAATAAAAATCTTGTCGATTACTTTTAAAATAGTAACCGACAAATATGCTGAAAATAAAAATCTTGCCGATTACATTTGAAATAGTCACCGACGAATATGCTGAAAATAAAAATCTTGCCGATTACTTTTGAAATAGTAACCGACGAATGTGCTGAAAATAAATCATGCTGATTACTTTTGAAATAGTAAGCGACGAATATGTTGGAAATAAAAATCTTACCGATTACTTTTAAAAAAGTAACCAATGAATGTGCTGAAAATAAAGTCATGCCGATTACTTTTGAAATAGTAACCGACGAATATGTTGAAAATAAAAATCTTGCCGATTAGTTTTGAAATAGTAACCGACGAATGTGCTGAAAATAAAGTCTTGTCGATTACTTTTAAAATAGTAACCGACAAATATGCTGAAAATAAAGTCTTGCCGATTACTTTTGAAATAGTAACCGACGAATATGTTGAAAATAAAAATCTTGTCGATTACTTTTAAAATAGTAACCGACAAATATGCTGAAAATAAAAATCTTGTCGATTAGTTTTGAAAAAGTAACCGACAAATATGCTGAAAATAAAAATCTTGCCGATTACTTTTGAAAAAGTAACCAACAAATATGCTAAAAATAAAAATCTTGCCGATTACTTTTGAAATAGTCACCGACCAATATGCTGAAAATAAAAATCTTGCCGATTACTTTTGAAATAGTAACCGACGAATGTCTTGAAAATAAATCATGCCGATTACTTTTGAAATAGTCACCGACGAATATGCTGAAAATAAAAATCTTGCTGATTACTTTTGAAATAGAAACCGACGAATGTGCTGAAAATAAATCATGCCGATTACTTTCAAAATAGTAAGCGACGAATATGTTGAAAATAAAAATCTTACCGATTACTTTTAAAATAGCAACCAACGAATGTACTGAAAATAAAGTCTTGCCGATTACTTTTGAAATAGTAACCGACGAATATGTTGAAAATAAAAATCTTGTCGATTACTTTTAAAATAGTAACCGACAAATATGCTGAAAATAAAGTCTTGCCGATTACTTTTGAAATAGTAACCGACGAATATGTTGAAAATAAAAATCTTGTCGATTACTTTTAAAATAGTAACCGACAAATATGCTGAAAATAAAAATCTTGTCGATTAGTTTTGAAAAAGTAACCGACAAATATGCTGAAAATAAAAATCTTGCCGATTACTTTTGAAAAAGTAACCAACAAATATGCTAAAAATAAAAATCTTGCCGATTACTTTTGAAATAGTCACCGACCAATATGCTGAAAATAAAAATCTTGCCGATTACTTTTGAAATAGTAACCGACGAATGTCTTGAAAATAAATCATGCCGATTACTTTTGAAATAGTCACCGACGAATATGCTGAAAATAAAAATCTTGCTGATTACTTTTGAAATAGAAACCGACGAATGTGCTGAAAATAAATCATGCCGATTACTTTCAAAATAGTAAGCGACGAATATGTTGAAAATAAAAATCTTACCGATTACTTTTAAAATAGCAACCAACGAATGTACTGAAAATAAAGTCTTGCCGATTACTTTTGAAATAGTAACCGACGAATATGTTGAAAATAAAAATCTTGTCGATTACTTTTAAAATAGTAACCGACAAATATGCTGAAAATGAAAATCTTGCCGATTACTTTTGAAATAGTAACCGACGAATGTGTTGAAAATAAATCATGCCGATTACCTTTGAAATAGTAACCGACGAATATGCTGAAAATAAATCATGTCGATTACTTTTGAAATAGTCACCGACGAATATGCTGAAAATAAAAATCTTGCCGATTACTTTTGAAATAGTAACCAACGAATGTGCTGAAAATAAATCATGCCGATTACTTTGGAAATAATAAGCGACGAATATGTTGAAAATAAAAATCTTACCCATTACTTTTGAAATAGTCACCAACGAATATGCTGAAAATAAAGTCTTGTCGATAACTTTTGAAATAGTAACCGACGAATATGTTGAAAATAAAAATCTTGTCGATTACTTTTAAAATAGTAACCGACAAATATGCTGAAAATAAAAATCTTGCCGATTACATTTGAAATAGTCACCGACGAATATGCTGAAAATAAAAATCTTGCCGATTACTTTTGAAATAGTAACCGACGAATGTGCTGAAAATAAATCATGCTGATTACTTTTGAAATAGTAAGCGACGAATATGTTGGAAATAAAAATCTTACCGATTACTTTTAAAAAAGTAACCGATGAATGTGCTGAAAATAAAGTCATGCCGATTACTTTTGAAATAGTAACCGACGAATATGTTGAAAATAAAAATCTTGCCGATTAGTTTTGAAATAGTAACCGATGAATGTGCTGAAAATAAAGTCTTGTCGATTACTTTTAAAATAGTAACCGACAAATATGCTGAAAATAAAGTCTTGCCGATTACTTTTGAAATAGTAACCGACGAATATGTTGAAAATAAAAATCTTGTCGATTACTTTTAAAATAGTAACCGACAAAAATGCTAAAAATAAAAATCTTGCCGATTACTTTTGAAATAGGAACCGACGAATATGTTGAAAATAAAAATCTTGTCGATTACTTTTGAAATACTAACCGACGAATATGCTGAAAATAAAAATCTTGTCGATTACTTTTAAAATAGTAACCGACAAATATGCTGAAAATAAAAATCTTGCCGATTACATTTGAAATAGTCACCGACGAATATGCTGAAAATAAAAATCTTGCCGATTACTTTTGAAATAGTAACCGACGAATGTGCTGAAAATAAATCATGCTGATTACTTTTGAAATAGTAAGCGACGAATATGTTGGAAATAAAAATCTTACCGATTACTTTTAAAAAAGTAACCAATGAATGTGCTGAAAATAAAGTCATGCCGATTACTTTTGAAATAGTAACCGACGAATATGTTGAAAATAAAAATCTTGTCGATTACTTTTGAAATACTAACCGACGAATATGCTGAAAATAAAAATCTTGTCGATTACTTTTAAAATAGTAACCGACAAATATGCTGAAAATAAAGTCTTGCCGATTACTTTTGAAATAGTAACCGACGAATATGTTGAAAATAAAAATCTTGTCGATTACTTTTAAAATAGTAACCGACAAATATGCTGAAAATGAAAATCTTGCCGATTACTTTTGAAATTGTAACCGACGAATGTGTTGAAAATAAATCATGCCGATTACCTTTGAAATAGTAACCGACGAATATGCTGAAAATAAATCATGTCGATTACTTTTGAAATAGTCACCGACGAATATGCTGAAAATAAAAATCTTGCCGATTACTTTTGAAATAGTAACCAACGAATGTGCTGAAAATAAATCATGCCGATTACTTTTGAAATAATAAGCGACGAATATGTTGAAAATAAAAATCTTACCCATTACTTTTGAAATAGTAACCAACGAATATGCTGAAAATAAAGTCTTGTCGATTACTTTTGAAATAGTAACCGACGAATATGTTGAAAATAAAAATCTTGTCGATTACTTTTAAAATAGTAACCGACAAATATGCTGAAAATAAAAATCTTGCCGATTACTTTTGAAATAGTCACCGACGAATATGCTGAAAATAAAAATCTTGCCGATTACTTTTGAAATAGTAACCAACGAATGTGCTGAAAATAAATCATGCCGATTACTTTTGAAATAATAAGCGACGAATATGTTGAAAATAAAAATCTTACCCATTACTTTTGAAATAGTCACCAACGAATATGCTGAAAATAAAGTCTTGTCGATAACTTTTGAAATAGTAACCGACGAATATGTTGAAAATAAAAATCTTGTCGATTACTTTTAAAATAGTAACCGACAAATATGCTGAAAATAAAAATCTTGCCGATTACATTTGAAATAGTCACCGACGAATATGCTGAAAATAAAAATCTTGCCGATTACTTTTGAAATAGTAACCGACGAATGTGCTGAAAATAAATCATGCTGATTACTTTTGAAATAGTAAGCGACGAATATGTTGGAAATAAAAATCTTACCGATTACTTTTAAAAAAGTAACCGATGAATGTGCTGAAAATAAAGTCATGCCGATTACTTTTGAAATAGTAACCGACGAATATGTTGAAAATAAAAATCTTGCCGATTAGTTTTGAAATAGTAACCGACGAATGTGCTGAAAATAAAGTCTTGTCGATTACTTTTAAAATAGTAACCGACAAATATGCTGAAAATAAAGTCTTGCCGATTACTTTTGAAATAGTAACCGACGAATATGTTGAAAATAAAAATCTTGTCGATTACTTTTAAAATAGTAACCGACAAATATGCTAAAAATAAAAATCTTGCCGATTACTTTTGAAATAGGAACCGACGAATATGTTGAAAATAAAAATCTTGTCGATTACTTTTGAAATACTAACCGACGAATATGCTGAAAATAAAAATCTTGTCGATTACTTTTAAAATAGTAACCGACAAATATGCTGAAAATAAAAATCTTGTCGATTACTTTTAAAATAGTAACCGACAAATATGCTGAAAATAAAAATCTTGCCGATTACTTTTGAAATAGTCACCGACGAATATGCTGAAAATAAAAATCTTGCCGATTACTTTTGAAATAGTAACCAACGAATGTGCTGAAAATAAATCATGCCGATTACTTTTGAAATAATAAGCGACGAATATGTTGAAAATAAAAATCTTACCCATTACTTTTGAAATAGTCACCAACGAATATGCTGAAAATAAAGTCTTGTCGATAACTTTTGAAATAGTAACCGACGAATATGTTGAAAATAAAAATCTTGTCGATTACTTTTAAAATAGTAACCGACAAATATGCTGAAAATAAAAATCTTGCCGATTACATTTGAAATAGTCACCGACGAATATGCTGAAAATAAAAATCTTGCCGATTACTTTTGAAATAGTAACCGACGAATGTGCTGAAAATAAATCATGCTGATTACTTTTGAAATAGTAAGCGACGAATATGTTGGAAATAAAAATCTTACCGATTACTTTTAAAAAAGTAACCAATGAATGTGCTGAAAATAAAGTCATGCCGATTACTTTTGAAATAGTAACCGACGAATATGTTGAAAATAAAAATCTTGTCGATTACTTTTGAAATACTAACCGACGAATATGCTGAAAATAAAAATCTTGTCGATTACTTTTAAAATAGTAACCGACAAATATGCTGAAAATAAAGTCTTGCCGATTACTTTTGAAATAGTAACCGACGAATATGTTGAAAATAAAAATCTTGTCGATTACTTTTAAAATAGTAACCGACAAATATGCTGAAAATGAAAATCTTGCCGATTACTTTTGAAATTGTAACCGACGAATGTGTTGAAAATAAATCATGCCGATTACCTTTGAAATAGTAACCGACGAATATGCTGAAAATAAATCATGTCGATTACTTTTGAAATAGTCACCGACGAATATGCTGAAAATAAAAATCTTGCCGATTACTTTTGAAATAGTAACCAACGAATGTGCTGAAAATAAATCATGCCGATTACTTTTGAAATAATAAGCGACGAATATGTTGAAAATAAAAATCTTACCCATTACTTTTGAAATAGTAACCAACGAATATGCTGAAAATAAAGTCTTGTCGATTACTTTTGAAATAGTAACCGACGAATATGTTGAAAATAAAAATCTTGTCGATTACTTTTAAAATAGTAACCGACAAATATGCTGAAAATAAAAATCTTGCCGATTACTTTTGAAATAGTCACCGACGAATATGCTGAAAATAAAAATCTTGCCGATTACTTTTGAAATAGTAACCAACGAATGTGCTGAAAATAAATCATGCCGATTACTTTTGAAATTGTAACCGACGAATATGTTGGAAATAAAAATCTTACCGATTACTTTTAAAAAAGTAACCGATGAATGTGCTGAAAATAAAGTCATGCCGATTACTTTTGAAATAGTAACCGACGAATATGTTGAAAATAAAAATCTTGCCGATTAGTTTTGAAATAGTAACCGACGAATGTGCTGAAAATAAAGTCTTGTCGATTACTTTTAAAATAGTAACCGACAAATATGCTGAAAATAAAGTCTTGCCGATTACTTTTGAAATAGTAACCGACGAATATGTTGAAAATAAAAATCTTGTCGATTACTTTTAAAATAGTAACCGACAAATATGCTAAAAATAAAAATCTTGCCGATTACTTTTGAAATAGGAACCGACGAATATGTTGAAAATAAAAATCTTGTCGATTACTTTTGAAATACTAACCGACGAATATGCTGAAAATAAAAATCTTGTCGATTACTTTTAAAATAGTAACCGACAAATATGCTGAAAATAAAAATCTTGTCGATTACTTTTAAAATAGTAACCGACAAATATGCTGAAAATAAAAATCTTGCCGATTACTTTTGAAATAGTCACCGACGAATATGCTGAAAATAAAAATCTTGCCGATTACTTTTGAAATAGTAACCAACGAATGTGCTGAAAATAAATCATGCCGATTACTTTTGAAATAATAAGCGACGAATATGTTGAAAATAAAAATCTTACCCATTACTTTTGAAATAGTCACCAACGAATATGCTGAAAATAAAGTCTTGTCGATAACTTTTGAAATAGTAACCGACGAATATGTTGAAAATAAAAATCTTGTCGATTACTTTTAAAATAGTAACCGACAAATATGCTGAAAATAAAAATCTTGCCGATTACATTTGAAATAGTCACCGACGAATATGCTGAAAATAAAAATCTTGCCGATTACTTTTGAAATAGTAACCGACGAATGTGCTGAAAATAAATCATGCTGATTACTTTTGAAATAGTAAGCGACGAATATGTTGGAAATAAAAATCTTACCGATTACTTTTAAAAAAGTAACCAATGAATGTGCTGAAAATAAAGTCATGCCGATTACTTTTGAAATAGTAACCGACGAATATGTTGAAAATAAAAATCTTGTCGATTACTTTTGAAATACTAACCGACGAATATGCTGAAAATAAAAATCTTGTCGATTACTTTTAAAATAGTAACCGACAAATATGCTGAAAATAAAGTCTTGCCGATTACTTTTGAAATAGTAACCGACGAATATGTTGAAAATAAAAATCTTGTCGATTACTTTTAAAATAGTAACCGACAAATATGCTGAAAATGAAAATCTTGCCGATTACTTTTGAAATTGTAACCGACGAATGTGTTGAAAATAAATCATGCCGATTACCTTTGAAATAGTAACCGACGAATATGCTGAAAATAAATCATGTCGATTACTTTTGAAATAGTCACCGACGAATATGCTGAAAATAAAAATCTTGCCGATTACTTTTGAAATAGTAACCAACGAATGTGCTGAAAATAAATCATGCCGATTACTTTTGAAATAATAAGCGACGAATATGTTGAAAATAAAAATCTTACCCATTACTTTTGAAATACTAACCGACGAATATGCTGAAAATAAAAATCTTGTCGATTACTTTTAAAATAGTAACCGACAAATATGCTGAAAATAAAAATCTTGTCGATTACTTTTAAAATAGTAACCGACAAATATGCTGAAAATAAAAATCTTGCCGATTACTTTTGAAATAGTCACCGACGAATATGCTGAAAATAAAAATCTTGCCGATTACTTTTGAAATAGTAACCAACGAATGTGCTGAAAATAAATCATGCCGATTACTTTTGAAATAATAAGCGACGAATATGTTGAAAATAAAAATCTTACCCATTACTTTTGAAATAGTCACCAACGAATATGCTGAAAATAAAGTCTTGTCGATAACTTTTGAAATAGTAACCGACGAATATGTTGAAAATAAAAATCTTGTCGATTACTTTTAAAATAGTAACCGACAAATATGCTGAAAATAAAAATCTTGCCGATTACATTTGAAATAGTCACCGACGAATATGCTGAAAATAAAAATCTTGCCGATTACTTTTGAAATAGTAACCGACGAATGTGCTGAAAATAAATCATGCTGATTACTTTTGAAATAGTAAGCGACGAATATGTTGGAAATAAAAATCTTACCGATTACTTTTAAAAAAGTAACCGATGAATGTGCTGAAAATAAAGTCATGCCGATTACTTTTGAAATAGTAACCGACGAATATGTTGAAAATAAAAATCTTGCCGATTAGTTTTGAAATAGTAACCGACGAATGTGCTGAAAATAAAGTCTTGTCGATTACTTTTAAAATAGTAACCGACAAATATGCTGAAAATAAAGTCTTGCCGATTACTTTTGAAATAGTAACCGACGAATATGTTGAAAATAAAAATCTTGTCGATTACTTTTAAAATAGTAACCGACAAATATGCTAAAAATAAAAATCTTGCCGATTACTTTTGAAATAGGAACCGACGAATATGTTGAAAATAAAAATCTTGTCGATTACTTTTGAAATACTAACCGACGAATATGCTGAAAATAAAAATCTTGTCGATTACTTTTAAAATAGTAACCGACAAATATGCTGAAAATAAAAATCTTGCCGATTACATTTGAAATAGTCACCGACGAATATGCTGAAAATAAAAATCTTGCCGATTACTTTTGAAATAGTAACCGACGAATGTGCTGAAAATAAATCATGCTGATTACTTTTGAAATAATAAGCGACGAATATGTTGAAAATAAAAATCTTACCCATTACTTTTGAAATAGTCACCAACGAATATGCTGAAAATAAAGTCTTGTCGATAACTTTTGAAATAGTAACCGACGAATATGTTGAAAATAAAAATCTTGTCGATTACTTTTAAAATAGTAACCGACAAATATGCTGAAAATAAAAATCTTGCCGATTACATTTGAAATAGTCACCGACGAATATGCTGAAAATAAAAATCTTGCCGATTACTTTTGAAATAGTAACCGACGAATGTGCTGAAAATAAATCATGCTGATTACTTTTGAAATAGTAAGCGACGAATATGTTGGAAATAAAAATCTTACCGATTACTTTTAAAAAAGTAACCGATGAATGTGCTGAAAATAAAGTCATGCCGATTACTTTTGAAATAGTAACCGACGAATATGTTGAAAATAAAAATCTTGCCGATTAGTTTTGAAATAGTAACCGACGAATGTGCTGAAAATAAAGTCTTGTCGATTACTTTTAAAATAGTAACCGACAAATATGCTGAAAATAAAGTCTTGCCGATTACTTTTGAAATAGTAACCGACGAATATGTTGAAAATAAAAATCTTGTCGATTACTTTTAAAATAGTAACCGACAAATATGCTAAAAATAAAAATCTTGCCGATTACTTTTGAAATAGGAACCGACGAATATGTTGAAAATAAAAATCTTGTCGATTACTTTTGAAATACTAACCGACGAATATGCTGAAAATAAAAATCTTGTCGATTACTTTTAAAATAGTAACCGACAAATATGCTGAAAATAAAAATCTTGTCGATTACTTTTAAAATAGTAACCGACAAATATGCTGAAAATAAAAATCTTGCCGATTACTTTTGAAATAGTCACCGACGAATATGCTGAAAATAAAAATCTTGCCGATTACTTTTGAAATAGTAACCAACGAATGTGCTGAAAATAAATCATGCCGATTACTTTTGAAATAATAAGCGACGAATATGTTGAAAATAAAAATCTTACCCATTACTTTTGAAATAGTCACCAACGAATATGCTGAAAATAAAGTCTTGTCGATAACTTTTGAAATAGTAACCGACGAATATGTTGAAAATAAAAATCTTGTCGATTACTTTTAAAATAGTAACCGACAAATATGCTGAAAATAAAAATCTTGCCGATTACATTTGAAATAGTCACCGACGAATATGCTGAAAATAAAAATCTTGCCGATTACTTTTGAAATAGTAACCGACGAATGTGCTGAAAATAAATCATGCTGATTACTTTTGAAATAGTAAGCGACGAATATGTTGGAAATAAAAATCTTACCGATTACTTTTAAAAAAGTAACCGATGAATGTGCTGAAAATAAAGTCATGCCGATTACTTTTGAAATAGTAACCGACGAATATGTTGAAAATAAAAATCTTGCCGATTAGTTTTGAAATAGTAACCGACGAATGTGCTGAAAATAAAGTCTTGTCGATTACTTTTAAAATAGTAACCGACAAATATGCTGAAAATAAAGTCTTGCCGATTACTTTTGAAATAGTAACCGACGAATATGTTGAAAATAAAAATCTTGTCGATTACTTTTAAAATAGTAACCGACAAATATGCTAAAAATAAAAATCTTGCCGATTACTTTTGAAATAGGAACCGACGAATATGTTGAAAATAAAAATCTTGTCGATTACTTTTGAAATACTAACCGACGAATATGCTGAAAATAAAAATCTTGTCGATTACTTTTAAAATAGTAACCGACAAATATGCTGAAAATAAAAATCTTGCCGATTACATTTGAAATAGTCACCGACGAATATGCTGAAAATAAAAATCTTGCCGATTACTTTTGAAATAGTAACCGACGAATGTGCTGAAAATAAATCATGCTGATTACTTTTGAAATAGTAAGCGACGAATATGTTGGAAATAAAAATCTTACCGATTACTTTTAAAAAAGTAACCAATGAATGTGCTGAAAATAAAGTCATGCCGATTACTTTTGAAATAGTAACCGACGAATATGTTGAAAATAAAAATCTTGTCGATTACTTTTGAAATACTAACCGACGAATATGCTGAAAATAAAAATCTTGTCGATTACTTTTAAAATAGTAACCGACAAATATGCTGAAAATAAAGTCTTGCCGATTACTTTTGAAATAGTAACCGACGAATATGTTGAAAATAAAAATCTTGTCGATTACTTTTAAAATAGTAACCGACAAATATGCTGAAAATGAAAATCTTGCCGATTACTTTTGAAATTGTAACCGACGAATGTGTTGAAAATAAATCATGCCGATTACCTTTGAAATAGTAACCGACGAATATGCTGAAAATAAATCTTGTCGATTACTTTTGAAATAGTCACCGACGAATATGCTGAAAATAAAAATCTTGCTGATTACTTTTGAAATAGTAACCAACGAATGTGCTGAAAATAAATCATGCCGATTACTTTTGAAATAATAAGCGACGAATATGTTGAAAATAAAAATCTTACCCATTACTTTTGAAATAGTAACCAACGAATATGCTGAAAATAAAGTCTTGTCGATTACTTTTGAAATAGTAACCGACGAATATGTTGAAAATAAAAATCTTGTCGATTACTTTTAAAATAGTAACCGACAAATATGCTGAAAATAAAAATCTTGCCGATTACATTTGAAATAGTCACCGACGAATATGCTGAAAATAAAAATCTTGCCGATTACTTTTGAAATAGTAACCGACGAATGTGCTGAAAATAAATCATGCTGATTACTTTTGAAATAGTAAGCGACGAATATGTTGGAAATAAAAATCTTACCGATTACTTTTAAAAAAGTAACCGATGAATGTGCTGAAAATAAAGTCATGCCGATTACTTTTGAAATAGTAACCGACGAATATGTTGAAAATAAAAATCTTGCCGATTAGTTTTGAAATAGTAACCGACGAATGTGCTGAAAATAAAGTCTTGTCAATTACTTTTAAAATAGTAACCGACAAATATGCTGAAAATAAACTCTTGCCGATTACTTTTGAAATAGTAACCGACGAATATGTTGAAAATAAAAATCTTGTCGATTACTTTTAAAATAGTAACCGACAAATATGCTAAAAATAAAAATCTTGCCGATTACTTTTGAAATAGGAACCGACGAATATGTTGAAAATAAAAATCTTGTCGATTACTTTTGAAATACTAACCGACGAATATGCTGAAAATAAAAATCTTGTCGATTACTTTTAAAATAGTAACCGACAAATATGCTGAAAATAAAAATCTTGCCGATTACATTTGAAATAGTCACCGACGAATATGCTGAAAATAAAAATCTTGCCGATTACTTTTGAAATAGTAACCGACGAATGTGCTGAAAATAAATCATGCCGATTACTTTTGAAATAGTAAGCGACGAATATGTTGGAAATAAAAATCTTACCGATTACTTTTAAAAAAGTAACCAATGAATGTGCTGAAAATAAAGTCATGCCGATTACTTTTGAAATAGTAACCGACGAATATGTTGAAAATAAAAATCTTGTCGATTACTTTTGAAATACTAACCGACGAATATGCTGAAAATAAAAATCTTGTCGATTACTTTTAAAATAGTAACCGACAAATATGCTGAAAATAAAGTCTTGCCGATTACTTTTGAAATAGTAACCGACGAATATGTTGAAAATAAAAATCTTGTCGATTACTTTTAAAATAGTAACCGACAAATATGCTGAAAATGAAAATCTTGCCGATTACTTTTGAAATAGTAACCGACGAATGTGTTGAAAATAAATCATGCCGATTACCTTTGAAATAGTAACCGACGAATATGCTGAAAATAAATCATGTCGATTACTTTTGAAATAGTCACCGACGAATATGCTGAAAATAAAAATCTTGCCGATTACTTTTGAAATAGTAACCAACGAATGTGCTGAAAATAAATTATGCCGATTACTTTTGAAATAATAAGCGACGAATATGTTGAAAATAAAAATCTTACCCATTACTTTTGAAATAGTAACCAACGAATATGCTGAAAATAAAGTCTTGTCGATTACTTTTGAAATAGTAACCGACGAATATGTTGAAAATAAAAATCTTGTCGATTACTTTTAAAATAGTAACCGACAAATATGCTGAAAATAAAAATCTTGCCGATTACATTTGAAATAGTCACCGACGAATATGCTGAAAATAAAAATCTTGCCGATTACTTTTGAAATAGTAACCGACGAATGTGCTGAAAATAAATCATGCTGATTACTTTTGAAATAGTAAGCGACGAATATGTTGGAAATAAAAATCTTACCGATTACTTTTAAAAAAGTAACCGATGAATGTGCTGAAAATAAAGTCATGCCGATTACTTTTGAAATAGTAACCGACGAATATGTTGAAAATAAAAATCTTGCCGATTAGTTTTGAAATAGTAACCGACGAATGTGCTGAAAATAAAGTCTTGTCGATTACTTTTAAAATAGTAACCGACAAATATGCTGAAAATAAAGTCTTGCCGATTACTTTTGAAATAGTAACCGACGAATATGTTGAAAATAAAAATCTTGTCGATTACTTTTAAAATAGTAACCGACAAATATGCTAAAAATAAAAATCTTGCCGATTACTTTTGAAATAGGAACCGACGAATATGTTGAAAATAAAAATCTTGTCGATTACTTTTGAAATACTAACCGACGAATATGCTGAAAATAAAAATCTTGTCGATTACTTTTAAAATAGTAACCGACAAATATGCTGAAAATAAAAATCTTGCCGATTACATTTGAAATAGTCACCGACGAATATGCTGAAAATAAAAATCTTGCCGATTACTTTTGAAATAGTAACCGACGAATGTGCTGAAAATAAATCATGCTGATTACTTTTGAAATAATAAGCGACGAATATGTTGAAAATAAAAATCTTACCCATTACTTTTGAAATAGTCACCAACGAATATGCTGAAAATAAAGTCTTGTCGATAACTTTTGAAATAGTAACCGACGAATATGTTGAAAATAAAAATCTTGTCGATTACTTTTAAAATAGTAACCGACAAATATGCTGAAAAT
Source organism: Medicago lupulina (assembly GCA_958299785.1). Classification (NCBI taxonomy): domain Eukaryota; kingdom Viridiplantae; phylum Streptophyta; class Magnoliopsida; order Fabales; family Fabaceae; genus Medicago; species Medicago lupulina. The sequence continues at coordinate 39,089,122 of OY283141.1, read as the reverse complement.
AAAAATCTTGCCGATTACATTTGAAATAGTCACCGACGAATATGCTGAAAATAAAAATCTTGCCGATTACTTTTGAAATAGTAACCGACGAATGTGCTGAAAATAAATCATGCTGATTACTTTTGAAATAGTAAGCGACGAATATGTTGGAAATAAAAATCTTACCGATTACTTTTAAAAAAGTAACCGATGAATGTGCTGAAAATAAAGTCATGCCGATTACTTTTGAAATAGTAACCGACGAATATGTTGAAAATAAAAATCTTGCCGATTAGTTTTGAAATAGTAACCGACGAATGTGCTGAAAATAAAGTCTTGTCGATTACTTTTAAAATAGTAACCGACAAATATGCTGAAAATAAAGTCTTGCCGATTACTTTTGAAATAGTAACCGACGAATATGTTGAAAATAAAAATCTTGTCGATTACTTTTAAAATAGTAACCGACAAATATGCTAAAAATAAAAATCTTGCCGATTACTTTTGAAATAGGAACCGACGAATATGTTGAAAATAAAAATCTTGTCGATTACTTTTGAAATACTAACCGACGAATATGCTGAAAATAAAAATCTTGTCGATTACTTTTAAAATAGTAACCGACAAATATGCTGAAAATAAAAATCTTGTCGATTACTTTTAAAATAGTAACCGACAAATATGCTGAAAATAAAAATCTTGCCGATTACTTTTGAAATAGTCACCGACGAATATGCTGAAAATAAAAATCTTGCCGATTACTTTTGAAATAGTAACCAACGAATGTGCTGAAAATAAATCATGCCGATTACTTTTGAAATAATAAGCGACGAATATGTTGAAAATAAAAATCTTACCCATTACTTTTGAAATAGTCACCAACGAATATGCTGAAAATAAAGTCTTGTCGATAACTTTTGAAATAGTAACCGACGAATATGTTGAAAATAAAAATCTTGTCGATTACTTTTAAAATAGTAACCGACAAATATGCTGAAAATAAAAATCTTGCCGATTACATTTGAAATAGTCACCGACGAATATGCTGAAAATAAAAATCTTGCCGATTACTTTTGAAATAGTAACCGACGAATGTGCTGAAAATAAATCATGCTGATTACTTTTGAAATAGTAAGCGACGAATATGTTGGAAATAAAAATCTTACCGATTACTTTTAAAAAAGTAACCGATGAATGTGCTGAAAATAAAGTCATGCCGATTACTTTTGAAATAGTAACCGACGAATATGTTGAAAATAAAAATCTTGCCGATTAGTTTTGAAATAGTAACCGACGAATGTGCTGAAAATAAAGTCTTGTCGATTACTTTTAAAATAGTAACCGACAAATATGCTGAAAATAAAGTCTTGCCGATTACTTTTGAAATAGTAACCGACGAATATGTTGAAAATAAAAATCTTGTCGATTACTTTTAAAATAGTAACCGACAAATATGCTAAAAATAAAAATCTTGCCGATTACTTTTGAAATAGGAACCGACGAATATGTTGAAAATAAAAATCTTGTCGATTACTTTTGAAATACTAACCGACGAATATGCTGAAAATAAAAATCTTGTCGATTACTTTTAAAATAGTAACCGACAAATATGCTGAAAATAAAAATCTTGCCGATTACATTTGAAATAGTCACCGACGAATATGCTGAAAATAAAAATCTTGCCGATTACTTTTGAAATAGTAACCGACGAATGTGCTGAAAATAAATCATGCTGATTACTTTTGAAATAGTAAGCGACGAATATGTTGGAAATAAAAATCTTACCGATTACTTTTAAAAAAGTAACCAATGAATGTGCTGAAAATAAAGTCATGCCGATTACTTTTGAAATAGTAACCGACGAATATGTTGAAAATAAAAATCTTGTCGATTACTTTTGAAATACTAACCGACGAATATGCTGAAAATAAAAATCTTGTCGATTACTTTTAAAATAGTAACCGACAAATATGCTGAAAATAAAGTCTTGCCGATTACTTTTGAAATAGTAACCGACGAATATGTTGAAAATAAAAATCTTGTCGATTACTTTTAAAATAGTAACCGACAAATATGCTGAAAATGAAAATCTTGCCGATTACTTTTGAAATTGTAACCGACGAATGTGTTGAAAATAAATCATGCCGATTACCTTTGAAATAGTAACCGACGAATATGCTGAAAATAAATCTTGTCGATTACTTTTGAAATAGTCACCGACGAATATGCTGAAAATAAAAATCTTGCTGATTACTTTTGAAATAGTAACCAACGAATGTGCTGAAAATAAATCATGCCGATTACTTTTGAAATAATAAGCGACGAATATGTTGAAAATAAAAATCTTACCCATTACTTTTGAAATAGTAACCAACGAATATGCTGAAAATAAAGTCTTGTCGATTACTTTTGAAATAGTAACCGACGAATATGTTGAAAATAAAAATCTTGTCGATTACTTTTAAAATAGTAACCGACAAATATGCTGAAAATAAAAATCTTGCCGATTACATTTGAAATAGTCACCGACGAATATGCTGAAAATAAAAATCTTGCCGATTACTTTTGAAATAGTAACCGACGAATGTGCTGAAAATAAATCATGCTGATTACTTTTGAAATAGTAAGCGACGAATATGTTGGAAATAAAAATCTTACCGATTACTTTTAAAAAAGTAACCGATGAATGTGCTGAAAATAAAGTCATGCCGATTACTTTTGAAATAGTAACCGACGAATATGTTGAAAATAAAAATCTTGCCGATTAGTTTTGAAATAGTAACCGACGAATGTGCTGAAAATAAAGTCTTGTCAATTACTTTTAAAATAGTAACCGACAAATATGCTGAAAATAAACTCTTGCCGATTACTTTTGAAATAGTAACCGACGAATATGTTGAAAATAAAAATCTTGTCGATTACTTTTAAAATAGTAACCGACAAATATGCTAAAAATAAAAATCTTGCCGATTACTTTTGAAATAGGAACCGACGAATATGTTGAAAATAAAAATCTTGTCGATTACTTTTGAAATACTAACCGACGAATATGCTGAAAATAAAAATCTTGTCGATTACTTTTAAAATAGTAACCGACAAATATGCTGAAAATAAAAATCTTGCCGATTACATTTGAAATAGTCACCGACGAATATGCTGAAAATAAAAATCTTGCCGATTACTTTTGAAATAGTAACCGACGAATGTGCTGAAAATAAATCATGCCGATTACTTTTGAAATAGTAAGCGACGAATATGTTGGAAATAAAAATCTTACCGATTACTTTTAAAAAAGTAACCAATGAATGTGCTGAAAATAAAGTCATGCCGATTACTTTTGAAATAGTAACCGACGAATATGTTGAAAATAAAAATCTTGTCGATTACTTTTGAAATACTAACCGACGAATATGCTGAAAATAAAAATCTTGTCGATTACTTTTAAAATAGTAACCGACAAATATGCTGAAAATAAAGTCTTGCCGATTACTTTTGAAATAGTAACCGACGAATATGTTGAAAATAAAAATCTTGTCGATTACTTTTAAAATAGTAACCGACAAATATGCTGAAAATGAAAATCTTGCCGATTACTTTTGAAATAGTAACCGACGAATGTGTTGAAAATAAATCATGCCGATTACCTTTGAAATAGTAACCGACGAATATGCTGAAAATAAATCATGTCGATTACTTTTGAAATAGTCACCGACGAATATGCTGAAAATAAAAATCTTGCCGATTACTTTTGAAATAGTAACCAACGAATGTGCTGAAAATAAATTATGCCGATTACTTTTGAAATAATAAGCGACGAATATGTTGAAAATAAAAATCTTACCCATTACTTTTGAAATAGTAACCAACGAATATGCTGAAAATAAAGTCTTGTCGATTACTTTTGAAATAGTAACCGACGAATATGTTGAAAATAAAAATCTTGTCGATTACTTTTAAAATAGTAACCGACAAATATGCTGAAAATAAAAATCTTGCCGATTACATTTGAAATAGTCACCGACGAATATGCTGAAAATAAAAATCTTGCCGATTACTTTTGAAATAGTAACCGACGAATGTGCTGAAAATAAATCATGCTGATTACTTTTGAAATAGTAAGCGACGAATATGTTGGAAATAAAAATCTTACCGATTACTTTTAAAAAAGTAACCAATGAATGTGCTGAAAATAAAGTCATGCCGATTACTTTTGAAATAGTAACCGACGAATATGTTGAAAATAAAAATCTTGCCAATTAGTTTTGAAATAGTAACCGACGAATGTGCTGAAAATAAAGTCTTGTCGATTACTTTTAAAATAGTAACCGACAAATATGCTGAAAATGAAAATCTTGCCGATTACTTTTGAAATAGTAACCGACGAATGTGTTGAAAATAAATCATGCCGATTACCTTTGAAATAGTATCCGACGAATATGCTGAAAATAATTCATGTCGATTACTTTTGAAATAGTCACCGACGATTATGCTGAAAATAAAAATATTGCCGATTACTTTTGAAATAGTAACCAACGAATGTGCTGAAAATAAATCATGCCGATTACTTTTGAAATAATAAGCGACGAATATGTTGAAAATAAAAATCTTACCCATTACTTTTGAAATAGTAACCAACGAATATGCTGAAAATAAAGTCTTGTCGATTACTTTTGAAATAGTAACCGACGAATATGTTGAAAATAAAAATCTTGTCGATTACTTTTAAAATAGTAACCGACAAATATGCTGAAAATAAAAATCTTGCCGATTACATTTGAAATAGTCACCGACGAATATGCTGAAAATAAAAATCTTGCCGATTACTTTTGAAATAGTAACCGACAAATGTGCTGAAAATAAATCATGCTGATTACTTTTGAAATAGTAAGCGACGAATATGTTGGAAATAAAAATCTTACCGATTAATTTTAAAAAAGTAACCAATGAATGTGCTGAAAATAAAGTCATGCCGATTACTTTTGAAATAGTAACCGACGAATATGTTGAAAATAAAAATCTTGCCGATTAGTTTTGAAATAGTAACCGACGAATGTGCTGAAAATAAAGTCTTGTCGATTACTTTTAAAATAGTAACCGACAAATATGCTGAAAATAAAGTCTTGCCGATTACTTTTGAAATAGTAACCGACGAATATGTTGAAAATAAAAATCTTGTCGATTACTTTTAAAATAGTAACCGACAAATATGCTGAAAATAAAAATCTTGCCGATTACTTTTGAAAAAGTAACCGACAAATATGCTGAAAATAAAAATCTTGCCGATTACTTTTGAAATAGTAGCCGACGAATGTCTTGAAAATAAATCATGCCGATTACTTTTGAAATAGTCACCGACGAATATGCTGAAAATAAAAATCTTGCTGATTACTTTTGAAATAGAAACCGACGAATGTGCTGAAAATAAATCATGCCGATTACTTTCAAAATAGTAAGCGACGAATATGTTGAAAATAAAAATCTTACCGATTACTTTTAAAATAGCAACCAACGAATGTACTGAAAATAAAGTCTTGCCGATTACTTTTGAAATAGTAACCGACGAATATGTTGAAAATAAAAATCTTGTCGATTACTTTTAAAATAGTAACCGACAAATATGCTGAAAATGAAAATCTTGCCGATTACTTTTGAAATAGTAACCGACGAATGTGTTGAAAATAAATCATGCCGATTACCTTTGAAATAGTAACCGACGAATATGCTGAAAATAAATCATGTCGATTACTTTTGAAATAGTCACCGACGAATATGCTGAAAATAAAAATCTTGCCGATTACTTTTGAAATAGTAACCAACGAATGTGCTGAAAATAAATCATGCCGATTACTTTTGAAATAATAAGCGACGAATATGTTGAAAATAAAAATCTTACCCATTACTTTTGAAATAGTAACCAACGAATATGCTGAAAATAAAGTCTTGTCGATTACTTTTGAAATAGTAACCGACGAATATGTTGAAAATAAAAATCTTGTCGATTACTTTTAAAATAGTAACCGACAAATATGCTGAAAATAAAAATCTTGCCGATTACATTTGAAATAGTCACCGACGAATATGCTGAAAATAAAAATCTTGCCGATTACTTTTGAAATAGTAACCGACGAATGTGCTGAAAATAAATCATGCTGATTACTTTTGAAATAGTAAGCGACGAATATGTTGGAAATAAAAATCTTACCGATTACTTTTAAAAAAGTAACCAATGAATGTGCTGAAAATAAAGTCATGCCGATTACTTTTGAAATAGTAACCGACGAATATGTTGAAAATAAAAATCTTGCCAATTAGTTTTGAAATAGTAACCGACGAATGTGCTGAAAATAAAGTCTTGTCGATTACTTTTAAAATAGTAACCGACAAATATGCTGAAAATGAAAATCTTGCCGATTACTTTTGAAATAGTAACCGACGAATGTGTTGAAAATAAATCATGCCGATTACCTTTGAAATAGTATCCGACGAATATGCTGAAAATAATTCATGTCGATTACTTTTGAAATAGTCACCGACGATTATGCTGAAAATAAAAATATTGCCGATTACTTTTGAAATAGTAACCAACGAATGTGCTGAAAATAAATCATGCCGATTACTTTTGAAATAATAAGCGACGAATATGTTGAAAATAAAAATCTTACCCATTACTTTTGAAATAGTAACCAACGAATATGCTGAAAATAAAGTCTTGTCGATTACTTTTGAAATAGTAACCGACGAATATGTTGAAAATAAAAATCTTGTCGATTACTTTTAAAATAGTAACCGACAAATATGCTGAAAATAAAAATCTTGCCGATTACATTTGAAATAGTCACCGACGAATATGCTGAAAATAAAAATCTTGCCGATTACTTTTGAAATAGTAACCGACAAATGTGCTGAAAATAAATCATGCTGATTACTTTTGAAATAGTAAGCGACGAATATGTTGGAAATAAAAATCTTACCGATTAATTTTAAAAAAGTAACCAATGAATGTGCTGAAAATAAAGTCATGCCGATTACTTTTGAAATAGTAACCGACGAATATGTTGAAAATAAAAATCTTGCCGATTAGTTTTGAAATAGTAACCGACGAATGTGCTGAAAATAAAGTCTTGTCGATTACTTTTAAAATAGTAACCGACAAATATGCTGAAAATAAAGTCTTGCCGATTACTTTTGAAATAGTAACCGACGAATATGTTGAAAATAAAAATCTTGTCGATTACTTTTAAAATAGTAACCGACAAATATGCTGAAAATAAAAATCTTGCCGATTACTTTTGAAAAAGTAACCGACAAATATGCTGAAAATAAAAATCTTGCCGATTACTTTTGAAATAGTAGCCGACGAATGTCTTGAAAATAAATCATGCCGATTACTTTTGAAATAGTCACCGACGAATATGCTGAAAATAAAAATCTTGCTGATTACTTTTGAAATAGAAACCGACGAATGTGCTGAAAATAAATCATGCCGATTACTTTCAAAATAGTAAGCGACGAATATGTTGAAAATAAAAATCTTACCGATTACTTTTAAAATAGCAACCAACGAATGTACTGAAAATAAAGTCTTGCCGATTACTTTTGAAATAGTAACCGACGAATATGTTGAAAATAAAAATCTTGTCGATTACTTTTAAAATAGTAACCGACAAATATGCTGAAAATGAAAATCTTGCCGATTACTTTTGAAATAGTAACCGACGAATGTGTTGAAAATAAATCATGCCGATTACCTTTGAAATAGTAACCGACGAATATGCTGAAAATAAATCATGTCGATTACTTTTGAAATAGTCACCGACGAATATGCTGAAAATAAAAATCTTGCCGATTACTTTTGAAATAGTAACCAACGAATGTGCTGAAAATAAATCATGCCGATTACTTTTGAAATAATAAGCGACGAATATGTTGAAAATAAAAATCTTACCCATTACTTTTGAAATAGTAACCAACGAATATGCTGAAAATAAAGTCTTGTCGATTACTTTTGAAATAGTAACCGACGAATATGTTGAAAATAAAAATCTTGTCGATTACTTTTAAAATAGTAACCGACAAATATGCTGAAAATAAAAATCTTGCCGATTACATTTGAAATAGTCACCGACGAATATGCTGAAAATAAAAATCTTGCCGATTACTTTTGAAATAGTAACCGACGAATGTGCTGAAAATAAATCATGCTGATTACTTTTGAAATAGTAAGCGACGAATATGTTGGAAATAAAAATCTTACCGATTACATTTAAAAAAGTAACCAATGAATGTGCTGAAAATAAAGTCATGCCGATTACTTTTGAAATAGTAACCGACGAATATGTTGAAAATAAAAATCTTGCCAATTAGTTTTGAAATAGTAACCGACGAATGTGCTGAAAATAAAGTCTTGTCGATTACTTTTAAAATAGTAACCGACAAATATGCTGAAAATGAAAATCTTGCCGATTACTTTTGAAATAGTAACCGACGAATGTGTTGAAAATAAATCATGCCGATTACCTTTGAAATAGTATCCGACGAATATGCTGAAAATAATTCATGTCGATTACTTTTGAAATAGTCACCGACGATTATGCTGAAAATAAAAATCTTGCCGATTACTTTTGAAATAGTAACCAACGAATGTGCTGAAAATAAATCATGCCGATTACTTTTGAAATAATAAGCGACGAATATGTTGAAAATAAAAATCTTAACCATTACTTTTGAAATAGTAACCAACGAATATGCTGAAAATAAAGTCTTGTCGATTACTTTTGAAATAGTAACCGACGAATATGTTGAAAATAAAAATCTTGTCGATTACTTTTAAAATAGTAACCGACAAATATGCTGAAAATAAAAATCTTGCCGATTACATTTGAAATAGTCACCGACGAATATGCTGAAAATAAAAATCTTGCCGATTACTTTTGAAATAGTAACCGACAAATGTGCTGAAAATAAATCATGCTGATTACTTTTGAAATAGTAAGCGACGAATATGTTGGAAATAAAAATCTTACCGATTAATTTTAAAAAAGTAACCAATGAATGTGCTGAAAATAAAGTCATGCCGATTACTTTTGAAATAGTAACCGACGAATATGTTGAAAATAAAAATCTTGCCGATTAGTTTTGAAATAGTAACCGACGAATGTGCTGAAAATAAAGTCTTGTCGATTACTTTTAAAATAGTAACCGACAAATATGCTGAAAATAAAGTCTTGCCGATTACTTTTGAAATAGTAACCGACGAATATGTTGAAAATAAAAATCTTGTCGATTACTTTTAAAATAGTAACCGACAAATATGCTGAAAATAAAAATCTTGCCGATTACTTTTGAAAAAGTAACCGACAAATATGCTGAAAATAAAAATCTTGCCGATTACTTTTGAAATAGTAGCCGACGAATGTCTTGAAAATAAATCATGCCGATTACTTTTGAAATAGTCACCGACGAATATGCTGAAAATAAAAATCTTGCTGATTACTTTTGAAATAGAAACCGACGAATGTGCTGAAAATAAATCATGCCGATTACTTTCAAAATAGTAAGCGACGAATATGTTGAAAATAAAAATCTTACCGATTACTTTTAAAATAGCAACCAACGAATGTACTGAAAATAAAGTCTTGCCGATTACTTTTGAAATAGTAACCGACGAATATGTTGAAAATAAAAATCTTGTCGATTACTTTTAAAATAGTAACCGACAAATATGCTGAAAATGAAAATCTTGCCGATTACTTTTGAAATAGTAACCGACGAATGTGTTGAAAATAAATCATGCCGATTACCTTTGAAATAGTAACCGACGAATATGCTGAAAATAAATCATGTCGATTACTTTTGAAATAGTCACCGACGAATATGCTGAAAATAAAAATCTTGCCGATTACTTTTGAAATAGTAACCAACGAATGTGCTGAAAATAAATCATGCCGATTACTTTTGAAATAATAAGCGACGAATATGTTGAAAATAAAAATCTTACCCATTACTTTTGAAATAGTCACCAACGAATATGCTGAAAATAAAGTCTTGTCGATAACTTTTGAAATAGTAACCGACGAATATGTTGAAAATAAAAATCTTGTCGATTACTTTTAAAATAGTAACCGACAAATATGCTGAAAATAAAAATCTTGCCGATTACATTTGAAATAGTCACCGACGAATATGCTGAAAATAAAAATCTTGCCGATTACTTTTGAAATAGTAACCGACGAATGTGCTGAAAATAAATCATGCTGATTACTTTTGAAATAGTAAGCGACGAATATGTTGGAAATAAAAATCTTACCGATTACTTTTAAAAAAGTAACCGATGAATGTGCTGAAAATAAAGTCATGCCGATTACTTTTGAAATAGTAACCGACGAATATGTTGAAAATAAAAATCTTGCCGATTAGTTTTGAAATAGTAACCGACGAATGTGCTGAAAATAAAGTCTTGTCGATTACTTTTAAAATAGTAACTGACAAATATGCTGAAAATAAAGTCTTGCCGATTACTTTTGAAATAGTAACCGACGAATATGTTGAAAATAAAAATCTTGTCGATTACTTTTAAAATAGTAACCGACAAATATGCTAAAAATAAAAATCTTGCCGATTACTTTTGAAATAGGAACCGACGAATATGTTGAAAATAAAAATCTTGTCGATTACTTTTGAAATACTAACCGACGAATATGCTGAAAATAAAAATCTTGTCGATTACTTTTAAAATAGTAACCGACAAATATGCTGAAAATAAAAATCTTGCCGATTACATTTGAAATAGTCACCGACGAATATGCTGAAAATAAAAATCTTGCCGATTACTTTTGAAATAGTAACCGACGAATGTGCTGAAAATAAATCATGCTGATTACTTTTGAAATAGTATGCGACGAATATGTTGGAAATAAAAATCTTACCGATTACTTTTAAAAAAGTAACCAATGAATGTGCAGAAAATAAAGTCATGCCGATTACTTTTGAAATAGTAACCGACGAATATGTTGAAAATAAAAATCTTGTCGATTACTTTTGAAATACTAACCGACGAATATGCTGAAAATAAAAATCTTGTCGATTACTTTTAAAATAGTAACCGACAAATATGCTGAAAATAAAGTCTTGCCGATTACTTTTGAAATAGTAACCGACGAATATGTTGAAAATAAAAATCTTGTCGATTACTTTTAAAATAGTAACCGACAAATATGCTGAAAATGAAAATCTTGCCGATTACTTTTGAAATAGTAACCGACGAATGTGTTGAAAATAAATCATGCCGATTACCTTTGAAATAGTAACCGACGAATATGCTGAAAATAAATCATGTCGATTACTTTTGAAATAGTCACCGACGAATATGCTGAAAATAAAAATCTTGCCGATTACTTTTGAAATAGTAACCAACGAATGTGCTGAAAATAAATCATGCCGATTACTTTTGAAATAATAAGCGACGAATATGTTGAAAATAAAAATCTTACCCATTACTTTTGAAATAGTAACCAACGAATATGCTGAAAATAAAGTCTTGTCGATTACTTTTGAAATAGTAACCGACGAATATGTTGAAAATAAAAATCTTGTCGATTACTTTTAAAATAGTAACCGACAAATATGCTGAAAATAAAAATCTTGCCGATTACATTTGAAATAGTCACCGACGAATATGCTGAAAATAAAAATCTTGCCGATTACTTTTGAAATAGTAACCGACGAATGTGCTGAAAATAAATCATGCTGATTACTTTTGAAATAGTAAGCGACGAATATGTTGGAAATAAAAATCTTACCGATTACTTTTAAAAAAGTAACCAATGAATGTGCTGAAAATAAAGTCATGCTGATTACTTTTGAAATAGTAACCGACGAATATGTTGAAAATAAAAATCTTGCCAATTAGTTTTGAAATAGTAACCGACGAATGTGCTGAAAATAAAGTCTTGTCGATTACTTTTAAAATAGTAACCGACAAATATGCTGAAAATAAAGTCTTGCCGATTACTTTTGAAATAGTAACCGACGAATATGTTGAAAATAAAAATCTTGCCGATTACTTTTAAAATAGTAACCGACAAATATGCTGAAAATGAAAATCTTGCCGATTACTTTTGAAATAGTAACCGACGAATGTGTTGAAAATAAATCATGCTGATTACCTTTGAAATAGTATCCGACGAATATGCTGAAAATAAATCATGCCGATTACTTTTGAAATAATAAGTGACGAATATGTTGAAAATAAAAATCTTACCCATTACTCTTGAAATAGTAACCAACGAATATGCTGAAAATAAAGTCTTGTCGATTACTTTTGAAATAGTAACCGACGAATATGTTGAAAATAAAAATCTTGTCGATTACTTTTAAAATAGTAACCGACAAATATGCTGAAAATAAAAATCTTGCCGATTACATTTGAAATAGTCACCGACGAATATGCTGAAAATAAAAATCTTGCCGATTACTTTTGAAATAGTAACCGACGAATGTGCTGAAAATAAATCATGCTGATTACTTTTGAAATAGTAAGCGACGAATATGTTGGAAATAAAAATCTTACCGATTACTTTTAAAAAAGTAACCAATGAATGTGCTGAAAATAAAGTCATGCCGATTACTTTTGAAATAGTAACCGACGAATATGTTGAAAATAAAAATCTTGCCGATTAGTTTTGAAATAGTAACCGACGAATGTGCTGAAAATAAAGTCTTGTCGATTACTTTTAAAATAGTAACCGACAAATATGCTGAAAATAAAGTCTTGCCGATTACTTTTGAAATAGTAACCGACGAATATGTTGAAAATAAAAATCTTGTCGATTACTTTTAAAATAGTAACCGACAAATATGCTGAAAATAAAAATCTTGTCGATTACTTTTGAAAAAGTAACCGACAAATATGCTGAAAATAAAAATCTTGCCGATTACTTTTGAAAAAGTAACCGACAAATATGCTAAAAATAAAAATCTTGCCGATTACTTTTGAAATAGTCACCGACCAATATGCTGAAAATAAAAATCTTCCCGATTACTTTTGAAATAGTAACCGACGAATGTCTTGAAAATAAATCATGCCGATTACTTTTGAAATAGTCACCGACGAATATGCTGAAAATAAAAATCTTGCCGATTACTTTTGAAATAGTAACCAACGAATGTGCTGAAAATAAATCATGCCGATTACTTTTGAAATAATAAGCGACGAATATGTTGAAAATAAAAATCTTACCCATTACTTTTGAAATAGTCACCAACGAATATGCTGAAAATAAAGTCTTGTCGATAACTTTTGAAATAGTAACCGACGAATATGTTGAAAATAAAAATCTTGTCGATTACTTTTAAAATAGTAACCGACAAATATGCTGAAAATAAAAATCTTGCCGATTACTTTTGAAAAAGTAACCGACAAATATGCTGAAAATAAAAATCTTGCCGATTACATTTGAAATAGTCACCGACGAATATGTTGAAAATAAAAATCTTGCCGATTACTTTTGAAATAGTAACCGACGAATGTGCTGAAAATAAATCATGCTGATTACTTTTGAAATAGTAAGCGACGAATATGTTGGAAATAAAAATCTTACCGATTACTTTTAAAAAAGTAACCGATGAATGTGCTGAAAATAAAGTCATGCCGATTACTTTTGAAATAGTAACCGACGAATATGTTGAAAATAAAAATCTTGCCGATTAGTTTTGAAATAGTAACCGACGAATGTGCTGAAAATAAAGTCTTGTCGATTACTTTTAAAATAGTAACCGACAAATATGCTGAAAGTAAAGTCTTGCCGATTACTTTTGAAATAGTAACCGACGAATATGTTGAAAATAAAAATCTTGTCGATTACTTTTAAAATAGTAACCGACAAATATGCTAAAAATAAAAATCTTGCCGATTACTTTTGAAATAGGAACCGACGAATATGTTGAAAATAAAAATCTTGTCGATTACTTTTGAAATACTAACCGACGAATATGCTGAAAATAAAAATCTTGTCGATTACTTTTAAAATAGTAACCGACAAATATGCTGAAAATAAAAATCTTGCCGATTACATTTGAAATAGTCACCGACGAATATGCTGAAAATAAAAATCTTGCCGATTACTTTTGAAATAGTAACCGACGAATGTGCTGAAAATAAATCATGCTGATTACTTTTGAAATAGTAAGCGACGAATATGTTGGAAATAAAAATCTTACCGATTACTTTTAAAAAAGTAACCAATGAATGTGCAGAAAATAAAGTCATGCCGATTACTTTTGAAATAGTAACCGACAAATATGTTGAAAATAAAAATCTTGTCGATTACTTTTGAAATACTAACCGACGAATATGCTGAAAATAAAAATCTTGTCGATTACTTTTAAAATAGTAACCGACAAATATGCTGAAAATAAAGTCTTGCCGATTACTTTTGAAATAGTAACCGACGAATATGTTGAAAATAAAAATCTTGTCGATTACTTTTAAAATAGTAACCGACAAATATGCTGAAAATGAAAATCTTGCCGATTACTTTTGAAATAGTAACCGACGAATGTGTTGAAAATAAATCATGCCGATTACCTTTGAAATAGTAACCGACGAATATGCTGAAAATAAATCATGTCGATTACTTTTGAAATAGTCACCGACGAATATGCTGAAAATAAAAATCTTGCCGATTACTTTTGAAATAGTAACCAACGAATGTGCTGAAAATAAATCATGCCGATTACTTTTGAAATAATAAGCGACGAATATGTTGAAAATAAAAATCTTACCCATTACTTTTGAAATAGTAACCAACGAATATGCTGAAAATAAAGTCTTGTCGATTACTTTTGAAATAGTAACCGACGAATATGTTGAAAATAAAAATCTTGTCGATTACTTTTAAAATAGTAACCGACAAATATGCTGAAAATAAAAATCTTGCCGATTACATTTGAAATAGTCACCGACGAATATGCTGAAAATAAAAATCTTGCCGATTACTTTTGAAAAAGTAACCGACGAATGTGCTGAAAATAAATCATGCTGATTACTTTTGAAATAGTAAGCGACGAATATGTTGGAAATAAAAATCTTACCGATTACTTTTAAAAAAGTAACCAATGAATGTGCTGAAAATAAAGTCATGCTGATTACTTTTGAAATAGTAACCGACGAATATGTTGAAAATAAAAATCTTGCCAATTAGTTTTGAAATAGTAACCGACGAATGTGCTGAAAATAAAGTCTTGTCGATTACTTTTAAAATAGTAACCGACAAATATGCTGAAAATAAAGTCTTGCCGATTACTTTTGAAATAGTAACCGACGAATATGTTGAAAATAAAAATCTTGTCGATTACTTTTAAAATAGTAACCGACAAATATGCTGAAAATGAAAATCTTGCCGATTACTTTTGAAATAGTAACCGACGAATGTGTTGAAAATAAATCATGCCGATTACCTTTGAAATAGTATCCGACGAATATGCTGAAAATAAATCATGTCGATTACTTTTGAAATAGTCACCGACGAATATGCTGAAAATAAAAATCTTGCCGATTACTTTTGAAATAGTAACCAACGAATGTGCTGAAAATAAATCATGCCGATTACTTTTGAAATAATAAGTGACGAATATGTTGAAAATAAAAATCTTACCCATTACTTTTGAAATAGTAACCAACGAATATGCTGAAAATAAAGTCTTGTCGATTACTTTTGAAATAGTAACCGACGAATATGTTGAAAATAAAAATCTTGTCGATTACTTTTAAAATAGTAACCGACAAATATGCTGAAAATAAAAATCTTGCCGATTACATTTGAAATAGTCACCGACGAATATGCTGAAAATAAAAATCTTGCCGATTACTTTTGAAATAGTAACCGACGAATGTGCTGAAAATAAATCATGCTGATTACTTTTGAAATAGTAAGCGACGAATATGTTGGAAATAAAAATCTTACCGATTACTTTTAAAAAAGTAACCAATGAATGTGCTGAAAATAAAGTCATGCCGATTACTTTTGAAATAGTAACCGACGAATATGTTGAAAATAAAAATCTTGCCGATTAGTTTTGAAATAGTAACCGACGAATGTGCTGAAAATAAAGTCTTGTCGATTACTTTTAAAATAGTAACCGACAAATATGCTGAAAATAAAGTCTTGCCGATTACTTTTGAAATAGTAATCGACGAATATGTTGAAAATAAAAATCTTGTCGATTACTTTTAAAATAGTAACCGACAAATATGCTGAAAATAAAAATCTTGTCGATTACTTTTGAAAAAGTAACCGACAAATATGCTGAAAATAAAAATCTTGCCGATTACTTTTGAAAAAGTAACCGACAAATATGCTAAAAATAAAAATCTTGCCGATTACTTTTGAAATAGTCACCGACCAATATGCTGAAAATAAAAATCTTGCCGATTACTTTTGAAATAGTAACCGACGAATGTCTTGAAAATAAATCATGCCGATTACTTTTGAAATAGTCACCGACGAATATGCTGAAAATAAAAATCTTGCTGATTACTTTTGAAATAGAAACCGACGAATGTGCTGAAAATAAATCATGCCGATTACTTTCAAAATAGTAAGCGACGAATATGTTGAAAATAAAAATCTTACCGATTACTTTTAAAATAGCAACCAACGAATGTACTGAAAATAAAGTCTTGCCGATTACTTTTGAAATAGTAACCGACGAATATGTTGAAAATAAAAATCTTGTCGATTACTTTTAAAATAGTAACCGACAAATATGCTGAAAATGAAAATCTTGCCGATTACTTTTGAAATAGTAACCGACGAATGTGTTGAAAATAAATCATGCCGATTACCTTTGAAATAGTAACCGACGAATATGCTGAAAATAAATCATGTCGATTACTTTTGAAATAGTCACCGACGAATATGCTGAAAATAAAAATCTTGCCGATTACTTTTGAAATAGTAACCAACGAATGTGCTGAAAATAAATCATGCCGATTACATTTGAAATAATAAGCGACGAATATGTTGAAAATAAAAATCTTACCCATTACTTTTGAAATAGTCACCAACGAATATGCTGAAAATAAAGTCTTGTCGATAACTTTTGAAATAGTAACCGACGAATATGTTGAAAATAAAAATCTTGTCGATTACTTTTGAAATACTAACCGACGAATATGCTGAAAATAAAAATCTTGTCGATTACTTTTAAAATAGTAACCGACAAATATGCTGAAAATAAAGTCTTGCCGATTACTTTTGAAATAGTAACCGACGAATATGTTGAAAATAAAAATCTTGTCGATTACTTTTAAAATAGTAACCGACAAATATGCTGAAAATGAAAATCTTGCCGATTACTTTTGAAATAGTAACCGACGAATGTGTTGAAAATAAATCATGCCGATTACCTTTGAAATAGTAACCGACGAATATGCTGAAAATAAATCATGTCGATTACTTTTGAAATAGTCACCGACGAATATGCTGAAAATAAAAATCTTGCCGATTACTTTTGAAATAGTAACCAACGAATGTGCTGAAAATAAATCATGCCGATTACTTTTGAAATAATAAGCGACGAATATGTTGAAAATAAAAATCTTACCCATTACTTTTGAAATAGTAACCAACGAATATGCTTAAAATAAAGTCTTGTCGATTACTTTTGAAATAGTAACCGACGAATATGTTGAAAATAAAAATCTTGTCGATTACTTTTAAAATAGTAACCGACAAATATGCTGAAAATAAAAATCTTGCCGATTACATTTGAAATAGTCACCGACGAATATGCTGAAAATAAAAATCTTGCCGATTACTTTTGAAATAGTAACCGACGAATGTGCTGAAAATAAATCATGCTGATTACTTTTGAAATAGTAAGCGACGAATATGTTGGAAATAAAAATCTTACCGATTACTTTTAAAAAAGTAACCAATGAATGTGCTGAAAATAAAGTCATGCTGATTACTTTTGAAATAGTAACCGACGAATATGTTGAAAATAAAAATCTTGCCAATTAGTTTTGAAATAGTAACCGACGAATGTGCTGAAAATAAAGTCTTGTCGATTACTTTTAAAATAGTAACCGACAAATATGCTGAAAATAAAGTCTTGCCGATTACTTTTGAAATAGTAACCGACGAATATGTTGAAAATAAAAATCTTGTCGATTACTTTTAAAATAGTAACCGACAAATATGCTGAAAATGAAAATCTTGCCGATTACTTTTGAAATAGTAACCGACGAATGTGTTGAAAATAAATCATGCCGATTACCTTTGAAATAGTATCCGACGAATATGCTGAAAATAAATCATGTCGATTACTTTTGAAATAGTCACCGACGAATATGCTGAAAATAAAAATCTTGTCGATTACTTTTGAAATAGTAACCAACGAATGTGCTGAAAATAAATCATGCCGATTACTTTTGAAATAATAAGTGACGAATATGTTGAAAATAAAAATCTTACCCATTACTTTTGAAATAGTAACCAACGAATATGCTGAAAATAAAGTCTTGTCGATTACTTTTGAAATAGTAACCGACGAATATGTTGAAAATAAAAATCTTGTCGATTACTTTTAAAATAGTAACCGACAAATATGCTGAAAATAAAAATCTTGCCGATTACATTTGAAATAGTCACCGACGAATATGCTGAAAATAAAAATCTTGCCGATTACTTTTGAAATAGTAACCGACGAATGTGCTGAAAATAAATCATGCTGATTACTTTTGAAATAGTAAGCGACGAATATGTTGGAAATAAAAATCTTACCGATTACTTTTAAAAAAGTAACCAATGAATGTGCTGAAAATAAAGTCATGCCGATTACTTTTGAAATAGTAACCGACGAATATGTTGAAAATAAAAATCTTGCCGATTAGTTTTGAAATAGTAACCGACGAATGTGCTGAAAATAAAGTCTTGTCGATTACTTTTAAAATAGTAACCGACAAATATGCTGAAAATAAAGTCTTGCCGATTACTTTTGAAATAGTAATCGACGAATATGTTGAAAATAAAAATCTTGTCGATTACTTTTAAAATAGTAACCGACAAATATGCTGAAAATAAAAATCTTGTCGATTACTTTTGAAAAAGTAACCGACAAATATGCTGAAAATAAAAATCTTGCCGATTACTTTTGAAAAAGTAACCGACAAATATGCTAAAAATAAAAATCTTGCCGATTACTTTTGAAATAGTCACCGACCAATATGCTGAAAATAAAAATCTTGCCGATTACTTTTGAAATAGTAACCGACGAATGTCTTGAAAATAAATCATGCCGATTACTTTTGAAATAGTCACCGACGAATATGCTGAAAATAAAAATCTTGCTGATTACTTTTGAAATAGAAACCGACGAATGTGCTGAAAATAAATCATGCCGATTACTTTCAAAATAGTAAGCGACGAATATGTTGAAAATAAAAATCTTACCGATTACTTTTAAAATAGCAACCAACGAATGTACTGAAAATAAAGTCTTGCCGATTACTTTTGAAATAGTAACCGACGAATATGTTGAAAATAAAAATCTTGTCGATTACTTTTAAAATAGTAACCGACAAATATGCTGAAAATGAAAATCTTGCCGATTACTTTTGAAATAGTAACCGACGAATGTGTTGAAAATAAATCATGCCGATTACCTTTGAAATAGTAACCGACGAATATGCTGAAAATAAATCATGTCGATTACTTTTGAAATAGTCACCGACGAATATGCTGAAAATAAAAATCTTGCCGATTACTTTTGAAATAGTAACCAACGAATGTGCTGAAAATAAATCATGCCGATTACATTTGAAATAATAAGCGACGAATATGTTGAAAATAAAAATCTTACCCATTACTTTTGAAATAGTCACCAACGAATATGCTGAAAATAAAGTCTTGTCGATAACTTTTGAAATAGTAACCGACGAATATGTTGAAAATAAAAATCTTGTCGATTACTTTTGAAATACTAACCGACGAATATGCTGAAAATAAAAATCTTGTCGATTACTTTTAAAATAGTAACCGACAAATATGCTGAAAATAAAGTCTTGCCGATTACTTTTGAAATAGTAACCGACGAATATGTTGAAAATAAAAATCTTGTCGATTACTTTTAAAATAGTAACCGACAAATATGCTGAAAATGAAAATCTTGCCGATTACTTTTGAAATAGTAACCGACGAATGTGTTGAAAATAAATCATGCCGATTACCTTTGAAATAGTAACCGACGAATATGCTGAAAATAAATCATGTCGATTACTTTTGAAATAGTCACCGACGAATATGCTGAAAATAAAAATCTTGCCGATTACTTTTGAAATAGTAACCAACGAATGTGCTGAAAATAAATCATGCCGATTACTTTTGAAATAATAAGCGACGAATATGTTGAAAATAAAAATCTTACCCATTACTTTTGAAATAGTAACCAACGAATATGCTGAAAATAAAGTCTTGTCGATTACTTTTGAAATAGTAACCGACGAATATGTTGAAAATAAAAATCTTGTCGATTACTTTTAAAATAGTAACCGACAAATATGCTGAAAATAAAAATCTTGCCGATTACATTTGAAATAATCACCGACGAATATGCTGAAAATAAAAATCTTGCCGATTACTTTTGAAATAGTAACCGACGAATGTGCTGAAAATAAATCATGCTGATTACTTTTGAAATAGTAAGCGACGAATATGTTGGAAATAAAAATCTTACCGATTACTTTTAAAAAAGTAACCAATGAATGTGCTGAAAATAAAGTCATGCTGATTACTTTTGAAATAGTAACCGACGAATATGTTGAAAATAAAAATCTTGCCAATTAGTTTTGAAATAGTAACCGACGAATGTGCTGAAAATAAAGTCTTGTCGATTACTTTTAAAATAGTAACCGACAAATATGCTGAAAATAAAGTCTTGCCGATTACTTTTGAAATAGTAACCGACGAATATGTTGAAAATAAAAATCTTGTCGATTACTTTTAAAACAGTAACCGAAAAATATGCTGAAAATAAAAATCTTGCCGATTACTTTTGAAATAGTCACCGACGAATATGTTGAAAATAAAAATCTTGCCAATTACTTTTGAAATAGTAACCGACGAATGTGCTGAAAATAAAGTCTTGCCGATTACTTTTGAAATAGTAACCGACGAATGTGTTGAAAATAAAGTCTTGCCGATTACTTTTGAAATAGTAACCGACGAATGTCTTGAAAATAAATCATGCCGATTACTTTTGAAATAATAAGTGACGAATATGTTGAAAATAAAAATCTTACCCATTACTTTTGAAATAGTAACCAACGAATATGCTGAAAATAAAGTCTTGTCGATTACTTTTGAAATAGTAACCGACGAATATGTTGAAAATAAAAATCTTGTCGATTACTTTTAAAATAGTAACCGACAAATATGCTGAAAATAAAAATCTTGCCGATTACATTTGAAATAGTCACCGACGAATATGCTGAAAATAAAAATCTTGCCGATTACTTTTGAAATAGTAACCGACGAATGTGCTGAAAATAAATCATGCTGATTACTTTTGAAATAGTAAGCGACGAATATGTTGGAAATAAAAATCTTACCGATTGCTTTTAAAAAAGTAACCAATGAATGTGCTGAAAATAAAGTCATGCCGATTACTTTTGAAATAGTAACCGACGAATATGTTGAAAATAAAAATCTTGCCGATTAGTTTTGAAATAGTAACCGACGAATGTGCTGAAAATAAAGTCTTGTCGATTACTTTTAAAATAGTAACCGACAAATATGCTGAAAATAAAGTCTTGCCGATTACTTTTGAAATAGTAACCGACGAATATGTTGAAAATAAAAATCTTGTCGATTACTTTTAAAATAGTAACCGACAAATATGCTGAAAATAAAAATCTTGTCGATTACTTTTGAAAAAGTAACCGACAAATATGCTGAAAATAAAAATCTTGCCGATTACTTTTGAAAAAGTAACCGACAAATATGCTAAAAATAAAAATCTTGCCGATTACTTTTGAAATAGTCACCGACCAATATGCTGAAAATAAAAATCTTGCCGATTACTTTTGAAATAGTAACCGACGAATGTCTTGAAAATAAATCATGCCGATTACTTTTGAAATAGTCACCGACGAATATGCTGAAAATAAAAATCTTGCTGATTACTTTTGAAATAGAAACCGACGAATGTGCTGAAAATAAATCATGCCGATTACTTTCAAAATAGTAAGCGACGAATATGTTGAAAATAAAAATCTTGCCGATTACTTTTGAAATAGTAACCAACGAATGTGCTGAAAATAAATCATGCCGATTACTTTTGAAATAATAAGTGACGAATATGTTGAAAATAAAAATCTTACCCATTACTTTTGAAATAGTAACCAACGAATATGCTGAAAATAAAGTCTTGTCGATTACTTTTGAAATAGTAACCGACGAATATGTTGAAAATAAAAATCTTGTCAATTACTTTTAAAATAGTAACCGACAAATATGCTGAAAATAAAAATCTTGCCGATTACATTTGAAATAGTCACCGACGAATATGCTGAAAATAAAAATCTTGTCGATTACTTTTGAAATAGTAACCGACGAATGTGCTGAAAATAAATCATGCTGATTACTTTTGAAATAGTAAGCGACGAATATGTTGGAAATAAAAATCTTACCGATTACTTTTAAAAAAGTAACCAATGAATGTGCTGAAAATAAAGTCATGCCGATTACTTTTGAAATAGTAACCGACGAATATGTTGAAAATAAAAATCTTGTCGATTAGTTTTGAAATAGTAACCGACGAATGTGCTGAAAATAAAGTCTTGTCGATTACTTTTAAAATAGTAACCGACAAATATGCTGAAAATAAAGTCTTGCCGATTACTTTTGAAATAGTAACCGACGAATATGTTGAAAATAAAAATCTTGTCGATTACTTTTAAAACAGTAACCGAAAAATATGCTGAAAATAAAAATCTTGCCGATTACTTTTGAAATAGTCACCGACGAATATGTTGAAAATAAAAATCTTGCCAATTACTTTTGAAATAGTAACCGACGAATGTGCTGAAAATAAAGTCTTGCCGATTACTTTTGAAATAGTAACCGACGAATGTGTTGAAAATAAAGTCTTGCCGATTACTTTTGAAATAGTAACCGACGAATGTCTTGAAAATAAATCATGCCGATTACTTTTGAAATAATAAGTGACGAATATGTTGAAAATAAAAATCTTACCCATTACTTTTGAAATAGTAACCAACGAATATGCTGAAAATAAAGTCTTGTCGATTACTTTTGAAATAGTAACCGACGAATATGTTGAAAATAAAAATCTTGTCGATTACTTTTAAAATAGTAACCGACAAATATGCTGAAAATAAAAATCTTGCCGATTACATTTGAAATAGTCACCGACGAATATGCTGAAAATAAAAATCTTGCCGATTACTTTTGAAATAGTAACCGACGAATGTGCTGAAAATAAATCATGCTGATTACTTTTGAAATAGTAAGCGACGAATATGTTGGAAATAAAAATCTTACCGATTGCTTTTAAAAAAGTAACCAATGAATGTGCTGAAAATAAAGTCATGCCGATTACTTTTGAAATAGTAACCGACGAATATGTTGAAAATAAAAATCTTGCCGATTAGTTTTGAAATAGTAACCGACGAATGTGCTGAAAATAAAGTCTTGTCGATTACTTTTAAAATAGTAACCGACAAATATGCTGAAAATAAAGTCTTGCCGATTACTTTTGAAATAGTAACCGACGAATATGTTGAAAATAAAAATCTTGTCGATTACTTTTAAAATAGTAACCGACAAATATGCTGAAAATAAAAATCTTGTCGATTACTTTTGAAAAAGTAACCGACAAATATGCTGAAAATAAAAATCTTGCCGATTACTTTTGAAAAAGTAACCGACAAATATGCTAAAAATAAAAATCTTGCCGATTACTTTTGAAATAGTCACCGACCAATATGCTGAAAATAAAAATCTTGCCGATTACTTTTGAAATAGTAACCGACGAATGTCTTGAAAATAAATCATGCCGATTACTTTTGAAATAGTCACCGACGAATATGCTGAAAATAAAAATCTTGCTGATTACTTTTGAAATAGAAACCGACGAATGTGCTGAAAATAAATCATGCCGATTACTTTCAAAATAGTAAGCGACGAATATGTTGAAAATAAAAATCTTGCCGATTACTTTTGAAATAGTAACCAACGAATGTGCTGAAAATAAATCATGCCGATTACATTTGAAATAATAAGCGACGAATATGTTGAAAATAAAAATCTTACCCATTACTTTTGAAATAGTCACCAACGAATATGCTGAAAATAAAGTCTTGTCGATAACTTTTGAAATAGTAACCGACGAATATGTTGAAAATAAAAATCTTGTCGATTACTTTTAAAATAGTAACCGACAAATATGCTGAAAATAAAAATCTTGCCGATTACATTTGAAATAGTCACCGACGAATATGCTGAAAATAAAAAACTTGCCGATTACTTTTGAAATAGTAACCGACGAATGTGCTGAAAATAAATCATGCTGATTACTTTTGAAATAGTAAGCGACGAATATGTTGGAAATAAAAATCTTACCGATTACTTTTAAAAAAGTAACCGATGAATGTGCTGAAAATAAAGTCATGCCGATTACTTTTGAAATAGTAACCGACGAATATGTTGAAAATAAAAATCTTGCCGATTAGTTTTGAAATAGTAACCGACGAATGTGCTGAAAATAAAGTCTTGTCGATTACTTTTAAAATAGTAACCGACAAATATGCTGAAAATAAAGTCTTGCCGATTACTTTTGAAATAGTAACCGACGAATATGTTGAAAATAAAAATCTTGTCGATTACTTTTAAAATGGTAACCGACAAATATGCTAAAAATAAAAATCTTGCCGATTACTTTTGGAATAGGAACCGACGAATATGTTGAAAATAAAAATCTTGTCGATTACTTTTGAAATACTAACCGACGAATATGCTGAAAATAAAAATCTTGTCGATTACTTTTAAAATAGTAACCGACAAATATGCTGAAAATAAAAATCTTGCCGATTACATTTGAAATAGTCACCGACGAATATGCTGAAAATAAAAATCTTGCCGATTACTTTTGAAATAGTAACCGACGAATGTGCTGAAAATAAATCATGCTGATTACTTTTGAAATAGTAAGCGACGAATATGTTGGAAATAAAAATCTTACCGATTACTTTTAAAAAAGTAACCAATGAATGTGCTGAAAATAAAGTCATGCCGATTACTTTTGAAATAGTAACCGACAAATATGTTGAAAATAAAAATCTTGTCGATTACTTTTGAAATACTAACCGACGAATATGCTGAAAATCAAAATCTTGTCGATTACTTTTAAAATAGTAACCGACAAATATGCTGAAAATAAAGTCTTGCCGATTACTTTTGAAATAGTAACCGACGAATATGTTGAAAATAAAAATCTTGTCGATTACTTTTAAAATAGTAACCGACAAATATGCTGAAAATGAAAATCTTGCCGATTACTTTTGAAATAGTAACCGACGAATGTGTTGAAAATAAATCATGCCGATTACCTTTGAAATAGTAACCGACGAATATGCTGAAAATAAATCATGTCGATTACTTTTGAAATAGTCACCGACGAATATGCTGAAAATAAAAATCTTGTCGATTACTTTTAAAATAGTAACCGACAAATATGCTGAAAATAAAAATCTTGCCGATTACATTTGAAATAGTCACCGATGAATATGCTGAAAATAAAAATCTTGCCGATTACTTTTGAAATAGTAACCGACGAATGTGCTGAAAATAAATCATGCTGATTACTTTTGAAATAGTAAGCGACGAATATGTTGGAAATAAAAATCTTACCGATTACTTTTAAAAAAGTAACCAATGAATGTGCTGAAAATAAAGTCATGCCGATTACTTTTGAAATAGTAACCGACGAATATGTTGAAAATAAAAATCTTGTCGATTACTTTTGAAATACTAACCGACGAATATGCTGAAAATAAAAATCTTGTCGATTACTTTTAAAATAGTAACCGACAAATATGCTGAAAATAAAGTCTTGCCGATTACTTTTGAAATAGTAACCGACGAATATGTTGAAAATAAAAATCTTGTCGATTACTTTTAAAATAGTAACCGACAAATATGCTGAAAATGAAAATCTTGCCGATTACTTTTGAAATAGTAACCGACGAATGTGTTGAAAATAAATCATGCCGATTACCTTTGAAATAGTAACCGACGAATATGCTGAAAATAAATCATGTCGATTACTTTTGAAATAGTCACCGACGAATATGCTGAAAAATAAAAATCTTGCCGATTACTTTTGAAATAGTAACCAACGAATGTGCTGAAAACAAATCATGCCGATTACTTTTGAAATAATAAGCGACGAATATGTTGAAAATAAAAATCTTACCCATTACTTTTGAAATAGTCACCAACGAATATGCTGAAAATAAAGTCTTGTCGATTACTTTTGAAATAGTAACCGACGAATATGTTGAAAATAAAAATCTTGTCGATTACTTTTAAAATAGTAACCGACAAATATGCTGAAAATAAAAATCTTGCCGATTACATTTGAAATAGTCACCGACGAATATGCTGAAAATAAAAATCTTGCCGATTACTTTTGAAATAGTAACCGACGAATGTGCTGAAAATAAATCATGCTGATTACTTTTGAAATAGTAAGCGACGAATATGTTGGAAATAAAAATCTTACCGATTACTTTTAAAAAAGTAACCAATGAATGTGCTGAAAATAAAGTCATGCTGATTACTTTTGAAATAGTAACCGACGAATATGTTGAAAATAAAAATCTTGCCGATTAGTTTTGAAATAGTAACCGACGAATGTGCTGAAAATAAAGTCTTGTCGATTACTTTTAAAATAGTAACCGACCAATATGCTGAAAATAAAGTCTTGCCGATTACTTTTGAAATAGTAACCGACGAATATGTTGAAAATAAAAATCTTGTCGATTACTTTTAAAATAGTAACCGACAAATATGCTAAAAATAAAAATCTTGCCGATTACTTTTGAAATAGGAACCGACGAATATGTTGAAAATAAAAATCTTGTCGATTACTTTTGAAATACTAACCGACGAATATGCTGAAAATAAAAATCTTGTCGAATACTTTTAAAATAGTAACCGACAAATATGCTGAAAATAAAAATCTTGCCGATTACATTTGAAATAGTCACCGACGAATATGCTGAAAATAAAAATCTTGCCGATTACTTTTGAAATAGTAACCGACGAATGTGCTGAAAATAAATCATGCTGATTACTTTTGAAATAGTAAGCGACGAATATGTTGGAAATAAAAATCTTACCGATTACTTTTAAAAAAGTAACCAATGAATGTGCTGAAAATAAAGTCATGCCGATTACTTTTGAAATAGTAACCGACGAATATGTTGAAAATAAAAATCTTGTCGATTACTTTTGAAATACTAACCGACGAATATGCTGAAAATAAAAATCTTGTCGATTACTTTTAAAATAGTAACCGACAAATATGCTGAAAATAAAGTCTTGCCGATTACTTTTGAAATAGTAACCGACGAATATGTTGAAAATAAAAATCTTGTCGATTACTTTTAAAATAGTAACCGACAAATATGCTGAAAATGAAAATCTTGCCGATTACTTTTGAAATAGTAACCGACGAATGTGTTGAAAATAAATCATGCCGATTACCTTTGAAATAGTAACCGACGAATATGCTGAAAATAAATCATGTCGATTACTTTTGAAATAGTCACCGACGAA
Organism: Medicago lupulina; assembly: GCA_958299785.1. Lineage (NCBI taxonomy): Eukaryota > Viridiplantae > Streptophyta > Magnoliopsida > Fabales > Fabaceae > Medicago > Medicago lupulina. The sequence continues at coordinate 39,061,280 of OY283141.1, read as the reverse complement.
TATGCTGAAAAATAAAAATCTTGCCGATTACTTTTGAAATAGTAACCAACGAATGTGCTGAAAACAAATCATGCCGATTACTTTTGAAATAATAAGTGACGAATATGTTGAAAATAAAAATCTTACCCATTACTTTTGAAATAGTAACCAACGAATATGCTGAAAATAAAGTCTTGTCGATTACTTTTGAAATAGTAACCGACGAATATGTTGAAAATAAAAATCTTGTCGATTACTTTTAAAATAGTAACCGACAAATATGCTGAAAATAAAAATCTTGCCGATTACATTTGAAATAGTCACCGACGAATATGCTGAAAATAAAAATCTTGCCGATTACTTTTGAAATAGTAACCGACGAATGTGCTGAAAATAAATCATGCTGATTACTTTTGAAATAGTAAGCGACGAATATGTTGGAAATAAAAATCTTACCGATTGCTTTTAAAAAAGTAACCAATGAATGTGCTGAAAATAAAGTCATGCCGATTACTTTTGAAATAGTAACCGACGAATATGTTGAAAATAAAAATCTTGCCGATTAGTTTTGAAATAGTAACCGACGAATGTGCTGAAAATAAAGTCTTGTCGATTACTTTTAAAATAGTAACCGACAAATATGCTGAAAATAAAGTCTTGCCGATTACTTTTGAAATAGTAACCGACGAATATGTTGAAAATAAAAATCTTGTCGATTACTTTTAAAATAGTAACCGACAAATATGCTGAAAATAAAAATCTTGTCGATTACTTTTGAAAAAGTAACCGACAAATATGCTGAAAATAAAAATCTTGCCGATTACTTTTGAAAAAGTAACCGACAAATATGCTAAAAATAAAAATCTTGCCGATTACTTTTGAAATAGTCACCGACCAATATGCTGAAAATAAAAATCTTGCCGATTACTTTTGAAATAGTAACCGACGAATGTCTTGAAAATAAATCATGCCGATTACTTTTGAAATAGTCACCGACGAATATGCTGAAAATAAAAATCTTGCTGATTACTTTTGAAATAGAAACCGACGAATGTGCTGAAAATAAATCATGCCGATTACTTTCAAAATAGTAAGCGACGAATATGTTGAAAATAAAAATCTTGCCGATTACTTTTGAAATAGTAACCAACGAATGTGCTGAAAATAAATCATGCCGATTACATTTGAAATAATAAGCGACGAATATGTTGAAAATAAAAATCTTACCCATTACTTTTGAAATAGTCACCAACGAATATGCTGAAAATAAAGTCTTGTCGATAACTTTTGAAATAGTAACCGACGAATATGTTGAAAATAAAAATCTTGTCGATTACTTTTAAAATAGTAACCGACAAATATGCTGAAAATAAAAATCTTGCCGATTACATTTGAAATAGTCACCGACGAATATGCTGAAAATAAAAAACTTGCCGATTACTTTTGAAATAGTAACCGACGAATGTGCTGAAAATAAATCATGCTGATTACTTTTGAAATAGTAAGCGACGAATATGTTGGAAATAAAAATCTTACCGATTACTTTTAAAAAAGTAACCGATGAATGTGCTGAAAATAAAGTCATGCCGATTACTTTTGAAATAGTAACCGACGAATATGTTGAAAATAAAAATCTTGCCGATTAGTTTTGAAATAGTAACCGACGAATGTGCTGAAAATAAAGTCTTGTCGATTACTTTTAAAATAGTAACCGACAAATATGCTGAAAATAAAGTCTTGCCGATTACTTTTGAAATAGTAACCGACGAATATGTTGAAAATAAAAATCTTGTCGATTACTTTTAAAATGGTAACCGACAAATATGCTAAAAATAAAAATCTTGCCGATTACTTTTGGAATAGGAACCGACGAATATGTTGAAAATAAAAATCTTGTCGATTACTTTTGAAATACTAACCGACGAATATGCTGAAAATAAAAATCTTGTCGATTACTTTTAAAATAGTAACCGACAAATATGCTGAAAATAAAAATCTTGCCGATTACATTTGAAATAGTCACCGACGAATATGCTGAAAATAAAAATCTTGCCGATTACTTTTGAAATAGTAACCGACGAATGTGCTGAAAATAAATCATGCTGATTACTTTTGAAATAGTAAGCGACGAATATGTTGGAAATAAAAATCTTACCGATTACTTTTAAAAAAGTAACCAATGAATGTGCTGAAAATAAAGTCATGCCGATTACTTTTGAAATAGTAACCGACAAATATGTTGAAAATAAAAATCTTGTCGATTACTTTTGAAATACTAACCGACGAATATGCTGAAAATCAAAATCTTGTCGATTACTTTTAAAATAGTAACCGACAAATATGCTGAAAATAAAGTCTTGCCGATTACTTTTGAAATAGTAACCGACGAATATGTTGAAAATAAAAATCTTGTCGATTACTTTTAAAATAGTAACCGACAAATATGCTGAAAATGAAAATCTTGCCGATTACTTTTGAAATAGTAACCGACGAATGTGTTGAAAATAAATCATGCCGATTACCTTTGAAATAGTAACCGACGAATATGCTGAAAATAAATCATGTCGATTACTTTTGAAATAGTCACCGACGAATATGCTGAAAATAAAAATCTTGTCGATTACTTTTAAAATAGTAACCGACAAATATGCTGAAAATAAAAATCTTGCCGATTACATTTGAAATAGTCACCGACGAATATGCTGAAAATAAAAATCTTGCCGATTACTTTTGAAATAGTAACCGACGAATGTGCTGAAAATAAATCATGCTGATTACTTTTGAAATAGTAAGCGACGAATATGTTGGAAATAAAAATCTTACCGATTACTTTTAAAAAAGTAACCAATGAATGTGCTGAAAATAAAGTCATGCCGATTACTTTTGAAATAGTAACCGACGAATATGTTGAAAATAAAAATCTTGTCGATTACTTTTGAAATACTAACCGACGAATATGCTGAAAATAAAAATCTTGTCGATTACTTTTAAAATAGTAACCGACAAATATGCTGAAAATAAAGTCTTGCCGATTACTTTTGAAATAGTAACCGACGAATATGTTGAAAATAAAAATCTTGTCGATTACTTTTAAAATAGTAACCGACAAATATGCTGAAAATGAAAATCTTGCCGATTACTTTTGAAATAGTAACCGACGAATGTGTTGAAAATAAATCATGCCGATTACCTTTGAAATAGTAACCGACGAATATGCTGAAAATAAATCATGTCGATTACTTTTGAAATAGTCACCGACGAATATGCTGAAAAATAAAAATCTTGCCGATTACTTTTGAAATAGTAACCAACGAATGTGCTGAAAACAAATCATGCCGATTACTTTTGAAATAATAAGCGACGAATATGTTGAAAATAAAAATCTTACCCATTACTTTTGAAATAGTCACCAACGAATATGCTGAAAATAAAGTCTTGTCGATTACTTTTGAAATAGTAACCGACGAATATGTTGAAAATAAAAATCTTGTCGATTACTTTTAAAATAGTAACCGACAAATATGCTGAAAATAAAAATCTTGCCGATTACATTTGAAATAGTCACCGACGAATATGCTGAAAATAAAAATCTTGCCGATTACTTTTGAAATAGTAACCGACGAATGTGCTGAAAATAAATCATGCTGATTACTTTTGAAATAGTAAGCGACGAATATGTTGGAAATAAAAATCTTACCGATTACTTTTAAAAAAGTAACCAATGAATGTGCTGAAAATAAAATCATGCCGATTACTTTTGAAATAGTAACCGACGAATATGTTGAAAATAAAAATCTTGCCGATTAGTTTTGAAATAGTAACCGACGAATGTGCTGAAAATAAAGTCTTGTCGATTACTTTTAAAATAGTAACCGACCAATATGCTGAAAATAAAGTCTTGCCGATTACTTTTGAAATAGTAACCGACGAATATGTTGAAAATAAAAATCTTGTCGATTACTTTTAAAATAGTAACCGACAAATATGCTAAAAATAAAAATCTTGCCGATTACTTTTGAAATAGGAACCGACGAATATGTTGAAAATAAAAATCTTGTCGATTACTTTTGAAATACTAACCGACGAATATGCTGAAAATAAAAATCTTGTCGAATACTTTTAAAATAGTAACCGACAAATATGCTGAAAATAAAAATCTTGCCGATTACATTTGAAATAGTCACCGACGAATATGCTGAAAATAAAAATCTTGCCGATTACTTTTGAAATAGTAACCGACGAATGTGCTGAAAATAAATCATGCTGATTACTTTTGAAATAGTAAGCGACGAATATGTTGGAAATAAAAATCTTACCGATTACTTTTAAAAAAGTAACCAATGAATGTGCTGAAAATAAAGTCATGCCGATTACTTTTGAAATAGTAACCGACGAATATGTTGAAAATAAAAATCTTGTCGATTACTTTTGAAATACTAACCGACGAATATGCTGAAAATAAAAATCTTGTCGATTACTTTTAAAATAGTAACCGACAAATATGCTGAAAATAAAGTCTTGCCGATTACTTTTGAAATAGTAACCGACGAATATGTTGAAAATAAAAATCTTGTCGATTACTTTTAAAATAGTAACCGACAAATATGCTGAAAATGAAAATCTTGCCGATTACTTTTGAAATAGTAACCGACGAATGTGTTGAAAATAAATCATGCCGATTACCTTTGAAATAGTAACCGACGAATATGCTGAAAATAAATCATGTCGATTACTTTTGAAATAGTCACCGACGAATATGCTGAAAAATAAAAATCTTGCCGATTACTTTTGAAATAGTAACCAACGAATGTGCTGAAAACAAATCATACCGATTACTTTTGAAATAATAAGCGACGAATATGTTGACAATAAAAATCTTACCCATTACTTTTGAAATAGTCACCAACGAATATGCTGAAAATAAAGTCTTGTCGATTACTTTTGAAATAGTAACCGACGAATATGTTGAAAATAAAAATCTTGTCGATTACTTTTAAAATAGTAACCGACAAATATGCTGAAAATAAAAATCTTGCCGATTACATTTGAAATAGTCACCGACGAATATGCTGAAAATAAAAATCTTGCCGATTACTTTTGAAATAGTAACCGACGAATGTGCTGAAAATAAATCATGCTGATTACTTTTGAAATAGTAAGCGACGAATATGTTGGAAATAAAAATCTTACCGATTACTTTTAAAAAAGTAACCAATGAATGTGCTGAAAATAAAATCATGCCGATTACTTTTGAAATAGTAACCGACGAATATGTTGAAAATAAAAATCTTGCCGATTAGTTTTGAAATAGTAACCGACGAATGTGCTGAAAATAAAGTCTTGTCGATTACTTTTAAAATAGTAACCGACCAATATGCTGAAAATAAAGTCTTGCCGATTACTTTTGAAATAGTAACCGACGAATATGTTGAAAATAAAAATCTTGTCGATTACTTTTAAAATAGTAACCGACAAATATGCTAAAAATAAAAATCTTGCCGATTACTTTTGAAATAGGAACCGACGAATATGTTGAAAATAAAAATCTTGTCGATTACTTTTGAAATACTAACCGACGAATATGCTGAAAATAAAAATCTTGTCGAATACTTTTAAAATAGTAACCGACAAATATGCTGAAAATAAAAATCTTGCCGATTACATTTGAAATAGTCACCGACGAATATGCTGAAAATAAAAATCTTGCCGATTACTTTTGAAATAGTAACCGACGAATGTGCTGAAAATAAATCATGCTGATTACTTTTGAAATAGTAAGCGACGAATATGTTGGAAATAAAAATCTTACCGATTACTTTTAAAAAAGTAACCAATGAATGTGCTGAAAATAAAGTCATGCCGATTACTTTTGAAATAGTAACCGACGAATATGTTGAAAATAAAAATCTTGTCGATTACTTTTGAAATACTAACCGACGAATATGCTGAAAATAAAAATCTTGTCGATTACTTTTAAAATAGTAACCGACAAATATGCTGAAAATAAAGTCTTGCCGATTACTTTTGAAATAGTAACCGACGAATGTGTTGAAAATAAAAATCTTGTCGATTACTTTTAAAATAGTAACCGACAAATATGCTAAAAATAAAAATCTTGCCGATTACTTTTGAAATAGTAACCGACGAATATGCTGAAAATAAAAATCTTGCCGATTACTTTTGAAATAGTAACCGACGAATATGTTGAAAATAAAAATCTTGTCGATTACTTTTAAAATAGTAACCGACAAATATGCTAAAAATAAAAATCTTGCCGATTACTTTTGAAATAGTAACCGACGAATGTGTAGAAATTAGATCATGCCGATTACTTTTGAAATAGTAACCGACGAATGTGTTGAAAATAAAGTCTTGCCGATTACTTTTGAAATAGTAACCGACGAATGTGCTGAAAATAAATCATGCCGATTACTTTTGAAATAGTAACCGACGAATGTGCTGAAAATAAATCGTGTCGATTACTTTTGAAATAGTCACCGACGAATATGCTGAAAATAAAAATCTTGCCAATTACTTTTGAAATATTAACCGACGAATGTGCTGAAAATAAAGTCTTGCTGATTACTTTTGAAATAATAACTGACGAATGTGCTGAAAATAAAATCTTGCCGATTACTTTTGAAATAGTAACCGACGAATGTGCTGAAAATAAAAATCTTGCCGCTTACTTTTGAAATAGTAACCGACGAATGTGCTGAAAATAAATCCTGTCGATTACCTTTGAAATAGTAACCGACGAATATGCTGAAAATAAAAATCTTGCCGATTACTTTTGAAATAGTAACCGACGAATGTGTAGAAATTAGATCATGCCGATTACTTTTGAAATAGTAACCGACGAATGTGTTGAAAATAAAGTCTTGCCGATTACTTTTGAAATAGTAACCGACGAATGTGCTGAAAATAAATCATGCCGATTACTTTTGAAATAGTAACCGACAAATGTGCTGAAAATAAAAGTCTTGTCGATTACTTTTGAAATAGTAACCGACGAATGTGCTGAAAATAAATCGTGCCGATTACTTTTGAAATAGTCATCGACGAATATGCTGAAAATAAAAATCTTGCCCATTACTTTTGAAATATTAACCGACGAATGTGCTGAAAATAAAGTCTTGCTGATTACTTTTGAAATAATAACTGACGAATGTGCTGAAAATAAAGTCTTGCCGATTACTTTTGAAATAGTAACCGACGAATGTGCTGAAAATAAAAATCTTGCCGCTTACTTTTGAAATAGTAACCGACGAATGTGCTGAAAATAAATCCTGTTGATTACCTTTGAAATAGTAACCGACGAATATGTTGAAAATAAAAATCTTGTCGATTACTTTTAAAATAGTAACCGACAAATATGCTGAAAATGAAAATCTTGCCGATTACTTTTGAAATAGTAACCGACGAATGTGTTGAAAATAAATCATGCCGATTACCTTTGAAATAGTAACCGACGAATATGCTGAAAATAAATCATGTCGATTACTTTTGAAATAGTCACCGACGAATATGCTGAAAATAAAAATCTTGCCGATTACTTTTGAAATAGTAACCAATGAATGTGCTGAAAACAAATCATGCCGATTACTTTTGAAATAATAAGCGACGAATATGTTGAAAATAAAAATCTTACCCATTACTTTTGAAATAGTCACCAACGAATATGCTGAAAATAAAGTCTTGTCGATTACTTTTGAAATAGTAACCGACGAATATGTTGAAAATAAAAATCTTGTCGATTACTTTTAAAATAGTAACCGACAAATATGCTGAAAATAAAAATCTTGCCGATTACATTTGAAATAGTCACCGACGAATATGCTGAAAATAAAAATCTTGCCGATTACTTTTGAAATAGTAACCGACGAATGTGTAGAAATTAGATCATGCCGATTACTTTTGAAATAGTAACCGACGAATGTGTTGAAAATAAAGTCTTGCCGATTACTTTTGAAATAGTAACCGACGAATGTGCTGAAAATAAATCATGCCGATTACTTTTGAAATAGTAACCGACAAATGTGCTGAAAATAAAAGTCTTGCCGATTACTTTTGAAATAGTAACCGACGAATGTGCTGAAAATAAATCGTGCCGATTACTTTTGAAATAGTCATCGACGAATATGCTGAAAATAAAAATCTTGCCCATTACTTTTGAAATATTAACCGACGAATGTGCTGAAAATAAAGTCTTGCTGATTACTTTTGAAATAATAACTGACGAATGTGCTGAAAATAAAGTCTTGCCGATTACTTTTGAAATAGTAACCGACGAATGTGCTGAAAATAAAAATCTTGCCGCTTACTTTTGAAATAGTAACCGACGAATGTGCTGAAAATAAATCCTGTCGATTACCTTTGAAATAGTAACCGACGAATATGCTGAAAATAAAAATCTTGCCGATTACTTTTGAAATAGTAACCGACGAATGTGCAGAAATTAGATCATGCCAATTACTTTTGAAATAGTAACCGACGAATGTGTTGAAAATAAAGTCTTGCCGATTACTTTTGAAATAGTAACCGACGAATGTGCTGAAAATAAATCATGCCGATTACTTTTAAAATAGTAACCGACAAATGTGCTGAAAATAAAAGTCTTGCCGATTACTTTTGAAATAGTAACCGACGAATGTGCTGAAAATAAATCGTGCCGATTACTTTTGAAATAGTCACCGACGAATATGCTGAAAATAAAAATCTTGCCAATTACTTTTGAAATATTAACCGACGAATGTGCTGAAAATAAAGTCTTGCTGATTACTTTTGAAATAATAACTGACGAATGTGCTGAAAATAAAGTCTTGCCGATTACTTTTGAAATAGTAACCGACGAATGTGCTGAAAATAAAAATCTTGCCGCTTACTTTTGAAATAGTAACTGACGAATGTGCTGAAAATAAATCCTGTTGATTACCTTTGAAATAGTAACCGACGAATATGTTGAAAATAAAAATCTTGTCGATTACTTTTAAAATAGTAACCGACAAATATGCTGAAAATGAAAATCTTGCCGATTACTTTTGAAATAGTAACCGACGAATGTGTTGAAAATAAATCATGCCGATTACCTTTGAAATAGTAACCGACGAATGTGCTGAAAATAAATCGTGCCGATTACTTTTGAAATAGTCATCGACGAATATGCTGAAAATAAAAATCTTGCCCATTACTTTTGAAATATTAACCGACGAATGTGCTGAAAATAAAGTCTTGCTGATTACTTTTGAAATAATAACTGACGAATGTGCTGAAAATAAAGTCTTGCCGATTACTTTTGAAATAGTAACCGACGAATGTGCTGAAAATAAAAATCTTGCCGCTTACTTTTGAAATAGTAACCGACGAATGTGCTGAAAATAAATCCTGTCGATTACCTTTGAAATAGTAACCGACGAATATGCTGAAAATAAAAATCTTGCCGATTACTTTTGAAATAGTAACCGACGAATGTGCAGAAATTAGATCATGCCGATTACTTTTGAAATAGTAACCGACGAATGTGTTGAAAATAAAGTCTTGCCGATTACTTTTGAAATAGTAACCGACGAATGTGCTGAAAATAAATCATGCCGATTACTTTTAAAATAGTAACCGACAAATGTGCTGAAAATAAAAGTCTTGCCGATTACTTTTGAAATAGTAACCGACGAATGTGCTGAAAATAAATCGTGCCGATTACTTTTGAAATAGTCACCGACGAATATGCTGAAAATAAAAATCTTGCCAATTACTTTTGAAATATTAACCGACGAATGTGCTGAAAATAAAGTCTTGCTGATTACTTTTGAAATAATAACTGACGAATGTGCTGAAAATAAAGTCTTGCCGATTACTTTTGAAATAGTAACCGACGAATGTGCTGAAAATAAAAATCTTGCCGCTTACTTTTGAAATAGTAACCGACGAATGTGCTGAAAATAAATCCTGTTGATTACCTTTGAAATAGTAACCGACGAATATGTTGAAAATAAAAATCTTGTCGATTACTTTTAAAATAGTAACCGACAAATATGCTGAAAATGAAAATCTTGCCGCTTACTTTTGAAATAGTAACCGACGAATGTGCTGAAAATAAATCATGCCGATTACCTTTGAAATAGTAACCGACGAATATGCTGAAAATAAAAATCTTGCCGATTACTTTTGAAATAGTAACCGACGAATGTGCAGAAATTAGATCATGCCAATTACTTTTGAAATAGTAACCGACGAATGTGTTGAAAATAAAGTCTTGCCGATTACTTTTGAAATAGTAACCGACGAATGTGCTGAAAATAAAAATCTTGCCGCTTACTTTTGAAATAGTAACCGACGAATGTGCTGAAAATAAATCCTGTCGATTACCTTTGAAATAGTAACCGACGAATATGCTGAAAATAAAAATCTTGCCGATTACTTTTGAAATAGTAACCGACGAATGTGCAGAAATTAGATCATGCCAATTACTTTTGAAATAGTAACCGACGAATGTGTTGAAAATAAAGTCTTGCCGATTACTTTTGAAATAGTAACCGACGAATGTGCTGAAAATAAATCATGCCGATTACTTTTAAAATAGTAACCGACAAATGTGCTGAAAATAAAAGTCTTGCCGATTACTTTTGAAATAGTAACCGACGAATGTGCTGAAAATAAATCGTGCCGATTACTTTTGAAATAGTCACCGACGAATATGCTGAAAATAAAAATCTTGCCAATTACTTTTGAAATATTAACCGACGAATGTGCTGAAAATAAAGTCTTGCTGATTACTTTTGAAATAATAACTGACGAATGTGCTGAAAATAAAGTCTTGCCGATTACTTTTGAAATAGTAACCGACGAATGTGCTGAAAATAAAAATCTTGCCGCTTACTTTTGAAATAGTAACCGACGAATGTGCTGAAAATAAATCCTGTTGATTACCTTTGAAATAGTAACCGACGAATATGTTGAAAATAAAAATCTTGTCGATTACTTTTAAAATAGTAACCGACAAATATGCTGAAAATGAAAATCTTGCCGATTACTTTTGAAATAGTAACCGACGAATGTGTTGAAAATAAATCATGCCGATTACCTTTGAAATAGTAACCGACGAATGTGCTGAAAATAAATCGTGCCGATTACTTTTGAAATAGTCATCGACGAATATGCTGAAAATAAAAATCTTGCCCATTACTTTTGAAATATTAACCGACGAATGTGCTGAAAATAAAGTCTTGCTGATTACTTTTGAAATAATAACTGACGAATGTGCTGAAAATAAAGTCTTGCCGATTACTTTTGAAATAGTAACCGACGAATGTGCTGAAAATAAAAATCTTGCCGCTTACTTTTGAAATAGTAACCGACGAATGTGCTGAAAATAAATCCTGTCGATTACCTTTGAAATAGTAACCGACGAATATGCTGAAAATAAAAATCTTGCCGATTACTTTTGAAATAGTAACCGACGAATGTGCAGAAATTAGATCATGCCGATTACTTTTGAAATAGTAACCGACGAATGTGTTGAAAATAAAGTCTTGCCGATTACTTTTGAAATAGTAACCGACGAATGTGCTGAAAATAAATCATGCCGATTACTTTTAAAATAGTAACCGACAAATGTGCTGAAAATAAAAGTCTTGCCGATTACTTTTGAAATAGTAACCGACGAATGTGCTGAAAATAAATCGTGCCGATTACTTTTGAAATAGTCACCGACGAATATGCTGAAAATAAAAATCTTGCCAATTACTTTTGAAATATTAACCGACGAATGTGCTGAAAATAAAGTCTTGCTGATTACTTTTGAAATAATAACTGACGAATGTGCTGAAAATAAAGTCTTGCCGATTACTTTTGAAATAGTAACCGACGAATGTGCTGAAAATAAAAATCTTGCCGCTTACTTTTGAAATAGTAACCGACGAATGTGCTGAAAATAAATCCTGTTGATTACCTTTGAAATAGTAACCGACGAATATGTTGAAAATAAAAATCTTGTCGATTACTTTTAAAATAGTAACCGACAAATATGCTGAAAATGAAAATCTTGCCGATTACTTTTGAAATAGTAACCGACGAATGTGTTGAAAATAAATCATGCCGATTACCTTTGAAATAGTAACCGACGAATATGCTGAAAATAAATCATGTCGATTACTTTTGAAATAGTCACCGACGAATATGCTGAAAATAAAAATCTTGCCGATTACTTTTGAAATAGTAACCAATGAATGTGCTGAAAACAAATCATGCCGATTACTTTTGAAATAATAAGCGACGAATATGTTGAAAATAAAAATCTTACCCATTACTTTTGAAATAGTCACCAACGAATATGCTGAAAATAAAGTCTTGTCGATTACTTTTGAAATAGTAACCGACGAATATGTTGAAAATAAAAATCTTGTCGATTACTTTTAAAATAGTAACCGACAAATATGCTGAAAATAAAAATCTTGCCGATTACATTTGAAATAGTCACCGACGAATATGCTGAAAATAAAAATCTTGCCGATTACTTTTGAAATAGTAACCGACGAATGTGTAGAAATTAGATCATGCCGATTACTTTTGAAATAGTAACCGACGAATGTGTTGAAAATAAAGTCTTGCCGATTACTTTTGAAATAGTAACCGACGAATGTGCTGAAAATAAATCATGCCGATTACTTTTGAAATAGTAACCGACAAATGTGCTGAAAATAAAAGTCTTGCCGATTACTTTTGAAATAGTAACCGACGAATGTGCTGAAAATAAATCGTGCCGATTACTTTTGAAATAGTCATCGACGAATATGCTGAAAATAAAAATCTTGCCCATTACTTTTGAAATATTAACCGACGAATGTGCTGAAAATAAAGTCTTGCTGATTACTTTTGAAATAATAACTGACGAATGTGCTGAAAATAAAGTCTTGCCGATTACTTTTGAAATAGTAACCGACGAATGTGCTGAAAATAAAAATCTTGCCGCTTACTTTTGAAATAGTAACCGACGAATGTGCTGAAAATAAATCCTGTCGATTACCTTTGAAATAGTAACCGACGAATATGCTGAAAATAAAAATCTTGCCGATTACTTTTGAAATAGTAACCGACGAATGTGCAGAAATTAGATCATGCCAATTACTTTTGAAATAGTAACCGACGAATGTGTTGAAAATAAAGTCTTGCCGATTACTTTTGAAATAGTAACCGACGAATGTGCTGAAAATAAATCATGCCGATTACTTTTAAAATAGTAACCGACAAATGTGCTGAAAATAAAAGTCTTGCCGATTACTTTTGAAATAGTAACCGACGAATGTGCTGAAAATAAATCGTGCCGATTACTTTTGAAATAGTCACCGACGAATATGCTGAAAATAAAAATCTTGCCAATTACTTTTGAAATATTAACCGACGAATGTGCTGAAAATAAAGTCTTGCTGATTACTTTTGAAATAATAACTGACGAATGTGCTGAAAATAAAGTCTTGCCGATTACTTTTGAAATAGTAACCGACGAATGTGCTGAAAATAAAAATCTTGCCGCTTACTTTTGAAATAGTAACCGACGAATGTGCTGAAAATAAATCCTGTTGATTACCTTTGAAATAGTAACCGACGAATATGTTGAAAATAAAAATCTTGTCGATTACTTTTAAAATAGTAACCGACAAATATGCTGAAAATGAAAATCTTGCCGATTACTTTTGAAATAGTAACCGACGAATGTGTTGAAAATAAATCATGCCGATTACCTTTGAAATAGTAACCGACGAATATGCTGAAAATAAATCATGTCGATTACTTTTGAAATAGTCACCGACGAATATGCTGAAAATAAAAATCTTGCCGATTACTTTTGAAATAGTAACCAATGAATGTGCTGAAAACAAATCATGCCGATTACTTTTGAAATAATAAGCGACGAATATGTTGAAAATAAAAATCTTACCCATTACTTTTGAAATAGTCACCAACGAATATGCTGAAAATAAAGTCTTGTCGATTACTTTTGAAATAGTAACCGACGAATATGTTGAAAATAAAAATCTTGTCGATTACTTTTAAAATAGTAACCGACAAATATGCTGAAAATAAAAATCTTGCCGATTACATTTGAAATAGTCACCGACGAATATGCTGAAAATAAAAATCTTGCCGATTACTTTTGAAATAGTAACCGACGAATGTGCTGAAAATAAATCATGCTGATTACTTTTGAAATAGTAAGCGACGAATATGTTGGAAATAAAAATCTTACCGATTACTTTTAAAAAAGTAACCAATGAATGTGCTGAAAATAAAGTCATGCCGATTACTTTTGAAATAGTAACCGACGAATATGTTGAAAATAAAAATCTTGTCGATTACTTTTGAAATACTAACCGACGAATATGCTGAAAATAAAAATCTTGTCGATTACTTTTAAAATAGTAACCGACAAATATGCTGAAAATAAAGTCTTGCCGATTACTTTTGAAATAGTAACCGACGAATGTGTTGAAAATAAAAATCTTGTCGATTACTTTTAAAATAGTAACCGACAAATATGCTAAAAATAAAAATCTTGCCGATTACTTTTGAAATAGTAACCGACGAATATGCTGAAAATAAAAATCTTGCCGATTACTTTTGAAATAGTAACCGACGAATATGTTGAAAATAAAAATCTTGTCGATTACTTTTAAAATAGTAACCGACAAATATGCTAAAAATAAAAATCTTGCCGATTACTTTTGAAATAGTAACCGACGAATATGCTGAAAATAAAAATCTTGCCGATTACTTTTGAAATAGTAACTGACGAATGTGTAGAAATTAGATCATGCCGATTACTTTTGAAATAGTAACCGACGAATGTGTTGAAAATAAAGTCTTGCCGATTACTTTTGAAATAGTAACCGACGAATGTGCTGAAAATAAATCATGCCGATTACTTTTGAAATAGTAACCGACAAATGTGCTGAAAATAAAAGTCTTGCCGATTACTTTTGAAATAGTAACCGACGAATGTGCTGAAAATAAATCGTGCCGATTACTTTTGAAATAGTCACCGACGAATATGCTGAAAATAAAAATCTTGCCAATTACTTTTGAAATATTAACCGAAGAATGTGCTGAAAATAAAGTCTTGCTGATTACTTTTGAAATAATAACTGACGAATGTGCTGAAAATAAAGTCTTGCCGATTACTTTTGAAATAGTAACCGACGAATGTGCTGAAAATAAAAATCTTGCCGCTTACTTTTGAAATAGTAACCGACTAATGTGCTGAAAATAAATCCTGTCGATTACCTTTGAAATAGTAACCGACGAATATGCTGAAAATAAAAATCTTGCCGATTACTTTTGAAATAGTAACCGACGAATGTGTAGAAATTAGATCATGCCGATTACTTTTGAAATAGTAACCGACGAATGTGTTGAAAATAAAGTCTTGCCGATTACTTTTGAAATAGTAACCGACGAATGTGCTGAAAATAAATCATGCCGATTACTTTTGAAATAGTAACCGACAAATGTGCTGAAAATAAAAGTCTTACCGATTACTTTTGAAATAGTAACCGACGAATGTGCTGAAAATAAATCGTGCCGATTACTTTTGAAATAGTCATCGACGAATATGCTGAAAATAAAAATCTTGCCAATTACATTTGAAATATTAACCGACGAATGTGCTGAAAATAAAGTCTTGCTGATTACTTTTGAAATAATAACTGACGAATGTGCTGAAAATAAAGTCTTGCCGATTACTTTTGAAATAGTAACCGACGAATGTGCTGAAAATAAAAATCTTGCCGCTTACTTTTGAAATAGTAACCGACGAATGTGCTGAAAATAAATCCTGTCGATTACCTTTGAAATAGTAACCGACGAATATGCTGAAAATAAAAATCTTGCCGATTACTTTTGAAATAGTAACCGACGAATGTGCAGAAATTAGATCATGCCGATTACTTTTGAAATAGTAACCGACGAATGTGTTGAAAATAAAGTCTTGCCGATTACTTTTGAAATAGTAACCGACGAATGTGCTGAAAATAAATCATGCCGATTACTTTTAAAATAGTAACCGACAAATGTGCTGAAAATAAAAGTCTTGCCGATTACTTTTGAAATAGTAACCGACGAATGTGCTGAAAATAAATCGTGCCGATTACTTTTGAAATAGTCACCGACGAATATGCTGAAAATAAAAATCTTGCCAATTACTTTTGAAATATTGACCGACGAATGTGCTGAAAATAAAGTCTTGCTGATTACTTTTGAAATAATAACTGACGAATGTGTTGAAAATAAAGTCTTGCCGATTACTTTTGAAATAGTAACCGACGAATGTGCTGAAAATAAAAATCTTCCCGCTTACTTTTGAAATAGTAACCGACGAATGTGCTGAAAATAAATCCTGTCGATTACCTTTGAAATAGTAACCGACGAATATGTTGAAAATAAAAATCTTGTCGATTACTTTTAAAATAGTAACCGACAAATATGCTGAAAATGAAAATCTTGCCGATTACTTTTGAAATAGTAACCGACGAATGTGTTGAAAATAAATCATGCCGATTACCTTTGAAATAGTAACCGACGAATATGCTGAAAATAAATCATGTCGATTACTTTTGAAATAGTCACCGACGAATATGCTGAAAATAAAAATCTTGCCGATTACTTTTGAAATAGTAACCAACGAATGTGCTGAAAACAAATCATGCCGATTACTTTTGAAATAATAAGCGACGAATATGTTGAAAATAAAAATCTTACCCATTACTTTTGAAATAGTCACCAACGAATATGCTGAAAATAAAGTCTTGTCGATTACTTTTGAAATAGTAACCGACGAATATGTTGAAAATAAAAATCTTGTCGATTACTTTTAAAATAGTAACCGACAAATATGCTGAAAATAAATCATGCTGATTACTTTTGAAATAGTAAGCGACGAATATGTTGGAAATAAAAATCTTACCGATTACTTTTAAAAAAGTAACCAATGAATGTGCTGAAAATAAAGTCATGCCGATTACTTTTGAAATAGTAACCGACGAATATGTTGAAAATAAAAATCTTGCCGATTAGTTTTGAAATAGTAACCGACGAATGTGCTGAAAATAAAGTCTTGTCGATTACTTTTAAAATAGTAACCGACCAATATGCTGAAAATAAAGTCTTGCCGATTACTTTTGAAATAGTAACCGACGAATATGTTGAAAATAAAAATCTTGTCGATTACTTTTAAAATAGTAACCGACAAATATGCTAAAAATAAAAATCTTGCCGATTACTTTTGAAATAGGAACCGACGAATATGTTGAAAATAAAAATCTTGTCGATTACTTTTGAAATACTAACCGACGAATATGCTGAAAATAAAAATCTTGTCGATTACTTTTAAAATAGTAACCGACAAATATGTTGAAAATAAAAATCTTGCCGATTACATTTGAAATAGTCACCGACGAATATGCTGAAAATAAAAATCTTGCCGATTACTTTTGAAATAGTCACCGACGAATATGCTGAAAATAAAAATCTTGCCGATTACTTTTGAAATAGTAACCAATGAATGTGCTGAAAACAAATCATGCCGATTACTTTTGAAATAATAA
Organism: Medicago lupulina; assembly: GCA_958299785.1. Taxonomy (NCBI): domain Eukaryota; kingdom Viridiplantae; phylum Streptophyta; class Magnoliopsida; order Fabales; family Fabaceae; genus Medicago; species Medicago lupulina. The sequence continues at coordinate 39,043,707 of OY283141.1, read as the reverse complement.
GCGACGAATATGTTGAAAATAAAAATCTTACCCATTACTTTTGAAATAGTCACCAACGAATATGCTGAAAATAAAGTCTTGTCGATTACTTTTGAAATAGTAACCGACGAATATGTTGAAAATAAAAATCTTGTCGATTACTTTTAAAATAGTAACCGACAAATATGCTGAAAATAAAAATCTTGCCGATTACATTTGAAATAGTCACCGACGAATATGCTGAAAATAAAAATCTTGCCGATTACTTTTGAAATAGTAACCGACGAATGTGCTGAAAATAAATCATGCTGATTACTTTTGAAATAGTAAGCGACGAATATGTTGGAAATAAAAATCTTACCGATTACTTTTAAAAAAGTAACCAATGAATGTGCTGAAAATAAAGTCATGCCGATTACTTTTGAAATAGTAACCGACGAATATGTTGAAAATAAAAATCTTGTCGATTACTTTTGAAATACTAACCGACGAATATGCTGAAAATAAAAATCTTGTCGATTACTTTCAAAATAGTAACCGACAAATATGCTGAAAATAAAGTCTTGCCGATTACTTTTGAAATAGTAACCGACGAATGTGTTGAAAATAAAAATCTTGTCGATTACTTTTAAAATAGTAACCGACAAATATGCTAAAAATAAAAATCTTGCCGATTACTTTTGAAATAGTAACCGACGAATATGCTGAAAATAAAAATCTTGCCGATTACTTTTGAAATAGTAACCGACGAATATGTTGAAAATAAAAATCTTGTCGATTACTTTTAAAATAGTAACCGACAAATATGCTAAAAATAAAAATCTTGCCGATTACTTTTGAAATAGTAACCGACGAATATGCTGAAAATAAAAATCTTGCCGATTACTTTTGAAATAGTAACCGACGAATGTGTAGAAATTAGATCATGCCGATTACTTTTGAAATAGTAACCGACGAATGTGTTGAAAATAAAGTCTTGCCGATTACTTTTGAAATAGTAACCGACGAATGTGCTGAAAATAAATCATGCCGATTACTTTTGAAATAGTAACCGACAAATGTGCTGAAAATAAAAGTCTTGCCGATTACTTTTGAAATAGTAACCGACGAATGTGCTGAAAATAAATCGTGCCGATTACTTTTGAAATAGTCACCGACGAATATGCTGAAAATAAAAATCTTGCCAATTACTTTTGAAATATTAACCGACGAATGTGCTGAAAATAAAGTCTTGCTGATTACTTTTGAAATAATAACTGACGAATGTGCTGAAAATAAAGTCTTGCCGATTACTTTTGAAATAGTAACCGACGAATGTGCTGAAAATAAAAATCTTGCCGCTTACTTTTGAAATAGTAACCGACGAATGTGCTGAAAATAAATCCTGTCGATTACCTTTGAAATAGTAACCGACGAATATGCTGAAAATAAAAATCTTGCCGATTACTTTTGAAATAGTAACCGACGAATGTGTAGAAATTAGATCATGCCGATTACTTTTGAAATAGTAACCGACGAATGTGTTGAAAATAAAGTCTTGCCGATTACTTTTGAAATAGTAACCGACGAATGTGCTGAAAATAAATCATGCCGATTACTTTTGAAATAGTAACCGACAAATGTGCTGAAAATAAAAGTCTTGCCGATTACTTTTGAAATAGTAACCGACGAATGTGCTGAAAATAAATCGTGCCGATTACTTTTGAAATAGTCATCGACGAATATGCTGAAAATAAAAATCTTGCCAATTACTTTTGAAATATTAACCGACGAATGTGCTGAAAATAAAGTCTTGCTGATTACTTTTGAAATAATAACTGACGAATGTGCTGAAAATAAAGTCTTGCCGATTACTTTTGAAATAGTAACCGACGAATGTGCTGAAAATAAAAATCTTGCCGCTTACTTTTGAAATAGTAACCGACGAATGTGCTGAAAATAAATCCTGTCGATTACCTTTGAAATAGTAACCGACGAATATGCTGAAAATAAAAATCTTGCCAATTACTTTTGAAATAGTAACCGACGAATGTGCAGAAATTAGATCATGCCGATTACTTTTGAAATAGTAACCGACGAATGTGTTGAAAATAAAGTCTTGCCGATTACTTTTGAAATAGTAACCGACGAATGTGCTGAAAATAAATCATGCTGATTACTTTTAAAATAGTAACCGACAAATGTGCTGAAAATAAAAGTCTTGCCGATTACTTTTGAAATAGTAACCGACGAATGTGCTGAAAATAAATCGTGCCGATTACTTTTGAAATAGTCACCGACGAATATGCTGAAAATAAAAATCTTGCCAATTACTTTTGAAATATTAACCGAAGAATGTGCTGAAAATAAAGTCTTGCTGATTACTTTTGAAATAATAACTGACGAATGTGCTGAAAATAAAGTCTTGCCGATTACTTTTGAAATAGTAACCGACGAATGTGCTGAAAATAAAAATCTTGCCGCTTACTTTTGAAATAGTAACCGACGAATGTGTTGAAAATAAATCCTGTCGATTACCTTTGAAATAGTAACCGACGAATATGTTGAAAATAAAAATCTTGTCGATTACTTTTAAAATAGTAACCGACAAATATGCTGAAAATGAAAATCTTGCCGATTACTTTTGAAATAGTAACCGACGAATGTGTTGAAAATAAATCATGTCGATTACCTTTGAAATAGTAACCGACGAATATGCTGAAAATAAATCATGTCGATTACTTTTGAAATAGTCACCGACGAATATGCTGAAAATAAAAATCTTGCCGATTACTTTTGAAATAGTAACCAACGAATGTGCTGAAAACAAATCATGCCGATTACTTTTGAAATAATAAGCGACGAATATGTTGAAAATAAAAATCTTACCCATTACTTTTGAAATAGTCACCAACGAATATGCTGAAAATAAAGTCTTGTCGATTACTTTTGAAATAGTAACCGACGAATATGTTGAAAATAAAAATCTTGTCGATTACTTTTAAAATAGTAACCGACAAATATGCTGAAAATAAAAATCTTGCCGATTACATTTGAAATAGTCACCGACGAATATGCTGAAAATAAAAATCTTGCCGATTACTTTTGAAATAGTAACCGACGAATGTGCTGAAAATAAATCATGCTGATTACTTTTGAAATAGTAAGCGACGAATATGTTGGAAATAAAAATCTTACCGATTACTTTTAAAAAAGTAACCAATGAATGTGCTGAAAATAAAGTCATGCCGATTACTTTTGAAATAGTAACCGACGAATATGTTGAAAATAAAAATCTTGCCGATTAGTTTTGAAATAGTAACCGACGAATGTGCTGAAAATAAAGTCTTGTCGATTACTTTTAAAATAGTAACCGACCAATATGCTGAAAATAAAGTCTTGCCGATTACTTTTGAAATAGTAACCGACGAATATGTTGAAAATAAAAATCTTGTCGATTACTTTTAAAATAGTAACCGACAAATATGCTAAAAATAAAAATCTTGCCGATTACTTTTGAAATAGGAACCGACGAATATGTTGAAAATAAAAATCTTGTCGATTACTTTTGAAATACTAACCGACGAATATGCTGAAAATAAAAATCTTGTCGATTACTTTTAAAATAGTAACCGACAAATATGCTGAAAATAAAAATCTTGCCGATTACATTTGAAATAGTCACCGACGAATATGCTGAAAATAAAAATCTTGTCGATTACTTTTGAAATAGTAACCGACGAATGTGCTGAAAATAAATCATGCTGATTACTTTTGAAATAGTAAGCGACGAATATGTTGGAACAAAAAATCTTACCGATTACTTTTAAAAAAGTAACCAATGAATGTGCTGAAAATAAAGTCATGCCGATTACTTTTGAAATAGTAACCGCCGAATATGTTGAAAATAAAAATCTTGTCGATTACTTTTGAAATACTAACCGACGAATATGCTGAAAATAAAAATCTTGTCGATTACTTTTAAAATAGTAACCGACAAATATGCTGAAAATAAAGTCTTGCCGATTACTTTTGAAATAGTAACCGACGAATGTGTTGAAAATAAAAATCTTGTCGATTACTTTTAAAATAGTAACCGACAAATATGCTAAAAATAAAAATCTTGCCGATTACTTTTGAAATAGTAACCGACGAATATGCTGAAAATAAAAATCTTGCCGATTACTTTTGAAATAGTAACCGACGAATATGTTGAAAATAAAAATCTTGTCGATTACTTTTAAAATAGTAACCGACAAATATGCTAAAAATAAAAATCTTGCCGATTACTTTTGAAATAGTAACCGACGAATATGCTGAAAATAAAAATCTTGCCGATTACTTTTGAAATAGTAACCGACGAATGTGTAGAAATTAGATCATGCCGATTACTTTTGAAATAGTAACCGACGAATGTGTTGAAAATAAAGTCTTGCCGATTACTTTTGAAATAGTAACCGACGAATGTGCTGAAAATAAATCATGCCGATTACTTTTGAAATAGTAACCGACAAATGTGCTGAAAATAAAAGTCTTGCCGATTACTTTTGAAATAGTAACCGACGAATGTGCTGAAAATAAATCGTGCCGATTACTTTTGAAATAGTCACCGACGAATATGCTGAAAATAAAAATCTTGCCAATTACTTTTGAAATATTAACCGACGAATGTGCTGAAAATAAAGTCTTGCTGATTACTTTTGAAATAATAACTGACGAATGTGCTGAAAATAAAGTCTTGCCGATTACTTTTGAAATAGTAACCGACGAATGTGCTGAAAATAAAAATCTTGCCGCTTACTTTTGAAATAGTAACCGACGAATGTGCTGAAAATAAATCATATCGATTACCTTTGAAATAGTAACCGACGAATATGCTGAAAATAAAAATCTTGCCGATTACTTTTGAAATAGTAACCGACGAATGTGTAGAAATTAGAACATGCCGATTACTTTTGAAATAGTAACCGACGAATGTGTTGAAAATAAAGTCTTGCCGATTACTTTTGAATTAGTAACCGACGAATGTGCTGAAAATAAATCATGCCGATTACTTTTGAAATAGTAACCGACAAATGTGCTGAAAATAAAAGTCTTGCCGATTACTTTTGAAATAGTAACCGACGAATGTGCTGAAAATAAATCGTGCCGATTACTTTTGAAATAGTCATCGACGAATATGCTGAAAATAAAAATCTTGCCAATTACTTTTGAAATATTAACCGACGAATGTGCTGAAAATAAAGTCTTGCCGATTACTTTTGAAATAGTAACCGACGAATGTGCTGAAAATAAAAATCTTGCCGCTTACTTTTGAAATAGTAACCGACGAATGTGCTGAAAATAAATCCTGTCGATTACCTTTGAAATAGTAACCGACGAATATGCTGAAAATAAAAATCTTGCCGATTACTTTTGAAATAGTAACCGACGAATGTGCAGAAATTAGATCATGCCGATTACTTTTGAAATAGTAACCGACGAATGTGTTGAAAATAAAGTCTTGCCGATTACTTTTGAAATAGTAACCGACGAATGTGCTGAAAATAAATCATGCCGATTACTTTTAAAATAGTAACGGACAAATGTGCTGAAAATAAAAGTCTTGCCGATTACTTTTGAAATAGTAACCGACGAATGTGCTGAAAATAAATCGTGCCGATTACTTTTGAAATAGTCACCGACGAATATGCTGAAAATAAAAATCTTGCCAATTACTTTTGAAATATTAACCGACGAATGTGCTGAAAATAAAGTCTTGCTGATTACTTTTGAAATAATAACTGACGAATGTGCTGAAAATAAAGTCTTGCCGATTACTTTTGAAATAGTAACCGACGAATGTGCTGAAAATAAAAATCTTGCCGCTTACTTTTGAAATAGTAACCGACGAATGTGCTGAAAATAAATCCTGTCGATTACCTTTGAAATAGTAACCGACGAATATGCTGAAAATAAAAATCTTGCCGATTACTTTTGAAATAGTAACCGACGAATGTGTAGAAATTAGATCATGCCGATTACTTTTGAAATAGTAACCGACGAATGTGTTGAAAATAAAGTCTTGCCGATTACTTTTGAAATAGTAACCGACGAATGTGCTGAAAATAGATAATGCCGATTACTTTTGAAATAGTAACCTACGAATGTGCTGAAAATAAATCATGTCGATTACTTTTGAAATAGTCACCGACGAATATGCTGAAAATAAAAATCTTGACGATTACTTTTGAAATAGTAACCGACAAATGTGCAGAAATTAGATCATGCCGATTACTTTTAAAATAGTAACCGACGAATGTGTTGAAAATAAAGTCTTGCCGATTACTTTTGAAATAGTAACCGACGAATGTGCTGAAAATAAATCATGCCGATTACTTTTGAAATAGTAACCGACAAATGTGCTGAAAATAAAAGTCTTGCCGATTACTTTTGAAATAGTAACCGACGAATGTGCTGAAAATAAATCGTGCCGATTACTTTTGAAATAGTCACCGACGAATATGCTGAAAATAAAAATCTTGCCAATTACTTTTGAAATATTATCCGACGAATGTGCTGAAAATAAAGTCTTGCTGATTACTTTTGAAATAATAACTGACGAATGTGCTGAAAATAAAGTCTTGCCGATTACTTTTGAAATAGTAACCGACGAATGTGCTGAAAATAAAAATCTTGCCGCTTACTTTTGAAATAGTAACCGACGAATGTGCTGAAAATAAATCCTGTCGATTACCTTTGAAATAGTAACCGACGAATATGCTGAAAATAAAAATCTTGCCGATTACTTTTGAAATAGTAACCGACGAATGTGTAGAAATTAGATCATGCCGATTACTTTTGAAATAGTAACCGACGAATGTGTTGAAAATAAAGTCTTGCCGATTACTTTTGAAATAGTAACCGACGAATGTGCTGAAAATAGATAATGCCGATTACTTTTGAAATAGTAACCTACGAATGTGCTGAAAATAAATCATGTCGATTACTTTTGAAATAGTCACCGACGAATATGCTGAAAATAAAAATCTTGACGATTACTTTTGAAATAGTAACCGACAAATGTGCAGAAATTAGATCATGCCGATTACTTTTAAAATAGTAACCGACGAATGTGTTGAAAATAAAGTCTTGCCGATTACTTTTGAAATAGTAACCGACGAATGTGCTGAAAATAAATCATGCCGATTACTTTTGAAATAGTAACCGACAAATGTGCTGAAAATAAAAGTCTTGCCGATTACTTTTGAAATAGTAACCGACGAATGTGCTGAAAATAAATCGTGCCGATTACTTTTGAAATAGTCACCGACGAATATGCTGAAAATAAAAATCTTGCCAATTACTTTTGAAATATTATCCGACGAATGTGCTGAAAATAAAGTCTTGCTGATTACTTTTGAAATAATAACTGACGAATGTGCTGAAAATAAAGTCTTGCCGATTACTTTTGAAATAGTAACCGACGAATGTGCTGAAAATAAAAATCTTGCCGCTTACTTTTGAAATAGTAACCGACGAATGTGCTGAAAATAAATCATGTCGATTACCTTTGAAATAGTAACCGACGAATATGCTGAAAATAAAAATCTTGCCGATTACTTTTGAAATAGTAACCGACGAATGTGTAGAAATTAGATCATGCCGATTACTTTTGAAATAGTAACCGACGAATGTGTTGAAAATAAAGTCTTGCCGATTACTTTTGAATTAGTAACCGACGAATGTGCTGAAAATAAATCATGCCGATTACTTTTGAAATAGTAACCGACAAATGTGCTGAAAATAAAAGTCTTGCCGATTACTTTTGAAATAGTAACCGACGAATGTGCTGAAAATAAATCGTGCCGATTACTTTTGAAATAGTCATCGACGAATATGCTGAAAATAAAAATCTTGCCAATTACTTTTGAAATATTAACCGACGAATGTGCTGAAAATAAAGTCTTGCCGATTACTTTTGAAATAGTAACCGACGAATGTGCTGAAAATAAAAATCTTGCCGCTTACTTTTGAAATAGTAACCGACGAATGTGCTGAAAATAAATCCTGTCGATTACCTTTGAAATAGTAACCGACGAATATGCTGAAAATAAAAATCTTGCCGATTACTTTTGAAATAGTAACCGACGAATGTGCAGAAATTAGATCATGCCGATTACTTTTGAAATAGTAACCGACGAATGTGTTGAAAATAAAGTCTTGCCGATTACTTTTGAAATAGTAACCGACGAATGTGCTGAAAATAAATCATGCCGATTACTTTTAAAATAGTAACGGACAAATGTGCTGAAAATAAAAGTCTTGCCGATTACTTTTGAAATAGTAACCGACGAATGTGCTGAAAATAAATCGTGCCGATTACTTTTGAAATAGTAACCGACGAATGTGCTGAAAATAAAAATCTTGCCGCTTACTTTTGAAATAGTAACCGACGAATGTGCTGAAAATAAATCCTGTCGATTACCTTTGAAATAGTAACCGACGAATATGCTGAAAATAAAAATCTTGCCGATTACTTTTGAAATAGTAACCGACGAATGTGCAGAAATTAGATCATGCCGATTACTTTTGAAATAGTAACCGACGAATGTGTTGAAAATAAAGTCTTGCCGATTACTTTTGAAATAGTAACCGACGAATGTGCTGAAAATAAATCATGCCGATTACTTTTAAAATAGTAACGGACAAATGTGCTGAAAATAAAAGTCTTGCCGATTACTTTTGAAATAGTAACCGACGAATGTGCTGAAAATAAATCGTGCCGATTACTTTTGAAATAGTCACCGACGAATATGCTGAAAATAAAAATCTTGCCAATTACTTTTGAAATATTAACCGACGAATGTGCTGAAAATAAAGTCTTGCTGATTACTTTTGAAATAATAACTGACGAATGTGCTGAAAATAAAGTCTTGCCGATTACTTTTGAAATAGTAACCGACGAATGTGCTGAAAATAAAAATCTTGCCGCTTACTTTTGAAATAGTAACCGACGAATGTGCTGAAAATAAATCCTGTCGATTACCTTTGAAATAGTAACCGACGAATATGCTGAAAATAAAAATCTTGCCGATTACTTTTGAAATAGTAACCGACGAATGTGTAGAAATTAGATCATGCCGATTACTTTTGAAATAGTAACCGACGAATGTGTTGAAAATAAAGTCTTGCCGATTACTTTTGAAATAGTAACCGACGAATGTGCTGAAAATAGATAATGCCGATTACTTTTGAAATAGTAACCTACGAATGTGCTGAAAATAAATCATGTCGATTACTTTTGAAATAGTCACCGACGAATATGCTGAAAATAAAAATCTTGACGATTACTTTTGAAATAGTAACCGACAAATGTGCAGAAATTAGATCATGCCGATTACTTTTAAAATAGTAACCGACGAATGTGTTGAAAATAAAGTCTTGCCGATTACTTTTGAAATAGTAACCGACGAATGTGCTGAAAATAAATCATGCCGATTACTTTTGAAATAGTAACCGACAAATGTGCTGAAAATAAAAGTCTTGCCGATTACTTTTGAAATAGTAACCGACGAATGTGCTGAAAATAAATCGTGCCGATTACTTTTGAAATAGTCACCGACGAATATGCTGAAAATAAAAATCTTGCCAATTACTTTTGAAATATTATCCGACGAATGTGCTGAAAATAAAGTCTTGCTGATTACTTTTGAAATAATAACTGACGAATGTGCTGAAAATAAAGTCTTGCCGATTACTTTTGAAATAGTAACCGACGAATGTGCTGAAAATAAAAATCTTGCCGCTTACTTTTGAAATAGTAACCGACGAATGTGCTGAAAATAAATCCTGTCGATTACCTTTGAAATAGTAACCGACGAATATGCTGAAAATAAAAATCTTGCCGATTACTTTTGAAATAGTAACCGACGAATGTGTAGAAATTAGATCATGCCGATTACTTTTGAAATAGTAACCGACGAATGTGTTGAAAATAAAGTCTTGCCGATTACTTTTGAAATAGTAACCGACGAATGTGCTGAAAATAGATAATGCCGATTACTTTTGAAATAGTAACCTACGAATGTGCTGAAAATAAATCATGTCGATTACTTTTGAAATAGTCACCGACGAATATGCTGAAAATAAAAATCTTGACGATTACTTTTGAAATAGTAACCGACAAATGTGCAGAAATTAGATCATGCCGATTACTTTTAAAATAGTAACCGACGAATGTGTTGAAAATAAAGTCTTGCCGATTACTTTTGAAATAGTAACCGACGAATGTGCTGAAAATAAATCATGCCGATTACTTTTGAAATAGTAACCGACAAATGTGCTGAAAATAAAAGTCTTGCCGATTACTTTTGAAATAGTAACCGACGAATGTGCTGAAAATAAATCGTGCCGATTACTTTTGAAATAGTCACCGACGAATATGCTGAAAATAAAAATCTTGCCAATTACTTTTGAAATATTATCCGACGAATGTGCTGAAAATAAAGTCTTGCTGATTACTTTTGAAATAATAACTGACGAATGTGCTGAAAATAAAGTCTTGCCGATTACTTTTGAAATAGTAACCGACGAATGTGCTGAAAATAAAAATCTTGCCGCTTACTTTTGAAATAGTAACCGACGAATGTGCTGAAAATAAATCATGTCGATTACCTTTGAAATAGTAACCGACGAATATGCTGAAAATAAAAATCTTGCCGATTACTTTTGAAATAGTAACCGACGAATGTGTAGAAATTAGATCATGCCGATTACTTTTGAAATAGTAACCGACGAATGTGTTGAAAATAAAGTCTTGCCGATTACTTTTGAATTAGTAACCGACGAATGTGCTGAAAATAAATCATGCCGATTACTTTTGAAATAGTAACCGACAAATGTGCTGAAAATAAAACTCTTGCCGATTACTTTTGAAATAGTAACCGACGAATGTGCTGAAAATAAATCGTGCCGATTACTTTTGAAATAGTCATCGACGAATATGCTGAAAATAAAAATCTTGCCAATTACTTTTGAAATATTAACCGACGAATGTGCTGAAAATAAAGTCTTGCCGATTACTTTTGAAATAGTAACCGACGAATGTGCTGAAAATAAAAATCTTGCCGCTTACTTTTGAAATAGTAACCGACGAATGTGCTGAAAATAAATCCTGTCGATTACCTTTGAAATAGTAACCGACGAATATGCTGAAAATAAAAATCTTGCCGATTACTTTTGAAATAGTAACCGACGAATGTGCAGAAATTAGATCATGCCGATTACTTTTGAAATAGTAACCGACGAATGTGTTGAAAATAAAGTCTTGCCGATTACTTTTGAAATAGTAACCGACGAATGTGCTGAAAATAAATCATGCCGATTACTTTTAAAATAGTAACGGACAAATGTGCTGAAAATAAAAGTCTTGCCGATTACTTTTGAAATAGTAACCGACGAATGTGCTGAAAATAAATCGTGCCGATTACTTTTGAAATAGTCACCGACGAATATGCTGAAAATAAAAATCTTGCCAATTACTTTTGAAATATTAACCGACGAATGTGCTGAAAATAAAGTCTTGCTGATTACTTTTGAAATAATAACTGACGAATGTGCTGAAAATAAAGTCTTGCCGATTACTTTTGAAATAGTAACTGACGAATGTGCTGAAAATAAAAATCTTGCCGCTTACTTTTGAAATAGTAACCGACGAATGTGCTGAAAATAAATCATGTCGATTACCTTTGAAATAGTAACCGACGAATATGCTGAAAATAAAAATCTTGCCGATTACTTTTGAAATAGTAACCGACGAATGTGTAGAAATTAGATCATGCCGATTACTTTTGAAATAGTAACCGACGAATGTGTTGAAAATAAAGTCTTGCCGATTACTTTTGAATTAGTAACCGACGAATGTGCTGAAAATAAATCATGCCGATTACTTTTGAAATAGTAACCGACAAATGTGCTGAAAATAAAAGTCTTGCCGATTACTTTTGAAATAGTAACCGACGAATGTGCTGAAAATAAATCGTGCCGATTACTTTTGAAATAGTCATCGACGAATATGCTGAAAATAAAAATCTTGCCAATTACTTTTGAAATATTAACCGACGAATGTGCTGAAAATAAAGTCTTGCCGATTACTTTTGAAATAGTAACCGACGAATGTGCTGAAAATAAAAATCTTGCCGCTTACTTTTGAAATAGTAACCGACGAATGTGCTGAAAATAAATCCTGTCGATTACCTTTGAAATAGTAACCGACGAATATGCTGAAAATAAAAATCTTGCCGATTACTTTTGAAATAGTAACCGACGAATGTGCAGAAATTAGATCATGCCGATTACTTTTGAAATAGTAACCGACGAATGTGTTGAAAATAAAGTCTTGCCTATTACTTTTGAAATAGTAACCGACGAATGTGCTGAAAATAAATCATGCCGATTACTTTTAAAATAGTAACGGACAAATGTGCTGAAAATAAAAGTCTTGCCGATTACTTTTGAAATAGTAACCGACGAATGTGCTGAAAATAAATCGTGCCGATTACTTTTGAAATAGTCACCGACGAATATGCTGAAAATAAAAATCTTGCCAATTACTTTTGAAATATTAACCGACGAATGTGCTGAAAATAAAGTCTTGCTGATTACTTTTGAAATAATAACTGACGAATGTGCTGAAAATAAAGTCTTTCCGATTACTTTTGAAATAGTAACCGACGAATGTGCTGAAAATAAAAATCTTGCCGCTTACTTTTGAAATAGTAACCGACGAATGTGCTGAAAATAAATCCTGTCGATTACCTTTGAAATAGTAACTGACGAATATGCTGAAAATAGAAATCTTGCCAATTACTTTTGAAATATTAACCGACGAATGTGCTAAAAATAAAGTCTTGCTGATTACTTTTGAAATAATAACTGACGAATGTGCTGAAAATAAAGTCTTGCCGATTACTTTTGAAATAGTAACTGACGAATGTGCTGAAAATAAAAATCTTGCCGCTTACTTTTGAAATAGTAACCGACGAATGTGCTGAAAATAAATCATGTCGATTACCTTTGAAATAGTAACCGACGAATATGCTGAAAATAAAAATCTTGCCGATTACTTTTGAAATAGTAACCGACGAATGTGTAGAAATTAGATCATGCCGATTACTTTTGAAATAGTAACCGACGAATGTGTTGAAAATAAAGTCTTGCCGATTACTTTTGAATTAGTAACCGACGAATGTGCTGAAAATAAATCATGCCGATTACTTTTGAAATAGTAACCGACAAATGTGCTGAAAATAAAAGTCTTGCCGATTACTTTTGAAATAGTAACCGACGAATGTGCTGAAAATAAATCGTGCCGATTACTTTTGAAATAGTCATCGACGAATATGCTGAAAATAAAAATCTTGCCAATTACTTTTGAAATATTAACCGACGAATGTGCTGAAAATAAAGTCTTGCCGATTACTTTTGAAATAGTAACCGACGAATGTGCTGAAAATAAAAATCTTGCCGCTTACTTTTGAAATAGTAACCGACGAATGTGCTGAAAATAAATCCTGTCGATTACCTTTGAAATAGTAACCGACGAATATGCTGAAAATAAAAATCTTGCCGATTACTTTTGAAATAGTAACCGACGAATGTGCAGAAATTAGATCATGCCGATTACTTTTGAAATAGTAACCGACGAATGTGTTGAAAATAAAGTCTTGCCTATTACTTTTGAAATAGTAACCGACGAATGTGCTGAAAATAAATCATGCCGATTACTTTTAAAATAGTAACGGACAAATGTGCTGAAAATAAAAGTCTTGCCGATTACTTTTGAAATAGTAACCGACGAATGTGCTGAAAATAAATCGTGCCGATTACTTTTGAAATAGTCACCGACGAATATGCTGAAAATAAAAATCTTGCCAATTACTTTTGAAATATTAACCGACGAATGTGCTGAAAATAAAGTCTTGCTGATTACTTTTGAAATAATAACTGACGAATGTGCTGAAAATAAAGTCTTGCCGATTACTTTTGAAATAGTAACCGACGAATGTGCTGAAAATAAAAATCTTGCCGCTTACTTTTGAAATAGTAACCGACGAATGTGCTGAAAATAAATCCTGTCGATTACCTTTGAAATAGTAACTGACGAATATGCTGAAAATAGAAATCTTGCCGATTACTTTTGAAATAGTAACCGACGAATGTGTAGAAATTAGATCATGCCGATTACTTTTGAAATAGTAACTGACGAATGTGTTGAAAATAAAGTCTTGCCGATTACTTTTGAAATAGTAACCGACGAATGTGCTGAAAATAAATCGTGCCGATTACTTTTGAAATAGTAACCGACGAATATGTTGAAAATAAAAATCTTGTCGATTACTTTTAAAATAGTAATCGACAAATATGCTGAAAATAAAAATCTTGCCGATTACCTTTGAAATAGTAACCGACGAATATGCTGAAAATAAAATTCTTGACGATTACTTTTGAAATAGTAACCGACGAATGTGCAGAAATTAGATCATGCCGATTACTTTTAAAATAGTAACCGACGAATGTGTTGAAAATAAAGTCTTGCCGATTACTTTTGAAATAGTAACCGACGAATGTGCTGAAAATAAATCGTGCCGATTACTTTTGAAATAGTCACCGACGAATATGCTGAAAATAAAAATCTTGCCAATTACTTTTGAAATATTAACCGATGAATGTGCTGAAAATAAAGTCTTGCTGATTACTTTTGAAATAATAACTGACGAATGTGCTGAAAATAAAGTCTTGCCGATTACTTTTGAAATAGTAACCGACGAATGTGCTGAAAATAAAAATCTTGCCGCTTACTTTTGAAATAGTAACCGACGAATGTGCTGAAAATAAATCCTGTCGATTACCTTTGAAATAGTAACTGACGAATATGCTGAAAATAAAAATCTTGCCGATTACTTTTGAAATAGTAACCGACGAATGTGTAGAAATTAGATCATGCCGATTACTTTTGAAATAGTAACTGACGAATGTGTTGAAAATAAAGTCTTGTCGATTACTTTTGAAATAGTAACCGACGAATGTGCTGAAAATAAATCATTCCGATTACTTTTGAAATAGAAACCGACAAATGTGCTGAAAATAAAAGTCTTGCCGATTACTTTTGAAATAGTAACCGACGAATATGTTGAAAATAAAAATCTTGTCGATTACTTTTGAAATAGTAATCGACAAATATGCTGAAAATAAAAATCTTGACGATTACTTTTGAAATAGTCACCGACGAATATGCTGAAAATAAAAATCTTGCCGATTACTTTTGAAATAGTAACCGACGAATATGTTGAAAATAAAAATCTTGTCGATTACTTTTAAAACAGTAACCGACAAATATGCTGAAAATAAAAATCTTGCCGATTAATTTTGAAATAGTCACCGACGAATATGTTGAAAATAAAAATCTTGCCAATTACTTTTGAAATAGTAACTGACGAATGTGCTGAAAATAAAGTCTTGCCGATTACTTTTGAAATAGTAAACGACGAATATGTTGAAAATAAAAATCTTGTCGATTACTTTTAAAATAGTAACTGACAAATATGCTGAAAATAAAAATCTTGCCGATTACTTTTGAAATAGTAACCGACGAATGTGCAGAAAATAGATCATGCCGATTACTTTTGAAATAGTAACCAACGAATATGCTGAAAATAAAGTCTTGCCCATTACTTTTGAAATAGTAACCGACGAATATGTTGAAAATAAAAATCTTGTCGATTACTTTTGAAATAGTAATCGACAAATATGCTGAAAATAAAAATCTTGCCGATTACCTTTGAAATAGTAACCGACGAATATGCTGAAAATAAAAATCTTAACGATTACTTTTGAAATAGTAACCGACGAATGTGCAGAAATTAGATCATGCCGATTACTTTTGAAATAGTAACCGACGAATGTGTTGAAAATAAATCATGCCGATTACCTTTGAAATTGTAACCGACGAATATGTTGAAAATAAAAATCTTACCGATTACTTTTAAAACAGTAACCGACAAATATGCTGAAAATAAAAATCTTGACGATTACTTTTGAAATAGTCACCGACGAATATGCTGAAAATAAAAATCTTGCCGATTACTTTTGAAATAGTAACCGACGAATATGTTGAAAATAAAAATCTTGTCGATTACTTTTAAAACAGTAACCGACAAATATGCTGAAAATAAAAATCTTGCCGATTACTTTTGAAACAGTCACCGACGAATATGTTGAAAATAAAAATCTTGCCAATTACTTTTGAAATAGTAACTGACGAATGTGCTGAAAATAAAGTCTTGCCGATTACTTTTGAAATAGTAACCGACGAATATGTTGAAAATAAAAATCTTGTCGATTACTTTTAAAATAGTAACCGACAAATATGCTGAAAATAAAAATCTTGCCGATTTCTTTTGAAATAGTAACCGACGAATGTGCAGAAAATAGATCATGCCGATTACTTTTGAAATAGTAACCAACGAATTTGCTGAAAATAAAGTCTTGCCCATTACTTTTGAAATAGTAACCGACGAATGTGTGCTGAAAATAAATCTTGCCGATTACTTTTGAAATAGTAACCGACGAATGTGCAGAAATTAGATCATGCCGATTACTTTTAAAATAGTAACCGACGAATGTGTTGAAAATAAAGTCTTGCCGATTACTTTTGAAATAGTAACCGACGAATGTGCTGAAAATAAATCGTGCCGATTACTTTTGAAATAGTCACCGACGAATATGCTGAAAATAAAAATCTTGCCAATTACTTTTGAAATATTAACCGACGAATGTGCTGAAAATAAAGTCTTGCGGATTACTTTTGAAATAATAACTGACGAATGTGCTGAAAATAAAGTCTTGCCGATTACTTTTGAAATAGTAACCGACGAATATGTTGAAAATAAAAATCTTGTCGATTACTTTTAAAATAGTAACCGACGAATGTGCAGAAAATAGATCATGCCGATTACTTTTGAAATAGTAACCGACGAATGTGTTGAAAATAAATCATGCCGATTACCTTTGAAATAGTAACCGACGAATATGTTGAAAATAAAAATCTTACCGATTACTTTTGAAATAGTAACCAACGAATATGCTGAAAATAAAGTCTTGCCCATTACTTTTGAAATAGTAACCGACGAATGTGTGCTGAAAATAAATCTTGCCGATTACTTTTGAAATAGTAACCGACGAATGTGCTGAAAATAAATCATGCCGATTACTTTTGAAATAGTAAGCGACGAATATGTTGAAAATAAAAATCTTGTCGATTACTTTTGAAATACTAACCGACGAATATGCTGAAAATAAAAATCTTGTCGATTACTTTTAAAATAGTAACCGACAAATATGCTGAAAATAAAAATCTTGCCGATTACATTTGAAATAGTCACCGACGAATATGCTGAAAATAAAAATCTTGCCGATTACTTTTGAAATAGTAACCGACGAATGTGCTGAAAATAAATCATGCTGATTACTTTTGAAATAGTAAGCGACGAATATGTTGGAAATAAAAATCTTACCGATTACTTTTAAAAAAGTAACCAATGAATGTGCTGAAAATAAAGTCATGCCGATTACTTTTGAAATAGTAACCGACGAATATGTTGAAAATAAAAATCTTGTCGATTACTTTTGAAATACTAACCGACGAATATGCTGAAAATAAAAATCTTGTCGATTACTTTTAAAATAGTAACCGACAAATATGCTGAAAATAAAGTCTTGCCGATTACTTTTGAAATAGTAACCGACGAATGTGTTGAAAATAAAAATCTTGTCGATTACTTTTAAAATAGTAACCGACAAATATGCTAAAAATAAAAATCTTGCCGATTACTTTTGAAATAGTAACCGACGAATATGCTGAAAATAAAAATCTTGCCGATTACTTTTGAAATAGTAACCGACGAATATGTTGAAAATAAAAATCTTGTCGATTACTTTTAAAATAGTAACCGACAAATATGCTAAAAATAAAAATCTTGCCGATTACTTTTGAAATAGTAACCGACGAATATGCTGAAAATAAATCATGCCGATTACCTTTGAAATAGTAACCGACGAATATGTTGAAAATAAAAATCTTACCGATTACTTTTGAAATAGTAACCAACGAATATGCTGAAAATAAAGTCTTGCCCATTACTTTTGAAATAGTAACCGACGAATGTGTGCTGAAAATAAATCTTGCCGATTACTTTTGAAATAGTAACCGACGAATGTGCTGAAAATAAATCATGCCGATTACTTTTGAAATAGTAAGCGACGAATATGTTGAAAATAAAAATCTTGTCGATTACTTTTGAAATACTAACCGACGAATATGCTGAAAATAAAAATCTTGTCGATTACTTTTAAAATAGTAACCGACAAATATGCTGAAAATAAAAATCTTGCCGATTACATTTGAAATAGTCACCGACGAATATGCTGAAAATAAAAATCTTGCCGATTACTTTTGAAATAGTAACCGACGAATGTGCTGAAAATAAATCATGCTGATTACTTTTGAAATAGTAAGCGACGAATATGTTGGAAATAAAAATCTTACCGATTACTTTTAAAAAAGTAACCAATGAATGTGCTGAAAATAAAGTCATGCCGATTACTTTTGAAATAGTAACCGACGAATATGTTGAAAATAAAAATCTTGTCGATTACTTTTGAAATACTAACCGACGAATATGCTGAAAATAAAAATCTTGTCGATTACTTTTAAAATAGTAACCGACAAATATGCTGAAAATAAAGTCTTGCCGATTACTTTTGAAATAGTAACCGACGAATGTGTTGAAAATAAAAATCTTGTCGATTACTTTTAAAATAGTAACCGACAAATATGCTAAAAATAAAAATCTTGCCGATTACTTTTGAAATAGTAACCGACGAATATGCTGAAAATAAAAATCTTGCCGATTACTTTTGAAATAGTAACCGACGAATATGTTGAAAATAAAAATCTTGACGATTACTTTTAAAATAGTAACCGACAAATATGCTAAAAATAAAAATCTTGCCGATTACTTTTGAAATAGTAACCGACGAATATGCTGAAAATAAAAATCTTGCCGATTACTTTTGAAATAGTAACCGACGAATGTGTAGAAATTAGATCATGCCGATTACTTTTGAAATAGTAACCGACGAATGTGTTGAAAATAAAGTCTTGCCGATTACTTTTGAAATAGTAACCGACGAATGTGCTGAAAATAAATCATGCCGATTACTTTTGAAATAGTAACCGACAAATGTGCTGAAAATAAAAGTCTTGCCGATTACTTTTGAAATAGTAACCGACGAATGTGCTGAAAATAAATCGTGCCGATTACTTTTGAAATAGTCACCGACGAATATGGTGAAAATAAAAATCTTGCCAATTACTTTTGAAATATTAACCGACGAATGTGCTGAAAATAAAGTCTTGCTGATTACTTTTGAAATAATAACTGACGAATGTGCTGAAAATAAAGTCTTGCCGATTACTTTTGAAATAGTAACCGACGAATGTGCTGAAAATAAAAATCTTGCCGCTTACTTTTGAAATAGTAACCGACGAATGTGCTGAAAATAAATCTTGTCGATTACCTTTGAAATAGTAACCGACGAATATGCTGAAAATAAAAATTTGCCGATTACTTTTGAAATAGTAACCGACGAATGTGTAGAAATTAGATCATGCTGATTACTTTTGAAATAGTAACCGACGAATGTGTTGAAAATAAAGTCTTGCCGATTACTTTTGAAATAGTAACCGACGAATGTGCTGAAAATAAATCATGCCGATTACTTTTGAAATAGTAACCGACAAATGTGCTGAAAATAAAAGTCTTGCCGATTACTTTTGAAATAGTAACCGACGAATGTGCTGAAAATAAATCGTGCCGATTACTTTTGAAATAGTCATCGACAAATATGCTGAAAATAAAAATCTTGCCCATTACTTTTGAAATATTAACCGACGAATGTGCTGAAAATAAAGTCTTGCTGATTACTTTTGAAATAATAACTGACGAATGTGCTGAAAATAAAGTCTTGCCGATTACTTTTGAAATAGTAACCGACGAATGTGCTGAAAATAAAAATCTTGCCGCTTACTTTTGAAATAGTAACCGACGAATGTGCTGAAAATAAATCCTGTCGATTACCTTTGAAATAGTAACCGACGAATATGCTGAAAATAAAAATCTTGCCGATTACTTTTGAAATAGTAACCGACGAATGTGCAGAAATTAGATCATGCCGATTACTTTTGAAATAGTAACCGACGAATGTGTTGAAAATAAAGTCTTGCCGATTACTTTTGAAATAGTAACCGACGAATGTGCTGAAAATAAATCATGCCGATTACTTTTAAAATAGTAACCGACAAATGTGCTGAAAATAAAAGTCTTGCCGATTACTTTTGAAATAGTAACCGACGAATGTGCTGAAAATAAATCGTGCCGATTACTTTTGAAATAGTCACCGACGAAAATGCTGAAAATAAAAATCTTGCCAATTACTTTTGAAATATTAACCGACGAATGTGCTGAAAATAAAGTCTTGCTGATTACTTTTGAAATAATAACTGACGAATGTGCTGAAAATAAAGTCTTGCCGATTACTTTTGAAATAGTAACCGACGAATGTGCTGAAAATAAAAATCTTGCCGCTTACTTTTGAAATAGTAACCGACGAATGTGCTGAAAATAAATCTTGTCGATTACCTTTGAAATAGTAACCGACGAATATGCTGAAAATAAAAATTTGCCGATTACTTTTGAAATAGTAACCGACGAATGTGTAGAAATTAGATCATGCTGATTACTTTTGAAATAGTAACCGACGAATGTGTTGAAAATAAAGTCTTGCCGATTACTTTTGAAATAGTAACCGACGAATGTGCTGAAAATAAATCATGCCGATTACTTTTGAAATAGTAACCGACAAATGTGCTGAAAATAAAAGTCTTGCCGATTACTTTTGAAATAGTAACCGACGAATGTGCTGAAAATAAATCGTGCCGATTACTTTTGAAATAGTCATCGACAAATATGCTGAAAATAAAAATCTTGCCCATTACTTTTGAAATATTAACCGACGAATGTGCTGAAAATAAAGTCTTGCTGATTACTTTTGAAATAATAACTGACGAATGTGCTGAAAATAAAGTCTTGCCGATTACTTTTGAAATAGTAACCGACGAATGTGCTGAAAATAAAAATCTTGCCGCTTACTTTTGAAATAGTAACCGACGAATGTGCTGAAAATAAATCCTGTCGATTACCTTTGAAATAGTAACCGACGAATATGCTGAAAATAAAAATCTTGCCGATTACTTTTGAAATAGTAACCGACGAATGTGCAGAAATTAGATCATGCCGATTACTTTTGAAATAGTAACCGACGAATGTGTTGAAAATAAAGTCTTGCCGATTACTTTTGAAATAGTAACCGACGAATGTGCTGAAAATAAATCATGCCGATTACTTTTAAAATAGTAACCGACAAATGTGCTGAAAATAAAAGTCTTGCCGATTACTTTTGAAATAGTAACCGACGAATGTGCTGAAAATAAATCGTGCCGATTACTTTTGAAATAGTCACCGACGAAAATGCTGAAAATAAAAATCTTGCCAATTACTTTTGAAATATTAACCGACGAATGTGCTGAAAATAAAGTCTTGCTGATTACTTTTGAAATAATAACTGACGAATGTGCTGAAAATAAAGTCTTGCCGATTACTTTTGAAATAGTAACCGACGAATGTGCTGAAAATAAAAATCTTGCCGCTTACTTTTGAAATAGTAACCGACGAATGTGCTGAAAATAAATCTTGTCGATTACCTTTGAAATAGTAACCGACGAATATGTTGAAAATAAAAATCTTGTCGATTACTTTTAAAATAGTAACCGACAAATATGCTGAAAATGAAAATCTTGCCGATTACTTTTGAAATAGTAACCGACGAATGTGTTGAAAATAAATCATGCCGATTACCTTTGAAATAGTAACCGACGAATATGCTGAAAATAAATCATGTCGATTACTTTTGAAATAGTCACCGACGAATATGCTGAAAATAAAAATCTTGCCGATTACTTTTGAAATAGTAACCAACGAATGTGCTGAAAACAAATCATGCCGATTACTTTTGAAATAATAAGCGACGAATATGTTGAAAATAAAAATCTTACCCATTACTTTTGAAATAGTCACCAACGAATATGCTGAAAATAAAGTCTTGTCGATTACTTTTGAAATAGTAACCGACGAATATGTTGAAAATAAAAATCTTGTCGATTACTTTTAAAATAGTAACCGACAAATATGCTGAAAATAAAAATCTTGCCGATTACATTTGAAATAGTCACCGACGAATATGCTGAAAATAAAAATCTTGCCGATTACTTTTGAAATAGTAACCGACGAATGTGCTGAAAATAAATCATGCTGATTACTTTTGAAATAGTAAGCGACGAATATGTTGGAAATAAAAATCTTACCGATTACTTTTAAAAAAGTAACCAATGAATGTGCTGAAAATAAAGTCATGCCGATTACTTTTGAAATAGTAACCGACGAATATGTTGAAAATAAAAATCTTGTCGATTACTTTTGAAATACTAACCGACGAATATGCTGAAAATAAAAATCTTGTCGATTACTTTTAAAATAGTAACCGACAAATATGCTAAAAATAAAGTCTTGCCGATTACTTTTGAAATAGTAACCGACAAATGTGTTGAAAATAAAAATCTTGTCGATTACTTTTAAAATAGTAACCGACAAATATGCTAAAAATAAAAATCTTGCCGATTACTTTTGAAATAGTAACCGACGAATATGCTGAAAATAAAAATCTTGCCGATTACTTTTGAAATAGTAACCGACGAATATGTTGAAAATAAAAATCTTGTCGATTACTTTTAAAATAGTAACCGACAAATATGCTAAAAATAAAAATCTTGCCGATTACTTTTGAAATAGTAACCGACGAATATGCTGAAAATAAAAATCTTGCCGATTACTTTTGAAATAGTAACCGACGAATGTGTAGAAATTAGATCATGCCGATTACTTTTGAAATAGTAACCGACGAATGTGTTGAAAATAAAGTCTTGCCGATTACTTTTGAAATAGTAACCGACGAATGTGCTGAAAATAAATCATGCCGATTACTTTTGAAATAGTAACCGACAAATGTGCTGAAAATAAAAGTCTTGCCGATTACTTTTGAAATAGTAACCGACGAATGTGCTGAAAATAAATCGTGCCGATTACTTTTGAAATAGTCACCGACGAATATGCTGAAAATAAAAATCTTGCCAATTACTTTTGAAATATTAACCGACGAATGTGCTGAAAATAAAGTCTTGCTGATTACTTTTGAAATAATAACTGACGAATGTGCTGAAAATAAAGTCTTGCCGATTACTTTTGAAATAGTAACCGACGAATGTGCTGAAAATAAAAATCTTGCCGATTACTTTTGAAATAGTCACCGACGAATATGTAGAAATTAGATCATGCCGATTACTTTTGAAATAGTAACCGACGAATGTGTTGAAAATAAAGTCTTGCCGATTACTTTTGAAATAGTATCCGACGAATGTGCTGAAAATAAATCCTGTCGATTACCTTTGAAATAGTAACCGACGAATATGCTGAAAATAAAAATCTTGCCGATTACTTTTGAAATAGTAACCGACGAATGTGCAGAAATTAGATCATGCCGATTACTTTTGAAATAGTAACCGACGAATGTGTTGAAAATAAAGTCTTGCCGATTACTTTTGAAATAGTAACCGACGAATGTGCTGAAAATAAATCATGCCGATTACTTTTAAAATAGTAACCGACAAATGTGCTGAAAATAAAAGTCTTGCCGATTACTTTTGAAATAGTAACCGACGAATGTGCTGAAAATAAATCGTGCCGATTACTTTTGAAATAGTCACCGACGAATATGCTGAAAATAAAAATCTTGCCAATTACTTTTGAAATATTAACCGACGAATGTGCTGAAAATAAAGTCTTGCTGATTACTTTTGAAATAATAACTGACGAATGTGCTGAAAATAAAAATCTTGCCGCTTACTTTTGAAATAGTAACCGACGAATGTGCTGAAAATAAATCCTGTCGATTACCTTTGAAATAGTAACCGACGAATATGTTGAAAATAAAAATCTTGTCGATTACTTTTAAAATAGTAACCGACAAATATGCTGAAAATGAAAATCTTGCCGATTACTTTTGAAATAGTAACCGACGAATGTGTTGAAAATAAATCATGCCGATTACCTTTGAAATAGTAACCGACGAATATGCTGAAAATAAATCATGTCGATTACTTTTGAAATAGTCACCGACGAATATGCTGAAAATAAAAATCTTGCCGATTACTTTTGAAATAGTAACCAACGAATGTGCTGAAAACAAATCATGCCGATTACTTTTGAAATAATAAGCGACGAATATGTTGAAAATAAAAATCTTACCCATTACTTTTGAAATAGTCACCAACGAATATGCTGAAAATAAAGTCTTGTCGATTACTTTTGAAATAGTAACCGACGAATATGTTGAAAATAAAAATCTTGTCGATTACTTTTAAAATAGTAACCGACAAATATGCTAAAAATAAAGTCTTGCCGATTACTTTTGAAATAGTAACCGACGAATGTGTTGAAAATAAAAATCTTGTCGATTACTTTTAAAATAGTAACCGACAAATATGCTAAAAATAAAAATCTTGCCGATTACTTTTGAAATAGTAACCGACGAATATGCTGAAAATAAAAATCTTGCCGATTACTTTTGAAATAGTAACCGACGAATGTGCTGAAAATAAATCATGCTGATTACTTTTGAAATAGTAAGCGACGAATATGTTAGAAATAAAAATCTTACCGATTACTTTTAAAAAAGTAACCAATGAATGTGCTGAAAATAAAGTCATGCCGATTACTTTTGAAATAGTAACCGACGAATATGCTGAAAATAAAAATCTTGCCGATTACTTTTGAAATAGTAACCGTCGAATGTGTAGAAATTAGATCATGCCGATTACTTTTGAAATAGTAACCGACGAATGTGTTGAAAATAAAGTCTTGCCGATTACTTTTGAAATAGTAACCGACGAATGTGCTGAAAATAAATCATGCCGATTACTTTTGAAATAGTAACCGACAAATGTGCTGAAAATAAAAGTCTTGCCGATTACTTTTGAAATAGTAACCGACGAATGTGCTGAAAATAAATCGTGCCGATTACTTTTGAAATAGTCACCGACGAATATGCTGAAAATAAAAATCTTGCCAATTACTTTTGAAATATTAACCGACGAATGTGCTGAAAATAAAGTCTTGCTGATTACTTTTGAAATAATAACTGACGAATGTGCTGAAAATAAAGTCTTGCCGATTACTTTTGAAATAGTAACCGACGAATGTGCTGAAAATAAAAATCTTGCCGCTTACTTTTGAAATAGTAACCGACGAATGTGCTGAAAATAAATCCTGTCGATTACCTTTGAAATAGTAACCGACGAATATGCTGAAAATAAAAATCTTGCCGATTACTTTTGAAATAGTAACCGACGAATGTGCAGAAATTAGATCATGCCGATTACTTTTGAAATAGTAACCGACGAATGTGTTGAAAATAAAGTCTTGCCGATTACTTTTGAAATAGTAACCGACGAATGTGCTGAAAATAAATCATGCCGATTACTTTTAAAATAGTAACCGACAAATGTGCTGAAAATAAAAGTCTTGCCGATTACTTTTGAAATAGTAACCGACGAATGTGCTGAAAATAAATCGTGCCGATTACTTTTGAAATAGTCACCGACGAATATGCTGAAAATAAAAATCTTGCCAATTACTTTTGAAATATTAACCGACGAATGTGCTGAAAATAAAGTCTTGCTGATTACTTTTGAAATAATAACTGACGAATGTGCTGAAAATAAAGTCTTGCCGATTACTTTTGAAATAGTAACCGACGAATGTGCTGAAAATAAAAATCTTGCCGCTTACTTTTGAAATAGTAACCGACGAATGTGCTGAAAATAAATCCTGTCGATTACCTTTGAAATAGTAACCGACGAATATGTTGAAAATAAAAATCTTGTCGATTACTTTTAAAATAGTAACCGACAAATATGCTGAAAATGAAAATCTTGCCGATTACTTTTGAAATAGTAACCGACGAATGTGTTGAAAATAAATCATGCCGATTACCTTTGAAATAGTAACCGACGAATATGCTGAAAATAAATCATGTCGATTACTTTTGAAATAGTCACCGACGAATATGCTGAAAATAAAAATCTTGCCGATTACTTTTGAAATAGTAACCAACGAATGTGCTGAAAACAAATCATGCCGATTACTTTTGAAATAATAAGCGACGAATATGTTGAAAATAAAAATCTTACCCATTACTTTTGAAATAGTCACCAACGAATATGCTGAAAATAAAGTCTTGTCGATTACTTTTGAAATAGTAACCGACGAATATGTTGAAAATAAAAATCTTGTCGATTACTTTTAAAATAGTAACCGACAAATATGCTAAAAATAAAGTCTTGCCGATTACTTTAAAAATAGTAACCGACGAATGTGTTGAAAATAAAAATCTTGTCGATTACTTTTAAAATAGTAACCGACAAATATGCTAAAAATAAAAATCTTGCCGATTACTTTTGAAATAGTAACCGACGAATATGCTGAAAATAAAAATCTTGCCGATTACTTTTGAAATAGTAACCGACGAATATGTTGAAAATAAAAATCTTGTCGATTACTTTTAAAATAGTAACCGACAAATATGCTAAAAATAAAAATCTTGCCGATTACTTTTGAAATAGTAACCGACGAATATGCTGAAAATAAAAATCTTGCCGATTACTTTTGAAATAGTAACCGACGAATGTGTAGAAATTAGATCATGCCGATTACTTTTGAAATAGTAACCGACGAATGTGTTGAAAATAAAGTCTTGCCGATTACTTTTGAAATAGTAACCGACGAATGTGCTGAAAATAAATCATGCCGATTACTTTTGAAATAGTAACCGACAAATGTGCTGAAAATAAAAGTCTTGCCGATTACTTTTGAAATAGTAACCGACGAATGTGCTGAAAATAAATCGTGCCGATTACTTTTGAAATAGTCACCGACGAATATGCTGAAAATAAAAATCTTGCCAATTACTTTTGAAATATTAACCGACGAATGTGCTGAAAATAAAGTCTTGCTGATTACTTTTGAAATAATAACTGACGAATGTGCTGAAAATAAAGTCTTGCCGATTACTTTTGAAATAGTAACCGACGAATGTGCTGAAAATAAAAATCTTGCCGCTTACTTTTGAAATAGTAACCGACGAATGTGCTGAAAATAAATCCTGTCGATTACCTTTGAAATAGTAACCGACGAATATGCTGAAAATAAAAATCTTGCCGATTACTTTTGAAATAGTAACCGACGAATGTGCAGAAATTAGATCATGCCGATTACTTTTGAAATAGTAACCGACGAATGTGTTGAAAATAAAGTCTTGCCGATTACTTTTGAAATAGTAACCGACGAATGTGCTGAAAATAAATCATGCCGATTACTTTTAAAATAGTAACCGACAAATGTGCTGAAAATAAAAGTCTTGCCGATTACTTTTGAAATAGTAACCGACGAATGTGCTGAAAATAAATCGTGCCGATTACTTTTGAAATAGTCACCGACGAATATGCTGAAAATAAAAATCTTGCCAATTACTTTTGAAATATTAACCGACGAATGTGCTGAAAATAAAGTCTTGCTGATTACTTTTGAAATAATAACTGACGAATGTGCTGAAAATAAAGTCTTGCCGATTACTTTTGAAATAGTAACCGACGAATGTGCTGAAAATAAAAATCTTGCCGCTTACTTTTGAAATAGTAACCGACGAATGTGCTGAAAATAAATCCTGTCGATTACCTTTGAAATAGTAACCGACGAATATGTTGAAAATAAAAATCTTGTCGATTACTTTTAAAATAGTAACCGACAAATATGCTGAAAATGAAAATCTTGCCGATTACTTTTGAAATAGTAACCGACGAATGTGTTGAAAATAAATCATGCCGATTACCTTTGAAATAGTAACCGACGAATATGCTGAAAATAAATCATGTCGATTACTTTTGAAATAGTCACCGACGAATATGCTGAAAATAAAAATCTTGCCGATTACTTTTGAAATAGTAACCAACGAATGTGCTGAAAACAAATCATGCCGATTACTTTTGAAATAATAAGCGACGAATATGTTGAAAATAAAAATCTTACCCATTACTTTTGAAATAGTCACCAACGAATATGCTGAAAATAAAGTCTTGTCGATTACTTTTGAAATAGTAACCGACGAATATGTTGAAAATAAAAATCTTGTCGATTACTTTTAAAATAGTAACCGACAAATATGCTGAAAATAAAAATCTTGCCGATTACATTTGAAATAGTCACCGACGAATATGCTGAAAATAAAAATCTTGCCGATTACTTTTGAAATAGTAACCGACGAATGTGCTGAAAATAAATCATGCTTATTACTTTTGAAATAGTAAGCGACGAATATGTTGGAAATAAAAATCTTACCGATTACTTTTAAAAAAGTAACCAATGAATGTGCTGAAAATAAAGTCATGCCGATTACTTTTGAAATAGTAACCGACGAATATGTTGAAAATAAAAATCTTGCCGATTAGTTTTGAAATAGTAACCGACGAATGTGCTGAAAATAAAGTCTTGTCGATTACTTTTAAAATAGTAACCGACCAATATGCTGAAAATAAAGTCTTGCCGATTACTTTTGAAATAGTAACCGACGAATATGTTGAAAATAAAAATCTTGTCGATTACTTTTAAAATAGTAACCGACAAATATGCTAAAAATAAAAATCTTGCCGATTACTTTTGAAATAGGAACCGACAAATATGTTGAAAATAAAAATCTTGTCGATTACTTTTGAAATACTAACCGACGAATATGCTGAAAATAAAAATCTTGTCGATTACTTTTAAAATAGTAACCGACAAATATGCTGAAAATAAAAATCTTGCCGATTACATTTGAAAAAGTCACCGACGAATATGCTGAAAATAAAAATCTTGTCGATTACTTTTGAAATAGCAACCGACGAATGTGCTGAAAATAAATCATGCTGATAACTTTTGAAATAGTAAGCGACGAATATGTTGGAACAAAAAATCTTACCGATTACTTTTAAAAAAGTAACCAATGAATGTGCTGAAAATAAAGTCATGCCGATTACTTTTGAAATAGTAACCGCCGAATATGTTGAAAATAAAAATCTTGTCGATTACTTTTGAAATACTAACCGACGAATATGCTGAAAATAAAAATCTTGTCGATTACTTTTAAAATAGTAACCGACAAATATGCTGAAAATAAAGTCTTGCCGATTACTTTTGAAATAGTAACCGACGAATGTGTTGAAAATAAAAATCTTGTCGATTACTTTTAAAATAGTAACCGACAAATATGCTAAAAATAAAAATCTTGCCGATTACTTTTGAAATAGTAACCGACGAATATGCTGAAAATAAAAATCTTGCCGATTACTTTTGAAATAGTAACCGACGAATATGTTGAAAATAAAAATCTTGTCGATTACTTTTAAAATAGTAACCGACAAATATGCTAAAAATAAAAATCTTGCCGATTACTTTTGAAATAGTAACCGACGAATATGCTGAAAATAAAAATCTTGCCGATTACTTTTGAAATAGTAACCGACGAATGTGTAGAAATTAGATCATGCCGATTACTTTTGAAATAGTAACCGACGAATGTGTTGAAAATAAAGTCTTGCCGATTACTTTTGAAATAGTAACCGACGAATGTGCTGAAAATAAAAATCTTGCCGCTTACTTTTGAAATAGTAACCGACGAATGTGCTGAAAATAAATCATGTCGATTACCTTTGAAATAGTAACCGACGAATATGCTGAAAATAAAAATCTTGCCGATTACTTTTGAAATAGTAACCGACGAATGTGTAGAAATTAGATCATGCCGATTACTTTTGAAATAGTAACCGACGAATGTGTTGAAAATAAAGTCTTGCCGATTACTTTTGAAATAGTAACCGACGAATGTGCTGAAAATAGATCATGCCGATTACTTTTGAAATAGTAACCTACGAATGTGCTGAAAATAAATCATGCTGATTACTTTTGAAATAGTAAGCGACGAATATGTTGGAACAAAAAATCTTACCGATTACTTTTAAAAAAGTAACCAATGAATGTGCTGAAAATAAAGTCATGCCGATTACTTTTGAAATAGTAACCGCCGAATATGTTGAAAATAAAAATCTTGTCGATTACTTTTGAAATACTAACCGACGAATATGCTGAAAATAAAAATCTTGTCGATTACTTTTGAAATACTAACCGACGAATATGCTGAAAATAAAAATCTTGCCGATTACTTTTGAAATAGTAACCGACGAATGTGTTGAAAATAAAAATCTTGTCGATTACTTTTAAAATAGTAACCGACAAATATGCTAAAAATAAAAATCTTGCCGATTACTTTTGAAATAGTAACCGATGAATATGCTGAAAATAAAAATCTTGCCGATTACTTTTGAAATAGTAACCGACGAATATGTTGAAAATAAAAATCTTGTCGATTACTTTTAAAATAGTAACCGACAAATATGCTAAAAATAAAAATCTTGCCGATTACTTTTGAAATAGTAACCGACGAATATGCTGAAAATAAAAATCTTGCCGATTACTTTTGAAATAGTAACCGACGAATGTGTAGAAATTAGATCATGCCGATTACTTTTGAAATAGTAACCGACGAATGTGTTGAAAATAAAGTCTTGCCGATTACTTTTGAAATAGTAACCGACGAATGTGCTGAAAATAAATCATGCCGATTACTTTTGAAATAGTAACCGACAAATGTGCTGAAAATAAAAGTCTTGCCGATTACTTTTGAAATAGTAACCGACGAATGTGCTGAAAATAAATCGTGCCGATTACTTTTGAAATAGTCACCGACGAATATGCTGAAAATAAAAATCTTGCCAATTACTTTTGAAATATTAACCGACGAATGTGCTGAAAATAATGTCTTGCTGATTACTTTTGAAATAATAACTGACGAATGTGCTGAAAATAAAGTCTTGCCGATTACTTTTGAAATAGTAACCGACGAATGTGCTGAAAATAAAAATCTTGCCGCTTACTTTTGAAATAGTAACCGACGAATGTGCTGAAAATAAATCATGTCGATTACCTTTGAAATAGTAACCGACGAATATGCTGAAAATAAAAATCTTGCCGATTACTTTTGAAATAGTAACCGACGAATGTGTAGAAATTAGATCATGCCGATTACTTTTGAAATAGTAACCGACGAATGTGTTGAAAATAAAGTCTTGCCGATTACTTTTGAAATAGTAACCGACGAATGTGCTGAAAATAGATCATGCCGATTACTTTTGAAATAGTAACCTACGAATGTGCTGAAAATAAATCATGCCGATTACTTTTGAAATAGTAACCGACAAATGTGCTGAAAATAAAAGTCTTGCCGATTACTTTTGAAATAGTAACCGACGAATGTGCTGAAAATAAATCGTGCCGATTACTTTTGAAATAGTCACCGACGAATATGCTGAAAATAAAAATCTTGCCAATTACTTTTGAAATATTAACCGACGAATGTGCTGAAAATAAAGTCTTGCTGATTACTTTTGAAATAATAACTGACGAATGTGCTGAAAATAAAGTCTTGCCGATTACTTTTGAAATAGTAACCGACGAATGTGCTGAAAATAAAAATCTTGCCGCTTACTTTTGAAATAGTAACCGACGAATGTGCTGAAAATAAATCATGTCGATTACCTTTGAAATAGTAACCGACGAATATGCTGAAAATAAAAATCTTGCCGATTACTTTTGAAATAGTAACCGACGAATGTGTAGAAATTAGATCATGCCGATTACTTTTGAAATAGTAACCGACGAATGTGTTGAAAATAAAGTCTTGCCGATTACTTTTGAATTAGTAACCGACGAATGTGCTGAAAATAAATCATGCCGATTACTTTTGAAATAGTAACCGACAAATGTGCTGAAAATAAATCGTGCCGATTACTTTTGAAATAGTCATCGACGAATATGCTGAAAATAAAAATCTTGCCAATTACTTTTGAAATATTAACCGACGAATGTGCTGAAAATAAAGTCTTGCCGATTACTTTTGAAATAGTAACCGACGAATGTGCTGAAAATAAAAATCTTGCCGCTTACTTTTGAAATAGTAACCGACGAATGTGCTGAAAATAAATCCTGTCGATTACCTTTGAAATAGTAACCGACGAATATGCTGAAAATAAAAATCTTGCCGATTACTTTTGAAATAGTAACCGACGAATGTGCAGAAATTAGATCATGCCGATTACTTTTGAAATAGTAACCGACGAATGTGTTGAAAATAAAGTCTTGCCGATTACTTTTGAAATAGTAACCGACGAATGTGCTGAAAATAAATCATGCCGATTACTTTTAAAATAGTAACGGACAAATGTGCTGAAAATAAAAGTCTTGCCGATTACTTTTGAAATAGTAACCGACGAATGTGCTGAAAATAAATCGTGCCGATTACTTTTGAAATAGTCACCGACGAATATGCTGAAAATAAAAATCTTGCCAATTACTTTTGAAATATTAACCGACGAATGTGCTGAAAATAAAGTCTTGCTGATTACTTTTGAAATAATAACTGACGAATGTGCTGAAAATAAAGTCTTGCCGATTACTTTTGAAATAGTAACCGACGAATGTGCTGAAAATAAAAATCTTGCCGCTTACTTTTGAAATAGTAACCGACGAATGTGCTGAAAATAAATCCTGTCGATTACCTTTGAAATAGTAACCGACGAATATGCTGAAAATAAAAATCTTGCCGATTACTTTTGAAATAGTAACCGACGAATGTGTAGAAATTAGATCATGCCGATTACTTTTGAAATAGTAACCGACGAATGTGTTGAAAATAAAGTCTTGCCGATTACTTTTGAAATAGTAACCGACGAATGTGCTGAAAATAGATCATGCCGATTACTTTTGAAATAGTAACCTACGAATGTGCTGAAAATAAATCATGTCGATTACTTTTGAAATAGTCACCGACGAATATGCTGAAAATAAAAATCTTGACGATTACTTTTGAAATAGTAACCGACAAATGTGCAGAAATTAGATCATGCCGATTACTTTTAAAATAGTAACCGACGAATGTGTTGAAAATAAAGTCTTGCCGATTACTTTTGAAATAGTAACCGACGAATGTGCTGAAAATAAATCATGCCGATTACTTTTGAAATAGTAACCGACAAATGTGCTGAAAAAAAAAGTCTTGCCGATTACTTTTGAAATAGTAACCGACGAATGTGCTGAAAATAAATCGTGCCGATTACTTTTGAAATAGTCATCGACGAATATGCTGAAAATAAAAATCTTGCCAATTACTTTTGAAATATTAACCGACGAATGTGCTGAAAATAAAGTCTTGCTGATTACTTTTGAAATAATAACTGACGAATGTGCTGAAAATAAAGTCTTGCCGATTACTTTTGAAATAGTAACCGACGAATGTGCTGAAAATAAAAATCTTGCCGCTTACTTTTGAAATAGTAACCGACGAATGTGCTGAAAATAAATCCTGTCGATTACCTTTGAAATAGTAACCGACGAATATGCTGAAAATAAAAATCTTGCCGATTACTTTTGAAATAGTAACCGACGAATGTGTAGAAATTAGATCAAGCCGATTACTTTTGAAATAGTAACCGACGAATGTGTTGAAAATAAAGTCTTGCCGATTACTTTTGAAATAGTAACCGACGAATGTGCTGAAAATAGATCATGCCGATTACTTTTGAAATAGTAACCTACGAATGTGCTGAAAATAAATCATGTCGATTACTTTTGAAATAGTCACCGACGAATATGCTGAAAATAAAAATCTTGACGATTACTTTTGAAATAGTAACCGACAAATGTGCAGAAATTAGATCATGCCGATTACTTTTAAAATAGTAACCGACGAATGTGTTGAAAATAAAGTCTTGCCGATTACTTTTGAAATAGTAACCGACGAATGTGCTGAAAATAAATCATGCCGATTACTTTTGAAATAGTAACCGACAAATGTGCTGAAAAAAAAAGTCTTGCCGATTACTTTTGAAATAGTAACCGACGAATGTGCTGAAAATAAATCGTGCCGATTACTTTTGAAATAGTCATCGACGAATATGCTGAAAATAAAAATCTTGCCAATTACTTTTGAAATATTAACCGACGAATGTGCTGAAAATAAAGTCTTGCTGATTACTTTTGAAATAATAACTGACGAATGTGCTGAAAATAAAGTCTTGCCGATTACTTTTGAAATAGTAACCGACGAATGTGCTGAAAATAAAAATCTTGCCGCTTACTTTTGAAATAGTAACCGACGAATGTGCTGAAAATAAATCCTGTCGATTACCTTTGAAATAGTAACCGACGAATATGCTGAAAATAAAAATCTTGCCGATTACTTTTGAAATAGTAACCGACGAATGTCCAGAAATTAGATCATGCCGATTACTTTTGAAATAGTAACCGACGAATGTGTTGAAAATAAAGTCTTGCCGATTACTTTTGAAATAGTAACCGACGAATGTGCTGAAAATAAATCATGCCGATTACTTTTAAAATAGTAACCGACAAATGTGCTGAAAATAAAAGTCTTGCCGATTACTTTTGAAATAGTAACCGACGAATGTGC
The DNA here is from genome assembly GCA_958299785.1 of Medicago lupulina. Classification (NCBI taxonomy): domain Eukaryota; kingdom Viridiplantae; phylum Streptophyta; class Magnoliopsida; order Fabales; family Fabaceae; genus Medicago; species Medicago lupulina. Next base: position 39,008,865 of record OY283141.1, on the reverse strand, counting down.
TGAAAATAAATCGTGCCGATTACTTTTGAAATAGTCACCGACGAATATGCTGAAAATAAAAATCTTGCCAATTACTTTTGAAATATTAACCGACGAATGTGCTGAAAATAAAGTCTTGCTGATTACTTTTGAAATAATAACTGACGAATGTGCTGAAAATAAAGTCTTGCCGATTACTTTTGAAATAGTAACCGACGAATGTGCTGAAAATAAAAATCTTGCCGCTTACTTTTGAAATAGTAACCGACGAATGTGCTGAAAATAAATCCTGTCGATTACCTTTGAAATAGTAACCGACGAATATGCTGAAAATAAAAATCTTGCCGATTACTTTTGAAATAGTAACCGACGAATGTGTAGAAATTAGATCATGCCGATTACTTTTGAAATAGTAACCGACGAATGTGTTGAAAATAAAGTCTTGCCGATTACTTTTGAAATAGTAACCGACGAATGTGCTGAAAATAGATCATGCCGATTACTTTTGAAATAGTAACCTACGAATGTGCTGAAAATAAATCATGTCGATTACTTTTGAAATAGTCACCGACGAATATGCTGAAAATAAAAATCTTGACGATTACTTTTGAAATAGTAACCGACAAATGTGCAGAAATTAGATCATGCCGATTACTTTTAAAATAGTAACCGACGAATGTGTTGAAAATAAAGTCTTGCCGATTACTTTTGAAATAGTAACCGACGAATGTGCTGAAAATAAATCATGCAGATTACTTTTGAAATAGTAACCGACAAATGTGCTGAAAAAAAAAGTCTTGCCGATTACTTTTGAAATAGTAACCGACGAATGTGCTGAAAATAAATCGTGCCGATTACTTTTGAAATAGTCATCGACGAATATGCTGAAAATAAAAATCTTGCCAATTACTTTTGAAATATTAACCGACGAATGTGCTGAAAATAAAGTCTTGCTGATTACTTTTGAAATAATAACTGACGAATGTGCTGAAAATAAAGTCTTGCCGATTACTTTTGAAATAGTAACCGACGAATGTGCTGAAAATAAAAATCTTGCCGCTTACTTTTGAAATAGTAACCGACGAATGTGCTGAAAATAAATCCTGTCGATTACCTTTGAAATAGTAACCGACGAATATGCTGAAAATAAAAATCTTGCCGATTACTTTTGAAATAGTAACCGACGAATGTCCAGAAATTAGATCATGCCGATTACTTTTGAAATAGTAACCGACGAATGTGTTGAAAATAAAGTCTTGCCGATTACTTTTGAAATAGTAACCGACGAATGTGCTGAAAATAAATCATGCCGATTACTTTTAAAATAGTAACCGACAAATGTGCTGAAAATAAAAGTCTTGCCGATTACTTTTGAAATAGTAACCGACGAATGTGCTGAAAATAAATCGTGCCGATTACTTTTGAAATAGTCACCGACGAATATGCTGAAAATAAAAATCTTGCCAATTACTTTTGAAATATTAACCGACGAATGTGCTGAAAATAAAGTCTTGCTGATTACTTTTGAAATAATAACTGACGAATGTGCTGAAAATAAAGTCTTGCCGATTACTTTTGAAATAGTAACCGACAAATGTGCTGAAAATAAAAGTCTTGCCGATTACTTTTAAAATAGTAACCGACGAATATGTTGAAAATAAAAATCTTATCGATTACTTTTAAAATAGTAACCGACAAATATGCTGAAAATAAAAATCTTGCCGACTACTTTTGAAATAGTAACCGACGAATGTGCTGAAAATAAATCCTGACGATTACCTTTGAAATAGTAACCGACGAATATGCTGAAAATAAAAATCTTGCCGATTACTTTTGAAATAGTAACCGACGAATGTGCAGAAAATATATCATGCCGATTACTTTTGAAATAGTAACCGACGAATGTGTTGAAAATAAATTCTTGTCGATTACTTTTGAAATAGTAACCGACGAATGTGCTGAAAATAAATCATGCCGATTACTTTTGAAATAGAAACCGACAAATGTGCTGAAAATAAAAGTCTTGCCGATTACTTTTGAAATAGTAACCGACGAATATGTTGAAAATAAAAATCTTGTCGATTACTTTTAAAATAGTAATCGACAAATATGCTGAAAATAAAAATCTTGCCGATTACCTTTGAAATAGTAACCGACGAATATGCTGAAAATAAAAATCTTGACGATTACTTTTGAAATAGTAACCGATGAATGTGCAGAAATTAGATCATGCCGATTACTTTTAAAATAGTAACCGACGAATGTGTTGAAAATAAAGTCTTGCCGATTACTTTTGAAATAGTAACCGACGAATGTGCTGAAAATAAATCGTGCCGATTACTTTTGAAATAGTCACCGACGAATATGCTGAAAATAAAAATCTTGCCAATTACTTTTGAAATATTAACCGACGAATGTGCTGAAAATAAAGTCTTGCTGATTACTTTTGAAATAATAACTGACGAATGTGCTGAAAATAAAGTCTTGCCGATTACTTTTGAAATAGTAACCGACGAATGTGCTGAAAATAAAAATCTTGCCGCTTACTTTTGAAATAGTAACCGACGAATGTGTTGAAAATAAATCCTGTCGATTACCTTTGAAATAGTAACTGACGAATATGCTGAAAATAGAAATCTTGCCGATTACTTTTGAAATAGTAACCGACGAATGTGTAGAAATTAGATCATGCCGATTACTTTTGAAATAGTAACTGACGAATGTGTTGAAAATAAAGTCTTGCCGATTACTTTTGAAATAGTAACCGACGAATGTGCTGAAAATAAATCATGCCGATTACTTTTAAAATAGTAACCGACAAATGTGCTGAAAATAAAAGTCTTGTCGATTACTTTTGAAATAGTAACCGACGAATGTGCTGAAAATAAATCGTGCCGATTACTTTTGAAATAGTAACCGACGAATATGTTGAAAATAAAAATCTTGTCGATTACTTTTAAAATAGTAATCGACAAATATGCTGAAAATAAAAATCTTGCCGATTACCTTTGAAATAGTAACCGACGAATATGCTGAAAATAAAAATCTTGACGATTACTTTTGAAATAGTAACCGACGAATGTGCAGAAATTAGATCATGCCGATTACTTTTAAAATAGTAACCGACGAATGTGTTGAAAATAAAGTCTTGCCGATTACTTTTGAAATAGTAACCGACGAATGTGCTGAAAATAAATCGTGCCGATTACTTTTGAAATAGTCACCGACGAATATGCTGAAAATAAAAATCTTGCCAATTACTTTTGAAATATTAACCGACGAATGTGCTGAAAATAAAGTCTTGCTGATTACTTTTGAAATAATAACTGACGAATGTGCTGAAAATAAAGTCTTGCCGATTACTTTTGAAATAGTAACCGACGAATGTGCTGAAAATAAAAATCTTGCCGCTTACTTTTGAAATAGTAACCGACGAATGTGCTGAAAATAAATCCTGTCGATTACCTTTGAAATAGTAACTGACGAATATGCTGAAAATAAAAATCTTGCCGATTACTTTTGAAATAGTAACCGACGAATGTGTAGAAATTAGATCATGCCGATTACTTTTGAAATAGTAACTGACGAATGTGTTGAAAATAAAGTCTTGTCGATTACTTTTGAAATAGTAACCGACGAATGTGCTGAAAATAAATCATGCCGATTACTTTTGAAATAGAAACCGACAAATGTGCTGAAAATAAAAGTCTTGCCGATTACTTTTGAAATAGTAACCGACGAATATGTTGAAAATAAAAATCTTGTCGATTACTTTTGAAATAGTAATCGACAAATATGCTGAAAATAAAAATCTTGCCGATTACCTTTGAAATAGTAACCGACGAATATGCTGAAAATAAAAATCTTAACGATTACTTTTGAAATAGTAACCGACGAATGTGCAGAAATTAGATCATGCCGATTACTTTTGAAATAGTAACCGACGAATGTGTTGAAAATAAATCATGCCGATTACCTTTGAAATTGTAACCGACGAATATGTTGAAAATAAAAATCTTACCGATTACTTTTAAAACAGTAACCGACAAATATGCTGAAAATAAAAATCTTGACGATTACTTTTGAAATAGTCACCGACGAATATGCTGAAAATAAAAATCTTGCCGATTACTTTTGAAATAGTAACCGACGAATATGTTGAAAATAAAAATCTTGTCGATTACTTTTAAAACAGTAACCGACAAATATGCTGAAAATAAAAATCTTGCCGATTACTTTTGAAATAGTCACCGACGAATATGTTGAAAATAAAAATCTTGCCAATTACTTTTGAAATAGTAACTGACGAATGTGCTGAAAATAAAGTCTTGCCGATTACTTTTGAAATAGTAACCGACGAATATGTTGAAAATAAAAATCTTGTCGATTACTTTTAAAATAGTAACCGACAAATATGCTGAAAATAAAAATCTTGCCGATTACTTTTGAAATAGTAACCGACGAATGTGCAGAAAATAGATCATGCCGATTACTTTTGAAATAGTAACCGACGAATGTGCAGAAAATAGATCATGCCGATTACTTTTGAAATAGTAACCAACGAATATGCTGAAAATAAAGTCTTGCCCATTACTTTTGAAATAGTAACCGACGAATATGTTGAAAATAAAAATCTTGTCGATTACTTTTGAAATAGTAACCGACGAATATGTTGAAAATAAAAATCTTGTCGATTACTTTTAAAACAGTAACCGACAAATATGCTGAAAATAAAAATCTTGTCGATTACTTTTAAAATAGTAACCGACAAATATGCTGAAAATAAAAATCTTGCCGACTACTTTTGAAATAGTAACCGACGAATGTGCTGAAAATAAATCCTGCCGATTACCTTTGAAATAGTAACCGACGAATATGCTGAAAATAAAAATCTTGCCGATTACTTTTGAAATAGTAACCGACGAATGTGCAGAAAATATATCATGCCGATTACTTTTGAAATAGTAACCGACGAATGTGTTGAAAATAAATTCTTGTCGATTACTTTTGAAATAGTAACCGACGAATGTGCTGAAAATAAATCATGCCGATTACTTTTGAAATAGAAACCGACAAATGTGCTGAAAATAAAAGTCTTGCCGATTACTTTTGAAATAGTAACCGACGAATATGTTGAAAATAAAAATCTTGTCGATTACTTTTAAAATAGTAATCGACAAATATGCTGAAAATAAAAATCTTGCCGATTACCTTTGAAATAGTAACCGACGAATATGCTGAAAATAAAAATCTTGACGATTACTTTTGAAATAGTAACCGACGAATGTGCAGAAATTAGATCATGCCGATTACTTTTAAAATAGTAACCGACGAATGTGTTGAAAATAAAGTCTTGCCGATTACTTTTGAAATAGTAACCGACGAATGTGCTGAAAATAAATCGTGCCGATTACTTTTGAAATAGTCACCGACGAATATGCTGAAAATAAAAATCTTGCCAATTACTTTTGAAATATTAACCGACGAATGTGCTGAAAATAAAGTCTTGCTGATTACTTTTGAAATAATAACTGACGAATGTGCTGAAAATAAAGTCTTGCCGATTACTTTTGAAATAGTAACCGACGAATGTGCTGAAAATAAAAATCTTGCCGCTTACTTTTGAAATAGTAACCGACGAATGTGTTGAAAATAAATCCTGTCGATTACCTTTGAAATAGTAACTGACGAATATGCTGAAAATAGAAATCTTGCCGATTACTTTTGAAATAGTAACCGACGAATGTGTAGAAATTAGATCATGCCGATTACTTTTGAAATAGTAACTGACGAATGTGTTGAAAATAAAGTCTTGCCGATTACTTTTGAAATAGTAACCGACGAATGTGCTGAAAATAAATCATGCCGATTACTTTTAAAATAGTAACCGACAAATGTGCTGAAAATAAAAGTCTTGTCGATTACTTTTGAAATAGTAACCGACGAATGTGCTGAAAATAAATCGTGCCGATTACTTTTGAAATAGTAACCGACGAATATGTTGAAAATAAAAATCTTGTCGATTACTTTTAAAATAGTAATCGACAAATATGCTGAAAATAAAAATCTTGCCGATTACCTTTGAAATAGTAACCGACGAATATGCTGAAAATAAAAATCTTGACGATTACTTTTGAAATAGTAACCGACGAATGTGCAGAAATTAGATCATGCCGATTACTTTTAAAATAGTAACCGACGAATGTGTTGAAAATAAAGTCTTGCCGATTACTTTTGAAATAGTAACCGACGAATGTGCTGAAAATAAATCGTGCCGATTACTTTTGAAATAGTCACCGACGAATATGCTGAAAATAAAAATCTTGCCAATTACTTTTGAAATATTAACCGACGAATGTGCTGAAAATAAAGTCTTGCTGATTACTTTTGAAATAATAACTGACGAATGTGCTGAAAATAAAGTCTTGCCGATTACTTTTGAAATAGTAACCGACGAATGTGCTGAAAATAAAAATCTTGCCGCTTACTTTTGAAATAGTAACCGACGAATGTGCTGAAAATAAATCCTGTCGATTACCTTTGAAATAGTAACTGACGAATATGCTAAAAATAAAAATCTTGCCGATTACTTTTGAAATAGTAACCGACGAATGTGTAGAAATTAGATCATGCCGATTACTTTTGAAATAGTAACTGACGAATGTGTTGAAAATAAAGTCTTGTCGATTACTTTTGAAATAGTAACCGACGAATGTGCTGAAAATAAATCATGCCGATTACTTTTGAAATAGAAACCGACAAATGTGCTGAAAATAAAAGTCTTGCCGATTACTTTTGAAATAGTAACCGACGAATATGTTGAAAATAAAAATCTTGTCGATTACTTTTGAAATAGTAATCGACAAATATGCTGAAAATAAAAATCTTGCCGATTACCTTTGAAATAGTAACCGACGAATATGCTGAAAATAAAAATCTTAACGATTACTTTTGAAATAGTAACCGACGAATGTGCAGAAATTAGATCATGCCGATTACTTTTGAAATAGTAACCGACGAATGTGTTGAAAATAAATCATGCCAATTACCTTTGAAATTGTAACCGACGAATATGTTGAAAATAAAAATCTTACCGATTACTTTTAAAACAGTAACCGACAAATATGCTGAAAATAAAAATCTTGACGATTACTTTTGAAATAGTCACCGACGAATATGCTGAAAATAAAAATCTTGCCGATTACTTTTGAAATTGTAACCGACGAATATGTTGAAAATAAAAATCTTGTCGATTACTTTTAAAACAGTAACCGACAAATATGCTGAAAATAAAAATCTTGCCGATTACTTTTGAAATAGTCACCGACGAATATGTTGAAAATAAAAATCTTGCCAATTACTTTTGAAATAGTAACTGACGAATGTGCTGAAAATAAAGTCTTGCCGATTACTTTTGAAATAGTAACCGACGAATATGTTGAAAATAAAAATCTTGTCGATTACTTTTAAAATAGTAACCGACAAATATGCTGAAAATAAAAATCTTGCCGATTACTTTTGAAATAGTAACCGACGAATGTGCAGAAAATAGATCATGCCGATTACTTTTGAAATAGTAACCAACGAATATGCTGAAAATAAAGTCTTGCCCATTACTTTTGAAATAGTAACCGACGAATATGTTGAAAATAAAAATCTTGTCGATTACTTTTGAAATAGTAATCGACAAATATGCTGAAAATAAAAATCTTGCCGATTACCTTTGAAATAGTAACCGACGAATATGCTGAAAATAAAAATCTTAACGATTACTTTTGAAATAGTAACCGACGAATGTGCAGAAATTAGATCATGCCGATTACTTTTGAAATAGTAACCGACGAATGTGTTGAAAATAAATCATGCCGATTACCTTTGAAATTGTAACCGACGAATATGTTGAAATAAAAATCTTACCGATTACTTTTAAAACAGTAACCGACAAATATGCTGAAAATAAAAATTTTGACGATTACTTTTGAAATAGTCACCGACGAATATGCTGAAAATAAAAATCTTGACGATTACTTTTGAAATAGTCACCGACGAATATGCTGAAAATAAAAATCTTGCCGATTACTTTTGAAATAGTAACCGACGAATATGTTGAAAATAAAAATCTTGTCGATTACTTTTAAAACAGTAACCGACAAATATGCTGAAAATAAAAATCTTGCCGATTACTTTTGAAATAGTCACCGACGAATATGTTGAAAATAAAAATCTTGCCAATTACTTTTGAAATAGTAACTGACGAATGTGCTGAAAATAAATTCTTGCCGATTACTTTTGAAATAGTAACCGACGAATGTGCTGAAAATAAATCATGCCGATTACTTTTAAAATAGTAACCGACAAATGTGCTGAAAATAAAAGTCTTGTCGATTACTTTTGAAATAGTAACCGACGAATGTGCTGAAAATAAATCGTGCCGATTACTTTTGAAATAGTAACCGACGAATATGTTGAAAATAAAAATCTTGTCGATTACTTTTAAAATAGTAATCGACAAATATGCTGAAAATAAAAATCTTGCCGATTACCTTTGAAATAGTAACCGACGAATATGCTGAAAATAAAAATCTTGACGATTACTTTTGAAATAGTAACCGACGAATGTGCAGAAATTAGATCATGCCGATTACTTTTAAAATAGTAACCGACGAATGTGTTGAAAATAAAGTCTTGCCGATTACTTTTGAAATAGTAACCGACGAATGTGCTGAAAATAAATCGTGCCGATTACTTTTGAAATAGTCACCGACGAATATGCTGAAAATAAAAATCTTGCCAATTACTTTTGAAATATTAACCGACGAATGTGCTGAAAATAAAGTCTTGCTGATTACTTTTGAAATAATAACTGACGAATGTGCTGAAAATAAAGTCTTGCCGATTACTTTTGAAATAGTAACCGACGAATGTGCTGAAAATAAAAATCTTGCCGCTTACTTTTGAAATAGTAACCGACGAATGTGCTGAAAATAAATCCTGTCGATTACCTTTGAAATAGTAACTGACGAATATGCTGAAAATAAAAATCTTGCCGATTACTTTTGAAATAGTAACCGACGAATGTGTAGAAATTAGATCATGCCGATTACTTTTGAAATAGTAACTGACGAATGTGTTGAAAATAAAGTCTTGTCGATTACTTTTGAAATAGTAACCGACGAATGTGCTGAAAATAAATCATGTCGATTACTTTTGAAATAGAAACCGACAAATGTGCTGAAAATAAAAGTCTTGCCGATTACTTTTGATATAGTAACCGACGAATATGTTGAAAATAAAAATCTTGTCGATTACTTTTGAAATAGTAATCGACAAATATGCTGAAAATAAAAATCTTGCCGATTACCTTTGAAATAGTAACCGACGAATATGCTGAAAATAAAAATCTTAACGATTACTTTTGAAATAGTAACCGACGAATGTGCAGAAATTAGATCATGCCGATTACTTTTGAAATAGTAACCGACGAATGTGTTGAAAATAAATCATGCCGATTACCTTTGAAATTGTAACCGACGAATATGTTGAAAATAAAAATCTTACCGATTACTTTTAAAACAGTAACCGACAAATATGCTGAAAATAAAAATCTTGACGATTACTTTTGAAATAGTCACCGACGAATATGCTGAAAATAAAAATCTTGCCGATTACTTTTGAAATAGTAACCGACGAATATGTTGAAAATAAAAATCTTGTCGATTACTTTTAAAACAGTAACCGACAAATATGCTGAAAATAAAAATCTTGCCGATTACTTTTGAAATAGTCACCGACGAATATGTTGAAAATAAAAATCTTGCCAATTACTTTTGAAATAGTAACTGACGAATGTGCTGAAAATAAAGTCTTGCCGATTACTTTTGAAATAGTAACCGACGAATATGTTGAAAATAAAAATCTTGTCGATTACTTTTAAAATAGTAACCGACAAATATGCTGAAAATAAAAATCTTGCCGATTACTTTTGAAATAGTAACCGACGAATGTGCAGAAAATAGATCATGCCGATTACTTTTGAAATAGTAACCAACGAATATGCTGAAAATAAAGTCTTGCCCATTACTTTTGAAATAGTAACCGACGAATATGTTGAAAATAAAAATCTTGTCGATTACTTTTGAAATAGTAATCGACAAATATGCTGAAAATAAAAATCTTGCCGATTACCTTTGAAATAGTAACCGACGAATATGCTGAAAATAAAAATCTTAACGATTACTTTTGAAATAGTAACCGACGAATGTGCAGAAATTAGATCATGCCGATTACTTTTGAAATAGTAACCGACGAATGTGTTGAAAATAAATCATGCCGATTACCTTTGAAATTGTAACCGACGAATATGTTGAAATAAAAATCTTACCGATTACTTTTAAAACAGTAACCGACAAATATGCTGAAAATAAAAATCTTGACGATTACTTTTGAAATAGTCACCGACGAATATGCTGAAAATAAAAATCTTGACGATTACTTTTGAAATAGTCACCGACGAATATGCTGAAAATAAAAATCTTGCCGATTACTTTTGAAATAGTAACCGACGAATATGTTGAAAATAAAAATCTTGTCGATTACTTTTAAAACAGTAACCGACAAATATGCTGAAAATAAAAATCTTGCCGATTACTTTTGAAATAGTCACCGACGAATATGTTGAAAATAAAAATCTTGCCAATTACTTTTGAAATAGTAACTGACGAATGTGCTGAAAATAAAGTCTTGCCGATTACTTTTGAAATAGTAACCGACGAATATGTTGAAAATAAAAATCTTGTCGATTACTTTTAAAATAGTAACCGACAAATATGCTGAAAATAAAAATCTTGCCGATTACTTTTGAAATAGTAACCGACGAATGTGCAGAAAATAGATCATGCCGATTACTTTTGAAATAGTAACCAACGAATATGCTGAAAATAAAGTCTTGCCCATTAGTTTTGAAATAGTAACCGACGAATATGTTGAAAATAAAAATCTTGTCGATTACTTTTGAAATAGTAATCGACAAATATGCTGAAAATAAAAATCTTGCCGATTACCTTTGAAATAGTAACCGACGAATATGCTGAAAATAAAAATCTTAACGATTACTTTTGAAATAGTAACCGACGAATGTGCAGAAATTAGATCATGCCGATTACTTTTGAAATAGTAACCGACGAATGTGTTGAAAATAAATCATGCCGATTACCTTTGAAATTGTAACCGACGAATATGTTGAAAATAAAAATCTTACCGATTACTTTTAAAACAGTAACCGACAAATATGCTGAAAATAAAAATCTTGACGATTACTTTTGAAATAGTCACCGACGAATATGCTGAAAATAAAAATCTTGCCGATTACTTTTGAAATAGTAACCGACGAATATGTTGAAAATAAAAATCTTGTCGATTACTTTTAAAACAGTAACCGACAAATATGCTGAAAATAAAAATCTTGCCGATTACTTTTGAAATAGTCACCGACGAATATGTTGAAAATAAAAATCTTGCCAATTACTTTTGAAATAGTAACTGACGAATGTGCTGAAAATAAAGTCTTGCCGATTACTTTTGAAATAGTAACCGACGAATATGTTGAAAATAAAAATCTTGTCGATTACTTTTAAAATAGTAACCGACAAATATGCTGAAAATAAAAATCTTGCCGATTACTTTTGAAATAGTAACCGACGAATGTGCAGAAAATAGATCATGCCGATTACTTTTGAAATAGTAACCAACGAATATGCTGAAAATAAAGTCTTGCCCATTACTTTTGAAATAGTAACCGACGAATGTGTGCTGAAAATAAATCTTGCCGATTACTTTTGAAATAGTAACCGACGAATGTGCAGAAATTAGATCATGCCGATTACTTTTAAAATAGTAACCGACGAATGTGTTGAAAATAAAGTCTTGCCGATTACTTTTGAAATAGTAACCGTCGAATGTGCTGAAAATAAATCGTGCCGATTACTTTTGAAATAGTCACCGACGAATATGCTGAAAATAAAAATCTTGCCAATTACTTTTGAAATATTAACCGACGAATGTGCTGAAAATAAAGTCTTGCTGATTACTTTTGAAATAATAACTGACGAATGTGCTGAAAATAAAGTCTTGCCGATTACTTTTGAAATAGTAACCGACGAATATGTTAAAAATAAAAATCTTACCGATTACTTTTAAAACAGTAACCGACAAATATGCTGAAAATAAAAATCTTGACGATTACTTTTGAAATAGTCACCGACGAATATGCTGAAAATAAAAATCTTGCCGATTACTTTTGAAATAGTAACCGACGAATATGTTGAAAATAAAAATCTTGTCGATTACTTTTAAAACAGTAACCGACAAATATGCTGAAAATAAAAATCTTGCCGATTACTTTTGAAATAGTCACCGACGAATATGTTGAAAATAAAAATCTTGCCAATTACTTTTGAAATAGTAACTGACGAATGTGCTGAAAATAAAGTCTTGCCGATTACTTTTGAAATAGTAACCGACGAATATGTTGAAAATAAAAATCTTGTCGATTACTTTTAAAATAGTAACCGACAAATATGCTGAAAATAAAAATCTTGCCGATTACTTTTGAAATAGTAACCGACGAATGTGCAGAAAATAGATCATGCCGATTACTTTTGAAATAGTAACCAACGAATATGCTGAAAATAAAGTCTTGCCCATTACTTTTGAAATAGTAACCGACGAATATGTTGAAAATAAAAATCTTGTCGATTACTTTTGAAATAGTAATCGACAAATATGCTGAAAATAAAAATCTTGCCGATTACCTTTGAAATAGTAACCGACGAATATGCTGAAAATAAAAATCTTAACGATTACTTTTGAAATAGTAACCGACGAATGTGCAGAAATTAGATCATGCCGATTACTTTTGAAATAGTAACCGACGAATGTGTTGAAAATAAATCATGCCGATTACCTTTGAAATTGTAACCGACGAATATGTTGAAAATAAAAATCTTACCGATTACTTTTAAAACAGTAACCGACAAATATGCTGAAAATAAAAATCTTGACGATTACTTTTGAAATAGTCACCGACGAATATGCTGAAAATAAAAATCTTGCCGATTACTTTTGAAATAGTAACCGACGAATATGTTGAAAATAAAAATCTTGTCGATTACTTTTAAAACAGTAACCGACAAATATGCTGAAAATAAAAATCTTGCCAATTACTTTTGAAATAGTCACCGACGAATATGTTGAAAATAAAAATCTTGCCAATTACTTTTGAAATAGTAACTGACGAATGTGCTGAAAATAAAGTCTTGCCGATTACTTTTGAAATAGTAACCGACGAATATGTTGAAAATAAAAATCTTGTCGATTACTTTTAAAATAGTAACCGACAAATATGCTGAAAATAAAAATCTTGCCGATTACTTTTGAAATAGTAACCGACGAATGTGCAGAAAATAGATCATGCCGATTACTTTTGAAATAGTAACCAACGAATATGCTGAAAATAAAGTCTTGCCCATTACTTTTGAAATAGTAACCGACGAATATGTTGAAAATAAAAATCTTGTCGATTACTTTTGAAATAGTAATCGACAAATATGCTGAAAATAAAAATCTTGCCGATTACCTTTGAAATAGTAACCGACGAATATGCTGAAAATAAAAATCTTAACGATTACTTTTGAAATAGTAACCGACGAATGTGCAGAAATTAGATCATGCCGATTACTTTTGAAATAGTAACCGACGAATGTGTTGAAAATAAATCATGCCGATTACCTTTGAAATTGTAACCGACGAATATGTTGAAAATAAAAATCTTACCGATTACTTTTAAAACAGTAACCGACAAATATGCTGAAAATAAAAATCTTGACGATTACTTTTGAAATAGTCACCGACGAATATGCTGAAAATAAAAATCTTGCCGATTACTTTTGAAATAGTAACCGACGAATATGTTGAAAATAAAAATCTTGTCGATTACTTTTAAAACAGTAACCGACAAATATGCTGAAAATAAAAATCTTGCCGATTACTTTTGAAATAGTCACCGACGAATATGTGGAAAATAAAAATCTTGCCAATTACTTTTGAAATAGTAACTGACGAATGTGCTGAAAATAAAGTCTTGCCGATTACTTTTGAAATAGTAACCGACGAATATGTTGAAAATAAAAATCTTGTCGATTACTTTTAAAATAGTAACCGACAAATATGCTGAAAATAAAAATCTTGCCGATTACTTTTGAAATAGTAACCGACGAATGTGCAGAAAATAGATCATGCCGATTACTTTTGAAATAGTAACCAACGAATATGCTGAAAATAAAGTCTTGCCCATTACTTTTGAAATAGTAACCGACGAATGTGTGCTGAAAATAAATCTTGCCGATTACTTTTGAAATAGTAACCGACGAATGTGCAGAAATTAGATCATGCCGATTACTTTTAAAATAGTAACCGACGAATGTGTTGAAAATAAAGTCTTGCCGATTACTTTTGAAATAGTAACCGTCGAATGTGCTGAAAATAAATCGTGCCGATTACTTTTGAAATAGTCACCGACGAATATGCTGAAAATAAAAATCTTGCCAATTACTTTTGAAATATTAACCGACGAATGTGCTGAAAATAAAGTCTTGCTGATTACTTTTGAAATAATAACTGACGAATGTGCTGAAAATAAAGTCTTGCCGATTACTTTTGAAATAGTAACCGACGAATATGTTAAAAATAAAAATCTTACCGATTACTTTTAAAACAGTAACCGACAAATATGCTGAAAATAAAAATCTTGACGATTACTTTTGAAATAGTCACCGACGAATATGCTGAAAATAAAAATCTTGCCGATTACTTTTGAAATAGTAACCGACGAATATGTTGAAAATAAAAATCTTGTCGATTACTTTTAAAACAGTAACCGACAAATATGCTGAAAATAAAAATCTTGCCGATTACTTTTGAAATAGTCACCGACGAATATGTTGAAAATAAAAATCTTGCCAATTACTTTTGAAATAGTAACTGACGAATGTGCTGAAAATAAAGTCTTGCCGATTACTTTTGAAATAGTAACCGACGAATATGTTGAAAATAAAAATCTTGTCGATTACTTTTAAAATAGTAACCGACAAATATGCTGAAAATAAAAATCTTGCCGATTACTTTTGAAATAGTAACCGACGAATGTGCAGAAAATAGATCATGCCGATTACTTTTGAAATAGTAACCAACGAATATGCTGAAAATAAAGTCTTGCCCATTACTTTTGAAATAGTAACCGACGAATATGTTGAAAATAAAAATCTTGTCGATTACTTTTGAAATAGTAATCGACAAATATGCTGAAAATAAAAATCTTGCCGATTACCTTTGAAATAGTAACCGACGAATATGCTGAAAATAAAAATCTTAACGATTACTTTTGAAATAGTAACCGACGAATGTGCAGAAATTAGATCATGCCGATTACTTTTGAAATAGTAACCGACGAATGTGTTGAAAATAAATCATGCCGATTACCTTTGAAATTGTAACCGACGAATATGTTGAAATAAAAATCTTACCGATTACTTTTAAAACAGTAACCGACAAATATGCTGAAAATAAAAATCTTGACGATTACTTTTGAAATAGTCACCGACGAATATGCTGAAAATAAAAATCTTGACGATTACTTTTGAAATAGTCACCGACGAATATGCTGAAAATAAAAATCTTGCCGATTACTTTTGAAATAGTAACCGACGAATATGTTGAAAATAAGAATCTTGTCGATTACTTTTAAAACAGTAACCGACAAATATGCTGAAAATAAAAATCTTGCCGATTACTTTTGAAATAGTCACCGACGAATATGTTGAAAATAAAAATCTTGCCAATTACTTTTGAAATAGTAACTGACGAATGTGCTGAAAATAAAGTCTTGCCGATTACTTTTGAAATAGTAACCGACGAATATGTTGAAAATAAAAATCTTGTCGATTACTTTTAAAATAGTAACCGACAAATATGCTGAAAATAAAAATCTTGCCGATTACTTTTGAAATAGTAACCGACGAATGTGCAGAAAATAGATCATGCCGATTACTTTTGAAATAGTAACCAACGAATATGCTGAAAATAAAGTCTTGCCCATTACTTTTGAAATAGTAACCGACGAATATGTTGAAAATAAAAATCTTGTCGATTACTTTTGAAATAGTAATCGACAAATATGCTGAAAATAAAAATCTTGCCGATTACCTTTGAAATAGTAACCGACGAATATGCTGAAAATAAAAATCTTAACGATTACTTTTGAAATAGTAACCGACGAATGTGCAGAAATTAGATCATGCCGATTACTTTTGAAATAGTAACCGACGAATGTGTTGAAAATAAATCATGCCGATTACCTTTGAAATTGTAACCGACGAATATGTTGAAAATAAAAATCTTACCGATTACTTTTAAAACAGTAACCGACAAATATGCTGAAAATAAAAATCTTGACGATTACTTTTGAAATAGTCACCGACGAATATGCTGAAAATAAAAGTCTTGCCGATTACTTTTGAAATAGTAATCGACAAATATGCTGAAAATAAAAATCTTGCCGATTACCTTTGAAATAGTAACCGACGAATATGCTGAAAATAAAAATCTTAACGATTACTTTTGAAATAGTAACCGACGAATGTGCAGAAATTAGATCATGCCGATTACTTTTGAAATAGTAACCGACGAATGTGTTGAAAATAAATCATGCCGATTACCTTTGAAATTGTAACCGACGAATATGTTGAAATAAAAATCTTACCGATTACTTTTAAAACAGTAACCGACAAATATGCTGAAAATAAAAATCTTGACGATTACTTTTGAAATAGTCACCGACGAATATGCTGAAAATAAAAATCTTGACGATTACTTTTGAAATAGTCACCGACGAATATGCTGAAAATAAAAATCTTGCCGATTACTTTTGAAATAGTAACCGACGAATATGTTGAAAATAAGAATCTTGTCGATTACTTTTAAAACAGTAACCGACAAATATGCTGAAAATAAAAATCTTGCCGATTACTTTTGAAATAGTCACCGACGAATATGTTGAAAATAAAAATCTTGCCAATTACTTTTGAAATAGTAACTGACGAATGTGCTGAAAATAAAGTCTTGCCGATTACTTTTGAAATAGTAACCGACGAATATGTTGAAAATAAAAATCTTGTCGATTACTTTTAAAATAGTAACCGACAAATATGCTGAAAATAAAAATCTTGCCGATTACTTTTGAAATAGTAACCGACGAATGTGCAGAAAATAGATCATGCCGATTACTTTTGAAATAGTAACCAACGAATATGCTGAAAATAAAGTCTTGCCCATTACTTTTGAAATAGTAACCGACGAATATGTTGAAAATAAAAATCTTGTCGATTACTTTTGAAATAGTAATCGACAAATATGCTGAAAATAAAAATCTTGCCGATTACCTTTGAAATAGTAACCGACGAATATGCTGAAAATAAAAATCTTAACGATTACTTTTGAAATAGTAACCGACGAATGTGCAGAAATTAGATCATGCCGATTACTTTTGAAATAGTAACCGACGAATGTGTTGAAAATAAATCATGCCGATTACCTTTGAAATTGTAACCGACGAATATGTTGAAAATAAAAATCTTACCGATTACTTTTAAAACAGTAACCGACAAATATGCTGAAAATAAAAATCTTGACGATTACTTTTGAAATAGTCACCGACGAATATGCTGAAAATAAAAATCTTGCCGATTACTTTTGAAATAGTAACCGACGAATATGTTGAAAATAAAAATCTTGTCGATTACTTTTAAAACAGTAACCGACAAATATGCTGAAAATAAAAATCTTGCCGATTACTTTTGAAATAGTCACCGACGAATATGTTGAAAATAAAAATCTTGCCAATTACTTTTGAAATAGTAACTGACGAATGTGCTGAAAATAAAGTCTTGCCGATTACTTTTGAAATAGTAACCGACGAATATGTTGAAAATAAAAATCTTGTCGATTACTTTTAAAATAGTAACCGACAAATATGCTGAAAATAAAAATCTTGCCGATTACTTTTGAAATAGTAACCGACGAATGTGCAGAAAATAGATCATGCCGATTACTTTTGAAATAGTAACCAACGAATATGCTGAAAATAAAGTCTTGCCCATTACTTTTGAAATAGTAACCGACGAATGTGTGCTGAAAATAAATCTTGCCGATTACTTTTGAAATAGTAACCGACGAATATGCTGAAAATAAAAATCTTAACGATTACTTTTGAAATAGTAACCGACGAATGTGCAGAAATTAGATCATGCCGATTACTTTTGAAATAGTAACCGACGAATGTGTTGAAAATAAATCATGCCGATTACCTTTGAAATTGTAACCGACGAATATGTTGAAAATAAAAATCTTACCGATTACTTTTAAAACAGTAACCGACAAATATGCTGAAAATAAAAATCTTGACGATTACTTTTGAAATAGTCACCGACGAATATGCTGAAAATAAAAATCTTGCCGATTACTTTTGAAATAGTAACCGACGAATATGTTGAAAATAAAAATCTTGTCGATTACTTTTAAAACAGTAACCGACAAATATGCTGAAAATAAAAATCTTGCCGATTACTTTTGAAATAGTCACCGACGAATATGTTGAAAATAAAAATCTTGCCAATTACTTTTGAAATAGTAACTGACGAATGTGCTGAAAATAAAGTCTTGCCGATTACTTTTGAAATAGTAACCGACGAATATGTTGAAAATAAAAATCTTGTCGATTACTTTTAAAATAGTAACCGACAAATATGCTGAAAATAAAAATCTTGCCGATTACTTTTGAAATAGTAACCGACGAATGTGCAGAAAATAGATCATGCCGATTACTTTTGAAATAGTAACCAACGAATATGCTGAAAATAAAGTCTTGCCCATTACTTTTGAAATAGTAACCGACGAATGTGTGCTGAAAATAAATCTTGCCGATTACTTTTGAAATAGTAACCGACGAATGTGCAGAAATTAGATCATGCCGATTACTTTTAAAATAGTAACCGACGAATGTGTTGAAAATAAAGTCTTGCCGATTACTTTTGAAATAGTAACCGTCGAATGTGCTGAAAATAAATCGTGCCGATTACTTTTGAAATAGTCACCGACGAATATGCTGAAAATAAAAATCTTGCCAATTACTTTTGAAATATTAACCGACGAATGTGCTGAAAATAAAGTCTTGCTGATTACTTTTGAAATAATAACTGACGAATGTGCTGAAAATAAAGTCTTGCCGATTACTTTTGAAATAGTAACCGACGAATATGTTAAAAATAAAAATCTTACCGATTACTTTTAAAACAGTAACCGACAAATATGCTGAAAATAAAAATCTTGACGATTACTTTTGAAATAGTCACCGACGAATATGCTGAAAATAAAAATCTTGCCGATTACTTTTGAAATAGTAACCGACGAATATGTTGAAAATAAAAATCTTGTCGATTACTTTTAAAACAGTAACCGACAAATATGCTGAAAATAAAAATCTTGCCGATTACTTTTGAAATAGTCACCGACGAATATGTTGAAAATAAAAATCTTGCCAATTACTTTTGAAATAGTAACTGACGAATGTGCTGAAAATAAAGTCTTGCCGATTACTTTTGAAATAGTAACCGACGAATATGTTGAAAATAAAAATCTTGTCGATTACTTTTAAAATAGTAACCGACAAATATGCTGAAAATAAAAATCTTGCCGATTACTTTTGAAATAGTAACCGACGAATGTGCAGAAAATAGATCATGCCGATTACTTTTGAAATAGTAACCAACGAATATGCTGAAAATAAAGTCTTGCCCATTACTTTTGAAATAGTAACCGACGAATATGTTGAAAATAAAAATCTTGTCGATTACTTTTGAAATAGTAATCGACAAATATGCTGAAAATAAAAATCTTGCCGATTACCTTTGAAATAGTAACCGACGAATATGCTGAAAATAAAAATCTTAACGATTACTTTTGAAATAGTAACCGACGAATGTGCAGAAATTAGATCATGCCGATTACTTTTGAAATAGTAACCGACGAATGTGTTGAAAATAAATCATGCCGATTACCTTTGAAATTGTAACCGACGAATATGTTGAAATAAAAATCTTACCGATTACTTTTAAAACAGTAACCGACAAATATGCTGAAAATAAAAATCTTGACGATTACTTTTGAAATAGTCACCGACGAATATGCTGAAAATAAAAATCTTGACGATTACTTTTGAAATAGTCACCGACGAATATGCTGAAAATAAAAATCTTGCCGATTACTTTTGAAATAGTAACCGACGAATATGTTGAAAATAAGAATCTTGTCGATTACTTTTAAAACAGTAACCGACAAATATGCTGAAAATAAAAATCTTGCCGATTACTTTTGAAATAGTCACCGACGAATATGTTGAAAATAAAAATCTTGCCAATTACTTTTGAAATAGTAACTGACGAATGTGCTGAAAATAAAGTCTTGCCGATTACTTTTGAAATAGTAACCGACGAATATGTTGAAAATAAAAATCTTGTCGATTACTTTTAAAATAGTAACCGACAAATATGCTGAAAATAAAAATCTTGCCGATTACTTTTGAAATAGTAACCGACGAATGTGCAGAAAATAGATCATGCCGATTACTTTTGAAATAGTAACCAACGAATATGCTGAAAATAAAGTCTTGCCCATTACTTTTGAAATAGTAACCGACGAATATGTTGAAAATAAAAATCTTGTCGATTACTTTTGAAATAGTAATCGACAAATATGCTGAAAATAAAAATCTTGCCGATTACCTTTGAAATAGTAACCGACGAATGTGCAGAAAATAGATCATGCCGATTACTTTTGAAATAGTAACCAACGAATATGCTGAAAATAAAGTCTTGCCCATTACTTTTGAAATAGTAACCGACGAATATGTTGAAAATAAAAATCTTGTCGATTACTTTTGAAATAGTAATCGAGAAATATGCTGAAAATAAAAATCTTGCCGATTACCTTTGAAATAGTAACCGACGAATATGCTGAAAATAAAAATCTTAACGATTACTTTTGAAATAGTAACCGACGAATGTGCAGAAATTAGATCATGCCGATTACTTTTGAAATAGTAACCGACGAATGTGTTGAAAATAAATCATGCCGATTACCTTTGAAATTGTAACCGACGAATATGTTGAAATAAAAATCTTACCGATTACTTTTAAAACAGTAACCGACAAATATGCTGAAAATAAAAATCTTGACGATTACTTTTGAAATAGTCACCGACGAATATGCTGAAAATAAAAATCTTGACGATTACTTTTGAAATAGTCACCGACGAATATGCTGAAAATAAAAATCTTGCCGATTACTTTTGAAATAGTAACCGACGAATATGTTGAAAATAAGAATCTTGTCGATTACTTTTAAAACAGTAACCGACAAATATGCTGAAAATAAAAATCTTGCCGATTACTTTTGAAATAGTCACCGACGAATATGTTGAAAATAAAAATCTTGCCAATTACTTTTGAAATAGTAACTGACGAATGTGCTGAAAATAAAGTCTTGCCGATTACTTTTGAAATAGTAACCGACGAATATGTTGAAAATAAAAATCTTGTCGATTACTTTTAAAATAGTAACCGACAAATATGCTGAAAATAAAAATCTTGCCGATTACTTTTGAAATAGTAACCGACGAATGTGCAGAAAATAGATCATGCCGATTACTTTTGAAATAGTAACCAACGAATATGCTGAAAATAAAGTCTTGCCCATTACTTTTGAAATAGTAACCGACGAATATGTTGAAAATAAAAATCTTGTCGATTACTTTTGAAATAGTAATCGACAAATATGCTGAAAATAAAAATCTTGCCGATTACCTTTGAAATAGTAACCGACGAATGTGCAGAAAATAGATCATGCCGATTACTTTTGAAATAGTAACCAACGAATATGCTGAAAATAAAGTCTTGCCCATTACTTTTGAAATAGTAACCGACGAATATGTTGAAAATAAAAATCTTGTCGATTACTTTTGAAATAGTAATCGAGAAATATGCTGAAAATAAAAATCTTGCCGATTACCTTTGAAATAGTAACCGACGAATATGCTGAAAATAAAAATCTTAACGATTACTTTTGAAATAGTAACCGACGAATGTGCAGAAATTAGATCATGCCGATTACTTTTGAAATAGTAACCGACGAATGTGTTGAAAATAAATCATGCCGATTACCTTTGAAATTGTAACCGACGAATATGTTGAAAATAAAAATCTTACCGATTACTTTTAAAACAGTAACCGACAAATATGCTGAAAATAAAAATCTTGACGATTACTTTTGAAATAGTCACCGACGAATATGCTGAAAATAAAAATCTTGCCGATTACTTTTGAAATAGTAACCGACGAATATGTTGAAAATAAAAATCTTGTCGATTACTTTTAAAACAGTAACCGACAAATATGCTGAAAATAAAAATCTTGCCGATTACTTTTGAAATAGTCACCGACGAATATGTTGAAAATAAAAATCTTGCCAATTACTTTTGAAATAGTAACTGACGAATGTGCTGAAAATAAAGTCTTGCCGATTACTTTTGAAATAGTAACCGACGAATATGTTGAAAATAAAAATCTTGTCGATTACTTTTAAAATAGTAACCGACAAATATGCTGAAAATAAAAATCTTGCCGATTACTTTTGAAATAGTAACCGACGAATGTGCAGAAAATAGATCATGCCGATTACTTTTGAAATAGTAACCAACGAATATGCTGAAAATAAAGTCTTGCCCATTACTTTTGAAATAGTAACCGACGAATATGTTGAAAATAAAAATCTTGTCGATTACTTTTGAAATAGTAATCGACAAATATGCTGAAAATAAAAATCTTGCCGATTACCTTTGAAATAGTAACCGACGAATATGCTGAAAATAAAAATCTTAACGATTACTTTTGAAATAGTAACCGACGAATGTGCAGAAATTAGATCATGCCGATTACTTTTGAAATAGTAACCGACGAATGTGTTGAAAATAAATCATGCCGATTACCTTTGAAATTGTAACCGACGAATATGTTGAAATAAAAATCTTACCGATTACTTTTAAAACAGTAACCGACAAATATGCTGAAAATAAAAATCTTGACGATTACTTTTGAAATAGTCACCGACGAATATGCTGAAAATAAAAATCTTGACGATTACTTTTGAAATAGTCACCGACGAATATGCTGAAAATAAAAATCTTGCCGATTACTTTTGAAATAGTAACCGACGAATATGTTGAAAATAAGAATCTTGTCGATTACTTTTAAAACAGTAACCGACAAATATGCTGAAAATAAAAATCTTGCCGATTACTTTTGAAATAGTCACCGACGAATATGTTGAAAATAAAAATCTTGCCAATTACTTTTGAAATAGTAACTGACGAATGTGCTGAAAATAAAGTCTTGCCGATTACTTTTGAAATAGTAACCGACGAATATGTTGAAAATAAAAATCTTGTCGATTACTTTTGAAATAGTAATCGACAAATATGCTGAAAATAAAAATCTTGCCGATTACCTTTGAAATAGTAACCGACGAATGTGCAGAAAATAGATCATGCCGATTACTTTTGAAATAGTAACCAACGAATATGCTGAAAATAAAGTCTTGCCCATTACTTTTGAAATAGTAACCGACGAATATGTTGAAAATAAAAATCTTGTCGATTACTTTTGAAATAGTAATCGAGAAATATGCTGAAAATAAAAATCTTGCCGATTACCTTTGAAATAGTAACCGACGAATATGCTGAAAATAAAAATCTTAACGATTACTTTTGAAATAGTAACCGACGAATGTGCAGAAATTAGATCATGCCGATTACTTTTGAAATAGTAACCGACGAATGTGTTGAAAATAAATCATGCCGATTACCTTTGAAATTGTAACCGACGAATATGTTGAAAATAAAAATCTTACCGATTACTTTTAAAACAGTAACCGACAAATATGCTGAAAATAAAAATCTTGACGATTACTTTTGAAATAGTCACCGACGAATATGCTGAAAATAAAAATCTTGCCGATTACTTTTGAAATAGTAACCGACGAATATGTTGAAAATAAAAATCTTGTCGATTACTTTTAAAACAGTAACCGACAAATATGCTGAAAATAAAAATCTTGCCGATTACTTTTGAAATAGTCACCGACGAATATGTTGAAAATAAAAATCTTGCCAATTACTTTTGAAATAGTAACTGACGAATGTGCTGAAAATAAAGTCTTGCCGATTACTTTTGAAATAGTAACCGACGAATATGTTGAAAATAAAAATCTTGTCGATTACTTTTAAAATAGTAACCGACAAATATGCTGAAAATAAAAATCTTGCCGATTACTTTTGAAATAGTAACCGACGAATGTGCAGAAAATAGATCATGCCGATTACTTTTGAAATAGTAACCAACGAATATGCTGAAAATAAAGTCTTGCCCATTACTTTTGAAATAGTAACCGACGAATATGTTGAAAATAAAAATCTTGTCGATTACTTTTGAAATAGTAATCGACAAATATGCTGAAAATAAAAATCTTGCCGATTACCTTTGAAATAGTAACCGACGAATATGCTGAAAATAAAAATCTTAACGATTACTTTTGAAATAGTAACCGACGAATGTGCAGAAATTAGATCATGCCGATTACTTTTGAAATAGTAACCGACGAATGTGTTGAAAATAAATCATGCCGATTACCTTTGAAATTGTAACCGACGAATATGTTGAAATAAAAATCTTACCGATTACTTTTAAAACAGTAACCGACAAATATGCTGAAAATAAAAATCTTGACGATTACTTTTGAAATAGTCACCGACGAATATGCTGAAAATAAAAATCTTGACGATTACTTTTGAAATAGTCACCGACGAATATGCTGAAAATAAAAATCTTGCCGATTACTTTTGAAATAGTAACCGACGAATATGTTGAAAATAAGAATCTTGTCGATTACTTTTAAAACAGTAACCGACAAATATGCTGAAAATAAAAATCTTGCCGATTACTTTTGAAATAGTCACCGACGAATATGTTGAAAATAAAAATCTTGCCAATTACTTTTGAAATAGTAACTGACGAATGTGCTGAAAATAAAGTCTTGCCGATTACTTTTGAAATAGTAACCGACGAATATGTTGAAAATAAAAATCTTGTCGATTACTTTTAAAATAGTAACCGACAAATATGCTGAAAATAAAAATCTTGCCGATTACTTTTGAAATAGTAACCGACGAATGTGCAGAAAATAGATCATGCCGATTACTTTTGAAATAGTAACCAACGAATATGCTGAAAATAAAGTCTTGCCCATTACTTTTGAAATAGTAACCGACGAATATGTTGAAAATAAAAATCTTGTCGATTACTTTTGAAATAGTAATCGACAAATATGCTGAAAATAAAAATCTTGCCGATTACCTTTGAAATAGTAACCGACGAATGTGCAGAAAATAGATCATGCCGATTACTTTTGAAATAGTAACCAACGAATATGCTGAAAATAAAGTCTTGCCCATTACTTTTGAAATAGTAACCGACGAATATGTTGAAAATAAAAATCTTGTCGATTACTTTTGAAATAGTAATCGAGAAATATGCTGAAAATAAAAATCTTGCCGATTACCTTTGAAATAGTAACCGACGAATATGCTGAAAATAAAAATCTTAACGATTACTTTTGAAATAGTAACCGACGAATGTGCAGAAATTAGATCATGCCGATTACTTTTGAAATAGTAACCGACGAATGTGTTGAAAACAAATCATGCCGATTACCTTTGAAATTGTAACCGACGAATATGTTGAAATAAAAATCTTACCGATTACTTTTAAAACAGTAACCGACAAATATGCTGAAAATAAAAATCTTGACGATTACTTTTGAAATAGTCACCGACGAATATGCTGAAAATAAAAATCTTGACGATTACTTTTGAAATAGTCACCGACGAATATGCTGAAAATAAAAATCTTGCCGATTACTTTTGAAATAGTAACCGACGAATATGTTGAAAATAAGAATCTTGTCGATTACTTTTAAAACAGTAACCGACAAATATGCTGAAAATAAAAATCTTGCCGATTACTTTTGAAATAGTCACCGACGAATATGTTGAAAATAAAAATCTTGCCAATTACTTTTGAAATAGTAACTGACGAATGTGCTGAAAATAAAGTCTTGCCGATTACTTTTGAAATAGTAACCGACGAATATGTTGAAAATAAAAATCTTGTCGATTACTTTTAAAATAGTAACCGACAAATATGCTGAAAATAAAAATCTTGCCGATTACTTTTGAAATAGTAACCGACGAATGTGCAGAAAATAGATCATGCCGATTACTTTTGAAATAGTAACCAACGAATATGCTGAAAATAAAGTCTTGCCCATTACTTTTGAAATAGTAACCGACGAATATGTTGAAAATAAAAATCTTGTCGATTACTTTTGAAATAGTAATCGACAAATATGCTGAAAATAAAAATCTTGCCGATTACCTTTGAAATAGTAACCGACGAATGTGCAGAAAATAGATCATGCCGATTACTTTTGAAATAGTAACCAACGAATATGCTGAAAATAAAGTCTTGCCCATTACTTTTGAAATAGTAACCGACGAATATGTTGAAAATAAAAATCTTGTCGATTACTTTTGAAATAGTAATCGAGAAATATGCTGAAAATAAAAATCTTGCCGATTACCTTTGAAATAGTAACCGACGAATATGCTGAAAATAAAAATCTTAACGATTACTTTTGAAATAGTAACCGACGAATGTGCAGAAATTAGATCATGCCGATTACTTTTGAAATAGTAACCGACGAATGTGTTGAAAATAAATCGTGCCGATTACCTTTGAAATTGTAACCGACGAATATGTTGAAAATAAAAATCTTACCCATTACTTTTAAAACAGTAACCGACAAATATGCTGAAAATAAAAATCTTGACGATTACTTTTGAAATAGTCACCGACGAATATGCTGAAAATAAAAATCTTGCCGATTACTTTTGAAATAGTAACCGACGAATATGTTGAAAATAAAAATCTTGTCGATTACTTTTAAAACAGTAACCGACAAATATGCTGAAAATAAAAATCTTGCCGATTACTTTTGAAATAGTCACCGACGAATATGTTGAAAATAAAAATCTTGCCAATTACTTTTGAAATAGTAACTGACGAATGTGCTGAAAATAAAGTCTTGCCGATTACTTTTGAAATAGTAACCGACGAATATGTTGAAAATAAAAATCTTGTCGATTACTTTTAAAATAGTAACCGACAAATATGCTGAAAATAAAAATCTTGCCGATTACTTTTGAAATAGTAACCGACGAATGTGCAGAAAATAGATCATGCCGATTACTTTTGAAATAGTAACCAACGAATATGCTGAAAATAAAGTCTTGCCCATTACTTTTGAAATAGTAACCGACGAATGTGTGCTGAAAATAAATCTTGCCGATTACTTTTGAAATAGTAACCGACGAATGTGCAGAAATTAGATCATGCCGATTACTTTTAAAATAGTAACCGACGAATGTGTTGAAAATAAAGTCTTGCCGATTACTTTTGAAATAGTAACCGTCGAATGTGCTGAAAATAAATCGTGCCGATTACTTTTGAAATAGTCACCGACGAATATGCTGAAAATAAAAATCTTGCCAATTACTTTTGAAATATTAACCGACGAATGTGCTGAAAATAAAGTATTGCTGATTACTTTTGAAATAATAACTGACGAATGTGCTGAAAATAAAGTCTTGCCGATTACTTTTGAAATAGTAACCGACGAATATGTTGAAAATAAAAATCTTGTCGATTACTTTTAAAATAGTAACCGACGAATGTGCAGAAAATAGATCATGCCGATTACTTTTGAAATAGTAACCGACGAATGTGTTGAAAATAAATCATGCCGATTACCTTTGAAATAGTAACCGACGAATATGTTGAAAATAAAAATCTTACCGATTACTTTTGAAATAGTAACCAACGAATATGCTGAAAATAAAGTCTTGCCCATTACTTTTGAAATAGTAACCGACGAATGTGTGCTGAAAATAAATCTTGCCGATTACTTTTGAAATAGTAACCGACGAATGTGCTGAAAATAAATCATGCCGATTACTTTTGAAATAGTAAGCGACGAATATGTTGAAAATAAAAATCTTACCGATTACTTTTGAAATAGTAACCAACGAATATGCTGAAAATAAAGTCTTGCCGATTACTTTTGAAATAGTAACATACGAATATGTTGAAAATAAAAATCTTGTCGATTACTTTTAAAATAGTAACCGACAAATATGCTGAAAATAAAAATCTTGCCGATTACTTTTGAAATAGTCACCGACGAATATGTTGAAAATAAAAATCTTGCCAATTACTTTTGAAATAGTAACTGACGAATGTGCTGAAAAGAAAGTCTTGCCGATTACTTTTGAAATAGTAACCGACGAATATGTTGAAAATAAAAATCTTGTCGATTACTTTTAAAATAGTAACCGACAAATATGCTGAAAATAAAAATCTTGCCAATTACTTTTGAAATATTAACCGACGAATGTGCTGAAAATAAAGTATTGCTGATTACTTTTGAAATAATAACTGACGAATGTGCTGAAAATAAAGTCTTGCCGATTACTTTTGAAATAGTAACCGACGAATATGTTGAAAATAAAAATCTTGTCGATTACTTTTAAAATAGTAACCGACGAATGTGCAGAAAATAGATCATGCCGATTACTTTTGAAATAGTAACCGACGAATGTGTTGAAAATAAATCATGCAGATTACCTTTGAAATAGTAACCGACGAATATGTTGAAAATAAAAATCTTACCGATTACTTTTGAAATAGTAACCAACGAATATGCTGAAAATAAAGTCTTGCCCATTACTTTTGAAATAGTAACCGACGAATGTGTGCTGAAAATAAATCTTGCCGATTACTTTTGAAATAGTAACCGACGAATGTGCTGAAAATAAATCATGCCGATTACTTTTGAAATAGTAAGCGACGAATATGTTGAAAATAAAAATCTTACCGATTACTTTTGAAATAGTAACCAACGAATATGCTGAAAATAAAGTCTTGCCGATTACTTTTGAAATAGTAACATACGAATATGTTGAAAATAAAAATCTTGTCGATTACTTTTAAAATAGTAACCGACAAATATGCTGAAAATAAAAATCTTGCCGATTACTTTTGAAATAGTCACCGACGAATATGTTGAAAATAAAAATCTTGCCAATTACTTTTGAAATAGTAACTGACGAATGTGCTGAAAAGAAAGTCTTGCCGATTACTTTTGAAATAGTAACCGACGAATATGTAGAAAATAAAAATCTTGTCGATTACTTTTAAAATAGTAACCGACAAATATGCTGAAAATAAAAATTTTGCCGATTACTTTTGAAATAGTAACCGACGAATGTGCAGAAAATAGATCATGCCGATTACTTTTGAAATAGTAACCAACGAATATGCTGAAAATAAAGTCTTGCCCATTACTTTTGAAATAGTAACCGACGAATATGTTGAAAATAAAAATCTTGTCGATTACTTTTGAAATAGTAATCGACAAATATGCTGAAAATAAAAATCTTGCCGATTACCTTTGAAATAGTAACCGACGAATATGCTGAAAATAAAAATCTTAACGATTACTTTTGAAATAGTAACCGACGAATGTGCAGAAATTAGATCATGCCGATTACTTTTGAAATAGTAACCGACGAATGTGTTGAAAATAAATCATGCCGATTACCTTTGAAATTGTAACCGACGAATATGTTGAAATAAAAATCTTACCGATTACTTTTAAAACAGTAACCGACAAATATGCTGAAAATAAAAATCTTGACGATTACTTTTGAAATAGTCATCGACGAATATGCTGAAAATAAAAATCTTGACGATTACTTTTGAAATAGTAACCGACGAATGTGCTGAAAATAAATCATGCCGATTACTTTTGAAATAGTAAGCGACGAATATGTTGAAAATAAAAATCTTACCGATTACTTTTGAAATAGTAACCAACGAATATGCTGAAAATAAAGTCTTGCCGATTACTTTTGAAATAGTAACATACGAATATGTTGAAAATAAAAATCTTGTCGATTACTTTTAAAATAGTAACCGACAAATATGCTGAAAATAAAAATCTTGCCGATTACTTTTGAAATAGTCACCGACGAATATGTTGAAAATAAAAATCTTGCCAATTACTTTTGAAATAGTAACTGACGAATGTGCTGAAAAGAAAGTCTTGCCGATTACTTTTGAAATAGTAACCGACGAATATGTTGAAAATAAAAATCTTGTCGATTACTTTTAAAATATTAACCGACAAATATGCTGAAAATAAAAATCTTGCCAATTACTTTTGAAATATTAACCGACGAATGTGCTGAAAATAAAGTATTGCTGATTACTTTTGAAATAATAACTGACGAATGTGCTGAAAATAAAGTCTTGCCGATTACTTTTGAAATAGTAACCGACGAATATGTTGAAAATAAAAATCTTGTCGATTACTTTTAAAATAGTAACCGACGAATGTGCAGAAAATAGATCATGCCGATTACTTTTGAAATAGTAACCGACGAATGTGTTGAAAATAAATCATGTCGATTACCTTTGAAATAGTAACCGACGAATATGTTGAAAATAAAAATCTTACCGATTACTTTTGAAATAGTAACCAACGAATATGCTGAAAATAAAGTCTTGCCCATTACTTTTGAAATAGTAACCGACGAATGTGTGCTGAAAATAAATCTTGCCGATTACTTTTGAAATAGTAACCGACGAATGTGCTGAAAATAAATCATGCCGATTACTTTTGAAATAGTAAGCGACGAATATGTTGAAAATAAAAATCTTACCGATTACTTTTGAAATAGTAACCAACGAATATGCTGAAAATAAAGTCTTGCCGATTACTTTTGAAATAGTAACATACGAATATGTTGAAAATAAAAATCTTGTCGATTACTTTTAAAATAGTAACCGACAAATATGCTGAAAATAAAAATCTTGCCGATTACTTTTGAAATAGTCACCGACGAATATGTTGAAAATAAAAATCTTGCCAATTACTTTTGAAATAGTAACTGACGAATGTGCTGAAAAGAAAGTCTTGCCGATTACTTTTGAAATAGTAACCGACGAATATGTTGAAAATAAAAATCTTGTCGATTACTTTTAAAATAGTAACCGACAAATATGCTGAAAATAAAAATTTTGCCGATTACTTTTGAAATAGTAACCGACGAATGTGCAGAAAATAGATCATGCCGATTACTTTTGAAATAGTAACCAACGAATATGCTGAAAATAAAGTCTTGCCCATTACTTTTGAAATAGTAACCGACGAATATGTTGAAAATAAAAATCTTGTCGATTACTTTTGAAATAGTAATCGACAAATATGCTGAAAATAAAAATCTTGCCGATTACCTTTGAAATAGTAACCGACGAATATGCTGAAAATAAAAATCTTAACGATTACTTTTGAAATAGTAACCGACGAATGTGCAGAAATTAGATCATGCCGATTACTTTTGAAATAGTAACCGACGAATGTGTTGAAAATAAATCATGCCGATTACCTTTGAAATTGTAACCGACGAATATGTTGAAATAAAAATCTTACCGATTACTTTTAAAACAGTAACCGACAAATATGCTGAAAATAAAAATCTTGACGATTACTTTTGAAATAGTCATCGACGAATATGCTGAAAATAAAAATCTTGACGATTACTTTTGAAATAGTCACCGACGAATATGCTGAAAATAAAAATCTTGCCGATTACTTTTGAAATAGTAACCGACGAATATGTTGAAAATAAAAATCTTGTCGATTACTTTTAAAACAGTAACCGACAAATATGCTGAAAATAAAAATCTTGCCGATTACTTTTGAAATAGTCACCGACGAATATGTTGAAAATAAAAATCTTGCCAAATACTTTTGAAATAGTAACTGACGAATGTGCTGAAAATAAAGTCTTGCCGATTACTTTTGAAATAGTAACCGACGAATATGTTGAAAATAAAAATCTTGTCGATTACTTTTAAAATAGTAACCGACAAATATGCTGAAAATAAAAATCTTGCCGATTACTTTTGAAATAGTAACCGACGAATGTGCAGAAAATAGATCATGCCGATTACTTTTGAAATAGTAACCAACGAATATGCTGAAAATAAAGTCTTGCCCATTACTTTTGAAATAGTAACCGACGAATATGTTGAAAATAAAAATCTTGTCGATTACTTTTGAAATAGTAATCGACAAATATGCTGAAAATAAAAATCTTGCCGATTACCTTTGAAATAGTAACCGACGAATATGTTGAAAATAAAAATCTTAACGATTACTTTTGAAATAGTAACCGACGAATGTGCAGAAATTAGATCATGCCGATTACTTTTGAAATAGTAACCGACGAATGTGTTGAAAATAAATCATGCCGATTACCTTTGAAATTGTAACCGACGAATATGTTGAAAATAAAAATCTTACCGATTACTTTTAAAACAGTAACCGACAAATATGCTGAAAATAAAAATCTTGACGATTACTTTTGAAATAGTCACCGACGAATATGCTGAAAATAAAAATCTTGCCGATTACTTTTGAAATAGTAACCGACGAATATGTTGAAAATAAAAATCTTGTCGATTACTTTTAAAACAGTAACCGACAAATATGCTGAAAATAAAAATCTTGCCGATTACTTTTGAAATAGTCACCGACGAATATGTTGAAAATAAAAATCTTGCCAATTACTTTTGAAATAGTAACTGACGAATGTGCTGAAAATAAAGTCTTGCCGATTACTTTTGAAATAGTAACCGACGAATATGTTGAAAATAAAAATCTTGTCGATTACTTTTAAAATAGTAACCGACAAATATGCTGAAAATAAAAATCTTGCCGATTACTTTTGAAATAGTAACCGACGAATGTGCAGAAAATAGATCATGCCGATTACTTTTGAAATAGTAACCAACGAATATGCTGAAAATAAAGTCTTGCCCATTACTTTTGAAATAGTAACCGACGAATGTGTGCTGAAAATAAATCTTGCCGATTACTTTTGAAATAGTAACCGACGAATGTGCAGAAATTAGATCATGCCGATTACTTTTAAAATAGTAACCGACGAATGTGTTGAAAATAAAGTCTTGCCGATTACTTTTGAAATAGTAACCGACGAATGTGCTGAAAATAAATCGTGCCGATTACTTTTGAAATAGTCACCGACGAATATGCTGAAAATAAAAATCTTGCCAATTACTTTTGAAATATTAACCGACGAATGTGCTGAAAATAAAGTCTTGCTGATTACTTTTGAAATAATAACTGACGAATGTGCTGAAAATAAAGTCTTGCCGATTACTTTTGAAATAGTAACCGACGAATATGTTGAAAATAAAAATCTTGTCGATTACTTTTAAAATAGTAACCGACAAATATGCTGAAAATAAAAATCTTGCCGATTACTTTTGAAATAGTAACCGACGAATGTGCAGAAAATAGATCATGCCGATTACTTTTGAAATAGTAACCAACGAATATGCTGAAAATAAAGTCTTGCCCATTACTTTTGAAATAGTAACCGACGAATATGTTGAAAATAAAAATCTTGTCGATTACTTTTGAAATAGTAATCGACAAATATGCTGAAAATAAAAATCTTGCCGATTACCTTTGAAATAGTAACCGACGAATATGTTGAAAATAAAAATCTTAACGATTACTTTTGAAATAGTAACCGACGAATGTGCAGAAATTAGATCATGCCGATTACTTTTGAAATAGTAACCGACGAATGTGTTGAAAATAAATCATGCCGATTACCTTTGAAATTGTAACCGACGAATATGTTGAAAATAAAAATCTTACCGATTACTTTTAAAACAGTAACCGACAAATATGCTGAAAATAAAAATCTTGACGATTACTTTTGAAATAGTCACCGACGAATATGCTGAAAATAAAAATCTTGCCGATTACTTTTGAAATAGTAACCGACGAATATGTTGAAAATAAAAATCTTGTCGATTACTTTTAAAACAGTAACCGACAAATATGCTGAAAATAAAAATCTTGCCGATTACTTTTGAAATAGTCACCGACGAATATGTTGAAAATAAAAATCTTGCCAATTACTTTTGAAATAGTAACTGACGAATGTGCTGAAAATAAAGTCTTGCCGATTACTTTTGAAATAGTAACCGACGAATATGTTGAAAATAAAAATCTTGTCGATTACTTTTAAAATAGTAACCGACAAATATGCTGAAAATAAAAATCTTGCCGATTACTTTTGAAATAGTAACCGACGAATGTGCAGAAAATAGATCATGCCGATTACTTTTGAAATAGTAACCAACGAATATGCTGAAAATAAAGTCTTGCCCATTACTTTTGAAATAGTAACCGACGAATGTGTGCTGAAAATAAATCTTGCCGATTACTTTTGAAATAGTAACCGACGAATGTGCAGAAATTAGATCATGCCGATTACTTTTAAAATAGTAACCGACGAATGTGTTGAAAATAAAGTCTTGCCGATTACTTTTGAAATAGTAACCGACGAATGTGCTGAAAATAAATCGTGCCGATTACTTTTGAAATAGTCACCGACGAATATGCTGAAAATAAAAATCTTGCCAATTACTTTTGAAATATTAACCGACGAATGTGCTGAAAATAAAGTCTTGCTGATTACTTTTGAAATAATAACTGACGAATGTGCTGAAAATAAAGTCTTGCCGATTACTTTTGAAATAGTAACCGACGAATATGTTGAAAATAAAAATCTTGTCGATTACTTTTAAAATAGTAACCGACAAATATGCTGAAAATAAAAATCTTGCCGATTACTTTTGAAATAGTAACCGACGAATGTGCAGAAAATAGATCATGCCGATTACTTTTGAAATAGTAACCAACGAATATGCTGAAAATAAAGTCTTGCCCATTACTTTTGAAATAGTAACCGACGAATATGTTGAAAATAAAAATCTTGTCGATTACTTTTGAAATAGTAATCGACAAATATGCTGAAAATAAAAATCTTGCCGATTACCTTTGAAATAGTAACCGACGAATATGTTGAAAATAAAAATCTTAACGATTACTTTTGAAATAGTAACCGACGAATGTGCAGAAATTAGATCATGCCGATTACTTTTGAAATAGTAACCGACGAATGTGTTGAAAATAAATCATGCCGATTACCTTTGAAATTGTAACCGACGAATATGTTGAAAATAAAAATCTTACCGATTACTTTTAAAACAGTAACCGACAAATATGCTGAAAATAAAAATCTTGACGATTACTTTTGAAATAGTCACCGACGAATATGCTGAAAATAAAAATCTTGCCGATTACTTTTGAAATAGTAACCGACGAATATGTTGAAAATAAAAATCTTGTCGATTACTTTTAAAACAGTAACGGACAAATATGCTGAAAATAAAAATCTTGCCGATTACTTTTGAAATAGTCACCGACGAATATGTTGAAAATAAAAATCTTGCCAATTACTTTTGAAATAGTAACTGACGAATGTGCTGAAAATAAAGTCTTGCCGATTACTTTTGAAATAGTAACCGACGAATATGTTGAAAATAAAAATCTTGTCGATTACTTTTAAAATAGTAACCGACAAATATGCTGAAAATAAAAATCTTGCCGATTACTTTTGAAATAGTAACCGACGAATGTGCAGAAAATAGATCATGCCGATTACTTTTGAAATAGTAACCAACGAATATGCTGAAAATAAAGTCTTGCCCATTACTTTTGAAATAGTAACCGACGAATGTGTGCTGAAAATAAATCTTGCCGATTACTTTTGAAATAGTAACCGACGAATGTGCAGAAATTAGATCATGCCGATTACTTTTAAAATAGTAACCGACGAATGTGTTGAAAATAAAGTCTTGCCGATTACTTTTGAAATAGTAACCGACGAATGTGCTGAAAATAAATCGTGCCGATTACTTTTGAAATAGTCACCGACGAATATGCTGAAAATAAAAATCTTGCCAATTACTTTTGAAATATTAACCGACGAATGTGCTGAAAATAAAGTCTTGCTGATTACTTTTGAAATAATAACTGACGAATGTGCTGAAAATAAAGTCTTGCCGATTACTTTTGAAATAGTAACCGACGAATATGTTGAAAATAAAAATCTTGTCGATTACTTTTAAAATAGTAACCGACGAATGTGCAGAAAATAGATCATGCCGATTACTTTTGAAATAGTAACCGACGAATGTGTTGAAAATAAATCATGCCGATTACCTTTGAAATAGTAACCGACGAATATGTTGAAAATAAAAATCTTACCGATTACTTTTGAAATAGTAACCAACGAATATGCTGAAAATAAAGTCTTGCCCATTACTTTTAAAATAGTAACCGACAAATATGCTGAAAATAAAAATCTTGCCGATTACATTTGAAATAGTCACCGACGAATATGCTGAAAATAAAAATCTTGCCGATTACTTTTGAAATAGTAACCGACGAATGTGCTGAAAATAAATCATGCCGATTACTTTTGAAATAGTAAGCGACGAATATGTTGAAAATAAAAATCTTACCGATTACTTTTGAAATAGTAACCAACGAATATGCTGAAAATAAAGTCTTGCCGATTACTTTTGAAATAGTAACATACGAATATGTTGAAAATAAAAATCTTGTCGATTACTTTTAAAATAGTAACCGACAAATATGCTGAAAATAAAAATCTTGCCGATTACTTTTGAAATAGTCACCGACGAATATGTTGAAAATAAAAATCTTGCCAATTACTTTTGAAATAGTAACCGACGAATGTGCTGAAAATAAAGTCTTGCCGATTACTTTTGAAATAGTAACCGACGGATATGTTGAAAATAAAAATCTTGTCGATTACTTTTAAAATAGTAACCGACAAATATGCTGAAAATAAAAATCTTGCCGATTACTTTTGAAATAGTAACCGACGAATGTGCAGAAAATAGATCATGCCGATTACTTTTGAAATAGTAACCGACGAATGTGTTGAAAATAAATCATGCCGATTACCTTTGAAATAGTAACCGACGAATATGTTGAAAATAAAAATCTTACCGATTACTTTTGAAATAGTAACCAACGAATATGCTGAAAATAAAGTCTTGCCCATTACTTTTGAAATAGTAACCGACGAATATGTGCTGAAAATAAATCTTGCCGATTACTTTTGAAATAGTAACCGACGAATGTGCTGAAAATAAATCATGCCGATTACTTTTGAAATAGTAAGCGACGAATATGTGCTGAAAATAAATCTTGCCGATTACTTTTGAAATAGTAACCGACGAATGTGTGCTGAAAATAAATCTTGCCGATTACTTTTGAAATAGTAACCGACGAATGTGCTGAAAATAAATCATGCCGATTACTTTTGAAATAGTAAGCGACGAATATGTTGAAAATAAAAATCTTGTCGATTACTTTTAAAACAGTAACGGACAAATATGCTGAAAATAAAAATCTTGTCGATTACTTTTAAAACAGTAACGGACAAATATGCTGAAAATAAAAATCTTGCCGATTACTTTTGAAATAGTCACCGACGAATATGTTGAAAATAAAAATCTTGCCAATTACTTTTGAAATAGTAACTGACGAATGTGCTGAAAATAAAGTCTTGCCGATTACTTTTGAAATAGTAACCGACGAATATGTTGAAAATAAAAATCTTGTCGATTACTTTTAAAATAGTAACCGACAAATATGCTGAAAATAAAAATCTTGCCGATTACTTTTGAAATAGTAACCGACGAATGTGCAGAAAATAGATCATGCCGATTACTTTTGAAATAGTAACCAACGAATATGCTGAAAATAAAGTCTTGCCCATTACTTTTGAAATAGTAACCGACGAATGTGTGCTGAAAATAAATCTTGCCGATTACTTTTGAAATAGTAACCGACGAATGTGCAGAAATTAGATCATGCCGATT
Organism: Medicago lupulina; assembly: GCA_958299785.1. Classification (NCBI taxonomy): domain Eukaryota; kingdom Viridiplantae; phylum Streptophyta; class Magnoliopsida; order Fabales; family Fabaceae; genus Medicago; species Medicago lupulina. The sequence goes on along the minus strand of OY283141.1, from coordinate 38,970,685 downwards.
ACTTTTAAAATAGTAACCGACGAATGTGTTGAAAATAAAGTCTTGCCGATTACTTTTGAAATAGTAACCGACGAATGTGCTGAAAATAAATCGTGCCGATTACTTTTGAAATAGTCACCGACGAATATGCTGAAAATAAAAATCTTGCCAATTACTTTTGAAATATTAACCGACGAATGTGCTGAAAATAAAGTCTTGCTGATTACTTTTGAAATAATAACTGACGAATGTGCTGAAAATAAAGTCTTGCCGATTACTTTTGAAATAGTAACCGACGAATATGTTGAAAATAAAAATCTTGTCGATTACTTTTAAAATAGTAACCGACGAATGTGCAGAAAATAGATCATGCCGATTACTTTTGAAATAGTAACCGACGAATGTGTTGAAAATAAATCATGCCGATTACCTTTGAAATAGTAACCGACGAATATGTTGAAAATAAAAATCTTACCGATTACTTTTGAAATAGTAACCAACGAATATGCTGAAAATAAAGTCTTGCCCATTACTTTTAAAATAGTAACCGACAAATATGCTGAAAATAAAAATCTTGCCGATTACATTTGAAATAGTCACCGACGAATATGCTGAAAATAAAAATCTTGCCGATTACTTTTGAAATAGTAACCGACGAATGTGCTGAAAATAAATCATGCCGATTACTTTTGAAATAGTAAGCGACGAATATGTTGAAAATAAAAATCTTACCGATTACTTTTGAAATAGTAACCAACGAATATGCTGAAAATAAAGTCTTGCCGATTACTTTTGAAATAGTAACATACGAATATGTTGAAAATAAAAATCTTGTCGATTACTTTTAAAATAGTAACCGACAAATATGCTGAAAATAAAAATCTTGCCGATTACTTTTGAAATAGTCACCGACGAATATGTTGAAAATAAAAATCTTGCCAATTACTTTTGAAATAGTAACCGACGAATGTGCTGAAAATAAAGTCTTGCCGATTACTTTTGAAATAGTAACCGACGGATATGTTGAAAATAAAAATCTTGTCGATTACTTTTAAAATAGTAACCGACAAATATGCTGAAAATAAAAATCTTGCCGATTACTTTTGAAATAGTAACCGACGAATGTGCAGAAAATAGATCATGCCGATTACTTTTGAAATAGTAACCGACGAATGTGTTGAAAATAAATCATGCCGATTACCTTTGAAATAGTAACCGACGAATATGTTGAAAATAAAAATCTTACCGATTACTTTTGAAATAGTAACCAACGAATATGCTGAAAATAAAGTCTTGCCCATTACTTTTGAAATAGTAACCGACGAATATGTGCTGAAAATAAATCTTGCCGATTACTTTTGAAATAGTAACCGACGAATGTGCTGAAAATAAATCATGCCGATTACTTTTGAAATAGTAAGCGACGAATATGTGCTGAAAATAAATCTTGCCGATTACTTTTGAAATAGTAACCGACGAATGTGTGCTGAAAATAAATCTTGCCGATTACTTTTGAAATAGTAACCGACGAATGTGCTGAAAATAAATCATGCCGATTACTTTTGAAATAGTAAGCGACGAATATGTTGAAAATAAAAATCTTACCGATTACTTTTGAAATAGTAACCAACGAATATGCTGAAAATAAAGTCTTGCCGATTACTTTTGAAATAGTAACATACGAATATGTTGAAAATAAAAATCTTGTCGATTACTTTTAAAATAGTAACCGACAAATATGCTGAAAATAAAAATCTTGCCGATTACTTTTGAAATAGTCACCGACGAATATGTTGAAAATAAAAATCTTGCCAATTACTTTTGAAATAGTAACCGACGAATGTGCTGAAAATAAAGTCTTGCCGATTACTTTTGAAATAGTAACCGACGAATATGTTGAAAATAAAAATCTTGTCGATTACTTTTAAAATAGTAACCGACAAATATGCTGAAAATAAAAATCTTGCCGATTACTTTTGAAATAGTAACCGACGAATGTGCAGAAAATAGATCATGCCGATTACTTTTGAAATAGTAACCGACGAATGTGTTGAAAATAAATCATGCCGATTACCTTTGAAATAGTAACCGACGAATATGTTGAAAATAAAAATCTTACCGATTACTTTTGAAATAGTAACCAACGAATATGCTGAAAATAAAGTCTTGCCCATTACTTTTGAAATAGTAACCGACGAATATGTGCTGAAAATAAATCTTGCCGATTACTTTTGAAATAGTAACCGACGAATGTGCAGAAAATAGATCATGCCGATTACTTTTGAAATAGTAACCAACGAATATGCTGAAAATAAAGTCTTGCCCATTACTTTTGAAATAGTAACCGACGAATATGTTGAAAATAAAAATCTTGTCGATTACTTTTGAAATAGTAATCGACAAATATGCTGAAAATAAAAATCTTGCCGATTACCTTTGAAATAGTAACCGACGAATATGTTGAAAATAAAAATCTTAACGATTACTTTTGAAATAGTAACCGACGAATGTGCAGAAATTAGATCATGCCGATTACTTTTGAAATAGTAACCGACGAATGTGTTGAAAATAAATCATGCCGATTACCTTTGAAATTGTAACCGACGAATATGTTGAAAATAAAAATCTTACCGATTACTTTTAAAACAGTAACCGACAAATATGCTGAAAATAAAAATCTTGACAATTACTTTTGAAATAGTCACCGACGAATATGCTGAAAATAAAAATCTTGCCGATTACTTTTGAAATAGTAACCGACGAATATGTTGAAAATAAAAATCTTGTCGATTACTTTTAAAACAGTAACGGACAAATATGCTGAAAATAAAAATCTTGCCGATTACTTTTGAAATAGTCACCGACGAATATGTTGAAAATAAAAATCTTGCCAATTACTTTTGAAATAGTAACTGACGAATGTGCTGAAAATAAAGTCTTGCCGATTACTTTTGAAATAGTAACCGACGAATATGTTGAAAATAAAAATCTTGTCGATTACTTTTAAAATAGTAACCGACAAATATGCTGAAAATAAAAATCTTGCCGATTACTTTTGAAATAGTAACCGACGAATGTGCAGAAAATAGATCATGCCGATTACTTTTGAAATAGTAACCAACGAATATGCTGAAAATAAAGTCTTGCCCATTACTTTTGAAATAGTAACCGACGAATGTGTGCTGAAAATAAATCTTGCCGATTACTTTTGAAATAGTAACCGACGAATGTGCAGAAATTAGATCATGCCGATTACTTTTAAAATAGTAACCGACGAATGTGTTGAAAATAAAGTCTTGCCGATTACTTTTGAAATAGTAACCGACGAATGTGCTGAAAATAAATCGTGCCGATTACTTTTGAAATAGTCACCGACGAATATGCTGAAAATAAAAATCTTGCCAATTACTTTTGAAATATTAACCGACGAATGTGCTGAAAATAAAGTCTTGCTGATTACTTTTGAAATAATAACTGACGAATGTGCTGAAAATAAAGTCTTGCCGATTACTTTTGAAATAGTAACCGACGAATATGTTGAAAATAAAAATCTTGTCGATTACTTTTAAAATAGTAACCGACGAATGTGCAGAAAATAGATCATGCCGATTACTTTTGAAATAGTAACCGACGAATGTGTTGAAAATAAATCATGCCGATTACCTTTGAAATAGTAACCGACGAATATGTTGAAAATAAAAATCTTACCGATTACTTTTGAAATAGTAACCAACGAATATGCTGAAAATAAAGTCTTGCCCATTACTTTTGAAATAGTAACCGACGAATGTGTGCTGAAAATAAATCTTGCCGATTACTTTTGAAATAGTAACCGACGAATGTGCTGAAAATAAATCATGCCGATTACTTTTGAAATAGTAAGCGACGAATATGTTGAAAATAAAAATCTTACCGATTACTTTTGAAATAGTAACCAACGAATATGCTGAAAATAAAGTCTTGCCGATTACTTTTGAAATAGTAACATACGAATATGTTGAAAATAAAAATCTTGTCGATTACTTTTAAAATAGTAACCGACAAATATGCTGAAAATAAAAATCTTGCCGATTACTTTTGAAATAGTCACCGACGAATATGTTGAAAATAAAAATCTTGCCAATTACTTTTGAAATAGTAACCGACGAATGTGCTGAAAATAAAGTCTTGCCGATTACTTTTGAAATAGTAACCGACGGATATGTTGAAAATAAAAATCTTGTCGATTACTTTTAAAATAGTAACCGACAAATATGCTGAAAATAAAAATCTTGCCGATTACTTTTGAAATAGTAACCGACGAATGTGCAGAAAATAGATCATGCCGATTACTTTTGAAATAGTAACCGACGAATGTGTTGAAAATAAATCATGCCGATTACCTTTGAAATAGTAACCGACGAATATGTTGAAAATAAAAATCTTACCGATTACTTTTGAAATAGTAACCAACGAATATGCTGAAAATAAAGTCTTGCCCATTACTTTTGAAATAGTAACCGACGAATATGTGCTGAAAATAAATCTTGCCGATTACTTTTGAAATAGTAACCGACGAATGTGCTGAAAATAAATCATGCCGATTACTTTTGAAATAGTAAGCGACGAATATGTGCTGAAAATAAATCTTGCCGATTACTTTTGAAATAGTAACCGACGAATGTGTGCTGAAAATAAATCTTGCCGATTACTTTTGAAATAGTAACCGACGAATGTGCTGAAAATAAATCATGCCGATTACTTTTGAAATAGTAAGCGACGAATATGTTGAAAATAAAAATCTTACCGATTACTTTTGAAATAGTAACCAACGAATATGCTGAAAATAAAGTCTTGCCGATTACTTTTGAAATAGTAACATACGAATATGTTGAAAATAAAAATCTTGTCGATTACTTTTAAAATAGTAACCGACAAATATGCTGAAAATAAAAATCTTGCCGATTACTTTTGAAATAGTCACCGACGAATATGTTGAAAATAAAAATCTTGCCAATTACTTTTGAAATAGTAACCGACGAATGTGCTGAAAATAAAGTCTTGCCGATTACTTTTGAAATAGTAACCGACGAATATGTTGAAAATAAAAATCTTGTCGATTACTTTTAAAATAGTAACCGACAAATATGCTGAAAATAAAAATCTTGCCGATTACTTTTGAAATAGTAACCGACGAATGTGCAGAAAATAGATCATGCCGATTACTTTTGAAATAGTAACCGACGAATGTGTTGAAAATAAATCATGCCGATTACCTTTGAAATAGTAACCGACGAATATGTTGAAAATAAAAATCTTACCGATTACTTTTGAAATAGTAACCAACGAATATGCTGAAAATAAAGTCTTGCCCATTACTTTTGAAATAGTAACCGACGAATATGTGCTGAAAATAAATCTTGCCGATTACTTTTGAAATAGTAACCGACGAATGTGCTGAAAATAAATCATGCCGATTACTTTTGAAATAGTAAGCGACGAATATGTTGAAAATAAAAATCTTACCGATTACTTTTGAAATAGTAACCAACGAATATGCTGAAAATAAAGTCTTGCCGATTACTTTTGAAATATTAACCGACGAATATGTTGAAAATAAAAATATTGTCGATTACTTTTAAAATAGTAACCGACAAATATGCTGAAAATAATAATCTTGCCGATTACTTTTGAAATAGTCACCGACGAATATGCTGAAAATAAAAATCTTGTCGATTACTTTTGAAATAGTTACCGACGAATGTGCTGAAAATAAATCATGCTGATTAGTTTTGAAATAGTAAGCGACGAATATGTTGGAAATAAAAATCTTACCAATTACTTTAAAAAAGTAACCAATGAATGTGCTGAAAATAAAGTCTTGCCGATTACTTTTGAAATAGTAACCGACGAATATGTTGAAAATAAAAATCTTGTCGATTACTTTTAAAATAGTAACCGAAAAATATGCTGAAAATAAAAATCTTGCCGATTACTTTTCAAATAGTAACCGACGAATGTGCAGAAAATAGATCATGCCGATTAGTTTTGAAATAGTAACCGACGAATGTGTTGAAAATAAATCATGCCGATTATCTTTGAAATAGTAACCGACGAATATGTTGAAAATAAAAATCTTACCGATTACTTTTAAAACAGTAACCGACAAATATGCTGAAAATAAAAATCTTGCCGATTACTTTTGAAATAGTAACCGACGAATGTGCAGAAAATAGATCATGCCGATTACTTTTGAAATAGTAACCGACGAATGTGTTGAAAATAAATAATGCCGATTACCTTTGAAATAGTAACCGACGAATATGTTGAAAATAAAAATCTTACCGATTACTTTTGAAATAGTAACCAACGAATATGCTGAAAATAAAGTCTTGCCCATTACTTTTGAAATAGTAACCGACGAATATGTGCTGAAAATAAATCTTGCCGATTACTTTTGAAATAGTAACCGACGAATGTGCTGAAAATAAATCATGCCGATTACTTTTGAAATAGTAAGCGACGAATATGTTGAAAATAAAAATCTTACCGATTACTTTTGAAATAGTAACCAACGAATATGCTGAAAATAAAGTCTTGCCGATTACTTTTGAAATATTAACCGACGAATATGTTGAAAATAAAAATCTTGTCGATTACTTTTAAAATAGTAACCGACAAATATGCTGAAAATAATAATCTTGCCGATTACTTTTGAAATAGTCACCGACGAATATGCTGAAAATAAAAATCTTGTTGATTACTTTTGAAATAGTTACCGACGAATGTGTTGAAAATAAATCATGCTGATTACTGTTGAAATAGTAAGCGACGAATATGTAGGAAATAAAAATCTTACCGATTACTTTTAAAAAAGTAACCAATGATTGTGCTGAAAATAAAGTCTTGCCGATTACATTTGAAATAGTAACCGACGAATATATTGAAAATAAAAATCTTGCCGAATACTTTTGAAATAGTAACCGACGAATGTGCTGAAAATAAAAATCTTGCCGATTACCTTTGAAATAGTAACCGATGAACATGCTGAAAATAAAAATCTTGCCGATTACTTTTGAAATAGTAACCGACGAATGTGCGGAAAATAGATCATGCCGATTACTTTTGAAATAGTAATCGACGAATGTATTGAAAATAAATCATGTCGATTACCTTTGAAATAGTAACCGACGAATATGCTGAAAATAAATCATGTCGATTACTTTTGAAAAAGTAACCGACGAATATGTGCTGAAAATAAATCTTGCCGATTACCTTTGAAATAGTAACCGACGAATGTGCTGAAAATAAATCATGCCGATTACTTTTGAAATACTAACCGACGAATGTGCTGAAAATAAATCATGCCGATTACTATTGAAATAGTAACCGACAAATATGCTGAAAATAAAAATCTTGCCGATTACTTTTGAAATAGCAACCGACGAATGTGCAGAAAATAGATCATGCCGATTACTTTTGAAATAGTAACCGACGAATGTGCTGAAAATAAATCATGTCGATTACTTTTGAAATAGTCACCGACGAATATGATGAAAATAAAAATCTTGACGATTACTTTTGAAATAGTAACCGACAAATGTGCAGAAATTAGATCATGCCGATTACTTTTAAAATAGTAACCGACGAATGTGTTGAAAATAAAGTCTTGCCGATTACTTTTGAAATAGTAACCGACGAATGTGCTGAAAATAAACCATACCGATTACTTTTGAAATAGTAACCGACAAATGTGCTTAAAAAAAAAGTCTTGCCGATTACTTTTGAAATAGTAACCGACGAATGTGCTGAAAATAAATCGTGCCGATTACTTTTGAAATAGTCATCGACGAATATGCTGAAAATAAAAATCTTGCCAATTACTTTTGAAATATTAACCGACGAATGTGCTGAAAATAAAGTCTTGCTGATTACTTTTGAAATAATAACTGACGAATGTGCTGAAAATAAAGTCTTGCCGATTACTTTTGAAATAGTAACCGACGAATGTGCTGAAAATAAAAATCTTGCCGCTTACTTTTGAAATAGTAACCGACGAATGTGCTGAAAATAAATCCTGTCGATTACCTTTGAAATAGTAACCGACGAATATGCTGAAAATAAAAATCTTGCCGATTACTTTTGAAATAGTAACCGACGAATGTGCAGAAATTAGATCATGCCGATTACTTTTGAAATAGTAACCGACGAATGTGTTGAAAATAAAGTCTTGCCGATTACTTTTGAAATAGTAACCGACGAATGTGCTGAAAATAAATCATGCCGATTACTTTTAAAATAGTAACCGACAAATGTGCTGAAAATAAAAGTCTTGCCGATTACTTTTGAAATAGTAACCGACGAATGTGCTGAAAATAAATCGTGTCGATTACTTTTGAAATAGTCACCGACGAATATGCTGAAAATAAAAATCTTGCCAATTACTTTTGAAATATTAACCGACGAATGTGCTGAAAATAAAGTCTTGCTGATTACTTTTGAAATAATAACTGACGAATGTGCTGAAAATAAAGTCTTGCCGATTACTTTTGAAATAGTTAGCGACGAATGTGCTGAAAATAAAAATCTTGCCGCTTACTTTTGAAATAGTAACCGACGAATGTGCTGAAAATAAATCATGTCGATTACCTTTGAAATAGTAACCGACGAATATGCTGAAAATAAAAATCTTGCCGATTACTTTTGAAATAGTAACCGACGAATGTGTAGAAATTAGATCATGCCGATTACTTTTGAAATAGTAACCGACGAATGTGTTGAAAATAAAGTCTTGCCGATTACTTTTGAAATAGTAACCGACGAATGTGCTGAAAATAAATCATGCCGATTACTTTTGAAATAGTAACCGACAAATGTGCTGAAAATAAAAGTCTTGCCGATTACTTTTGAAATAGTAACCGACGAATGTGCTGAAAATAAATCGTGCCGATTACTTTTGAAATACTAACCGACGAATGTGCTGAAAATAAATCATGCCGATTACTATTGAAATAGTAACCGACAAATATGCTGAAAATAAAAATCTTGCCGATTACTTTTGAAATAGCAACCGACGAATGTGCAGAAAATAGATCATGCCGATTACTTTTGAAATAGTAACCGACGAATGTGCTGAAAATAAAGTCTTGCCCATTACTTTTGAAATAGTAACCGACGAATATGTGCTGAAAATAAATCTTGCCGATTACTTTTGAAATAGTAACCGACGAATGTGCTGAAAATAAATCATGCCGATTACTTTTGAAATAGTAAGCGACGAATATGTTGAAAATAAAAATCTTACCGATTACTTTTGAAATAGTAACCAACGAATATGCTGAAAATAAAGTCTTGCCGATTACTTTTGAAATATTAACCGACGAATATGTTGAAAATAAAAATCTTGTCGATTACTTTTAAAATAGTAACCGACAAATATGCTGAAAATAATAATCTTGCCGATTACTTTTGAAATAGTCACCGACGAATATGCTGAAAATAAAAATCTTGTTGATTACTTTTGAAATAGTTACCGACGAATGTGTTGAAAATAAATCATGCTGATTACTGTTGAAATAGTAAGCGACGAATATGTAGGAAATAAAAATCTTACCGATTACTTTTAAAAAAGTAACCAATGATTGTGCTGAAAATAAAGTCTTGCCGATTACATTTGAAATAGTAACCGACGAATATATTGAAAATAAAAATCTTGCCGAATACTTTTGAAATAGTAACCGACGAATGTGCTGAAAATAAAAATCTTGCCGATTACCTTTGAAATAGTAACCGATGAACATGCTGAAAATAAAAATCTTGCCGATTACTTTTGAAATAGTAACCGACGAATGTGCGGAAAATAGATCATGCCGATTACTTTTGAAATAGTAATCGACGAATGTATTGAAAATAAATCATGTCGATTACCTTTGAAATAGTAACCGACGAATATGCTGAAAATAAATCATGTCGATTACTTTTGAAAAAGTAACCGACGAATATGTGCTGAAAATAAATCTTGCCGATTACCTTTGAAATAGTAACCGACGAATGTGCTGAAAATAAATCATGCCGATTACTTTTGAAATACTAACCGACGAATGTGCTGAAAATAAATCATGCCGATTACTATTGAAATAGTAACCGACAAATATGCTGAAAATAAAAATCTTGCCGATTACTTTTGAAATAGCAACCGACGAATGTGCAGAAAATAGATCATGCCGATTACTTTTGAAATAGTAACCGACGAATGTGCTGAAAATAAATCATGCTGATTACTTTTGAAATAGTAAGCGACGAATATGTTGGAAATAAAAATCTTACCGATTAATTTTAAAAAAGTAACCAATGAATGTGCTGAAAATAATGTCTTGCCGATTACTTTTGAAATAGTAACATACGAATATGTGCTGAAAATAAATCTTGCCGATTACTTTTGAAATAGTAACCGACGAATGTGTGCTGAAAATAAATCTTGCCGATTACTTTTGAAATAGTAACCGACGAATGTGCTGAAAATAAATCATGCCGATTACTTTTGAAATAGTAAGCGACGAATATGTTGAAAATAAAAATCTTACCGATTACTTTTGAAATAGTAACCAACGAATATGCTGAAAATAAAGTCTTGCCGATTACTTTTGAAATAGTAACATACGAATATGTTGAAAATAAAAATCTTGTCGATTACTTTTAAAATAGTAACCGACAAATATGCTGAAAATAAAAATCTTGCCGATTACTTTTGAAATAGTCACCGACGAATATGTTGAAAATAAAAATCTTGCCAATTACTTTTGAAATAGTAACCGACGAATGTGCTGAAAATAAAGTCTTGCCGATTACTTTTGAAATAGTAACCGACGAATATGTTGAAAATAAAAATCTTGTCGATTACTTTTAAAATAGTAACCGACAAATATGCTGAAAATAAAAATCTTGCCGATTACTTTTGAAATAGTAACCGACGAATGTGCAGAAAATAGATCATGCCGATTACTTTTGAAATAGTAACCGACGAATGTGTTGAAAATAAATCATGCCGATTACCTTTGAAATAGTAACCGACGAATATGTTGAAAATAAAAATCTTACCGATTACTTTTGAAATAGTAACCAACGAATATGCTGAAAATAAAGTCTTGCCCATTACTTTTGAAATAGTAACCGACGAATATGTGCTGAAAATAAATCTTGCCGATTACTTTTGAAATAGTAACCGACGAATGTGCTGAAAATAAATCATGCCGATTACTTTTGAAATAGTAAGCGACGAATATGTTGAAAATAAAAATCTTACCGATTACTTTTGAAATAGTAACCCACGAATATGCTGAAAATAAAGTCTTGCCGATTACTTTTGAAATATTAACCGACGAATATGTTGAAAATAAAAATATTGTCGATTACTTTTAAAATAGTAACCGACAAATATGCTGAAAATAATAATCTTGCCGATTACTTTTGAAATAGTCACCGACGAATATGCTGAAAATAAAAATCTTGTCGATTACTTTTGAAATAGTTACCGACGAATGTGCTGAAAATAAATCATGCTGATTAGTTTTGAAATAGTAAGCGACGAATATGTTGGAAATAAAAATCTTACCAATTACTTTAAAAAAGTAACCAATGAATGTGCTGAAAATAAAGTCTTGCCGATTACTTTTGAAATAGTAACCGACGAATATGTTGAAAATAAAAATCTTGTCGATTACTTTTAAAATAGTAACCGAAAAATATGCTGAAAATAAAAATCTTGCCGATTACTTTTCAAATAGTAACCGACGAATGTGCAGAAAATAGATCATGCCGATTAGTTTTGAAATAGTAACCGACGAATGTGTTGAAAATAAATCATGCCGATTATCTTTGAAATAGTAACCGACGAATATGTTGAAAATAAAAATCTTACCGATTACTTTTAAAACAGTAACCGACAAATATGCTGAAAATAAAAATCTTGCCGATTACTTTTGAAATAGTAACCGACGAATGTGCAGAAAATAGATCATGCCGATTACTTTTGAAATAGTAACCGACGAATGTGTTGAAAATAAATAATGCCGATTACCTTTGAAATAGTAACCGACGAATATGTTGAAAATAAAAATCTTACCGATTACTTTTGAAATAGTAACCAACGAATATGCTGAAAATAAAGTCTTGCCCATTACTTTTGAAATAGTAACCGACGAATATGTGCTGAAAATAAATCTTGCCGATTACTTTTGAAATAGTAACCGACGAATGTGCTGAAAATAAATCATGCCGATTACTTTTGAAATAGTAAGCGACGAATATGTTGAAAATAAAAATCTTACCGATTACTTTTGAAATAGTAACCAACGAATATGCTGAAAATAAAGTCTTGCCGATTACTTTTGAAATATTAACCGACGAATATGTTGAAAATAAAAATCTTGTCGATTACTTTTAAAATAGTAACCGACAAATATGCTGAAAATAATAATCTTGCCGATTACTTTTGAAATAGTCACCGACGAATATGCTGAAAATAAAAATCTTGTTGATTACTTTTGAAATAGTTACCGACGAATGTGTTGAAAATAAATCATGCTGATTACTGTTGAAATAGTAAGCGACGAATATGTAGGAAATAAAAATCTTACCGATTACTTTTAAAAAAGTAACCAATGATTGTGCTGAAAATAAAGTCTTGCCGATTACATTTGAAATAGTAACCGACGAATATATTGAAAATAAAAATCTTGCCGAATACTTTTGAAATAGTAACCGACGAATGTGCTGAAAATAAAAATCTTGCCGATTACCTTTGAAATAGTAACCGATGAACATGCTGAAAATAAAAATCTTGCCGATTACTTTTGAAATAGTAACCGACGAATGTGCGGAAAATAGATCATGCCGATTACTTTTGAAATAGTAATCGACGAATGTATTGAAAATAAATCATGTCGATTACCTTTGAAATAGTAACCGACGAATATGCTGAAAATAAATCATGTCGATTACTTTTGAAAAAGTAACCGACGAATATGTGCTGAAAATAAATCTTGCCGATTACCTTTGAAATAGTAACCGACGAATGTGCTGAAAATAAATCATGCCGATTACTTTTGAAATACTAACCGACGAATGTGCTGAAAATAAATCATGCCGATTACTATTGAAATAGTAACCGACAAATATGCTGAAAATAAAAATCTTGCCGATTACTTTTGAAATAGCAACCGACGAATGTGCAGAAAATAGATCATGCCGATTACTTTTGAAATAGTAACCGACGAATGTGCTGAAAATAAATCATGTCGATTACTTTTGAAATAGTCACCGACGAATATGATGAAAATAAAAATCTTGACGATTACTTTTGAAATAGTAACCGACAAATGTGCAGAAATTAGATCATGCCGATTACTTTTAAAATAGTAACCGACGAATGTGTTGAAAATAAAGTCTTGCCGATTACTTTTGAAATAGTAACCGACGAATGTGCTGAAAATAAACCATACCGATTACTTTTGAAATAGTAACCGACAAATGTGCTTAAAAAAAAAGTCTTGCCGATTACTTTTGAAATAGTAACCGACGAATGTGCTGAAAATAAATCGTGCCGATTACTTTTGAAATAGTCATCGACGAATATGCTGAAAATAAAAATCTTGCCAATTACTTTTGAAATATTAACCGACGAATGTGCTGAAAATAAAGTCTTGCTGATTACTTTTGAAATAATAACTGACGAATGTGCTGAAAATAAAGTCTTGCCGATTACTTTTGAAATAGTAACCGACGAATGTGCTGAAAATAAAAATCTTGCCGCTTACTTTTGAAATAGTAACCGACGAATGTGCTGAAAATAAATCCTGTCGATTACCTTTGAAATAGTAACCGACGAATATGCTGAAAATAAAAATCTTGCCGATTACTTTTGAAATAGTAACCGACGAATGTGCAGAAATTAGATCATGCCGATTACTTTTGAAATAGTAACCGACGAATGTGTTGAAAATAAAGTCTTGCCGATTACTTTTGAAATAGTAACCGACGAATGTGCTGAAAATAAATCATGCCGATTACTTTTAAAATAGTAACCGACAAATGTGCTGAAAATAAAAGTCTTGCCGATTACTTTTGAAATAGTAACCGACGAATGTGCTGAAAATAAATCGTGTCGATTACTTTTGAAATAGTCACCGACGAATATGCTGAAAATAAAAATCTTGCCAATTACTTTTGAAATATTAACCGACGAATGTGCTGAAAATAAAGTCTTGCTGATTACTTTTGAAATAATAACTGACGAATGTGCTGAAAATAAAGTCTTGCCGATTACTTTTGAAATAGTTAGCGACGAATGTGCTGAAAATAAAAATCTTGCCGCTTACTTTTGAAATAGTAACCGACGAATGTGCTGAAAATAAATCATGTCGATTACCTTTGAAATAGTAACCGACGAATATGCTGAAAATAAAAATCTTGCCGATTACTTTTGAAATAGTAACCGACGAATGTGTAGAAATTAGATCATGCCGATTACTTTTGAAATAGTAACCGACGAATGTGTTGAAAATAAAGTCTTGCCGATTACTTTTGAAATAGTAACCGACGAATGTGCTGAAAATAAATCATGCCGATTACTTTTGAAATAGTAACCGACAAATGTGCTGAAAATAAAAGTCTTGCCGATTACTTTTGAAATAGTAACCGACGAATGTGCTGAAAATAAATCGTGCCGATTACTTTTGAAATACTAACCGACGAATGTGCTGAAAATAAATCATGCCGATTACTATTGAAATAGTAACCGACAAATATGCTGAAAATAAAAATCTTGCCGATTACTTTTGAAATAGCAACCGACGAATGTGCAGAAAATAGATCATGCCGATTACTTTTGAAATAGTAACCGACGAATGTGCTGAAAATAAAGTCTTGCCCATTACTTTTGAAATAGTAACCGACGAATATGTGCTGAAAATAAATCTTGCCGATTACTTTTGAAATAGTAACCGACGAATGTGCTGAAAATAAATCATGCCGATTACTTTTGAAATAGTAAGCGACGAATATGTTGAAAATAAAAATCTTACCGATTACTTTTGAAATAGTAACCAACGAATATGCTGAAAATAAAGTCTTGCCGATTACTTTTGAAATATTAACCGACGAATATGTTGAAAATAAAAATCTTGTCGATTACTTTTAAAATAGTAACCGACAAATATGCTGAAAATAATAATCTTGCCGATTACTTTTGAAATAGTCACCGACGAATATGCTGAAAATAAAAATCTTGTTGATTACTTTTGAAATAGTTACCGACGAATGTGTTGAAAATAAATCATGCTGATTACTGTTGAAATAGTAAGCGACGAATATGTAGGAAATAAAAATCTTACCGATTACTTTTAAAAAAGTAACCAATGATTGTGCTGAAAATAAAGTCTTGCCGATTACATTTGAAATAGTAACCGACGAATATATTGAAAATAAAAATCTTGCCGAATACTTTTGAAATAGTAACCGACGAATGTGCTGAAAATAAAAATCTTGCCGATTACCTTTGAAATAGTAACCGATGAACATGCTGAAAATAAAAATCTTGCCGATTACTTTTGAAATAGTAACCGACGAATGTGCGGAAAATAGATCATGCCGATTACTTTTGAAATAGTAATCGACGAATGTATTGAAAATAAATCATGTCGATTACCTTTGAAATAGTAACCGACGAATATGCTGAAAATAAATCATGTCGATTACTTTTGAAAAAGTAACCGACGAATATGTGCTGAAAATAAATCTTGCCGATTACCTTTGAAATAGTAACCGACGAATGTGCTGAAAATAAATCATGCCGATTACTTTTGAAATACTAACCGACGAATGTGCTGAAAATAAATCATGCCGATTACTATTGAAATAGTAACCGACAAATATGCTGAAAATAAAAATCTTGCCGATTACTTTTGAAATAGCAACCGACGAATGTGCAGAAAATAGATCATGCCGATTACTTTTGAAATAGTAACCGACGAATGTGCTGAAAATAAATCATGTCGATTACTTTTGAAATAGTCACCGACGAATATGATGAAAATAAAAATCTTGACGATTACTTTTGAAATAGTAACCGACAAATGTGCAGAAATTAGATCATGCCGATTACTTTTAAAATAGTAACCGACGAATGTGTTGAAAATAAAGTCTTGCCGATTACTTTTGAAATAGTAACCGACGAATGTGCTGAAAATAAACCATACCGATTACTTTTGAAATAGTAACCGACAAATGTGCTTAAAAAAAAAGTCTTGCCGAATACTTTTGAAATAGTAACCGACGAATGTGCTGAAAATAAAAATCTTGCCGATTACCTTTGAAATAGTAACCGATGAACATGCTGAAAATAAAAATCTTGCCGATTACTTTTGAAATAGTAACCGACGAATGTGCTGAAAATAAATCGTGCCGATTACTTTTGAAATAGTCATCGACGAATATGCTGAAAATAAAAATCTTGCCAATTACTTTTGAAATATTAACCGACGAATGTGCTGAAAATAAAGTCTTGCTGATTACTTTTGAAATAATAACTGACGAATGTGCTGAAAATAAAGTCTTGCCGATTACTTTTGAAATAGTAACCGACGAATGTGCTGAAAATAAAAATCTTGCCGCTTACTTTTGAAATAGTAACCGACGAATGTGCTGAAAATAAATCCTGTCGATTACCTTTGAAATAGTAACCGACGAATATGCTGAAAATAAAAATCTTGCCGATTACTTTTGAAATAGTAACCGACGAATGTGCAGAAATTAGATCATGCCGATTACTTTTGAAATAGTAACCGACGAATGTGTTGAAAATAAAGTCTTGCCGATTACTTTTGAAATAGTAACCGACGAATGTGCTGAAAATAAATCATGCCGATTACTTTTAAAATAGTAACCGACAAATGTGCTGAAAATAAAAGTCTTGCCGATTACTTTTGAAATAGTAACCGACGAATGTGCTGAAAATAAATCGTGTCGATTACTTTTGAAATAGTCACCGACGAATATGCTGAAAATAAAAATCTTGCCAATTACTTTTGAAATATTAACCGACGAATGTGCTGAAAATAAAGTCTTGCTGATTACTTTTGAAATAATAACTGACGAATGTGCTGAAAATAAAGTCTTGCCGATTACTTTTGAAATAGTTAGCGACGAATGTGCTGAAAATAAAAATCTTGCCGCTTACTTTTGAAATAGTAACCGACGAATGTGCTGAAAATAAATCATGTCGATTACCTTTGAAATAGTAACCGACGAATATGCTGAAAATAAAAATCTTGCCGATTACTTTTGAAATAGTAACCGACGAATGTGTAGAAATTAGATCATGCCGATTACTTTTGAAATAGTAACCGACGAATGTGTTGAAAATAAAGTCTTGCCGATTACTTTTGAAATAGTAACCGACGAATGTGCTGAAAATAAATCATGCCGATTACTTTTGAAATAGTAACCGACAAATGTGCTGAAAATAAAAGTCTTGCCGATTACTTTTGAAATAGTAACCGACGAATGTGCTGAAAATAAATCGTGCCGATTACTTTTGAAATAGTCATCGACGAATATGCTGAAAATAAAAATCTTGCCAATTACTTTTGAAATATTAACCGACGAATGTGCTGAAAATAAATCTTGCCGATTACTTTTGAAATAGTAACCGACGAATGTGCTGAAAATAAATCATGCCGATTACTTTTGAAATAGTAAGCGACGAATATGTTGAAAATAAAAATCTTACCGATTACTTTTGAAATAGTAACCAACGAATATGCTGAAAAAAAGTCTTGCCGATTACTTTTGAAATATTAACCGACGAATATGTTGAAAATAAAAATCTTGTCGATTACTTTTAAAACAGTAACCGACAAATATGCTGAAAATAATAATCTTGCCGATTACTTTTGAAATAGTCACCGACGAATATGCTGAAAATAAAAATCTTGTCGATTACTTTTGAAATAGTTACCGACGAATGTGCTGAAAATAAATCATGCTGATTAGTTTTGAAATAGTAAGCGACGAATATGTTGGAAATAAAAATCTTACCAATTACTTTAAAAAAGTAACCAATGAATGTGCTGAAAATAAAGTCTTGCCGATTACTTTTGAAATAGTAACCGACGAATATGTTGAAAATAAAAATCTTGTCGATTACATTTAAAATAGTAACCGACAAATATGCTGAAAATAAAAATCTTGCCGATTACTTTTGAAATAGTAACCGACGAATATGCAGAAAATAGATCATGCCGATTACTTTTGAAATAGTAACCGACGAATGTGTTGAAAATAAATCATGCCGATTACCTTTGAAATAGTAACCGACGAATATGTTAAAAATAAAAATCTTACCGATTACTTTTGAAATAGTAACCAACGAATATGCTGAAAATAAAGTCTTGCCGATTACTTTTGAAATAGTAACCGACGAATATGTTGAAAATAAAAATCTTGTTGATTACTTTTAAAACAGTAACCGACAAATATGCTGAAAATAAAAATCTTGCCGATTACTTTTGAAATAGTCACCGACGAATATGTTGAAAATAAAAATCTGGCCAATTACTTTTGAAATAGTAACCGACGAATGTGTTGAAAATAAAGTCTTGCCGATTACTTTTGAAATAGTAACCGACGAATGTGCTGAAAATAAATCGTGCCGAGTACTTTTGAAATAGTCATCGACGAATATGCTGAAAATAAAAATCTTGCCAATTACTTTTGAAATATTAACCGACGAATGTGCTGAAAATAAATCTTGCCGATTACTTTTGAAATAGTAACCGACGAATGTGCTGAAAATAAATCCTGTCGATTACCTTTGAAATAGTAACCGACGAATATGCTGAAAATAAAAATCTTGCCGATTACTTTTGAAATAGTAACCGACGAATGTGTAGAAATTAGATCATGCCGATTACTTTTGAAATAGTAACCGACGAATGTGTTGAAAATAAAGTCTTGCCGATTACTTTTGAAATAGTAACCGACGAATGTGCTGAAAATAAATCATGCCGATTACTTTTGAAATAGTAACCGACAAATGTGCTGAAAATAAAAGTCTTGCCGATTACTTTTGAAATAGTAACCGACGAATGTGCTGAAAATAAATCGTGCCGATTACTTTTGAAATAGTCATCGACGAATATGCTGAAAATAAAAATCTTGCCAATTACTTTTGAAATATTAACCGACGAATGTGCTGAAAATAAATCTTGCCGATTACTTTTGAAATAGTAACCGACGAATGTGCTGAAAATAAATCATGCCGATTACTTTTGAAATAGTAACCGACGAATGTGTTGAAAATAAAGTCTTGCCGATTACTTTTGAAATAGTAACCGACGAATGTGCTGAAAATAAATCATGCCGATTACTTTTGAAATAGTAACCGACAAATGTGCTGAAAATAAAAGTCTTGCCGATTACTTTTGAAATAGTAACCAACGAATATGCTGAAAAAAAGTCTTGCCGATTACTTTTGAAATATTAACCGACGAATATGTTGAAAATAAAAATCTTGTCGATTACTTTTAAAACAGTAACCGACAAATATGCTGAAAATAATAATCTTGAAATAGTCACCGACGAATATGCTGAAAATAAAAATCTTGTCGATTACTTTTGAAATAGTTACCGACGAATGTGCTGAAAATAAATCATGCTGATTAGTTTTGAAATAGTAAGCGACGAATATGTTGGAAATAAAAATCTTACCAATTACTTTAAAAAAGTAACCAATGAATGTGCTGAAAATAAAGTCTTGCCGATTACTTTTGAAATAGTAACCGACGAATATGTTGAAAATAAAAATCTTGTCGATTACATTTAAAATAGTAACCGACAAATATGCTGAAAATAAAAATCTTGCCGATTACTTTTGAAATAGTAACCGACGAATATGCAGAAAATAGATCATGCCGATTACTTTTGAAATAGTAACCGACGAATGTGTTGAAAATAAATCATGCCGATTACCTTTGAAATAGTAACCGACGAATATGTTAAAAATAAAAATCTTACCGATTACTTTTGAAATAGTAACCAACGAATATGCTGAAAATAAAGTCTTGCCGATTACTTTTGAAATAGTAACCGACGAATATGTTGAAAATAAAAATCTTGTTGATTACTTTTAAAACAGTAACCGACAAATATGCTGAAAATAAAAATCTTGCCGATTACTTTTGAAATAGTCACCGACGAATATGTTGAAAATAAAAATCTGGCCAATTACTTTTGAAATAGTAACCGACGAATGTGTTGAAAATAAAGTCTTGCCGATTACTTTTGAAATAGTAACCGACGAATGTGCTGAAAATAAATCGTGCCGATTACTTTTGAAATAGTCATCGACGAATATGCTGAAAATAAAAATCTTGCCAATTACTTTTGAAATATTAACCGACGAATGTGCTGAAAATAAATCTTGCCGATTACTTTTGAAATAGTAACCGACGAATGTGCTGAAAATAAATCATGCCGATTACTTTTGAAATAGTAAGCGACGAATATGTTGAAAATAAAAATCTTACCGATTACTTTTGAAATAGTAACCAACGAATATGCTGAAAAAAAGTCTTGCCGATTACTTTTGAAATATTAACCGACGAATATGTTGAAAATAAAAATCTTGTCGATTACTTTTAAAACAGTAACCGACAAATATGCTGAAAATAATAATCTTGCCGATTACTTTTGAAATAGTCACCGACGAATATGCTGAAAATAAAAATCTTGTCGATTACTTTTGAAATAGTTACCGACGAATGTGCTGAAAATAAATCATGCTGATTAGTTTTGAAATAGTAAGCGACGAATATGTTGGAAATAAAAATCTTACCAATTACTTTAAAAAAGTAACCAATGAATGTGCTGAAAATAAAGTCTTGCCGATTACTTTTGAAATAGTAACCGACGAATATGTTGAAAATAAAAATCTTGTCGATTACATTTAAAATAGTAACCGACAAATATGCTGAAAATAAAAATCTTGCTGATTACTTTTGAAATAGTAACCGACGAATATGCAGAAAATAGATCATGCCGATTACTTTTGAAATAGTAACCGACGAATGTGTTGAAAATAAATCATGCCGATTACCTTTGAAATAGTAACCGACGAATATGTTAAAAATAAAAATCTTACCGATTACTTTTGAAATAGTAACCAACGAATATGCTGAAAATAAAGTCTTGCCGATTACTTTTGAAATAGTAACCGACGAATATGTTGAAAATAAAAATCTTGTTGATTACTTTTAAAACAGTAACCGACAAATATGCTGAAAATAAAAATCTTGCCGATTACTTTTGAAATAGTCACCGACGAATATGTTGAAAATAAAAATCTGGCCAATTACTTTTGAAATAGTAACCGACGAATGTGTTGAAAATAAAGTCTTGTCGATTACTTTTGAAATAGTAACCGACGAATATGTTGAAAATAAAAATCTTGTCGATTACTTTTAAAATAGTAACCGAAAAATATGCTGAAAATAAAAATCTTGCCGATTACTTTTCAAATAGTAACCGACGAATGTGCAGAAAATAGATCATGCCGATTAGTTTTGAAATAGTAACCGACGAATATGCTGAAAATAAAAATCTTGCCGATTACTTTTGAAATAGTAACCGACGAATGTGCAGAAATTAGATCATGCCGATTACTTTTGAAATAGTAACCGACGAATGTGTTGAAAATAAAGTCTTGCCGATTACTTTTGAAATAGTAAGCGACGAATGTGCTGAAAATAAAAATCCTGCCGCTTACTTTTGAAATAGTAACCGACGAATGTGCTGAAAATAAATCCTGTCGATTACCTTTGAAATAGTAACCGACGAATATGCTGAAAATAAAAATCTTGCCGATTACTTTTGAAATAGTAACCGACGAATGTGTAGAAATTAGATCATGCCGATTACTTTTGAAATAGTAACCGACGAATGTGTTGAAAATAAAGTCTTGCCGATTACTTTTGAAATAGTAACCTACGAATGTGCTGAAAATAAATCATGCCGATTACTTTTGAAATAGTAACCGACAAATGTGCTGAAAATAAAAGTCTTGCCGATTACTTTTGAAATAGTAACCGATGAATGTGCTGAAAATAAATCGTGCCGATTACTTTTGAAATAGTCATCGACGAATATGCTGAAAATAAAAATCTTGCCAATTAATTTTGAAATATTAACCGACGAATGTGCTGAAAATAAATCTTGCCGATTACTTTTGAAATAGTAACCGACGAATGTGCTGAAAATAAATCATGCCGATTACTTTTGAAATAGTAAGCGACGAATATGTTGAAAATAAAAATCTTACCGATTACTTTTGAAATAGTAACCAACGAATATGCTGAAAATAAAGTCTTGCCGATTACTTTTGAAATATTAACCGACGAATATGTTGAAGATAAAAATCTTGTCGATTACTTTTAAAACAGTAACCGACAAATATGCTGAAAATAATAATCTTGCCGATTACTTTTGAAATAGTCACCGACGAATATGCTGAAAATAAAAATCTTGTCGATTACTTTTGAAATAGTTACCGACGAATGTGCTGAAAATAAACCATGCTGATTAGTTTTGAAATAGTAAGCGACGAATATGTTGGAAATAAAAATCTTACCAATTACTTTAAAAAAGTAACCAATGAATGTGCTGAAAATAAAGTCTTGCCGATTACTTTTGAAATAGTAACCGACGAATATGTTGAAAATAAAAATCTTGTCGATTACATTTAAAATAGTAACCGACAAATATGCTGAAAATAAAAATCTTGCCGATTACTTTTGAAATAGTAACCGACGAATATGCAGAAAATAGATCATGCCGATTACTTTTGAAATAGTAACCGACGAATGTGTTGAAAATAAATCATGCCGATTACCTTTGAAATAGTAACCGACGAATATGTTAAAAATAAAAATCTTACCGATTACTTTTGAAATAGTAACCAACGAATATGCTGAAAATAAAGTCTTGCCGATTACTTTTGAAATAGTAACCGACGAATATGTTGAAAATAAAAATCTTGTCGATTACTTTTAAAACAGTAACCGACAAATATGCTGAAAATAAAAATCTTGCCGATTACTTTTGAAATAGTCACCGACGAATATGTTGAAAATAAAAATCTGGCCAATTACTTTTGAAATAGTAACCGACGAATGTGTTGAAAATAAAGTCTTGCCGATTACTTTTGAAATAGTAACCGACGAATATGTTGAAAATAAAAATCTTGTCGATTACTTTTAAAATAGTAACCGAAAAATATGCTGAAAATAAAAATCTTGCCGATTACTTTTCAAATAGTAACCGACGAATGTGCTGAAAATAAAAGTCTTGCCGATTAGTTTTGAAATAGTAACCGACGAATGTGCTGAAAATAAATCGTGCCGATTACTTTTGAAATAGTCATCGACGAATATGCTGAAAATAAAAATCTTGCCAATTAATTTTGAAATATTAACCGACGAATGTGCTGAAAATAAATCTTGCCGATTACTTTTGAAATAGTAACCGACGAATGTGCTGAAAATAAATCATGCCGATTACTTTTGAAATAGTAAGCGACGAATATGTTGAAAATAAAAATCTTACCGATTACTTTTGAAATAGTAACCAACGAATATGCTGAAAATAAAGTCTTTCCGATTACTTTTGAAATATTAACCGACGAATATGTTGAAAATAAAAATCTTGTCGATTACTTTTAAAACAGTAACCGACAAATATGCTGAAAATAATAATCTTGCCGATTACTTTTGAAATAGTCACCGACGAATATGCTGAAAATAAAAATCTTGTCGATTACTTTTGAAATAGTTACCGACGAATGTGCTGAAAATAAATCATGCTGATTAGTTTTGAAATAGTAAGCGACGAATATGTTGGAAATAAAAATCTTACCAATTACTTTAAAAAAGTAACCAATGAATGTGCTGAAAATAAAGTCTTGCCGATTACTTTTGAAATAGTAACCGACGAATGTGCTGAAAATAAATCATGCCGATTACTATTGAAATAGTAACCGACAAATATGCTGAAAATAAAAATCTTGCCGATTACTTTTGAAATAGCAACCGACGAATGTGCAGAAAATAGATCATGCCGATTACTTTTGAAATAGTAACCGACGAATGTGCTGAAAATAAATCATGTCGATTACTTTTGAAATAGTCACCGACGAATATGATGAAAATAAAAATCTTGACGATTACTTTTGAAATAGTAACCGACAAATGTGCAGAAATTAGATCATGCCGATTACTTTTAAAATAGTAACCGACGAATGTGTTGAAAATAAAGTCTTGCCGATTACTTTTGAAATAGTAACCGACGAATGTGCTGAAAATAAACCATGCCGATTACTTTTGAAATAGTAACCGACAAATGTGCTTAAAAAAAAAGTCTTGCCGATTACTTTTGAAATAGTAACCGACGAATGTGCTGAAAATAAATCGTGCCGATTACTTTTGAAATAGTCATCGACGAATATGCTGAAAATAAAAATCTTGCCAATTACTTTTGAAATATTAACCGACGAATGTGCTGAAAATAAAGTCTTGCTGATTACTTTTGAAATAATAACTGACGAATGTGCTGAAAATAAAGTCTTGCCGATTACTTTTGAAATAGTAAGCGACGAATGTGCTGAAAATAAAAATCTTGCCGCTTACTTTTGAAATAGTAACCGACGAATGTGCTGAAAATAAATCCTGTCGATTACCTTTGAAATAGTAACCGACGAATATGCTGAAAATAAAAATCTTGCCGATTACTTTTGAAATAGTAACCGACGAATGTGTAGAAATTAGATCATGCCGATTACTTTTGAAATAGTAACCGACGAATGTGTTGAAAATAAAGTCTTGCCGATTACTTTTGAAATAGTAACCTACGAATGTGCTGAAAATAAATCATGCCGATTACTTTTGAAATAGTAACCGACAAATGTGCTGAAAATAAAAGTCTTGCCGATTACTTTTGAAATAGTAACCGACGAATGTGCTGAAAATAAATCGTGCCGATTACTTTTGAAATAGTCATCGACGAATATGCTGAAAATAAAAATCTTGCCAATTAATTTTGAAATATTAACCGACGAATGTGCTGAAAATAAATCTTGCCGATAACTTTTGAAATAGTAACCGACGAATGTGCTGAAAATAAATCATGCCGATTACTTTTGAAATAGTAAGCGACGAATATGTTGAAAATAAAAATCTTACCGATTACTTTTGAAATAGTAACCAACGAATATGCTGAAAATAAAGTCTTGCCGATTACTTTTGAAATATTAACCGACGAATATGTTGAAAATAAAAATCTTGTCGATTACTTTTAAAACAGTAACCGACAAATATGCTGAAAATAATAATCTTGCCGATTACTTTTGAAATAGTCACCGACGAATATGCTGAAAATAAAAATCTTGTCGTTTACTTTTGAAATAGTTACCGACGAATGTGCTGAAAATAAATCATGCTGATTAGTTTTGAAATAGTAAGCGACGAATATGTTGGAAATAAAAATCTTACCAATTACTTTAAAAAAGTAACCAATGAATGTGCTGAAAATAAAGTCTTGCCGATTACTTTTGAAATAGTAACCGACGAATATGTTGAAAATAAAAATCTTGTCGATTACATTTAAAATAGTAACCGACAAATATGCTGAAAATAAAAATCTTGCCGATTACTTTTGAAATAGTAACCGACGAATATGCAGAAAATAGATCATGCCGATTACTTTTGAAATAGTAACCGACGAATGTGTTGAAAATAAATCATGCCGATTACCTTTGAAATAGTAACCGACGAATATGTTAAAAATAAAAATCTTACCGATTACTTTTGAAATAGTAACCAACGAATATGCTGAAAATAAAGTCTTGCCGATTACTTTTGAAATAGTAACCGACGAATATGTTGAAAATAAAAATCTTGTCGATTACTTTTAAAACAGTAACCGACAAATATGCTGAAAATAAAAATCTTGCCGATTACTTTTGAAATAGTCACCGACGAATATGTTGAAAATAAAAATCTGGCCAATTACTTTTGAAATAGTAACCGACGAATGTGTTGAAAATAAAGTCTTGCCGATTACTTTTGAAATAGTAACCGACGAATATGTTGAAAATAAAAATCTTGTCGATTACTTTTAAAATAGTAACCGAAAAATATGCTGAAAATAAAAATCTTGCCGATTACTTTTCAAATAGTAACCGACGAATGTGCAGAAAATAGATCATGCCGATTACTTTTGAAATAGTAACCGACGAATGTGTTGAAAATAAAGTCTTGCCGATTACTTTTGAAATAGTAACCGACGAATGTGCTGAAAATAAATCATGCCGATTACTTTTGAAATAGTAACCGACAAATGTGCTGAAAATAAAAGTCTTGCCGATTACTTTTGAAATAGTAACCGACGAATGTGCTGAAAATAAATCGTGCCGATTACTTTTGAAATAGTCATCGACGAATATGCTGAAAATAAAAATCTTGCCAATTAATTTTGAAATATTAACCGACGAATGTGCTGAAAATAAATCTTGCCGATTACTTTTGAAATAGTAACCGACGAATGTGCTAAAAATAAATCATGCCGATTACTTTTGAAATAGTAAGCGACGAATATGTTGAAAATAAAAATCTTACCGATTACTTTTAAAATAGTAACCGAAAAATATGCTGAAAATAAAAATCTTGCCGATTACTTTTCAAATAGTAACCGACGAATGTGCAGAAAATAGATCATGCCGATTACTTTTGAAATAGTAACCGACGAATGTGTTGAAAATAAAGTCTTGCCGATTACTTTTGAAATAGTAACCGACGAATGTGCTGAAAATAAATCATGCCGATTACTTTTGAAATAGTAACCGACAAATGTGCTGAAAATAAAAGTCTTGCCGATTACTTTTGAAATAGTAACCGACGAATGTGCTGAAAATAAATCGTGCCGATTACTTTTGAAATAGTCATCGACGAATATGCTGAAAATAAAAATCTTGCCAATTAATTTTGAAATATTAACCGACGAATGTGCTGAAAATAAATCTTGCCGATTACTTTTGAAATAGTAACCGACGAATGTGCTAAAAATAAATCATGCCGATTACTTTTGAAATAGTAAGCGACGAATATGTTGAAAATAAAAATCTTACCGATTACTTTTGAAATAGTAACCAACGAATATGCTGAAAATAAAGTCTTGCCGATTACTTTTGAAATATTAACCGACGAATATGTTGAAAATAAAAATCTTGTCGATTACTTTTAAAACAGTAACCGACAAATATGCTGAAAATAATAATCTTGCCGATTACTTTTGAAATAGTCACCGACGAATATGCTGAAAATAAAAATCTTGTCGATTACTTTTGAAATAGTTACCGACGAATGTGCTGAAAATAAATCATGCTGATTAGTTTTGAAATAGTAAGCGACGAATATGTTGGAAATAAAAATCTTACCAATTACTTTAAAAAAGTAACCAATGAATGTGCTGAAAATAAAGTCTTGCCGATTACTTTTGAAATAGTAACCGACGAATATGTTGAAAATAAAAATCTTGTCGATTACATTTAAAATAGTAACCGACAAATATGCTGAAAATAAAAATCTTGCCGATTACTTTTGAAATAGTAACCGACGAATATGCAGAAAATAGATCATGCCGATTACTTTTGAAATAGTAACCGACGAATGTGTTGAAAATAAATCATGTCGATTACCTTTGAAATAGTAACCGACGAATATGTTAAAAATAAAAATCTTACCGATTACTTTTGAAATAGTAACCAACGAATATGCTGAAAATAAAGTCTTGCCGATTACTTTTGAAATAGTAACCGACGAATATGTTGAAAATAAAAATCTTGTCGATTACTTTTAAAACAGTAACCGACAAATATGCTGAAAATAAAAATCTTGCCGATTACTTTTGAAATAGTCACCGACGAATATGTTGAAAATAAAAATCTGGCCAATTACTTTTGAAATAGTAACCGACGAATGTGTTGAAAATAAAGTCTTGCCGATTACTTTTGAAATAGTAACCGACGAATATGTTGAAAATAAAAATCTTGTCGATTACTTTTAAAATAGTAACCGAAAAATATGCTGAAAATAAAAATCTTGCCGATTACTTTTCAAATAGTAACCGACGAATGTGCAGAAAATAGATCATGCCGATTAGTTTTGAAATAGTAACCGACGAATGTGTTGAAAATAAATCATGCCGATTACCTTTGAAATAGTAACCGACGAATATGTTGAAAATAAAAATCTTACCGATTACTTTTAAAACAGTAACCGACAAATATGCTGAAAATAAAAATCTTGCCGATTACTTTTGAAATAGTCACCGACGAATATGCTGAAAATAAAAATCTTGTTGATTACTTTTGAAATAGTTACCGACGAATGTGTTGAAAATAAATCATGCTGATTACTG
This sequence comes from Medicago lupulina, assembly GCA_958299785.1. Classification (NCBI taxonomy): domain Eukaryota; kingdom Viridiplantae; phylum Streptophyta; class Magnoliopsida; order Fabales; family Fabaceae; genus Medicago; species Medicago lupulina. The sequence continues at coordinate 38,942,206 of OY283141.1, read as the reverse complement.
TTGAAATAGTAAGCGACGAATATGTTGGAAATAAAAATCTTACCGATTACTTTTAAAAAAGTAACCAATGAATGTGCTGAAAATAAAGTCTTGCCGATTACGTTTGAAATAGTAACCGACGAATATATTGAAAATAAAAATCTTGCCGAATACTTTTGAAATAGTAACCGACGAATGTGCTGAAAATAAAAATCTTGCCGATTACCTTTGAAATAGTAACCGATGAACATGCTGAAAATAAAAATCTTGCCAATTACTTTTGAAATAGTAACCGACGAATGTGCGGAAAATAGATCATGCCGATTACTTTTGAAATAGTAATCGACGAATGTATTGAAAATAAATCATGTCGATTACCTTTGAAATAGTAACCGACGAATATGCTGAAAATAAATCATGCCGATTACTTTTGAAAAAGTAACCGACGAATATGTGCTGAAAATAAATCTTGCCGATTACCTTTGAAATAGTAACCGACGAATGTGCTGAAAATAAATCATGCCGATTACTTTTGAAATACTAACCGACGAATGTGCTGAAAATAAATCATGCCGATTACAATTGAAATAGTAACCGACAAATATGCTGAAAATAAAAATCTTGCCGATTACTTTTGAAATAGCAACCGACGAATGTGCAGAAAATAGATCATGCCGATTACTTTTGAAATAGTAATCCAAGAATGTGCTGAAAATAAATCATGTCGATTACATTTAAAATAGTCACCGACGAATATGCTGAAAATAAAAATCTTGACGATTACTTTTGAAATAGTAACCGACAAATGTGCAGAAATTAGATCATGCCGATTACTTTTAAAATAGTAACCGATGAATGTGTTGAAAATAAAGTCTTGCCGATTACTTTTGAAATAGTAACCGACGAATGTGCTGAAAATAAATCATGCCGATTACTTTTGAAATAGTAACCGACAAATGTGCTAAAAAAAAAAGTCTTGCCGATTACTTTTGAAATAGTAACCGACGAATGTGCTGAAAATAAATCTTGCCGATTACTTTTGAAATAGTCATCGACGAATATGCTGAAAATAAAAATCTTGCCAATTACTTTTGAAATATTAACCGACGAATGTGCTGAAAATAAAGTCTTGCTGATTACTTTTGAAATAATAACTGACGAATGTGCTGAAAATAAAGTCTTGCCGATTACTTTTGAAATAGTAACCGACGAATGTGCTGAAAATAAAAATCTTGCCGCTTACTTTTGAAATAGTAACCGACGAATGTGCTGAAAATAAATCCTGTCGATTACCTTTGAAATAGTAACCGACGAATGTGCAGAAATTAGATCATGCCGATTACTTTTGAAATAGTAACCGACGAATGTGTTGAAAATAAAGTCTTGCCGATTACTTTTGAAATAGTAACCGACGAATGTGCTGAAAATAAATCATGCCGATTACTTTTAAAATAGTAACCGACAAATGTGCTGAAAATAAAAGTCTTGCCGATTACTTTTGAAATAGTAACCGACGAATGTGCTGAAAATAAATCGTGCCGATTACTTTTGAAATAGTCACCGACGAATATGCTGAAAATAAAAATCTTGCCAATTACTTTTGAAATATTAACCGACGAATGTGCTGAAAATAAAGTCTTGCTGATTACTTTTGAAATAGTAACCGACGAATGTGTGCTAAAAATAAATCTTGCCGATTACTTTTGAAATAGTAACCGACGAATGTGCTGAAAATAAATCATGCCGATTACTTTTGAAATAGTTAGCGACGAATATGTTGAAAATAAAAATCTTACCGATTACTTTTGAAATAGTTACCGACGAATGTGCTGAAAATAAATCATGCTGATTAGTTTTGAAATAGTAAGCGACGAATATGTTGGAAATAAAAATCTTAACAATTACTTTAAAAAAGTAACCAATGAATGTGCTGAAAATAAAGTCTTGCCGATTACTTTTGAAATAGTAACCGACGAATATGTTGAAAATAAAAATCTTGTCGATTACATTTAAAATAGTAACCAACGAATGTGCTGAAAATAAAGTCTTGCTGATTACTTTTGAAATAATAACTGACGAATGTGCTGAAAATAAAGTCTTGCCGATTACTTTTGAAATAGTAACCGACGAATGTGCTGAAAATAAAAATCTTGCCGCTTACTTTTGAAATAGTAACCGACGAATGTGCTGAAAATAAATCCTGTCGATTACCTTTGAAATAGTAACCGACGAATATGCTGAAAATAAAAATCTTGCCGATTACTTTTGAAATAGTAACCGACGAATGTGTAGAAATTAGATCATGCCGATTACTTTTGAAATAGTAACCGACGAATGTGCTGAAAATAAATCATGCCGATTACTTTTAAAATAGTAACCGACAAATGTGCTGAAAATAAAAGTCTTGTCGATTACTTTTGAAATAGTAACCGACGAATGTGCTGAAAATAAATCGTGCCGATTACTTTTGAAATAGTCACCGACGAATATGCTGAAAATAAAATTCTTGCCAATTACTTTTGAAATAGTAACCAACGAATGTGCTGAAAATAAAGTCTTCCTGATTACTTTTGAAATAATAACCCACGAATGTGCTGAAAATAAAGTCTTGCCGATTACTTTTGAAATAGTAACCGACGAATGTGCTGAAAATAAAGTCTAGCCGATTACTTTTGAAATAGTAACCGACGAATATGTTGAAAATAAAAAACTTGTCGATTACCTTTGAAATAGTAACCGACGAAGATGCTGAAAATAAAAATCTTGCCGATTACTTTTGAAATAGTAACCGACGAATGTGCAGAAAATATATCATGCCGATTACTTTTGAAATAGAAACCGACGAATGTGTTGAAAATAAATTCTTGTCGATTACTTTTGAAATAGTAACCGACGAATGTGCTGAAAATAAATCATGCCGATTACTTTTGAAATAGAAACCGACAAATGTGCTGAAAATAAAAGTCTTGCCGATTACTTTTGAAATAGTAACCGACGAATATGTTGAAAATAAAAATCTTGTCGATTACTTTTAAAATAGTAATCGACAAATATGCTGAAAATAAAAATCTTGCCGATTACTTTTGAAATAGTCACCGACGAATATGTTGAAAATAAAAATCTTGCCAATTACTTTTGAAATAGTAACCGACGAATGTGCTGAAAATAAAGTCTTGCCGATTACTTTTGAAATAGTAACCGACGAATATGTTGAAAATAAAAATCTTGTCGATTACTTTTAAAATAGTAACCGACAAATATGCTGAAAATAAAAATCTTGCCGATTACTTTTGAAATAGTAACCGACGAATGTGCAGAAAATAGATCATGCCGATTACTTTTGAAATAGTAACCGACGAATGTGTTGAAAATAAATCATGCCGATTACCTTTGAAATAGTAACCGACGAATATGTTGAAAATAAAAATCTTACCGATTACTTTTGAAATAGTAACCAACGAATATGCTGAAAATAAAGTCTTGCCCATTACTTTTGAAATAGTAACCGACGAATGTGTGCTGAAAATAAATCTTGCCGATTACTTTTGAAATAGTAACCGACGAATGTGCTGAAAATAAATCATGCCGATTACTTTTGAAATAGTAAGCGACGAATATGTTGAAAATAAAAATCTTACCGATTACTTTTGAAATAGTAACCAACGAATATGCTGAAAATAAAGTCTTGCCGATTACTTTTGAAATATTAACCGACGAATATGTTGAAAATAAAAATCTTGTCGATTACTTTTAAAACAGTAACCGACAAATATGCTGAAAATAATAATCTTGCCGATTACTTTTGAAATAGTCACCGACGAATATGCTGAAAATAAAAATCTTGTCGATTACTTTTGAAATAGTTACCGACGAATGTGCTGAAAATAAAGTCTTGCTGATTACTTTTGAAATAATAACTGACGAATGTGCTGAAAATAAAGTCTTGCCGATTACTTTTGAAATAGTAACCGACGAATGTGCCGAAAATAAAAATCTTGCCGCTTACCTTTGAAATAGTAACCGACGAATGTGCTGAAAATAAATCCTGTCGATTACCTTTGAAATAGTAACCGACGAATATGCTGAAAATAAAAATCTTGCCGATTACTTTTGAAATAGTAACCGACGAATGTGTAGAAATTAGATCATGCCGATTACTTTTGAAATAGTAACTGACGAATGTGTTGAAAATAAAGTCTTGCCGATTACTTTTGAAATAGTAACCGACGAATGTGCTGAAAATAAATCATGCCGATTACTTTTAAAATAGTAACCGACAAATGTGCTGAAAATAAAAGTCTTGTCGATTACTTTTGAAATAGTAACCGACGAATGTGCTGAAAATAAATCGTGCCGATTACTTTTGAAATAGTCACCGACGAATATGCTGAAAATAAAATTCTTGCCAATTACTTTTGAAATAGTAACCAACGAATGTGCTGAAAATAAAGTCTTCCTGATTACTTTTGAAATAATAACCCACGAATGTGCTGAAAATAAAGTCTTGCCGATTACTTTTGAAATAGTAACCGACGAATGTGCTGAAAATAAAGTCTTGCCGATTACTTTTGAAATAGTAACCGACGAATATGTTGAAAATAAAAAACTTGTCGATTACTTTTAAAATAGTAACCGACAAATATGCTGAAAATAAAAATCTTGTCGACTACTTCTGAAATAGTAACCGACGAATGTGCTGAAAATAAATCCTGCCGATTACCTTTGAAATAGTAACCGACGAATATGCTGAAAATAAAAATCTTGCCGATTACTTTTGAAATAGTAACCGACGAATGTGCAGAAAATATATCATGCCGATTACTTTTGAAATAGAAACCGACGAATGTGTTGAAAATAAATTCTTGTCGATTACTTTTGAAATAGTAACCGACGAATGTGCTGAAAATAAATCATGCCGATTACTTTTGAAATAGAAACCGACAAATGTGCTGAAAATAAAAGTCTTGCCGATTACTTTTGAAATAGTAACCGACGAATATGTTGAAAATAAAAATCTTGTCGATTACTTTTAAAATAGTAATCGACAAATATGCTGAAAATAAAAATCTTGCCGATTACTTTTGAAATAGTAACCGACGAATGTGCAGAAAATAGATCATGCCGATTACTTTTGAAATAGTAACCGACGAATGTGTTGAAAATAAATCATGCCGATTACCTTTGAAATTGTAACCGACGAATATGTTGAAAATAAAAATCTTACCGATTACTTTTAAAACAGTAACCGACAAATATGCTGAAAATAAAAATCTTGTCGATTACTTTTAAAACAGTAACCGACAAATATGCTGAAAATAAAAATCTTGCCGATTACTTTTGAAATAGTCACCGACGAATATGTTGAAAATAAAAATCTTGCCAATTACTTTTGAAATAGTAACCGATGAATGTGCTGAAAATAAAGTCTTGCCGATTACTTTTGAAATAGTAACCGACGAATATGTTGAAAATAAAAATCTTGTCGATTACTTTTAAAATAGTAACCGACAAATATGCTGAAAATAAAAATCTTGCCGATTACTTTTGAAATAGTAACCGACGAATGTGCAGAAAATAGATCATGCCGATTACTTTTGAAATAGTAACCGACGAATGTGTTGAAAATAAATCATGCCGATTACCTTTGAAATAGTAACCGACGAATATGTTGAAAATAAAAATCTTACCGATTACTTTTGAAATAGTAACCAACGAATATGCTGAAAATAAAGTCTTGCCCATTACTTTTGAAATAGTAACCGACGAATGTGTGCTAAAAATAAATCTTGCCGATTACTTTTGAAATAGTAACCGACGAATGTGCTGAAAATAAATCATGCCGATTACTTTTGAAATAGTAAGCGACGAATATGTTGAAAATAAAAATCTTACCGATTACTTTTGAAATAGTAACCAACGAATATGCTGAAAATAAAAATCTTGTCGATTACTTTTGAAATAGTTACCGACGAATGTGCTGAAAATAAATCATGCTGATTAGTTTTGAAATAGTAAGCGACGAATATGTTGGAAATAAAAATCTTACCAATTACTTTAAAAAAGTAACCAATGAATGTGCTGAAAATAAAGTCTTGCCGATTACTTTTGAAATAGTAACCGACGAATATGTTGAAAATAAAAATCTTGTCGATTACATTTAAAATAGTAACCAACGAATGTGCTGAAAATAAAGTCTTGCTGATTACTTTTGAAATAATAACTGACGAATGTGCTGAAAATAAAGTCTTGCCGATTACTTTTGAAATAGTAACCGACGAATGTGCTGAAAATAAAAATCTTGCCGCTTACTTTTGAAATAGTAACCGACGAATGTGCTGAAAATAAATCCTGTCGATTACCTTTGAAATAGTAACCGACGAATATGCTGAAAATAAAAATCTTGCCGATTACTTTTGAAATAGTAACCGACGAATGTGTAGAAATTAGATCATGCCGATTACTTTTGAAATAGTAACTGACGAATGTGTTGAAAATAAAGTCTTGCCGATTACTTTTGAAATAGTAACCGACGAATGTGCTGAAAATAAATCATGCCGATTACTTTTAAAATAGTAACCGACAAATGTGCTGAAAATAAAAGTCTTGTCGATTACTTTTGAAATAGTAACCGACGAATGTGCTGAAAATAAATCGTGTCGATTACTTTTGAAATAGTCACCGACGAATATGCTGAAAATAAAATTCTTGCCAATTACTTTTGAAATAGTAACCAACGAATGTGCTGAAAATAAAGTCTTCCTGATTACTTTTGAAATAATAACCCACGAATGTGCTGAAAATAAAGTCTTGCCGATTACTTTTGAAATAGTAACCGACGAATGTGCTGAAAATAAAGTCTTGCCGATTACTTTTGAAATAGTAACCGACGAATATGTTGAAAATAAAAAACTTGTCGATTACTTTTAAAATAGTAACCGACAAATATGCTGAAAATAAAAATCTTGCCGACTACTTCTGAAATAGTAACCGACGAATGTGCTGAAAATAAATCCTGCCGATTACCTTTGAAATAGTAACCGACGAATATGCTGAAAATAAAAATCTTGCCGATTACTTTTGAAATAGTAACCGACGAATGTGCAGAAAATATATCATGCCGATTACTTTTGAAATAGAAACCGACGAATGTGTTGAAAATAAATTCTTGTCGATTACCTTTGAAATAGTAACCGACGAATGTGCTGAAAATAAATCATGCCGATTACTTTTGAAATAGAAACCGACAAATGTGCTTAAAATAAAAGTCTTGCCGATTACTTTTGAAATAGTAACCGACGAATATGTTGAAAATAAAAATCTTGTCGATTACTTTTAAAATAGTAATCGACAAATATGCTGAAAATAAAAATTTTGCCGATTACCTTTGAAATAGTAACCGACGAATATGTTGAAAATAAAAATCTTAACGATTACTTTTGAAATAGTAACCGACGAATGTGCAGAAATTAGATCACGCCGATTAGTTTTAAAATAGTAACCGACGAATGTGTTGAAAATAAAGTCTTGCCGATTACTTTTGAAATAGTAACCGACGAATGTGCTGAAAATAAATCATGCCGATTACTTTTGAAATAGTAACCGACAAATGTGCTGAAAATAAAAGTCTTGCCGATTACTTTTGAAATAGTAACCGACGAATGTGTTGAAAATAAAGTCTTGCCGATTACTTTTGAAATAGTAACCGACGAATATGTTGAAAATAAAAATCTTGTCGATTACTTTTAAAATAGTAACCGAAAAATATGCTGAAAATAAAAATCTTGCCGATTACTTTTGAAATAGTAACCGACGAATGTGCAGAAAATAGATCATGCCGATTACTTTTGAAATAGTAACCGACGAATGTGTTGAAAATAAATCATGCCGATTACCTTTGAAATTGTAACCGACGAATATGTTGAAAATAAAAATCTTACCGATTACTTTTAAAACAGTAACCGACAAATATGCTGAAAATAAAAATCTTGTCGATTACTTTTAAAACAGTAACCGACAAATATGCTGAAAATAAAAATCTTGCCGATTACTTTTGAAATAGTCACCGACGAATATGTTGAAAATAAAAATCTTACCAATTACTTTTGAAATAGTAACCGATGAATGTGCTGAAAATAAAGTCTTGCCGATTACTTTTGAAATAGTAACCGACGAATATGTTGAAAATAAAAATCTTGTCGATTACTTTTAAAATAGTAACCGACAAATATGCTGAAAATAAAAATCTTGCCGATTACTTTTGAAATAGTAACCGACGAATGTGCAGAAAATAGATCATGCCGATTACTTTTGAAATAGTAACCGACGAATGTGTTGAAAATAAATCATGCCGATTACCTTTGAAATAGTAACCGACGAATATGTTGAAAATAAAAATCTTACCGATTACTTTTGAAATAGTAACCAACGAATATGCTGAAAATAAAGTCTTGCCCATTACTTTTGAAATAGTAACCGACGAATGTGTGCTAAAAATAAATCTTGCCGATTACTTTTGAAATAGTAACCGACGAATGTGCTGAAAATAAATCATGCCGATTACTTTTGAAATAGTAAGCGACGAATATGTTGAAAATAAAAATCTTACCGATTACTTTTGAAATAGTAACCAACGAATATGCTGAAAATAAAAATCTTGTCGATTACTTTTGAAATAGTTACCGACGAATGTGCTGAAAATAAATCATGCTGATTAGTTTTGAAATAGTAAGCGACGAATATGTTGGAAATAAAAATCTTACCAATTACTTTAAAAAAGTAACCAATGAATGTGCTGAAAATAAAGTCTTGCCGATTACTTTTGTAATAGTAACCGACGAATATGTTGAAAATAAAAATCTTGTCGATTACAATTAAAATAGTAACCAACGAATGTGCTGAAAATAAAGTCTTGCTGATTACTTTTGAAATAATAACTGACGAATGTGCTAAAAATAAAGTCTTGCCGATTACTTTTGAAATAGTAACCGACGAATGTGCTGAAAATAAAAATCTTGCCGCTTACTTTTGAAATAGTAACCGACGAATGTGCTGAAAATAAATCCTGTCGATTACCTTTGAAATAGTAACCGACGAATATGCTGAAAATAAAAATCTTGCCGATTACTTTTGAAATAGTAACCGACGAATGTGTAGAAATTAGATCATGCCGATTACTTTTGAAACAGTAACCGACGAATGTGTGCTGAAAATAAAGTCTTGCCGATTACTTTTGAAATAGTAACCCACGAATGTGCTGAAAATAAATCATGCCGATTACTTTTAAAATAGTAACCGACAAATGTGCTGAAAATAAAAGTCTTGTCGATTACTTTTGAAATAGTCACCGACGAATATGCTGAAAATAAAATTCTTGCCAATTACTTTTGAAATAGTAACCAACGAATGTGCTGAAAATAAAGTCTTCCTGATTACTTTTGAAATAATAACCCACGAATGTGCTGAAAATAAAGTCTTGCCGATTACTTTTGAAATAGTAACCGACGAATGTGCTGAAAATAAAGTCTTGCCGATTACTTTTGAAATAGTAACCGACGAATATGTTGAAAATAAAAAACTTGTCGATTACTTTTAAAATAGTAACCGACAAATATGCTGAAAATAAAAATCTTGCCGACTACTTCTGAAATAGTAACCGACGAATGTGCTGAAAATAAATCCTGCCGATTACCTTTGAAATAGTAACCGACGAATATGCTGAAAATAAAAATCTTGCCGATTACTTTTGAAATAGTAACCGACGAATGTGCAGAAAATATATCATGTCGATTACTTTTGAAATAGAAACCGACGAATGTGTTGAAAATAAATTCTTGTCGATTACCTTTGAAATAGTAACCGACGAATGTGCTGAAAATAAATCATGCCGATTACTTTTGAAATAGAAACCGACAAATGTGCTGAAAATAAAAGTCTTGCCGATTACTTTTGAAATAGTAACCGACGAATATGTTGAAAATAAAAATCTTGTCGATTACTTTTAAAATAGTAATCGACAAATATGCTGAAAATAAAAATTTTGCCGATTACCTTTGAAATAGTAACCGACGAATATGTTGAAAATAAAAATCTTAACGATTACTTTTGAAATAGTAACCGACGAATGTGCAGAAATTAGATCATGCCGATTAGTTTTAAAATAGTAACCGACGAATGTGTTGAAAATAAAGTCTTGCCGATTACTTTTGAAATAGTAACCGACGAATGTGCTGAAAATAAATCATGCCGATTACTTTTGAAATAGTAACCGACAAATGTGCTGAAAATAAAAGTCTTGCCGATTACTTTTGAAATAGTAACCGACGAATGTGTTGAAAATAAAGTCTTGCCGATTACTTTTGAAATAGTAACCGACGAATATGTTGAAAATAAAAATCTTGTCGATTACTTTTAAAATAGTAACCGAAAAATATGCTGAAAATAAAAATCTTGCCGATTACTTTTGAAATAGTAACCGACGAATGTGCAGAAAATAGATCATGCCGATTACTTTTGAAATAGTAACCGACGAATGTGTTGAAAATAAATCATGCCGATTACCTTTGAAATTGTAACCGACGAATATGTTGAAAATAAAAATCTTACCGATTACTTTTAAAACAGTAACCGACAAATATGCTGAAAATAAAAATCTTGCCGATTACTTTTGAAATAGTCACCGACGAATATGCTGAAAATAAAAATCTTGCCGATTACTTTTGAAAGAGTAACCGACGAATATGTTGAAAATAAAAATCTTGTCGATTACTTTTAAAACAGTAACCGACAAATACGCTGAAAATAAAAATCTTGTCGATTACTTTTGAAATAGTCACCGACGAATATGTTGAAAATAAAAATCTTGCCAATTACTTTTGAAATAGTAACCGACGAATGTGCTGAAAATAAAGTCTTGCCGATTACTTTTGAAATAGTAACCGACGAATATGTTGAAAATAAAAATCTTGTCGATTACTTTTAAAATAGTAACCGACAAATATGTTGAAAATAAAAATCTTGCCGATTACTTTTGAAATAGTAACCGACGAATGTGCAGAAAATAGATCATGCCGATTACTTTTGAAATAGTAACCGACGAATGTGTTGAAAATAAAAATCTTGTCGATTACTTTTAAAATAGTAACCGAAAAATATGCTGAAAATAAAAATCTTGCCGATTACTTTTGAAATAGTAACCGACGAATGTGCAGAAAATAGATCATGCCGATTACTTTTGAAATAGTAACCGACGAATGTGTTGAAAATAAATCATGCCGATTACCTTTGAAATTGTAACCGACGAATATGTTGAAAATAAAAATCTTACCGATTACTTTTAAAACAGTAACCGACAAATATGCTGAAAATAAAAATCTTGCCGATTACTTTTGAAATAGTCACCGACGAATATGCTGAAAATAAAAATCTTGCCGATTACTTTTGAAAGAGTAACCGACGAATATGTTGAAAATAAAAATCTTGTCGATTACTTTTAAAACAGTAACCGACAAATACGCTGAAAATAAAAATCTTGTCGATTACTTTTGAAATAGTCACCGACGAATATGTTGAAAATAAAAATCTTGCCAATTACTTTTGAAATAGTAACCGACGAATGTGCTGAAAATAAAGTCTTGCCGATTACTTTTGAAATAGTAACCGACGAATATGTTGAAAATAAAAATCTTGTCGATTACTTTTAAAATAGTAACCGACAAATATGTTGAAAATAAAAATCTTGCCGATTACTTTTGAAATAGTAACCGACGAATGTGCAGAAAATAGATCATGCCGATTACTTTTGAAATAGTAACCGACGAATGTGTTGAAAATAAATCATGCCGATTACCTTTGAAATAGTAACCGACAAATATGTTGAAAATAAAAATCTTACCGATTACTTTTGAAATAGTAACCAACGAATATGCTGAAAATAAAGTCTTGCCCATTACTTTTGAAATAGTAACCGACGAATGTGTGCTGAAAATAAATCTTGCCGATTACTTTTGAAATAGTAACCGACGAATGTGCTGAAAATAAATCATGCCGATTACTTTTGAAATAGTAAGCGACGAATATGTTGAAAATAAAAATCTTACCGATTACTTTTGAAATAGTAACCAACGAATATGCTGAAAATAAAGTCTTGCCGATTACTTTTGAAATAGTAACCGACGAATATGTTGAAAATAAAAATCTTGTCGATTACTTTTAAAACAGTAACCGAAAAATATGCTGAAAATAAAAATCTTGCCGATTACTTTTGAAATAGTCACCGACGAATATGTTGAAAATAAAAATCTTGCCAATTACTTTTGAAATAGTAACCGACGAATGTGCTGAAAATAAAGTCTTGCCGATTACTTTTGAAATAGTAACCGACGAATGTGTTGAAAATAAAGTCTTGCCGATTACTTTTGAAATAGTAACCGACGAATATGTTGAAAATAAAAATCTTGTCGATTACTTTTAAAATAGTAACCAAAAAATTTGCTGAAAATAAAAATCTTGCCGATTACTTTTGAAATAGTAACCGACGAATGTGCAGAAAATAGATCATGCCGATTACTTTTGAAATAGTAACCGACGAATGTGTTGAAAATAAATCATGCCGATTACCTTTGAAATTGTAACCGACGAATATGTTGAAAATAAAAATCTTACCGATTACTTTTAAAACAGTAACCGACAAATATGCTGAAAATAGAAATCTTGCCGATTACTTTTGAAATAGTCACCGACGAATATGCTGAAAATAAAAATCTTGCCGATTACTTTTGAAATAGTAACCGACGAATATGTTGAAAATAAAAATCTTGTCGATTACTTTTAAAACAGTAACCGACAAATATGCTGAAAATAAAAATCTTGCCGATTACTTTTGAAATAGTCACCGACGAATATGTTGAAAATAAAAATCTTGCCAATTACTTTTGAAATAGTAACCGACGAATGTGCTGAAAATAAAGTCTTGCCGATTACTTTTGAAATAGTAACCGACGAATATGTTGAAAATAAAAATCTTGTCGATTACTTTTAAAATAGTAACCGACAAATATGCTGAAAATAAAAATCTTGCCGATTACTTTTTAAATAGTAACCGACGAATGTGCAGAAAATAGATCATGCCGATTACTTTTGAAATAGTAACCGACGAATGTGTTGAAAATAAATCATGCCGATTACCTTTGAAAGAGTAACCGGCGAATATGTTGAAAATAAAAATCTTACCGATTACTTTTGAAATAGTAACCAACGAATATGCTGAAAATAAAGTCTTGCCCATTACTTTTGAAATAGTAACCGACGAATGTGTGCTGAAAATAAATCTTGCCGATTACTTTTGAAATAGTAACCGACGAATGTGCTGAAAATAAATCATGCCGATTACTTTTGAAATAGTAAGCGACGAATATGTTGAAAATAAAAATCTTACCGATTACTTTTGAAATAGTAACCAACGAATATGCTGAAAATAAAGTCTTGCCGATTACTTTTGAAATAGTAACCGACGAATATGTTGAAAATAAAAATCTTGTCGATTACTTTTAAAACAGTAACCGAAAAATATGCTGAAAATAAAAATCTTGCCGATTACTTTTGAAATAGTCACCGACGAATATGTTGAAAATAAAAATCTTGCCAATTACTTTTGAAATAGTAACCGACGAATGTGCTGAAAATAAAGTCTTGCCGATTACTTTTGAAATAGTAACCGACGAATGTGTTGAAAATAAAGTCTTGCCGATTACTTTTGAAATAGTAACCGACGAATATGTTGAAAATAAAAATCTTGTCGATTACTTTTAAAATAGTAACCGAAAAATTTGCTGAAAATAAAAATCTTGCCGATTACTTTTGAAATAGTAACCGACGAATGTGCAGAAAATAGATCATGCCGATTACTTTTGAAATAGTAACCGACGAATGTGTTGAAAATAAATCATGCCGATTACCTTTGAAATTGTAACCGACGAATATGTTGAAAATAAAAATCTTACCGATTACTTTTAAAACAGTAACCGACAAATATGCTGAAAATAGAAATCTTGCCGATTACTTTTGAAATAGTCACCGACGAATATGCTGAAAATAAAAATCTTGCCGATTACTTTTGAAATAGTAACCGACGAATATGTTGAAAATAAAAATCTTGTCGATTACTTTTAAAACAGTAACCGACAAATATGCTGAAAATAAAAATCTTGCCGATTACTTTTGAAATAGTCACCGACGAATATGTTGAAAATAAAAATCTTGCCAATTACTTTTGAAATAGTAACCGACGAATGTGCTGAAAATAAAGTCTTGCCGATTACTTTTGAAATAGTAACCGACGAATATGTTGAAAATAAAAATCTTGTCGATTACTTTTAAAATAGTAACCGACAAATATGCTGAAAATAAAAATCTTGCCGATTACTTTTTAAATAGTAACCGACGAATGTGCAGAAAATAGATCATGCCGATTACTTTTGAAATAGTAACCGACGAATGTGTTGAAAATAAATCATGCCGATTACCTTTGAAAGAGTAACCGGCGAATATGTTGAAAATAAAAATCTTACCGATTACTTTTGAAATAGTAACCAACGAATATGCTGAAAATAAAGTCTTGCCCATTACTTTTGAAATAGTAACCGACGAATGTGTGCTGAAAATAAATCTTGCCGATTACTTTTGAAATAGTAACCGACGAATGTGCTGAAAATAAATCATGCCGATTACTTTTGAAATAGTAAGCGACGAATATGTTGAAAATAAAAATCTTACCGATTACTTTTGAAATAGTAACCAACGAATATGCTGAAAATAAAGTCTTGCCGATTACTTTTGAAATAGTAACCGACGAATATGTTGAAAATAAAAATCTTGTCGATTACTTTTAAAACAGTAACCGAAAAATATGCTGAAAATAAAAATCTTGCCGATTACTTTTGAAATAGTCACCGACGAATATGTTGAAAATAAAAATCTTGCCAATTACTTTTGAAATAGTTACCGACGAATGTGCTGAAAATAAAAGTCTTGTCGATTACTTTTGAAATAGTAACCGACGAATGTGCTGAAAATAAATCATGCCGATTACTTTTGAAATAGTAAGCGACGAATATGTTGAAAATAAAAATCTTACCGATTACTTTTGAAATAGTAACCAACGAATATGCTGAAAATAAAGTCTTGCCGATTACTTTTGAAATATTAACCGACGAATATGTTGAAAATAAAAATCTTGTCGATTACTTTTAAAACAGTAACCGACAAATATGCTGAAAATAATAATCTTGCCGATTACTTTTGAAATAGTCACCGACGAATATGCTGAAAATAAAAATCTTGTCGATTACTTTTGAAATAGTTACCGACGAATGTGCTGAAAATAAATCATGCTGATTAGTTTTGAAATAGTAAGCGACGAATATGTTGGAAATAAAAATCTTACCAATTACTTTAAAAAAGTAACCAATGAATGTGCTGAAAATAAAGTCTTGCCGATTACTTTTGAAATAGTAACCGACGAATGTGCTGAAAATAAAAATCTTGCCGCTTACTTTTGAAATAGTAACCGACGAATGTGCTGAAAATAAATCCTGTCGATTACCTTTGAAATAGTAACCGACGAATATGCTGAAAATAAAAATCTTGCCGATTACTTTTGAAATAGTAACCGACGAATGTGTAGAAATTAGATCATGCCGATTACTTTTGAAATAGTAACTGACGAATGTGTTGAAAATAAAGTCTTGTCGATTACTTTTGAAATAGTAACCGACGAATGTGCTGAAAATAAATCATGCCGATTACTTTTGAAATAGTAAGCGACGAATATGTTGAAAATAAAAATCTTACCGATTACTTTTGAAATAGTAACCAACGAATATGCTGAAAATAAAGTCTTGCCGATTACTTTTGAAATAGTAACCGACGAATATGTTGAAAATAAAAATCTTGTCGATTACTTTTAAAACAGTAACCGAAAAATATGCTGAAAATAAAAATCTTGCCGATTACTTTTGAAATAGTCACCGACGAATATGTTGAAAATAAAAATCTTGCCAATTACTTTTGAAATAGTAACCGACGAATGTGCTGAAAATAAAGTCTTGCCGATTACTTCTGAAATAGTAACCGACGAATATGTTGAAAATAAAAATCTTGTCGATTACTTTTAAAATAGTAACCGACAAATATGCTGAAAATAAAAATCTTGCCGATTACTTTTGAAATAGTAACCGAGGAATGTGTTGAAAATAAATCATGCCGATTACCTTTGAAATAGTAACCGACGAATATGTTGAAAATAAAAATCTTACCGATTACTTTTGAAATAGTAACCAACGAATATGCTGAAAATAAAGTCTTGCCCATTACTTTTGAAATAGTAACCGACGAATATGTGCTGAAAATAAATCATGCCGATTACTTTTAAAATAGTAACCGACAAATGTGCTGAAAATAAAAGTCTTGCCGATTACTTTTGAAATAGTAACCGACGAATGTGTTGAAAATAAAGTCTTGCCGATTACTTTTGAAATAGTAACCGACGAATGTGCAGAAATTAGATCATGCCGATTAGTTTTAAAATAGTAACCGACGAATGTGTTGAAAATAAAGTCTTGCCGTCTACTTTTGAAATAGTAACCGACGAATGTGCTGAAAATAAATCATGCCGATTACTTTTGAAATAGTAACCGACAAATGTGCTGAAAATAAAAGTCTTGCCGATTACTTTTGAAATAGTAACCGACGAATGTGTTGAAAATAAAGTCTTGCCGATTACTTTTGAAATAGTAACCGACGAATATGTTGAAAATAAAAATCTTGTCGATTACTTTTAAAATAGTAACCGAAAAATATGCTGAAAATAAAAATCTTGCCGATTACTTTTGAAATAGTAACCGACGAATGTGCAGAAAATAGATCATGCCGATTACTTTTGAAATAGTAACCGACGAATGTGTTGAAAATAAATCATGCCGATTACCTTTGAAATTGTAACCGACGAATATGTTGAAAATAAAAATCTTACCGATTACTTTTAAAACAGTAACCGACAAATATGCTGAAAATAAAAATCTTGCCGATTACTTTTGAAATAGTCACCGACGAATATGCTGAAAATAAAAATCTTGCCGATTACTTTTGAAATAGTAACCGACGAATATGTTGAAAATAAAAATCTTGTCGATTACTTTTAAAACAGTAACCGACAAATACGCTGAAAATAAAAATCTTGCCGATTACTTTTGAAATAGTCACCGACGAATATGTTGAAAATAAAAATCTTGCCAATTACTTTTGAAATAGTAACCGACGAATGTGCTGAAAATAAAGTCTTGCCGATTACTTTTGAAATAGTAACCGACGAATATGTTGAAAATAAAAATCTTGTCGATTACTTTTAAAATAGTAACCGACAAATATGTTGAAAATAAAAATCTTGCCGATTACTTTTGAAATAGTAACCGACGAATGTGCAGAAAATAGATCATGCCGATTACTTTTGAAATAGTAACCGACGAATGTGTTGAAAATAAATCATGCCGATTACCTTTGAAATAGTAACCGACAAATATGTTGAAAATAAAAATCTTACCGATTACTTTTGAAATAGTAACCAACGAATATGCTGAAAATAAAGTCTTGCCCATTACTTTTGAAATAGTAACCGACGAATGTGTGCTGAAAATAAATCTTGCCGATTACTTTTGAAATAGTAACCGACGAATGTGCTGAAAATAAATCATGCCGATTACTTTTGAAATAGTAAGCGACGAATATGTTGAAAATAAAAATCTTACCGATTACTTTTGAAATAGTAACCAACGAATATGCTGAAAATAAAGTCTTGCCGATTACTTTTGAAATAGTAACCGACGAATATGTTGAAAATAAAAATCTTGTCGATTACTTTTAAAACAGTAACCGAAAAATATGCTGAAAATAAAAATCTTGCCGATTACTTTTGAAATAGTCACCGACGAATATGTTGAAAATAAAAATCTTGCCAATTACTTTTGAAATAGTAACCGACGAATGTGCTGAAAATAAAGTCTTGCCGATTACTTTTGAAATAGTAACCGACGAATGTGTTGAAAATAAAGTCTTGCCGATTACTTTTGAAATAGTAACCGACGAATATGTTGAAAATAAAAATCTTGTCGATTACTTTTAAAATAGTAACCGAAAAATTTGCTGAAAATAAAAATCTTGCCGATTACTTTTGAAATAGTAACCGACGAATGTGCAGAAAATAGATCATGCCGATTACTTTTGAAATAGTAACCGACGAATGTGTTGAAAATAAATCATGCCGATTACCTTTGAAATTGTAACCGACGAATATGTTGAAAATAAAAATCTTACCGATTACTTTTAAAACAGTAACCGACAAATATGCTGAAAATAGAAATCTTGCCGATTACTTTTGAAATAGTCACCGACGAATATGCTGAAAATAAAAATCTTGCCGATTACTTTTGAAATAGTAACCGACGAATATGTTGAAAATAAAAATCTTGTCGATTACTTTTAAAACAGTAACCGACAAATATGCTGAAAATAAAAATCTTGCCGATTACTTTTGAAATAGTCACCGACGAATATGTTGAAAATAAAAATCTTGCCAATTACTTTTGAAATAGTAACCGACGAATGTGCTGAAAATAAAGTCTTGCCGATTACTTTTGAAATAGTAACCGACGAATATGTTGAAAATAAAAATCTTGTCGATTACTTTTAAAATAGTAACCGACAAATATGCTGAAAATAAAAATCTTGCCGATTACTTTTTAAATAGTAACCGACGAATGTGCAGAAAATAGATCATGCCGATTACTTTTGAAATAGTAACCGACGAATGTGTTGAAAATAAATCATGCCGATTACCTTTGAAAGAGTAACCGGCGAATATGTTGAAAATAAAAATCTTACCGATTACTTTTGAAATAGTAACCAACGAATATGCTGAAAATAAAGTCTTGCCCATTACTTTTGAAATAGTAACCGACGAATGTGTGCTGAAAATAAATCTTGCCGATTACTTTTGAAATAGTAACCGACGAATGTGCTGAAAATAAATCATGCCGATTACTTTTGAAATAGTAAGCGACGAATATGTTGAAAATAAAAATCTTACCGATTACTTTTGAAATAGTAACCAACGAATATGCTGAAAATAAAGTCTTGCCGATTACTTTTGAAATAGTAACCGACGAATATGTTGAAAATAAAAATCTTGTCGATTACTTTTAAAACAGTAACCGAAAAATATGCTGAAAATAAAAATCTTGCCGATTACTTTTGAAATAGTCACCGACGAATATGTTGAAAATAAAAATCTTGCCAATTACTTTTGAAATAGTAACCGACGAATGTGCTGAAAATAAAGTCTTGCCGATTACTTTTGAAATAGTAACCGACGAATATGTTGAAAATAAAAATCTTGTCGATTACTTTTAAAATAGTAACCGACAAATATGCTGAAAATAAAAATCTTGCCGATTACTTTTGAAATAGTAACCGAGGAATGTGTTGAAAATAAATCATGCCGATTACCTTTGAAATAGTAACCGACGAATATGTAGAAAATAAAAATCTTACCGATTACTTTTGAAATAGTAACCAACGAATATGCTGAAAATAAAGTCTTGCCCATTACTTTTGAAATAGTAACCGACGAATATGTGCTGAAAATAAATCATGCCGATTACTTTTAAAATAGTAACCGACAAATGTGCTGAAAATAAAAGTCTTGTCGATTACTTTTGAAATAGTAACCGACGAATGTGCTGAAAATAAATCATGCCGATTACTTTTGAAATAGTAAGCGACGAATATGTTGAAAATAAAAATCTTACCGATTACTTTTGAAATAGTAACCAACGAATATGCTGAAAATAAAGTCTTGCCGATTACTTTTGAAATATTAACCGACGAATATGTTGAAAATAAAAATCTTGTCGATTACTTTTAAAACAGTAACCGACAAATATGCTGAAAATAATAATCTTGCCGATTACTTTTGAAATAGTCACCGACGAATATGCTGAAAATAAAAATCTTGTCGATTACTTTTGAAATAGTTACCGACGAATGTGCTGAAAATAAATCATGCTGATTAGTTTTGAAATAGTAAGCGACGAATATGTTGGAAATAAAAATCTTACCAATTACTTTAAAAAAGTAACCAATGAATGTGCTGAAAATAAAGTCTTGCCGATTACTTTTGAAATAGTAACCGACGAATGTGCTGAAAATAAAAATCTTGCCGCTTACTTTTGAAATAGTAACCGACGAATGTGCTGAAAATAAATCCTGTCGATTACCTTTGAAATAGTAACCGACGAATATGCTGAAAATAAAAATCTTGCCGATTACTTTTGAAATAGTAACCGACGAATGTGTAGAAATTAGATCATGCCGATTACTTTTGAAATAGTAACTGACGAATGTGTTGAAAATAAAGTCTTGTCGATTACTTTTGAAATAGTAACCGACGAATGTGCTGAAAATAAATCATGCCGATTACTTTTGAAATAGTAAGCGACGAATATGTTGAAAATAAAAATCTTACCGATTACTTTTGAAATAGTAACCAACGAATATGCTGAAAATAAAGTCTTGCCGATTACTTTTGAAATAGTAACCGACGAATATGTTGAAAATAAAAATCTTGTCGATTACTTTTAAAACAGTAACCGAAAAATATGCTGAAAATAAAAATCTTGCCGATTACTTTTGAAATAGTCACCGACGAATATGTTGAAAATAAAAATCTTGCCAATTACTTTTGAAATAGTAACCGACGAATGTGCTGAAAATAAAGTCTTGCCGATTACTTTTGAAATAGTAACCGACGAATATGTTGAAAATAAAAATCTTGTCGATTACTTTTAAAATAGTAACCGACAAATATGCTGAAAATAAAAATCTTGCCGATTACTTTTGAAATAGTAACCGAGGAATGTGTTGAAAATAAATCATGCCGATTACCTTTGAAATAGTAACCGACGAATATGTTGAAAATAAAAATCTTACCGATTACTTTTGAAATAGTAACCAACGAATATGCTGAAAATAAAGTCTTGCCCATTACTTTTGAAATAGTAACCGACGAATATGTGCTGAAAATAAATCATGCCGATTACTTTTAAAATAGTAACCGACAAATGTGCTGAAAATAAAAGTCTTGTCGATTACTTTTGAAATAGTAACCGACGAATGTGCTGAAAATAAATCATGCCGATTACTTTTGAAATAGTAAGCGACGAATATGTTGAAAATAAAAATCTTACCGATTACTTTTGAAATAGTAACCAACGAATATGCTGAAAATAAAGTCTTGCCGATTACTTTTGAAATATTAACCGACGAATATGTTGAAAATAAAAATCTTGTCGATTACTTTTAAAACAGTAACCGACAAATATGCTGAAAATAATAATCTTGCCGATTACTTTTGAAATAGTCACCGACGAATATGCTGAAAATAAAAATCTTGTCGATTACTTTTGAAATAGTTACCGACGAATGTGCTGAAAATAAATCATGCTGATTAGTTTTGAAATAGTAAGCGACGAATATGTTGGAAATAAAAATCTTACCAATTACTTTAAAAAAGTAACCAATGAATGTGCTGAAAATAAAGTCTTGCCGATTACTTTTGAAATAGTAACCGACGAATGTGCTGAAAATAAAAATCTTGCCGCTTACTTTTGAAATAGTAACCGACGAATGTGCTGAAAATAAATCCTGTCGATTACCTTTGAAATAGTAACCGACGAATATGCTGAAAATAAAAATCTTGCCGATTACTTTTGAAATAGTAACCGACGAATGTGTAGAAATTAGATCATGCCGATTACTTTTGAAATAGTAACTGACGAATGTGTTGAAAATAAAGTCTTGTCGATTACTTTTGAAATAGTAACCGACGAATGTGCTGAAAATAAATCATGCCGATTACTTTTAAAATAGTAACCGACAAATGTGCTGAAAATAAAAGTCTTGTCGATTACTTTTGAAATAGTAACCCACGAATGTGCTGAAAATAAATCGTGCCGATTACTTTTGAAATAGTCACCGACGAATATGCTGAAAATAAAATTCTTGCCAATTACTTTTGAAATAGTAACCAACGAATGTGCTGAAAATAAAGTCTTCCTGATTACTTTTGAAATAATAACCCACGACTGTGCTGAAAATAAAGTCTTGCCGATTACTTTTGAAATAGTAACCGACGAATGTGCTGAAAATAAAGTCTTGCCGATTACTTTTGAAATAGTAACCGACGAATATGTTGAAAATAAAAAACTTGTCGATTACTTTTAAAATAGTAACCGACAAATATGCTGAAAATAAAAATCTTGCCGACTACTTCTGAAATAGTAACCGACGAATGTGCTGAAAATAAATCCTGCCGATTACCTTTGAAATAGTAACCGACGAATGTGCAGAAAATATATCATGCCGATTACTTTTGAAATAGAAACCGACGAATGTGTTGAAAATAAATTCTTGTCGATTACTTTTGAAATAGTAACCAACGAATATGTTGAAAATAAAAATCTTGCCGATTACTTTTGAAATAGTAACCGACGAATATGTTGAAAATAAAAATCTTGTCGATTACTTTTAAAACAGTAACCGACAAATATGCTGAAAATAAAAATCTTGCCGATTACTTTTGAAATAGTCACCGACGAATGTGTTGAAAATAAAAATCTTGCCAATTACTTTTGAAATAGTAACCGACGAATGTGCTGAAAATAAAGTCTTGCCGATTACTTTTGAAATAGTAACCGACGAATATGTTGAAAATAAAAATCTTGTCGATTACTTTTAAAATAGTAACCGACAAATATGCTGAAAATAAAAATCTTGCCGATTACTTTTGAAATAGTAACCGACGAATGTGCAGAAAATAGATCATGCCGATTACTTTTGAAATAGTAACCGACGAATGTGTTGAAAATAAATCATGCCGATTACCTTTGAAATAGTAACCGACGAATATGTTGAAAATAAAAATCTTACCGATTACTTTTGAAATAGTAACCAACGAATATGCTGAAAATAAAGTCTTGCCCATTACTTTTGAAATAGTAACCGACGAATGTGTGCTGAAAATAAATCTTGCCGATTACTTTTGAAATAGTAACCGACGAATGTGCTGAAAATAAATCATGCCGATTACTTTTGAAATAGTAAGCGACGAATATGTTGAAAATAAAAATCTTACCGATTACTTTTGAAATAGTAACCAACGAATATGCTGAAAATAAAGTCTTGCCGATTACTTTTGAAATAGTAACCGACGAATATGTTGAAAATAAAAATCTTGTCGATTACTTTTAAAACAGTAACCGAAAAATATGCTGAAAATAAAAATCTTGCCGATTACTTTTGAAATAGTCACCGACGAATATGTTGAAAATAAAAATCTTGCCAATTACTTTTGAAATAGTAACGGACGAATGTGCTGAAAATAAAGTCTTGCCGATTACTTTTGAAATAGTAACCGACGAATATGTTGAAAATAAAAATCTTGTCGATTACTTTTAAAATAGTAACCGACAAATATGCTGAAAATAAAAATCTTGCCGATTACTTTTGAAATAGTAACCGACGAATGTGCAGAAAATAGATCATGCCGATTACTTTTGAAATAGTAACCGACGAATGTGTTGAAAATAAATCATGCCGATTACCTTTGAAATAGTAACCGACGAATATGTTGAAAATAAAAATCTTACCGATTACTTTTGAAATAGTAACCAACGAATATGCTGAAAATAAAGTCTTGCCCATTACTTTTGAAATAGTAACCGACGAATATGTGCTGAAAATAAATCTTGCCGATTACTTTTGAAATAGTAACCGACGAATGTGCTGAAAATAAATCATGCCGATTACTTTTGAAATAGTAACCGACGAATATGTTGAAAATAAAAAACTTGTCGATTACTTTTAAAATAGTAACCGACAAATATGCTGAAAATAAAAATCTTGCCGACTACTTCTAAAATAGTAACCGACGAATGTGCTGAAAATAAATCCTGCCGATTACCTTTGAAATAGTAACCGACGAATGTGCAGAAAATATATCATGCCGATTACTTTTGAAATAGAAACCGACGAATGTGTTGAAAATAAATTCTTGTCGATTACTTTTGAAATAGTAACCAACGAATATGTTGAAAATAAAAATCTTGCCGATTACTTTTGAAATAGTAACCGACGAATATGTTGAAAATAAAAATCTTGTCGATTACTTTTAAAACAGTAACCGACAAATATGCTGAAAATAAAAATCTTGCCGATTACTTTTGAAATAGTCACCGACGAATGTGTTGAAAATAAAAATCTTGCCAATTACTTTTGAAATAGTAACCGACGAATGTGCTGAAAATAAAGTCTTGCCGATTACTTTTGAAATAGTAACCGACGAATATGTTGAAAATAAAAATCTTGTCGATTACTTTTAAAATAGTAACCGACAAATATGCTGAAAATAAAAATCTTGCCGATTACTTTTGAAATAGTAACCGACGAATGTGCAGAAAATAGATCATGCCGATTACTTTTGAAATAGTAACCGACGAATGTGTTGAAAATAAATCATGCCGATTACCTTTGAAATAGTAACCGACGAATATGTTGAAAATAAAAATCTTACCGATTACTTTTGAAATAGTAACCAACGAATATGCTGAAAATAAAGTCTTGCCCATTACTTTTGAAATAGTAACCGACGAATGTGTGCTGAAAATAAATCTTGCCGATTACTTTTGAAATAGTAACCGACGAATGTGCTGAAAATAAATCATGCCGATTACTTTTGAAATAGTAAGCGACGAATATGTTGAAAATAAAAATCTTACCGATTACTTTTGAAATAGTAACCAACGAATATGCTGAAAATAAAGTCTTGCCGATTACTTTTGAAATAGTAACCGACGAATATGTTGAAAATAAAAATCTTGTCGATTACTTTTAAAACAGTAACCGAAAAATATGCTGAAAATAAAAATCTTGCCGATTACTTTTGAAATAGTCACCGACGAATATGTTGAAAATAAAAATCTTGCCAATTACTTTTGAAATAGTAACGGACGAATGTGCTGAAAATAAAGTCTTGCCGATTACTTTTGAAATAGTAACCGACGAATATGTTGAAAATAAAAATCTTGTCGATTACTTTTAAAATAGTAACCGACAAATATGCTGAAAATAAAAATCTTGCCGATTACTTTTGAAATAGTAACCGACGAATGTGCAGAAAATAGATCATGCCGATTACTTTTGAAATAGTAACCGACGAATGTGTTGAAAATAAATCATGCCGATTACCTTTGAAATAGTAACCGACGAATATGTTGAAAATAAAAATCTTACCGATTACTTTTGAAATAGTAACCAACGAATATGCTGAAAATAAAGTCTTGCCCATTACTTTTGAAATAGTAACCGACGAATATGTGCTGAAAATAAATCTTGCCGATTACTTTTGAAATAGTAACCGACGAATGTGCTGAAAATAAATCATGCCGATTACTTTTGAAATAGTAACCGACGAATATGTTGAAAATAAAAAACTTGTCGATTACTTTTAAAATAGTAACCGACAAATATGCTGAAAATAAAAATCTTGCCGACTACTTCTAAAATAGTAACCGACGAATGTGCTGAAAATAAATCCTGCCGATTACCTTTGAAATAGTAACCGACGAATGTGCAGAAAATATATCATGCCGATTACTTTTGAAATAGAAACCGACGAATGTGTTGAAAATAAATTCTTGTCGATTACTTTTGAAATAGTAACCAACGAATATGTTGAAAATAAAAATCTTGCCGATTACTTTTGAAATAGTAACCGACGAATATGTTGAAAATAAAAATCTTGTCGATTACTTTTAAAACAGTAACCGACAAATATGCTGAAAATAAAAATCTTGCCGATTACTTTTGAAATAGTCACCGACGAATGTGTTGAAAATAAAAATCTTGCCAATTACTTTTGAAATAGTAACCGACGAATGTGCTGAAAATAAAGTCTTGCCGATTACTTTTGAAATAGTAACCGACGAATATGTTGAAAATAAAAATCTTGTCGATTACTTTTAAAATAGTAACCGACAAATATGCTGAAAATAAAAATCTTGCCGATTACTTTTGAAATAGTAACCGACGAATGTGCAGAAAATAGATCATGCCGATTACTTTTGAAATAGTAACCGACGAATGTGTTGAAAATAAATCATGCCGATTACCTTTGAAATAGTAACCGACGAATATGTTGAAAATAAAAATCTTACCGATTACTTTTGAAATAGTAACCAACGAATATGCTGAAAATAAAGTCTTGCCCATTACTTTTGAAATAGTAACCGACGAATGTGTGCTGAAAATAAATCTTGCCGATTACTTTTGAAATAGTAACCGACGAATGTGCTGAAAATAAATCATGCCGATTACTTTTGAAATAGTAAGCGACGAATATGTTGAAAATAAAAATCTTACCGATTACTTTTGAAATAGTAACCAACGAATATGCTGAAAATAAAGTCTTGCCGATTACTTTTGAAATAGTAACCGACGAATATGTTGAAAATAAAAATCTTGTCGATTACTTTTAAAACAGTAACCGAAAAATATGCTGAAAATAAAAATCTTGCCGATTACTTTTGAAATAGTCACCGACGAATATGTTGAAAATAAAAATCTTGCCAATTACTTTTGAAATAGTAACGGACGAATGTGCTGAAAATAAAGTCTTGCCGATTACTTTTGAAATAGTAACCGACGAATATGTTGAAAATAAAAATCTTGTCGATTACTTTTAAAATAGTAACCGACAAATATGCTGAAAATAAAAATCTTGCCGATTACTTTTGAAATAGTAACCGACGAATGTGCAGAAAATAGATCATGCCGATTACTTTTGAAATAGTAACCGACGAATGTGTTGAAAATAAATCATGCCGATTACCTTTGAAATAGTAACCGACGAATATGTTGAAAATAAAAATCTTACCGATTACTTTTGAAATAGTAACCAACGAATATGCTGAAAATAAAGTCTTGCCCATTACTTTTGAAATAGTAACCGACGAATATGTGCTGAAAATAAATCTTGCCGATTACTTTTGAAATAGTAACCGACGAATGTGCTGAAAATAAATCATGCCGATTACTTTTGAAATAGTAAGCGACGAATATGTTGAAAATAAAAATCTTACCGATTACTTTTGAAACAGTAACCAACGAATATGCTGGAAATAAAGTCTTGCCGATTACTTTTGAAATATTAACCGACGAATATGTTGAAAATAAAAATCTTGTCGATTACTTTTAAAACAGTAACCGACAAATATGCTGAAAATAATAATCTTGCCGATTACTTTTGAAATAGTCACCGACGAATATGCTGAAAATAAAAATCATGTCGATTACTTTTGAAATAGTTACCGACGAATGTGCTGAAAATAAAGTCTTGCCGATTACTTTTGAAATAGTAACCGACGAATGTGCTGAAAATAAAAATCTTGCCGCTTACTTTTGAAATAGTAACCGACGAATGTGCTGAAAATAAATCCTGTCGATTACCTTTGAAATAGTAACCGACGAATATGCTGAAAATAAAAATCTTGCCGATTACTTTTGAAATAGTAACCGACGAATGTGTAGAAATTAGATCATGCCGATTACTTTTGAAATAGTAACTGACGAATGTGTTGAAAATAAAGTCTTGCCGATTACTTTTGAAATAGTAACCGACGAATGTGCTGAAAATAAATCATGCCGATTACTTTTAAAATAGTAACCGACAAATGTGCTGAAAATAAAAGTCTTGTCGATTACTTTTGAAATAGTAACCGACGAATGTGCTGAAAATAAATCGTGCCGATTACTTTTGAAATAGTCACCGACGAATATGCTGAAAATAAAATTCTTGCCAATTACTTTTGAAATAGTAACCAACGAATGGTCTGAAAATAAAGTCTTCCTGATTACTTTTGAAATAATAACCCACGAATGTGCTGAAAATAAAGTCTTGCCGATTACTTTTGAAATAGTAACCGACGAATGTGCTGAAAATAAAGTCTTGCCGATTACTTTTGAAATAGTAACCGACGAATATGTTGAAAATAAAGAACTTGTCGATTACTTTTAAAATAGTAACCGACAAATATGCTGAAAATAAAAATCTTGCCGACTACTTCTGAAATAGTAACCGACGAATGTGCTGAAAATAAATCCTGCCGATTACCTTTGAAATAGTAACCGACGAATGTGCAGAAAATATATCATGCCGATTACTTTTGAAATAGAAACCGACGAATGTGTTGAAAATAAATTCTTGTCGATTACTTTTGAAATAGTAACCAACGAATATGTTGAAAATAAAAATCTTGCCGATTACTTTTGAAATAGTAACCGACGAATATGTTGAAAATAAAAATCTTGTCGATTACTTTTAAAACAGTAACCGACAAATATGCTGAAAATAAAAATCTTGCCGATTACTTTTGAAATAGTCACCGACGAATGTGTTGAAAATAAAAATCTTGCCAATTACTTTTGAAATAGTAACCGACGAATGTGCTGAAAATAAAGTCTTGCCGATTACTTTTGAAATAGTAACCGACGAATATGTTGAAAATAAAAATCTTGTCGATTACTTTTAAAATAGTAACCGACAAATATGCTGAAAATAAAAATCTTGCCGATTACTTTTGAAATAGTAACCGACGAATGTGCAGAAAATAGATCATGCCGATTACTTTTGAAATAGTAACCGACGAATGTGTTGAAAATAAATCATGCCGATTACCTTTGAAATAGTAACCGACGAATATGTTGAAAATAAAAATCTTACCGATTACTTTTGAAATAGTAACCAACGAATATGCTGAAAATAAAGTCTTGCCCATTACTTTTGAAATAGTAACCGACGAATGTGTGCTGAAAATAAATCTTGCCGATTACTTTTGAAATAGTAACCGACGAATGTGCTGAAAATAAATCATGCCGATTACTTTTGAAATAGTAAGCGACGAATATGTTGAAAATAAAAATCTTACCGATTACTTTTGAAATAGTAACCAACGAATATGCTGAAAATAAAGTCTTGCCGATTACTTTTGAAATAGTAACCGACGAATATGTTGAAAATAAAAATCTTGTCGATTACTTTTAAAACAGTAACCGAAAAATATGCTGAAAATAAAAATCTTGCCGATTACTTTTGAAATAGTCACCGACGAATATGTTGAAAATAAAAATCTTGCCAATTACTTTTGAAATAGTAACGGACGAATGTGCTGAAAATAAAGTCTTGCCGATTACTTTTGAAATAGTAACCGACGAATATGTTGAAAATAAAAATCTTGTCGATTACTTTTAAAATAGTAACCGACAAATATGCTGAAAATAAAAATCTTGCCGATTACTTTTGAAATAGTAACCGACGAATGTGCAGAAAATAGATCATGCCGATTACTTTTGAAATAGTAACCGACGAATGTGTTGAAAATAAATCATGCCGATTACCTTTGAAATAGTAACCGACGAATATGTTGAAAATAAAAATCTTACCGATTACTTTTGAAATAGTAACCAACGAATATGCTGAAAATAAAGTCTTGCCCATTACTTTTGAAATAGTAACCGACGAATATGTGCTGAAAATAAATCTTGCCGATTACTTTTGAAATAGTAACCGACGAATGTGCTGAAAATAAATCATGCCGATTACTTTTGAAATAGTAAGCGACGAATATGTTGAAAATAAAAATCTTACCGATTACTTTTGAAACAGTAACCAACGAATATGCTGGAAATAAAGTCTTGCCGATTACTTTTGAAATATTAACCGACGAATATGTTGAAAATAAAAATCTTGTCGATTACTTTTAAAACAGTAACCGACAAATATGCTGAAAATAATAATCTTGCCGATTACTTTTGAAATAGTCACCGACGAATATGCTGAAAATAAAAATCATGTCGATTACTTTTGAAATAGTTACCGACGAATGTGCTGAAAATAAAGTCTTGCCGATTACTTTTGAAATAGTAACCGACGAATGTGCTGAAAATAAAAATCTTGCCGCTTACTTTTGAAATAGTAACCGACGAATGTGCTGAAAATAAATCCTGTCGATTACCTTTGAAATAGTAACCGACGAATATGCTGAAAATAAAAATCTTGCCGATTACTTTTGAAATAGTAACCGACGAATGTGTAGAAATTAGATCATGCCGATTACTTTTGAAATAGTAACTGACGAATGTGTTGAAAATAAAGTCTTGCCGATTACTTTTGAAATAGTAACCGACGAATGTGCTGAAAATAAATCATGCCGATTACTTTTAAAATAGTAACCGACAAATGTGCTGAAAATAAAAGTCTTGTCGATTACTTTTGAAATAGTAACCGACGAATGTGCTGAAAATAAATCGTGCCGATTACTTTTGAAATAGTCACCGACGAATATGCTGAAAATAAAATTCTTGCCAATTACTTTTGAAATAGTAACCAACGAATGTGCTGAAAATAAAGTCTTCCTGATTACTTTTGAAATAATAACCCACGAATGTGCTGAAAATAAAGTCTTGCCGATTACTTTTGAAATAGTAACCGACGAATGTGCTGAAAATAAAGTCTTGCCGATTACTTTTGAAATAGTAACCGACGAATATGTTGAAAATAAAGAACTTGTCGATTACTTTTAAAATAGTAACCGACAAATATGCTGAAAATAAAAATCTTGCCGACTACTTCTGAAATAGTAACCGACGAATGTGCTGAAAATAAATCCTGCCGATTACCTTTGAAATAGTAACCGACGAATGTGCAGAAAATATATCATGCCGATTACTTTTGAAATAGAAACCGACGAATGTGTTGAAAATAAATTCTTGTCGATTACTTTTGAAATAGTAACCAACGAATATGTTGAAAATAAAAATCTTGCCGATTACTTTTGAAATAGTAACCGACGAATATGTTGAAAATAAAAATCTTGTCGATTACTTTTAAAACAGTAACCGACAAATATGCTGAAAATAAAAATCTTGCCGATTACTTTTGAAATAGTCACCGACGAATGTGTTGAAAATAAAAATCTTGCCAATTACTTTTGAAATAGTAACCGACGAATGTGCTGAAAATAAAGTCTTGCCGATTACTTTTGAAATAGTAACCGACGAATATGTTGAAAATAAAAATCTTGTCGATTACTTTTAAAATAGTAACCGACAAATATGCTGAAAATAAAAATCTTGCCGATTACTTTTGAAATAGTAACCGACGAATGTGCAGAAAATAGATCATGCCGATTACTTTTGAAATAGTAACCGACGAATGTGTTGAAAATAAATCATGCCGATTACCTTTGAAATAGTAACCGACGAATATGTTGAAAATAAAAATCTTACCGATTACTTTTGAAATAGTAACCAACGAATATGCTGAAAATAAAGTCTTGCCCATTACTTTTGAAATAGTAACCGACGAATGTGTGCTGAAAATAAATCTTGCCGATTACTTTTGAAATAGTAACCGACGAATGTGCTGAAAATAAATCATGCCGATTACTTTTGAAATAGTAAGCGACGAATATGTTGAAAATAAAAATCTTACCGATTACTTTTGAAATAGTAACCAACGAATATGCTGAAAATAAAGTCTTGCCGATTACTTTTGAAATAGTAACCGACGAATATGTTGAAAATAAAAATCTTGTCGATTACTTTTAAAACAGTAACCGAAAAATATGCTGAAAATAAAAATCTTGCCGATTACTTTTGAAATAGTCACCGACGAATATGTTGAAAATAAAAATCTTGCCAATTACTTTTGAAATAGTAACCGACGAATGTGCTGAAAATAAAGTCTTGCCGATTACTTTTGAAATAGTAACCGACGAATATGTTGAAAATAAAAATCTTGTCGATTACTTTTAAAATAGTAACCGACAAATATGCTGAAAATAAAAATCTTGCCGATTACTTTTGAAATAGTAACCGACGAATGTGCAGAAAATAGATCATGCCGATTACTTTTGAAATAGTAACCGACGAATGTGTTGAAAATAAATCATGCCGATTACCTTTGAAATAGTAACCGACGAATATGTTGAAAATAAAAATCTTACCGATTACTTTTGAAATAGTAACCAACGAATATGCTGAAAATAAAGTCTTGCCCATTACTTTTGAAATAGTAACCGACGAATATGTGCTGAAAATAAATCTTGCCGATTACTTTTGAAATAGTAACCGACGAATGTGCTGAAAATAAATCATGCCGATTACTTTTGAAATAGTAAGCGACGAATATGTTGAAAATAAAAATCTTACCGATTACTTTTGAAACAGTAACCAACGAATATGCTGAAAATAAAGTCTTGCCGATTACTTTTGAAATATTAACCGACGAATATGTGGAAAATAAAAATCTTGTCGATTACTTTTAAAACAGTAACCGACAAATATGCTGAAAATAATAATCTTGCCGATTACTTTTGAAATAGTCACCGACGAATATGCTAAAAATAAAAATCATGTCGATTACTTTTGAAATAGTTACCGACGAATGTGCTGAAAATAAAGTCTTGCCGATTACTTTTGAAATAGTAACCGACGAATGTGCTGAAAATAAATCCTGTCGATTACCTTTGAAATAGTAACCGACGAATATGCTGAAAATAAAAATCTTGCCGATTACTTTTGAAATAGTAACCAACGAATATGCTGAAAATAAAGTCTTGCCGATTACTTTTGAAATAGTAACCGACGAATGTGCTGAAAATAAATCATGCCGATTACTTTTAAAATAGTCACCGACCAAATGTGCTGAAAATAAAAGTCTTGTCGATTACTTTTGAAATAGTAACCGACGAATGTGCTGAAAATAAATCGTGCCGATTACTTTTGAAATAGTCACCGACGAATATGCTGAAAATAAAATTCTTGCCAATTACTTTTGAAATAGTAACCAACGAATGTGCTGAAAATAAAGTCTTCCTGATTACTTTTGAAATAATAACCCACGAATGTGCTGAAAATAAAGTCTTGCCGATTACTTTTGAAATAGTAACCGACGAATGTGCTGAAAATAAAGTCTTGCCGATTACTTTTAAAATAGTAACCGACAAATATGCTGAAAATAAAAATCTTGCCGACTACTTCTGAAATAGTAACCGACGAATGTGCTGAAAATAAATCCTGCCGATTACCTTTGAAATAGTAACCGACGAATATGCTGAAAATAAAAATCTTGCCGATTACTTTTGAAATAGTAACCGACGAATGTGCAGAAAATATATCATGCCGATTACTTTTGAAATAGAAACCGACGAATGTGTTGAAAATAAATTCTTGTCGATTACTTTTGAAATAGTAACCGACGAATATGTTGAAAATAAAAATCTTGCCGATTACTTTTGAAATAGTAACCGACGAATATGTTGAAAATAAAAATCTTGTCGATTCTTTTTAAAACAGTAACCGACAAATATGCTGAAAATAAAAATCTTGCCGATTACTTTTGAAATAGTCACCGACGAATATGTTGAAAATAAAAATCTTGCCAATTACTTTTGAAATAGTAACCGACGAATGTACTGAAAATAAAGTCTTCCCGATTACTTTTGAAATAGTAACCGACGAATATGTTGATAATAAAAATCTTGTCGATTACTTTTAAAATAGTAACCGACAAATATGCTGAAAATAAAAATCTTGCCAATTACTTTTGAAATAGTAACCGACGAATGTGCAGAAAATAGATCATGCCGATTACTTTTGAAATAGTAACCGACGAATGTGTTGAAAATAAATCATGCCGATTACCTTTGAAATAGTAACCGACGAATATGTTGAAAATAAAAATCTTACCGATTACTTTTGAAATAGTAACCAACGAATATGCTGAAAATAAAGTCTTGCCCATTACTTTTGAAATAGTAACCGACGAATGTGTGCTGAAAATAAATCTTGCCGATTACTTTTGAAATAGTAACCGACGAATGTGCTGAAAATAAATCATGCCGATTACTTTTGAAATAGTAAGCGACGAATATGTTGAAAATAAAAATCTTACCGATTACTTTTGAAATAGTAACCAACGAATATGCTGAAAATAAAGTCTTGCCGATTACTTTTGAAATAGTAACCGACGAATATGTTGAAAATAAAAATCTTGTCGATTACTTTTAAAACAGTAATCAAAAAATATGCTGAAAATAAAAATCTTGCCGATTACTTTTGAAATAGTCACCGACGAATATGTTGAAAATAAAAATCTTGCCAATTACTTTTGAAATAGTAACCGACGAATGTGCTGAAAATAAAGTCTTGCCGATTACTTTTGAAATAGTAACCGACGAATATGTTGAAAATAAAAATCTTGTCGATTACTTTTCAAATAGTAACTGACAAATATGCTGAAAATAAAAATCTTGCCGATTACTTTTGAAATAGTAACCGACGAATGTGCAGAAAATAGATCATGCCGATTACTTTTGAAATAGTTACCGACGAATGTGTTGAAAATAAATCATGCCGATTACCTTTGAAATAGTAACCGACGAATATGTTGAAAATAAAAATCTTACCGATTACTTTTGAAATAGTAACCAACGAATATGCTGAAAATAAAGTCTTGCCCATTACTTTTGAAATAGTAACCGACGAATATGTGCTGAAAATAAATCTTGCCGATTACTTTTGAAATAGTAACCGACGAATGTGCTGAAAATAAATCATGCCGATTACTTTTGAAATAGTAAGCGACGAATATGTTGAAAATAAAAATCTTACCGATTACTTTTGAAATAGTAACCAACGAATATGCTGAAAATAAAGTCTTGCCGATTACTTTTGAAATATTAACCGACGAATATGTTGAAAATAAAAATCTTGTCGATTACTTTTAAAACAGTAACCGACAAATATGCTGAAAATAATAATCTTGCCGATTACTTTTGAAATAGTCACCGACGAATATGCTGAAAATAAAAATCTTGTCGATTACTTTTGAAATAGTTACCGACGAATGTGCTGAAAATAAATCATGCTGATTAGTTTTGAAATAGTAAGCGACGAATATGTTGGAAATAAAAATCATACCAATTACTTTAAAAAAGTAACCAATGAATGTGCTGAAAATAAAGTCTTGCCGATTACTTTTGAAATAGTAACCGACGAATGTGCTGAAAATAAAAATCTTGCCGCTTACTTTTGAAATAGTAACCGACGAATGTGCTGAAAATAAATCCTGTCGATTACCTTTGAAATAGTAACCGACGAATATGCTGAAAATAAAAATCTTGCCGATTACTTTTGAAATAGTAACCGACGAATGTGTAGAAATTAGATCATGCCGATTACTTTTGAAATAGTAACTGACGTATGTGTTGAAAATAAAGTCTTGCCGATTACTTTTGAAATAGTAACCGACGAATGTGCTGAAAATAAATCATGCCGATTACTTTTAAAATAGTAACCGACAAATGTGCTGAAAATAAAAGTCTTGTCGATTACTTTTGAAATAGTAACCGACGAATGTGCTGAAAATAAATCGTGCCGATTACTTTTGAAATAGTCACCGACGAATATGCTGAAAATAAAATTCTTGCCAATTACTTTTGAAATAGTAACCAACGAATGTGCTGAAAATAAAGTCTTCCTGATTACTTTTGAAATAATAACCCACGAATGTGCTGAAAATAAAGTCTTGCCGATTACTTTTGAAATAGTAACCGACGAATGTGCTGAAAATAAAGTCTTGCCGATTACTTTTGAAATAGTAACCGACGAATATGTTGAAAATAAAAAACTTGTCGATTACTTTTAAAATAGTAACCGACAAATATGCTGAAAATAAAAATCTTGCCGACTACTTCTGAAATAGTAACCGATGAATGTGCTGAAAATAAATCCTGCCGATTACCTTTGAAATAGTAACCGACGAATATGCTGAAAATAAAAATCTTGCCGATTACTTTTGAAATAGTAACCGACGAATGTGCAGAAAATATATCATGCCGATTACTTTTGAAATAGAAACCGACGAATATGTTGAAAATAAAAATCTTACCGATTACTTTTGAAATAGTAACCAACGAATATGCTGAAAATAAAGTCTTGCCGATTACTTTTGAAATAGTAACCGACGAATATGTTGAAAATAAAAATCTTGTCGATTACTTTTAAAACAGTAATCGAAAAATATGCTGAAAATAAAAATCTTGCCGATTACTTTTGAAATAGTCACCGACGAATATGTTGAAAATAAAAATCTTGCCAATTACTTTTGAAATAGTAACCGACGAATGTGCTGAAAATAAAGTCTTGCCGATTACTTTTGAAATAGTAACCGACGAATATGTTGAAAATAAAAATCTTGTCGATTACTTTTAAAACAGTAATCGAAAAATATGCTGAAAATAAAAATCTTGCCGATTACTTTTGAAATAGTCACCGACGAATATGTTGAAAATAAAAATCTTGCCAATTACTTTTGAAATAGTAACCGACGAATGTGCTGAAAATAAAGTCTTGTCGATTACTTTTGAAATAGTAACCGACGAATATGTTGAAAATAAAAATCTTGTCGATTACTTTTCAAATAGTAACTGACAAATATGCTGAAAATAAAAATCTTGCCGATTACTTTTGAAATAGTAACCGACGAATGTGCAGAAAATAGATCATGCCGATTACTTTTGAAATAGTAACCGACGAATGTGTTGAAAATAAATCATGCCGATTACCTTTGAAATAGTAACCGACGAATATGTTGAAAATAAAAATCTTACCGATTACTTTTGAAATAGTAACCAACGAATATGCTGAAAATAAAGTCTTGCCCATTACTTTTGAAATAGTAACCGACGAATGTGTGCTGAAAATAAATCTTGCCGATTACTTTTGAAATAGTAACCGACGAATGTGCTGAAAATAAATCATGCCGATTACTTTTGAAATAGTAAGCGACGAATATGTTGAAAATAAAAATCTTACCGATTACTTTTGAAATAGTAACCAACGAATATGCTGAAAATAAAGTCTTGCCGATTACTTTTGAAATAGTAACCGACGAATATGTTGAAAATAAAAATCTTGTCGATTACTTTTAAAACAGTAACCGAAAAATATGCTGAAAATAAAAATCTTGCCGATTACTTTTGAAATAGTCACCGACGAATATGTTGAAAATAAAAATCTTGCCAATTACTTTTGAAATAGTAACGGACGAATGTGCTGAAAATAAAGTCTTGCCGATTACTTTTGAAATAGTAACCGACGAATATGTTGAAAATAAAAATCTTGTCGATTACTTTTAAAATAGTAACCGACAAATATGCTGAAAATAAAAATCTTGCCGATTACTTTTGAAATAGTAACCGACGAATGTGCAGAAAATAGATCATGCCGATTACTTTTGAAATAGTAACCGACGAATGTGTTGAAAATAAATCATGCCGATTACCTTTGAAATAGTAACCGACGAATATGTTGAAAATAAAAATCTTACCGATTACTTTTGAAATAGTAACCAACGAATATGCTGAAAATAAAGTCTTGCCCATTACTTTTGAAATAGTAACCGACGAATATGTGCTGAAAATAAATCTTGCCGATTACTTTTGAAATAGTAACCGACGAATGTGCTGAAAATAAATCATGCCGATTACTTTTGAAATAGTAACCGACGAATATGTTGAAAATAAAAAACTTGTCGATTACTTTTAAAATAGTAACCGACGAATATGCTGAAAATAAAAATCTTGCCGATTACTTTTGAAATAGTAACCGACGAATGTGCTGAAAATAAATCATGCCGATTACTTTTGAAATAGTAAGCGACGAATATGTTGAAAATAAAAATCTTACCGATTACTTTTGAAATAGTAACCAACGAATATGCTGAAAATAAAGTCTTGCCGATTACTTTTGAAATAGTAACCGACGAATATGTTGAAAATAAAAATCTTGTCGATTACTTTTAAAACAGTAACCGAAAAATATGCTGAAAATAAAAATCTTGCCGATTACTTTTGAAATAGTCACCGACGAATATGTTGAAAATAAAAATCTTGCCAATTACTTTTGAAATAGTAACGGACGAATGTGCTGAAAATAAAGTCTTGCCGATTACTTTTGAAATAGTAACCGACGAATATGTTGAAAATAAAAATCTTGTCGATTACTTTTAAAATAGTAACCGACAAATATGCTGAAAATAAAAATCTTGCCGATTACTTTTGAAATAGTAACCGACGAATGTGCAGAAAATAGATCATGCCGATTACTTTTGAAATAGTAACCGACGAATGTGTTGAAAATAAATCATGCCGATTACCTTTGAAATAGTAACCGACGAATATGTTGAAAATAAAAATCTTACCGATTACTTTTGAAATAGTAACCAACGAATATGCTGAAAATAAAGTCTTGCCCATTACTTTTGAAATAGTAACCGACGAATATGTGCTGAAAATAAATCTTGCCGATTACTTTTGAAATAGTAACCGACGAATGTGCTGAAAATAAATCATGCCGATTACTTTTGAAATAGTAAGCGACGAATATGTTGAAAATAAAAATCTTACCGATTACTTTTGAAACAGTAACCAACGAATATGCTGGAAATAAAGTCTTGCCGATTACTTTTGAAATATTAACCGACGAATATGTTGAAAATAAAAATCTTGTCGATTACTTTTAAAACAGTAACCGACAAATATGCTGAAAATAATAATCTTGCCGATTACTTTTGAAATAGTCACCGACGAATATGCTGAAAATAAAAATCATGTCGATTACTTTTGAAATAGTTACCGACGAATGTGCTGAAAATAAAGTCTTGCCGATTACTTTTGAAATAGTAACCGACGAATGTGCTGAAAATAAAAATCTTGCCGCTTACTTTTGAAATAGTAACCGACGAATGTGCTGAAAATAAATCCTGTCGATTACCTTTGAAATAGTAACCGACGAATATGCTGAAAATAAAAATCTTGCCGATTACTTTTGAAATAGTAACCGACGAATGTGTAGAAATTAGATCATGCCGATTACTTTTGAAATAGTAACTGACGAATGTGTTGAAAATAAAGTCTTGCCGATTACTTTTGAAATAGTAACCGACGAATGTGCTGAAAATAAATCATGCCGATTACTTTTAAAATAGTAACCGACAAATGTGCTGAAAATAAAAGTCTTGTCGATTACTTTTGAAATAGTAACCGACGAATGTGCTGAAAATAAATCGTGCCGATTACTTTTGAAATAGTCACCGACGAATATGCTGAAAATAAAATTCTTGCCAATTACTTTTGAAATAGTAACCAACGAATGGTCTGAAAATAAAGTCTTCCTGATTACTTTTGAAATAATAACCCACGAATGTGCTGAAAATAAAGTCTTGCCGATTACTTTTGAAATAGTAACCGACGAATGTGCTGAAAATAAAGTCTTGCCGATTACTTTTGAAATAGTAACCGACGAATATGTTGAAAATAAAGAACTTGTCGATTACTTTTAAAATAGTAACCGACAAATATGCTGAAAATAAAAATCTTGCCGACTACTTCTGAAATAGTAACCGACGAATGTGCTGAAAATAAATCCTGCCGATTACCTTTGAAATAGTAACCGACGAATGTGCAGAAAATATATCATGCCGATTACTTTTGAAATAGAAACCGACGAATGTGTTGAAAATAAATTCTTGTCGATTACTTTTGAAATAGTAACCAACGAATATGTTGAAAATAAAAATCTTGCCGATTACTTTTGAAATAGTAACCGACGAATATGTTGAAAATAAAAATCTTGTCGATTACTTTTAAAACAGTAACCGACAAATATGCTGAAAATAAAAATCTTGCCGATTACTTTTGAAATAGTCACCGACGAATGTGTTGAAAATAAAAATCTTGCCAATTACTTTTGAAATAGTAACCGACGAATGTGCTGAAAATAAAGTCTTGCCGATTACTTTTGAAATAGTAACCGACGAATATGTTGAAAATAAAAATCTTGTCGATTACTTTTAAAATAGTAACCGACAAATATGCTGAAAATAAAAATCTTGCCGATTACTTTTGAAATAGTAACCGACGAATGTGCAGAAAATAGATCATGCCGATTACTTTTGAAATAGTAACCGACGAATGTGTTGAAAATAAATCATGCCGATTACCTTTGAAATAGTAACCGACGAATATGTTGAAAATAAAAATCTTACCGATTACTTTTGAAATAGTAACCAACGAATATGCTGAAAATAAAGTCTTGCCCATTACTTTTGAAATAGTAACCGACGAATGTGTGCTGAAAATAAATCTTGCCGATTACTTTTGAAATAGTAACCGACGAATGTGCTGAAAATAAATCATGCCGATTACTTTTGAAATAGTAAGCGACGAATATGTTGAAAATAAAAATCTTACCGATTACTTTTGAAATAGTAACCAACGAATATGCTGAAAATAAAGTCTTGCCGATTACTTTTGAAATAGTAACCGACGAATATGTTGAAAATAAAAATCTTGTCGATTACTTTTAAAACAGTAACCGAAAAATATGCTGAAAATAAAAATCTTGCCGATTACTTTTGAAATAGTCACCGACGAATATGTTGAAAATAAAAATCTTGCCAATTACTTTTGAAATAGTAACCGACGAATGTGCTGAAAATAAAGTCTTGCCGATTACTTTTGAAATAGTAACCGACGAATATGTTGAAAATAAAAATCTTGTCGATTACTTTTAAAATAGTAACCGACAAATATGCTGAAAATAAAAATCTTGCCGATTACTTTTGAAATAGTAACCGACGAATGTGCAGAAAATAGATCATGCCGATTACTTTTGAAATAGTAACCGACGAATGTGTTGAAAATAAATCATGCCGATTACCTTTGAAATAGTAACCGACGAATATGTTGAAAATAAAAATCTTACCGATTACTTTTGAAATAGTAACCAACGAATATGCTGAAAATAAAGTCTTGCCCATTACTTTTGAAATAGTAACCGACGAATATGTGCTGAAAATAAATCTTGCCGATTACTTTTGAAATAGTAACCGACGAATGTGCTGAAAATAAATCATGCCGATTACTTTTGAAATAGTAAGCGACGAATATGTTGAAAATAAAAATCTTACCGATTACTTTTGAAACAGTAACCAACGAATATGCTGAAAATAAAGTCTTGCCGATTACTTTTGAAATATTAACCGACGAATATGTGGAAAATAAAAATCTTGTCGATTACTTTTAAAACAGTAACCGACAAATATGCTGAAAATAATAATCTTGCCGATTACTTTTGAAATAGTCACCGACGAATATGCTAAAAATAAAAATCATGTCGATTACTTTTGAAATAGTTACCGACGAATGTGCTGAAAATAAAGTCTTGCCGATTACTTTTGAAATAGTAACCGACGAATGTGCTGAAAATAAATCCTGTCGATTACCTTTGAAATAGTAACCGACGAATATGCTGAAAATAAAAATCTTGCCGATTACTTTTGAAATAGTAACCGACGAATGTGTAGAAATTAGATCATGCCGATTACTTTTGAAATAGTAAGCGACGAATATGTTGAAAATAAAAATCTTACCGATTACTTTTGAAATAGTAACCAACGAATATGCTGAAAATAAAGTCTTGCCGATTACTTTTGAAATAGTAACCGACGAATGTGCTGAAAATAAATCATGCCGATTACTTTTAAAATAGTCACCGACCAAATGTGCTGAAAATAAAAGTCTTGTCGATTACTTTTGAAATAGTAACCGACGAATGTGCTGAAAATAAATCGTGCCGATTACTTTTGAAATAGTCACCGACGAATATGCTGAAAATAAAATTCTTGCCAATTACTTTTGAAATAGTAACCAACGAATGTGCTGAAAATAAAGTCTTCCTGATTACTTTTGAAATAATAACCCACGAATGTGCTGAAAATAAAGTCTTGCCGATTACTTTTGAAATAGTAACCGACGAATGTGCTGAAAATAAAGTCTTGCCGATTACTTTTAAAATAGTAACCGACAAATATGCTGAAAATAAAAATCTTGCCGACTACTTCTGAAATAGTAACCGACGAATGTGCTGAAAATAAATCCTGCCGATTACCTTTGAAATAGTAACCGACGAATATGCTGAAAATAAAAATCTTGCCGATTACTTTTGAAATAGTAACCGACGAATGTGCAGAAAATATATCATGCCGATTACTTTTGAAATAGAAACCGACGAATGTGTTGAAAATAAATTCTTGTCGATTACTTTTGAAATAGTAACCGACGAATATGTTGAAAATAAAAATCTTGCCGATTACTTTTGAAATAGTAACCGACGAATATGTTGAAAATAAAAATCTTGTCGATTCTTTTTAAAACAGTAACCGACAAATATGCTGAAAATAAAAATCTTGCCGATTACTTTTGAAATAGTCACCGACGAATATGTTGAAAATAAAAATCTTGCCAATTACTTTTGAAATAGTAACCGACGAATGTGCTGAAAATAAAGTCTTCCCGATTACTTTTGAAATAGTAACCGACGAATATGTTGATAATAAAAATCTTGTCGATTACTTTTAAAATAGTAACCGACAAATATGCTGAAAATAAAAATCTTGCCAATTACTTTTGAAATAGTAACCGACGAATGTGCAGAAAATAGATCATGCCGATTACTTTTGAAATAGTAACCGACGAATGTGTTGAAAATAAATCATGCCGATTACCTTTGAAATAGTAACCGACGAATATGTTGAAAATAAAAATCTTACCGATTACTTTTGAAATAGTAACCAACGAATATGCTGAAAATAAAGTCTTGCCCATTACTTTTGAAATAGTAACCGACGAATGTGTGCTGAAAATAAATCTTGCCGATTACTTTTGAAATAGTAACCGACGAATGTGCTGAAAATAAATCATGCCGATTACTTTTGAAATAGTAAGCGACGAATATGTTGAAAATAAAAATCTTACCGATTACTTTTGAAATAGTAACCAACGAATATGCTGAAAATAAAGTCTTGCCGATTACTTTTGAAATAGTAACCGACGAATATGTTGAAAATAAAAATCTTGTCGATTACTTTTAAAACAGTAATCAAAAAATATGCTGAAAATAAAAATCTTGCCGATTACTTTTGAAATAGTCACCGACGAATATGTTGAAAATAAAAATCTTGCCAATTACTTTTGAAATAGTAACCGACGAATGTGCTGAAAATAAAGTCTTGCCGATTACTTTTGAAATAGTAACCGACGAATATGTTGAAAATAAAAATCTTGTCGATTACTTTTCAAATAGTAACTGACAAATATGCTGAAAATAAAAATCTTGCCGATTACTTTTGAAATAGTAACCGACGAATGTGCAGAAAATAGATCATGCCGATTACTTTTGAAATAGTTACCGACGAATGTGTTGAAAATAAATCATGCCGATTACCTTTGAAATAGTAACCGACGAATATGTTGAAAATAAAAATCTTACCGATTACTTTTGAAATAGTAACCAACGAATATGCTGAAAATAAAGTCTTGCCCATTACTTTTGAAATAGTAACCGACGAATATGTGCTGAAAATAAATCTTGCCGATTACTTTTGAAATAGTAACCGACGAATGTGCTGAAAATAAATCATGCCGATTACTTTTGAAATAGTAAGCGACGAATATGTTGAAAATAAAAATCTTACCGATTACTTTTGAAATAGTAACCAACGAATATGCTGAAAATAAAGTCTTGCCGATTACTTTTGAAATATTAACCGACGAATATGTTGAAAATAAAAATCTTGTCGATTACTTTTAAAACAGTAACCGACAAATATGCTGAAAATAATAATCTTGCCGATTACTTTTGAAATAGTCACCGACGAATATGCTGAAAATAAAAATCTTGTCGATTACTTTTGAAATAGTTACCGACGAATGTGCTGAAAATAAATCATGCTGATTAGTTTTGAAATAGTAAGCGACGAATATGTTGGAAATAAAAATCATACCAATTACTTTAAAAAAGTAACCAATGAATGTGCTGAAAATAAAGTCTTGCCGATTACTTTTGAAATAGTAACCGACGAATGTGCTGAAAATAAAAATCTTGCCGCTTACTTTTGAAATAGTAACCGACGAATGTGCTGAAAATAAATCCTGTCGATTACCTTTGAAATAGTAACCGACGAATATGCTGAAAATAAAAATCTTGCCGATTACTTTTGAAATAGTAACCGACGAATGTGTAGAAATTAGATC
Source organism: Medicago lupulina (assembly GCA_958299785.1). NCBI lineage: Eukaryota > Viridiplantae > Streptophyta > Magnoliopsida > Fabales > Fabaceae > Medicago > Medicago lupulina. Next base: position 38,897,909 of record OY283141.1, on the reverse strand, counting down.
ATGCCGATTACTTTTGAAATAGTAACTGACGTATGTGTTGAAAATAAAGTCTTGCCGATTACTTTTGAAATAGTAACCGACGAATGTGCTGAAAATAAATCATGCCGATTACTTTTAAAATAGTAACCGACAAATGTGCTGAAAATAAAAGTCTTGTCGATTACTTTTGAAATAGTAACCGACGAATGTGCTGAAAATAAATCGTGCCGATTACTTTTGAAATAGTCACCGACGAATATGCTGAAAATAAAATTCTTGCCAATTACTTTTGAAATAGTAACCAACGAATGTGCTGAAAATAAAGTCTTCCTGATTACTTTTGAAATAATAACCCACGAATGTGCTGAAAATAAAGTCTTGCCGATTACTTTTGAAATAGTAACCGACGAATGTGCTGAAAATAAAGTCTTGCCGATTACTTTTGAAATAGTAACCGACGAATATGTTGAAAATAAAAAACTTGTCGATTACTTTTAAAATAGTAACCGACAAATATGCTGAAAATAAAAATCTTGCCGACTACTTCTGAAATAGTAACCGATGAATGTGCTGAAAATAAATCCTGCCGATTACCTTTGAAATAGTAACCGACGAATATGCTGAAAATAAAAATCTTGCCGATTACTTTTGAAATAGTAACCGACGAATGTGCAGAAAATATATCATGCCGATTACTTTTGAAATAGAAACCGACGAATATGTTGAAAATAAAAATCTTACCGATTACTTTTGAAATAGTAACCAACGAATATGCTGAAAATAAAGTCTTGCCGATTACTTTTGAAATAGTAACCGACGAATATGTTGAAAATAAAAATCTTGTCGATTACTTTTAAAACAGTAATCGAAAAATATGCTGAAAATAAAAATCTTGCCGATTACTTTTGAAATAGTCACCGACGAATATGTTGAAAATAAAAATCTTGCCAATTACTTTTGAAATAGTAACCGACGAATGTGCTGAAAATAAAGTCTTGCCGATTACTTTTGAAATAGTAACCGACGAATATGTTGAAAATAAAAATCTTGTCGATTACTTTTAAAACAGTAATCGAAAAATATGCTGAAAATAAAAATCTTGCCGATTACTTTTGAAATAGTCACCGACGAATATGTTGAAAATAAAAATCTTGCCAATTACTTTTGAAATAGTAACCGACGAATGTGCTGAAAATAAAGTCTTGTCGATTACTTTTGAAATAGTAACCGACGAATATGTTGAAAATAAAAATCTTGTCGATTACTTTTCAAATAGTAACTGACAAATATGCTGAAAATAAAAATCTTGCCGATTACTTTTGAAATAGTAACCGACGAATGTGCAGAAAATAGATCATGCCGATTACTTTTGAAATAGTAACCGACGAATGTGTTGAAAATAAATCATGCCGATTACCTTTGAAATAGTAACCGACGAATATGTTGAAAATAAAAATCTTACCGATTACTTTTGAAATAGTAACCAACGAATATGCTGAAAATAAAGTCTTGCCCATTACTTTTGAAATAGTAACCGACGAATATGTGCTGAAAATAAATCTTGCCGATTACTTTTGAAATAGTAACCGACGAATGTGCTGAAAATAAATCATGCCGATTACTTTTGAAATAGTAAGCGACGAATATGTTGAAAATAAAAATCTTACCGATTACTTTTGAAATAGTAACCAACGAATATGCTGAAAATAAAGTCTTGCCCATTACTTTTGAAATAGTAACCGACGAATATGTGCTGAAAATAAATCTTGCCGATTACTTTTGAAATAGTAACCGACGAATGTGCTGAAAATAAATCATGCCGATTACTTTTGAAATAGTAAGCGACGAATATGTTGAAAATAAAAATCATACCGATTACTTTTGAAATAGTAACCAACGAATATGCTGAAAATAAAGTCTTGCCGATTACTTTTGAAATATTAACCGACGAATATGTTGAAAATAAAAATCTTGTCGATTACTTTTAAAACAGTAACCGACAAATATGCTGAAAATAATAATCTTGCCGATTACTTTTGAAATAGTCACCGACGAATATGCTGAAAATAAAAATCTTGTCGATTACTTTTGAAATAGTTACCGACGAATGTGCTGAAAATAAATCATGCTGATTAGTTTTGAAATAGTAAGCGACGAATATGTTGGAAATAAAAATCATACCAATTACTTTAAAAAAGTAACCAATGAATGTGCTGAAAATAAAGTCTTGCCGATTACTTTTGAAATAGTAACCGACGAATGTGCTGAAAATAAAAATCTTGCCGCTTACTTTTGAAATAGTAACCGACGAATGTGCTGAAAATAAATCCTGTCGATTACCTTTGAAATAGTAACTGACGAATATGCTGAAAATAAAAATCTTGCCGATTACTTTTGAAATAGTAACCGACGAATGTGTAGAAATTAGATCATGCCGATTACTTTTGAAATAGTAACTGACGTATGTGTTGAAAATAAAGTCTTGCCGATTACTTTTGAAATAGTAACCGACGAATGTGCTGAAAATAAATCATGCCGATTACTTTTAAAATAGTAACCGACAAATGTGCTGAAAATAAAAGTCTTGTCGATTACTTTTGAAATAGTAACCGACGAATGTGCTGAAAATAAATCGTGCCGATTACTTTTGAAATAGTCACCGACGAATATGCTGAAAATAAAATTCTTGCCAATTACTTTTGAAATAGTAACCAACGAATGTGCTGAAAATAAAGTCTTCCTGATTACTTTTGAAATAATAACCCACGAATGTGCTGAAAATAAAGTCTTGCCGATTACTTTTGAAATAGTAACCGACGAATGTGCTGAAAATAAAGTCTTGCCGATTACTTTTGAAATAGTAACCGACGAATATGTTGAAAATAAAAAACTTGTCGATTACTTTTAAAATAGTAACCGACAAATATGCTGAAAATAAAAATCTTGCCGACTACTTCTGAAATAGTAACCGATGAATGTGCTGAAAATAAATCCTGCCGATTACCTTTGAAATAGTAACCGACGAATATGCTGAAAATAAAAATCTTGCCGATTACTTTTGAAATAGTAACCGACGAATGTGCAGAAAATATATCATGCCGATTACTTTTGAAATAGAAACCGACGAATGTGTTGAAAATAAATTCTTGTCGATTACTTTTGAAATAGTAACCGACGAATATGTTGAAAATAAAAATCTTGCCGATTACTTTTGAAATAGTAACCGACGAATATGTTGAAAATAAAAATCTTGTCGATTACTTTTAAAACAGTAACCGACAAATATGCTGAAAATAAAAATCTTGCCGATTACTTTTGAAATAGTCACCGACGAATATGTTGAAAATAAAAATCTTGCCAATTACTTTTGAAATAGTAACCGACGAATGTGCTGAAAATAAAGTCTTGCCGATTACTTTTGAAATAGTAACCGACGAATATGTTGAAAATAAAAATCTTGTCGATTACTTTTAAAACAGTAATCGAAAAATATGCTGAAAATAAAAATCTTGCCGATTACTTTTGAAATAGTCACCGACGAATATGTTGAAAATAAAAATCTTGCCAATTACTTTTGAAATAGTAACCGACGAATGTGCTGAAAATAAAGTCTTGCCGATTACTTTTGAAATAGTAACCGACGAATATGTTGAAAATAAAAATCTTGTCGATTACTTTTCAAATAGTAACTGACAAATATGCTGAAAATAAAAATCTTGCCGATTACTTTTGAAATAGTAACCGACGAATGTGCAGAAAATAGATCATGCCGATTACTTTTGAAATAGTAACCGACGAATGTGTTGAAAATAAATCATGCCGATTACCTTTGAAATAGTAACCGACGAATATGTTGAAAATAAAAATCTTACCGATTACTTTTGAAATAGTAACCAACGAATATGCTGAAAATAAAGTCTTGCCCATTACTTTTGAAATAGTAACCGACGAATATGTGCTGAAAATAAATCTTGCCGATTACTTTTGAAATAGTAACCGACGAATGTGCTGAAAATAAATCATGCCGATTACTTTTGAAATAGTAAGCGACGAATATGTTGAAAATAAAAATCATACCGATTACTTTTGAAATAGTAACCAACGAATATGCTGAAAATAAAGTCTTGCCGATTACTTTTGAAATATTAACCGACGAATATGTTGAAAATAAAAATCTTGTCGATTACTTTTAAAACAGTAACCGACAAATATGCTGAAAATAATAATCTTGCCGATTACTTTTGAAATAGTCACCGACGAATATGCTGAAAATAAAAATCTTGTCGATTACTTTTGAAATAGTTACCGACGAATGTGCTGAAAATAAATCATGCTGATTAGTTTTGAAATAGTAAGCGACGAATATGTTGGAAATAAAAATCATACCAATTACTTTAAAAAAGTAACCAATGAATGTGCTGAAAATAAAGTCTTGCCGATTACTTTTGAAATAGTAACCGACGAATGTGCTGAAAATAAAAATCTTGCCGCTTACTTTTGAAATAGTAACCGACGAATGTGCTGAAAATAAATCCTGTCGATTACCTTTGAAATAGTAACCGACGAATATGCTGAAAATAAAAATCTTGCCGATTACTTTTGAAATAGTAACCGACGAATGTGTAGAAATTAGATCATGCCGATTACTTTTGAAATAGTAACTGACGTATGTGTTGAAAATAAAGTCTTGCCGATTACTTTTGAAATAGTAACCGACGAATGTGCTGAAAATAAATCATGCCGATTACTTTTAAAATAGTAACCGACAAATGTGCTGAAAATAAAAGTCTTGTCGATTACTTTTGAAATAGTAACCGACGAATGTGCTGAAAATAAATCGTGCCGATTACTTTTGAAATAGTCACCGACGAATATGCTGAAAATAAAATTCTTGCCAATTACTTTTGAAATAGTAACCAACGAATGTGCTGAAAATAAAGTCTTCCTGATTACTTTTGAAATAATAACCCACGAATGTGCTGAAAATAAAGTCTTGCCGATTACTTTTGAAATAGTAACCGACGAATATGTTGAAAATAAAAAACTTGTCGATTACTTTTAAAATAGTAACCGACAAATATGCTGAAAATAAAAATCTTGCCGACTACTTCTGAAATAGTAACCGATGAATGTGCTGAAAATAAATCCTGCCGATTACCTTTGAAATAGTAACCGACGAATATGCTGAAAATAAAAATCTTGCCGATTACTTTTGAAATAGTAACCGACGAATGTGCAGAAAATATATCATGCCGATTACTTTTGAAATAGAAACCGACGAATGTGTTGAAAATAAATTCTTGTCGATTACTTTTGAAATAGTAACCGACGAATATGTTGAAAATAAAAATCTTGCCGATTACTTTTGAAATAGTAACCGACGAATATGTTGAAAATAAAAATCTTGTCGATTACTTTTAAAACAGTAACCGACAAATATGCTGAAAATAAAAATCTTGCCGATTACTTTTGAAATAGTCACCGACGAATATGTTGAAAATAAAAATCTTGCCAATTACTTTTGAAATAGTAACCGACGAATGTGCTGAAAATAAAGTCTTGCCGATTACTTTTGAAATAGTAACCGACGAATATGTTGATAATAAAAATCTTGTCGATTACTTTTAAAATAGTAACCGACAAATATGCTGAAAATAAAAATCTTGCCAATTACTTTTGAAATAGTAACCGACGAATGTGCAGAAAATAGATCATGCGGATTACTTTTGAAATAGTAACCGACGAATGTGTTGAAAATAAATCATGCCGATTACCTTTGAAATAGTAACCGACGAATATGTTGAAAATAAAAATCTTACCGATTACTTTTGAAATAGTAACCAACGAATATGCTGAAAATAAAGTCTTGCCCATTACTTTTGAAATAGTAACCGACGAATGTGTGCTGAAAATAAATCTTGCCGATTACTTTTGAAATAGTAACCGACGAATGTGCTGAAAATAAATCATGCTGATTACTTTTGAAATAGTAAGCGACGAATATGTTGAAAATAAAAATCTTACCGATTACTTTTGAAATAGTAACCAACGAATATGCTGAAAATAAAGTCTTGCCGATTACTTTTGAAATAGTAACCGACGAATATGTTGAAAATAAAAATCTTGTCGATTACTTTTAAAACAGTAACCGAAAAATATGCTGAAAATAAAAATCTTGCCGATTACTTTTGAAATAGTCACCGACGAATATGTTGAAAATAAAAATCTTGCCAATTACTTTTGAAATAGTAACCGACGAATGTGCTGAAAATAAAGTCTTGCCGATTACTTTTGAAATAGTAACCGACGAATATGTTGAAAATAAAAATCTTGTCGATTACTTTTAAAATAGTAACCGACAAATATGCTGAAAATAAAAATCTTGCCGATTACTTTTGAAATAGTAACCGACGAATGTGCAGAAAATAGATCATGCCGATTACTTTTGAAATAGTAACCGACGAATGTGTTGAAAATAAATCATGCCGATTACCTTTGAAATAGTAACCGACGAATATGTTGAAAATAAAAATCTTACCGATTACTTTTGAAATAGTAACCAACGAATATGCTGAAAATAAAGTCTTGCCCATTACTTTTGAAATAGAAACCGACGAATATGCGCTGAAAATAAATCTTGCCGATTACTTTTGAAATAGTAACCGACGAATGTGCTGAAAATAAATCATGCCGATTACTTTTGAAATAGTAAGCGACGAATATGTTGAAAATAAAAATCTTACCGATTACTTTTGAAATAGTAACCAACGAATATGCTGAAAATAAAGTCTTGCCGATTACTTTTGAAATATTAACCGACGAATATGTTGAAAATAAAAATCTTGTCGATTACTTTTAAAACAGTAACCGACAAATATGCTGAAAATAATAATCTTGCCGATTACTTTTGAAATAGTCACCGACGAATATGCTGAAAATAAAAATCTTGTCGATTACTTTTGAAATAGTTACCGACGAATGTGCTGAAAATAAATCATGCTGATTAGTTTTGAAATAGTAAGCGACGAATATGTTGGAAATAAAAATCTTACCAATTACTTTAAAAAAGTAACCAATGAATGTGCTCAAAATAAAGTCTTGCCGATTACTTTTGAAATAGTAACCGACGAATGTGCTGAAAATAAAAATCTTGCCGCTTACTTTTGAAATAGTAACCGACGAATGTGCTGAAAATAAATCCTGTCGATTACCTTTGAAATAGTAACCGACGAATATGCTGAAAATAAAAATCTTGCCGATTACTTTTGAAATAGTAACCGACGAATGTGTAGAAATTAGATCATGCCGATTACTTTTGAAATAGTAACTGACGAATGTGTTGAAAATAAAGTCTTGCCGATTACTTTTGAAATAGTAACCGACGAATGTGCTGAAAATAAATCATGCCGATTACTTTTAAAATAGTAACCGACAAATGTGCTGAAAATAAAAGTCTTGTCGATTACTTTTGAAATAGTAACCGACGAATGTGCTGAAAATAAATCGTGCCGATTACTTTTGAAATAGTCACCGACGAATATGCTGAAAATAAAATTCTTGCCAATTACTTTTGAAATAGTAACCAACGAATGTGCTGAAAATAAATCATGCCGATTACTTTTAAAATAGTAACCGACAAATGTGCTGAAAATAAAAGTCTTGTCGATTACTTTTGAAATAGTAACCGACGAATGTGCTGAAAATAAATCGTGCCGATTACTTTTGAAATAGTCACCGACGAATATGCTGAAAATAAAATTCTTGCCAATTACTTTTGAAATAGTAACCAACGAATGTGCTGAAAATAAAGTCTTCCTGATTACTTTTGAAATAATAACCCACGAATGTGCTGAAAATAAAGTCTTGCCGATTACTTTTGAAATAGTAACCGACGAATGTGCTGAAAATAAAGTCTTGCCGATTACTTTTGAAATAGTAACCGACAAATATGTTGAAAATAAAAAACTTGTCGATTACTTTTAAAATAGTAACCGACAAATATGCTGAAAATAAAAATCTTGCCGACTACTTCTGAAATAGTAACCGATGAATGTGCTGAAAATAAATCCTGCCGATTACCTTTGAAATAGTAACCGACGAATATGCTGAAAATAAAAATCTTGCCGATTACTTTTGAAATAGTAACCGACGAATGTGCAGAAAATATATCATGCCGATTACTTTTGAAATAGAAACCGACGAATGTGTTGAAAATAAATTCTTGTCGATTACTTTTGAAATAGTAACCGACGAATATGTTGAAAATAAAAATCTTGCCGATTACTTTTGAAATAGTAACCGACGAATATGTTGAAAATAAAAATCTTGTCGATTACTTTTAAAACAGTAACCGACAAATATGCTGAAAATAAAAATCTTGCCGATTACTTTTGAAATAGTCACCGACGAATATGTTGAAAATAAAAATCTTGCCAATTACTTTTGAAATAGTAACCGACGAATGTGCTGAAAATAAAGTCTTGCCGTTTACTTTTGAAATAGTAACCGACGAATATGTTGATAATAAAAATCTTGTCGATTACTTTTAAAATAGTAACCGACAAATATGCTGAAAATAAAAATCTTGCCAATTACTTTTGAAATAGTAACCGACGAATGTGCAGAAAATAGATCATGCGGATTACTTTTGAAATAGTAACCGACGAATGTGTTGAAAATAAATCATGCCGATTACCTTTGAAATAGTAACCGACGAATATGTTGAAAATAAAAATCTTACCGATTACTTTTGAAATAGTAACCAACGAATATGCTGAAAATAAAGTCTTGCCCATTACTTTTGAAATAGTAACCGACGAATGTGTGCTGAAAATAAATCTTGCCGATTACTTTTGAAATAGTAACCGACGAATGTGCTGAAAATAAATCATGCCGATTACTTTTGAAATAGTAAGCGACGAATATGTTGAAAATAAAAATCTTACCGATTACTTTTGAAATAGTAACCAACGAATATGCTGAAAATAAAGTCTTGCCGATTACTTTCGAAATAGTAACCGACGAATATGTTGAAAATAAAAATCTTGTCGATTACTTTTAAAACAGTAACCGAAAAATATGCTGAAAATAAAAATCTTGCCGATTACTTTTGAAATAGTCACCGACGAATATGTTGAAAATAAAAATCTTGCCAATTACTTTTGAAATAGTAACCGACGAATGTGCTGAAAATAAAGTCTTGCCGATTACTTTTGAAATAGTAACCGACGAATATGTTGAAAATAAAAATCTTGTCGATTACTTTTAAAATAGTAACCGACAAATATGCTGAAAATAAAAATCTTGCCGATTACTTTTGAAATAGTAACCGACGAATGTGCAGAAAATAGATCATGCCGATTACTTTTGAAATAGTAACCGACGAATGTGTTGAAAATAAATCATGCCGATTACCTTTGAAATAGTAACCGACGAATATGTTGAAAATAAAAATCTTACCGATTACTTTTGAAATAGTAACCAACGAATATGCTGAAAATAAAGTCTTGCCCATTACTTTTGAAATAGAAACCGACGAATATGTGCTGAAAATAAATCTTGCCGATTACTTTTGAAATAGTAACCGACGAATGTGCTGAAAATAAATCATGCCGATTACTTTTGAAATAGTAAGCGACGAATATGTTGAAAATAAAAATCTTACCGATTACTTTTGAAATAGTAACCAACGAATATGCTGAAAATAAAGTCTTGCCGATTACTTTTGAAATATTAACCGACGAATATGTTGAAAATAAAAATCTTGTCGATTACTTTTAAAACAGTAACCGACAAATATGCTGAAAATAATAATCTTGCCGATTACTTTTGAAATAGTCACCGACGAATATGCTGAAAATAAAAATCTTGTCGATTACTTTTGAAATAGTTACCGACGAATGTGCTGAAAATAAATCATGCTGATTAGTTTTGAAATAGTAAGCGACGAATATGTTGGAAATAAAAATCTTACCAATTACTTTAAAAAAGTAACCAATGAATGTGCTCAAAATAAAGTCTTGCCGATTACTTTTGAAATAGTAACCGACGAATGTGCTGAAAATAAAAATCTTGCCCCTTACTTTTGAAATAGTAACCGACGAATGTGCTGAAAATAAATCCTGTCGATTACCTTTGAAATAGTAACCGACGAATATGCTGAAAATAAAAATCTTGCCGATTACTTTTGAAATAGTAACCGACGAATGTGTAGAAATTAGATCATGCCGATTACTTTTGAAATAGTAACTGACGAATGTGTTGAAAATAAAGTCTTGCCGATTACTTTTGAAATAGTAACCGACGAATGTGCTGAAAATAAATCATGCCGATTACTTTTAAAATAGTAACCGACAAATGTGCTGAAAATAAAAGTCTTGTCGATTACTTTTGAAATAGTAACCGACGAATGTGCTGAAAATAAATCGTGCCGATTACTTTTGAAATAGTCACCGACGAATATGCTGAAAATAAAATTCTTGCCAATTACTTTTGAAATAGTAACCAACGAATGTGCTGAAAATAAAGTCTTCCTGATTACTTTTGAAATAATAACCCACGAATGTGCTGAAAATAAAGTCTTGCCGATTACTTTTGAAATAGTAACCGACGAATGTGCTGAAAATAAAGTCTTGCCGATTACTTTTGAAATAGTAACCGACGAATATGTTGAAAATAAAAAACTTGTCGATTACTTTTAAAATAGTAACCGACAAATATGCTGAAAATAAAAATCTTGCCGACTACTTCTGAAATAGTAACCGATGAATGTGCTGAAAATAAATCCTGCCGATTACCTTTGAAATAGTAACCGACGAATATGCTGAAAATAAAAATCTTGCCGATTACTTTTGAAATAGTAACCGACGAATGTGCAGAAAATATATCATGCCGATTACTTTTGAAATAGAAACCGACGAATGTGTTGAAAATAAATTCTTGTCGATTACTTTTGAAATAGTAACCGACGAATATGTTGAAAATAAAAATCTTGCCGATTACTTTTGAAATAGTAACCGACGAATATGTTGAAAATAAAAATCTTGTCGATTACTTTTAAAACAGTAACCGACAAATATGCTGAAAATAAAAATCTTGCCGATTACTTTTGAAATAGTCACCGACGAATATGTTGAAAATAAAAATCTTGCCAATTACTTTTGAAATAGTAACCGACGAATGTGCTGAAAATAAAGTCTTGCCGTTTACTTTTGAAATAGTAACCGACGAATATGTTGATAATAAAAATCTTGTCGATTACTTTTAAAATAGTAACCGACAAATATGCTGAAAATAAAAATCTTGCCAATTACTTTTGAAATAGTAACCGACGAATGTGCAGAAAATAGATCATGCGGATTACTTTTGAAATAGTAACCGACGAATGTGTTGAAAATAAATCATGCCGATTACCTTTGAAATAGTAACCGACGAATATGTTGAAAATAAAAATCTTACCGATTACTTTTGAAATAGTAACCAACGAATATGCTGAAAATAAAGTCTTGCCCATTACTTTTGAAATAGTAACCGACGAATGTGTGTTGAAAATAAATCTTGCCGATTACTTTTGAAATAGTAACCGACGAATGTGCTGAAAATAAATCATGCCGATTACTTTTGAAATAGTAAGCGACGAATATGTTGAAAATAAAAATCTTACCGATTACTTTTGAAATAGTAACCAACGAATATGCTGAAAATAAAGTCTTGCCGATTACTTTTGAAATAGTAACCGACGAATATGTTGAAAATAAAAATCTTGTCGATTACTTTTAAAACAGTAACCGAAAAATATGCTGAAAATAAAAATCTTGCCGATTACTTTTGAAATAGTCACCGACGAATATGTTGAAAATAAAAATCTTGCCAATTACTTTTGAAATAGTAACCGACGAATGTGCTGAAAATAAAGTCTTGCCGATTACTTTTGAAATAGTAACCGACGAATATGTTGATAATAAAAATCTTGTCGATTACTTTTAAAATAGTAACCGACAAATATGCTGAAAATAAAAATCTTGCCAATTACTTTTGAAATAGTAACCGACGAATGTGCAGAAAATAGATCATGCGGATTACTTTTGAAATAGTAACCGACGAATGTGTTGAAAATAAATCATGCCGATTACCTTTGAAATAGTAACCGACGAATATGTTGAAAATAAAAATCTTACCGATTACTTTTGAAATAGTAACCAACGAATATGCTGAAAATAAAGTCTTGCCCATTACTTTTGAAATAGTAACCGACGAATGTGTGTTGAAAATAAATCTTGCCGATTACTTTTGAAATAGTAACCGACGAATGTGCTGAAAATAAATCATGCCGATTACTTTTGAAATAGTAAGCGACGAATATGTTGAAAATAAAAATCTTACCGATTACTTTTGAAATAGTAACCAACGAATATGCTGAAAATAAAGTCTTGCCGATTACTTTTGAAATAGTAACCGACGAATATGTTGAAAATAAAAATCTTGTCGATTACTTTTAAAACAGTAACCGAAAAATATGCTGAAAATAAAAATCTTGCCGATTACTTTTGAAATAGTCACCGACGAATATGTTGAAAATAAAAATCTTGCCAATTACTTTTGAAATAGTAACCGACGAATGTGCTGAAAATAAAGTCTTGCCGATTACTTTTGAAATAGTAACCGACGAATATGTTGATAATAAAAATCTTGTCGATTACTTTTAAAATAGTAACCGACAAATATGCTGAAAATAAAAATCTTGCCAATTACTTTTGAAATAGTAACCGACGAATGTGCAGAAAATAGATCATGCGGATTACTTTTGAAATAGTAACCGACGAATGTGTTGAAAATAAATCATGCCGATTACCTTTGAAATAGTAACCGACGAATATGTTGAAAATAAAAATCTTACCGATTACTTTTGAAATAGTAACCAACGAATATGCTGAAAATAAAGTCTTGCCCATTACTTTTGAAATAGTAACCGACGAATGTGTGCTGAAAATAAATCTTGCCGATTACTTTTGAAATAGTAACCGACGAATGTGCTGAAAATAAATCATGCCGATTACTTTTGAAATAGTAAGCGACGAATATGTTGAAAATAAAAATCTTACCGATTACTTTTGAAATAGTAACCAACGAATATGCTGAAAATAAAGTCTTGCCGATTACTTTTGAAATAGTAACCGACGAATATGTTGAAAATAAAAATCTTGTCGATTACTTTTAAAACAGTAACCGAAAAATATGCTGAAAATAAAAATCTTGCCGATTACTTTTGAAATAGTCACCGACGAATATGTTGAAAATAAAAATCTTGCCAATTACTTTTGAAATAGTAACCGACGAATGTGCTGAAAATAAAGTCTTGCCGATTACTTTTGAAATAGTAACCGACGAATATGTTGATAATAAAAATCTTGTCGATTACTTTTAAAATAGTAACCGACAAATATGCTGAAAATAAAAATCTTGCCAATTACTTTTGAAATAGTAACCGACGAATGTGCAGAAAATAGATCATGCGGATTACTTTTGAAATAGTAACCGACGAATGTGTTGAAAATAAATCATGCCGATTACCTTTGAAATAGTAACCGACGAATATGTTGAAAATAAAAATCTTACCGATTACTTTTGAAATAGTAACCAACGAATATGCTGAAAATAAAGTCTTGCCCATTACTTTTGAAATAGTAACCGACGAATGTGTGCTGAAAATAAATCTTGCCGATTACTTTTGAAATAGTAACCGACGAATGTGCTGAAAATAAATCATGCCGATTACTTTTGAAATAGTAAGCGACGAATATGTTGAAAATAAAAATCTTACCGATTACTTTTGAAATAGTAACCAACGAATATGCTGAAAATAAAGTCTTGCCGATTACTTTCGAAATAGTAACCGACGAATATGTTGAAAATAAAAATCTTGTCGATTACTTTTAAAACAGTAACCGAAAAATATGCTGAAAATAAAAATCTTGCCGATTACTTTTGAAATAGTCACCGACGAATATGTTGAAAATAAAAATCTTGCCAATTACTTTTGAAATAGTAACCGACGAATGTGCTGAAAATAAAGTCTTGCCGATTACTTTTGAAATAGTAACCGACGAATATGTTGAAAATAAAAATCTTGTCGATTACTTTTAAAATAGTAACCGACAAATATGCTGAAAATAAAAATCTTGCCGATTACTTTTGAAATAGTAACCGACGAATGTGCAGAAAATAGATCATGCCGATTACTTTTGAAATAGTAACCGACGAATGTGTTGAAAATAAATCATGCCGATTACCTTTGAAATAGTAACCGACGAATATGTTGAAAATAAAAATCTTACCGATTACTTTTGAAATAGTAACCAACGAATATGCTGAAAATAAAGTCTTGCCCATTACTTTTGAAATAGAAACCGACGAATATGTGCTGAAAATAAATCTTGCCGATTACTTTTGAAATAGTAACCGACGAATGTGCTGAAAATAAATCATGCCGATTACTTTTGAAATAGTAAGCGACGAATATGTTGAAAATAAAAATCTTACCGATTACTTTTGAAATAGTAACCAACGAATATGCTGAAAATAAAGTCTTGCCGATTACTTTTGAAATATTAACCGACGAATATGTTGAAAATAAAAATCTTGTCGATTACTTTTAAAACAGTAACCGACAAATATGCTGAAAATAATAATCTTGCCGATTACTTTTGAAATAGTCACCGACGAATATGCTGAAAATAAAAATCTTGTCGATTACTTTTGAAATAGTTACCGACGAATGTGCTGAAAATAAATCATGCTGATTAGTTTTGAAATAGTAAGCGACGAATATGTTGGAAATAAAAATCTTACCAATTACTTTAAAAAAGTAACCAATGAATGTGCTCAAAATAAAGTCTTGCCGATTACTTTTGAAATAGTAACCGACGAATGTGCTGAAAATAAAAATCTTGCCGCTTACTTTTGAAATAGTAACCGACGAATGTGCTGAAAATAAATCCTGTCGATTACCTTTGAAATAGTAACCGACGAATATGCTGAAAATAAAAATCTTGCCGATTACTTTTGAAATAGTAACCGACGAATGTGTAGAAATTAGATCATGCCGATTACTTTTGAAATAGTAACTGACGAATGTGTTGAAAATAAAGTCTTGCCGATTACTTTTGAAATAGTAACCGACGAATGTGCTGAAAATAAATCATGCCGATTACTTTTAAAATAGTAACCGACAAATGTGCTGAAAATAAAAGTCTTGTCGATTACTTTTGAAATAGTAACCGACGAATGTGCTGAAAATAAATCGTGCCGATTACTTTTGAAATAGTCACCGACGAATATGCTGAAAATAAAATTCTTGCCAATTACTTTTGAAATAGTAACCAACGAATGTGCTGAAAATAAATCATGCCGATTACTTTTAAAATAGTAACCGACAAATGTGCTGAAAATAAAAGTCTTGTCGATTACTTTTGAAATAGTAACCGACGAATGTGCTGAAAATAAATCGTGCCGATTACTTTTGAAATAGTCACCGACGAATATGCTGAAAATAAAATTCTTGCCAATTACTTTTGAAATAGTAACCAACGAATGTGCTGAAAATAAAGTCTTCCTGATTACTTTTGAAATAATAACCCACGAATGTGCTGAAAATAAAGTCTTGCCGATTACTTTTGAAATAGTAACCGACGAATGTGCTGAAAATAAAGTCTTGCCGATTACTTTTGAAATAGTAACCGACGAATATGTTGAAAATAAAAAACTTGTCGATTACTTTTAAAATAGTAACCGACAAATATGCTGAAAATAAAAATCTTGCCGACTACTTCTGAAATAGTAACCGATGAATGTGCTGAAAATAAATCCTGCCGATTACCTTTGAAATAGTAACTGACGAATATGCTAAAAATAAAAATCTTGCCGATTACTTTTGAAATAGTAACCGACGAATGTGCAGAAAATATATCATGCCGATTACTTTTGAAATAGAAACCGACGAATGTGTTGAAAATAAATTCTTGTCGATTACTTTTGAAATAGTAACCGACGAATATGTTGAAAATAAAAATCTTGCCGATTACTTTTGAAATAGTAACCGACGAATATGTTGAAAATAAAAATCTTGTCGATTACTTTTAAAACAGTAACTGACAAATATGCTGAAAATAAAAATCTTGCCGATTACTTTTGAAATAGTCACCGACGAATATGTTGAAAATAAAAATCTTGCCAATTACTTTTGAAATAGTAACCGACGAATGTGCTGAAAATAAAGTCTTGCCGTTTACTTTTGAAATAGTAACCGACGAATATGTTGATAATAAAAATCTTGTCGATTACTTTTAAAATAGTAACCGACAAATATGCTGAAAATAAAAATCTTGCCAATTACTTTTGAAATAGTAACCGACGAATGTGCAGAAAATAGATCATGCGGATTACTTTTGAAATAGTAACCGACGAATGTGTTGAAAATAAATCATGCCGATTACCTTTGAAATAGTAACCGACGAATATGTTGAAAATAAAAATCTTACCGATTACTTTTGAAATAGTAACCAACGAATATGCTGAAAATAAAGTCTTGCCCATTACTTTTGAAATAGTAACCGACGAATGTGTGCTGAAAATAAATCTTGCCGATTACTTTTGAAATAGTAACCGACGAATGTGCTGAAAATAAAGTCTTGCCGTTTACTTTTGAAATAGTAACCGACGAATATGTTGATAATAAAAATCTTGTCGATTACTTTTAAAATAGTAACCGACAAATATGCTGAAAATAAAAATCTTGCCAATTACTTTTGAAATAGTAACCGACGAATGTGCAGAAAATAGATCATGCGGATTACTTTTGAAATAGTAACCGACGAATGTGTTGAAAATAAATCATGCCGATTACCTTTGAAATAGTAACCGACGAATATGTTGAAAATAAAAATCTTACCGATTACTTTTGAAATAGTAACCAACGAATATGCTGAAAATAAAGTCTTGCCGATTACTTTTGAAATAGTAACCGACGAATATGTTGAAAATAAAAATCTTGTCGATTACTTTTAAAACAGTAACCGAAAAATATGCTGAAAATAAAAATCTTGCCGATTACTTTTGAAATAGTCACCGACGAATATGTTGAAAATAAAAATCTTGCCAATTACTTTTGAAATAGTAACCGACGAATGTGCTGAAAATAAAGTCTTGCCGATTACTTTTGAAATAGTAACCGACGAATATGTTGAAAATAAAAATCTTGTCGATTACTTTTAAAATAGTAACCGACAAATATGCTGAAAATAAAAATCTTGCCGATTACTTTTGAAATAGTAACCGACGAATGTGCAGAAAATAGATCATGCCGATTACTTTTGAAATAGTAACCGACGAATGTGTTGAAAATAAATCATGCCGATTACCTTTGAAATAGTAACCGACGAATATGTTGAAAATAAAAATCTTACCGATTACTTTTGAAATAGTAACCAACGAATATGCTGAAAATAAAGTCTTGCCCATTACTTTTGAAATAGAAACCGACGAATATGTGCTGAAAATAAATCTTGCCGATTACTTTTGAAATAGTAACCGACGAATGTGCTGAAAATAAATCATGCCGATTACTTTTGAAATAGTAAGCGACGAATATGTTGAAAATAAAAATCTTACCGATTACTTTTGAAATAGTAACCAACGAATATGCTGAAAATAAAGTCTTGCCGATTACTTTTGAAATATTAACCGACGAATATGTTGAAAATAAAAATCTTGTCGATTACTTTTAAAACAGTAACCGACAAATATGCTGAAAATAATAATCTTGCCGATTACTTTTGAAATAGTCACCGACGAATATGCTGAAAATAAAAATCTTGTCGATTACTTTTGAAATAGTTACCGACGAATGTGCTGAAAATAAATCATGCTGATTAGTTTTGAAATAGTAAGCGACGAATATGTTGGAAATAAAAATCTTGCCGATTACTTTTGAAATAGTAACCGACGAATGTGCTGAAAATAAAAATCTTGCCGCTTACTTTTGAAATAGTAACCGACGAATGTGCTGAAAATAAATCCTGTCGATTACCTTTGAAATAGTAACCGACGAATATGCTGAAAATAAAAATCTTGCCGATTACTTTTGAAATAGTAACCGACGAATGTGTAGAAATTAGATCATGCCGATTACTTTTGAAATAGTAACTGACGAATGTGTTGAAAATAAAGTCTTGCCGATTACTTTTGAAATAGTAACCGACGAATATGTTGAAAATAAAAAACTTGTCGATTACTTTTAAAATAGTAACCGACAAATATGCTGAAAATAAAAATCTTGCCGACTACTTCTGAAATAGTAACCGATGAATGTGCTGAAAATAAATCCTGCCGATTACCTTTGAAATAGTAACCGACGAATATGCTGAAAATAAAAATCTTGCCGATTACTTTTGAAATAGTAACCGACGAATGTGCAGAAAATATATCATGCCGATTACTTTTGAAATAGAAACCGACGAATGTGTTGAAAATAAATTCTTGTCGATTACTTTTGAAATAGTAACCGACGAATATGTTGAAAATAAAAATCTTGCCGATTACTTTTGAAATAGTAACCGACGAATATGTTGAAAATAAAAATCTTGTCGATTACTTTTAAAACAGTAACCGACAAATATGCTGAAAATAAAAATCTTGCCGATTACTTTTGAAATAGTCACCGACGAATATGTTGAAAATAAAAATCTTGCCAATTACTTTTGAAATAGTAACCGACGAATGTGCTGAAAATAAAGTCTTGCCGTTTACTTTTGAAATAGTAACCGACGAATATGTTGATAATAAAAATCTTGTCGATTACTTTTAAAATAGTAACCGACAAATATGCTGAAAATAAAAATCTTGCCAATTACTTTTGAAATAGTAACCGACGAATGTGCAGAAAATAGATCATGCGGATTACTTTTGAAATAGTAACCGACGAATGTGTTGAAAATAAATCATGCCGATTACCTTTGAAATAGTAACCGACGAATATGTTGAAAATAAAAATCTTACCGATTACTTTTGAAATAGTAACCAACGAATATGCTGAAAATAAAGTCTTGCCCATTACTTTTGAAATAGTAACCGACGAATGTGTGCTGAAAATAAATCTTGCCGATTACTTTTGAAATAGTAACCGACGAATGTGCTGAAAATAAAGTCTTGCCGTTTACTTTTGAAATAGTAACCGACGAATATGTTGATAATAAAAATCTTGTCGATTACTTTTAAAATAGTAACCGACAAATATGCTGAAAATAAAAATCTTGCCAATTACTTTTGAAATAGTAACCGACGAATGTGCAGAAAATAGATCATGCGGATTACTTTTGAAATAGTAACCGACGAATGTGTTGAAAATAAATCATGCCGATTACCTTTGAAATAGTAACCGACGAATATGTTGAAAATAAAAATCTTACCGATTACTTTTGAAATAGTAACCAACGAATATGCTGAAAATAAAGTCTTGCCGATTACTTTTGAAATAGTAACCGACGAATATGTTGAAAATAAAAATCTTGTCGATTACTTTTAAAACAGTAACCGAAAAATATGCTGAAAATAAAAATCTTGCCGATTACTTTTGAAATAGTCACCGACGAATATGTTGAAAATAAAAATCTTGCCAATTACTTTTGAAATAGTAACCGACGAATGTGCTGAAAATAAAGTCTTGCCGATTACTTTTGAAATAGTAACCGACGAATATGTTGAAAATAAAAATCTTGTCGATTACTTTTAAAATAGTAACCGACAAATATGCTGAAAATAAAAATCTTGCCGATTACTTTTGAAATAGTAACCGACGAATGTGCAGAAAATAGATCATGCCGATTACTTTTGAAATAGTAACCGACGAATGTGTTGAAAATAAATCATGCCGATTACCTTTGAAATAGTAACCGACGAATATGTTGAAAATAAAAATCTTACCGATTACTTTTGAAATAGTAACCAACGAATATGCTGAAAATAAAGTCTTGCCCATTACTTTTGAAATAGAAACCGACGAATATGTGCTGAAAATAAATCTTGCCGATTACTTTTGAAATAGTAACCGACGAATGTGCTGAAAATAAATCATGCCGATTACTTTTGAAATAGTAAGCGACGAATATGTTGAAAATAAAAATCTTACCGATTACTTTTGAAATAGTAACCAACGAATATGCTGAAAATAAAGTCTTGCCGATTACTTTTGAAATATTAACCGACGAATATGTTGAAAATAAAAATCTTGTCGATTACTTTTAAAACAGTAACCGACAAATATGCTGAAAATAATAATCTTGCCGATTACTTTTGAAATAGTCACCGACGAATATGCTGAAAATAAAAATCTTGTCGATTACTTTTGAAATAGTTACCGACGAATGTGCTGAAAATAAATCATGCTGATTAGTTTTGAAATAGTAAGCGACGAATATGTTGGAAATAAAAATCTTGCCGATTACTTTTGAAATAGTAACCGACGAATGTGCTGAAAATAAAAATCTTGCCGCTTACTTTTGAAATAGTAACCGACGAATGTGCTGAAAATAAATCCTGTCGATTACCTTTGAAATAGTAACCGACGAATATGCTGAAAATAAAAATCTTGCCGATTACTTTTGAAATAGTAACCGACGAATGTGTAGAAATTAGATCATGCCGATTACTTTTGAAATAGTAACTGACGAATGTGTTGAAAATAAAGTCTTGCCGATTACTTTTGAAATAGTAACCGACGAATGTGCTGAAAATAAATCATGCCGATTACTTTTAAAATAGTAACCGACAAATGTGCTGAAAATAAAAGTCTTGTCGATTACTTTTGAAATAGTAACCGACGAATGTGCTGAAAATAAATCGTGCCGATTACTTTTGAAATAGTCACCGACGAATATGCTGAAAATAAAATTCTTGCCAATTACTTTTGAAATAGTAACCAACGAATGTGCTGAAAATAAAGTCTTCCTGATTACTTTTGAAATAATAACCCACGAATGTGCTGAAAATAAAGTCTTGCCGATTACTTTTGAAATAGTAACCGACGAATGTGCTGAAAATAAAGTCTTGCCGATTACTTTTGAAATAGTAACCGACGAATATGTTGAAAATAAAAAACTTGTCGATTACTTTTAAAATAGTAACCGACAAATATGCTGAAAATAAAAATCTTGCCGACTACTTCTGAAATAGTAACCGACGAATGTGCTGAAAATAAATCCTGCCGATTACCTTTGAAATAGTAACCGACGAATATGCTGAAAATAAAAATCTTGCCGATTACTTTTGAAATAGTAACCGACGAATGTGCAGAAAATATATCATGCCGATTACTTTTGAAATAGAAACCGACGAATGTGTTGAAAATAAATTCTTGTCGATTACTTTTGAAATAGTAACCGACGAATGTGCTGAAAATAAATCATGCCGATTACTTTTGAAATAGAAACCGACAAATGTGCTGAAAATAAAAGTCTTGCCGATTACTTTTGAAATAGTAACCGACGAATATGTTGAAAATAAAAATCTTGTCGATTAATTTTAAAATAGTAATCGACAAATATGCTGAAAATAAAAATCTTGCCGATTACCTTTGAAATAGTAACCGACGAATATGTTGAAAATAAAAATCTTAACGATTACTTTTGAAATAGTAACCGACGAATGTGCAGAAATTAGATCATGCCGATTACTTTTAAAATAGTAACCGACGAATGTGTTGAAAATAAAGTCTTGCCGATTACTTTTGAAATAGTAACCGACGAATGTGCTGAAAATAAATCATGCCGATTACTTTTGAAATAGTAACCGACAAATGTGCTGAAAATAAAAGTCTTGCCGATTACTTTTGAAATAGTAACCGACGAATGTGTTGAAAATAAAGTCTTGCCGATTACTTTTGAAATAGTAACCGACGAATATGTTGAAAATAAAAATCTTGTCGATTACTTTTAAAATAGTAACCGAAAAATATGCTGAAAATAAAAATCTTGCCGATTACTTTTGAAATAGTAACCGACGAATGTGCAGAAAATAGATCATGCCGATTACTTTTGAAATAGTAACCGACAAATGTGTTGAAAATAAATCATGCCGATTACCTTTGAAATTGTAACCGACGAATATGTTAAAAATAAAAATCTTACCGATTACTTTTAAAACAGTAACCGACAAATATGCTGAAAATAAAAATCTTGCCGATTACTTTTGAAATAGTCACCGACGAATATGCTGAAAATAAAAATCTTGCCGATTACTTTTGAAATAGTAACCGACGAATATGTTGAAAATAAAAATCTTGTCGATTACTTTTAAAACAGTAACCGACAAATATGCTGAAAATAAAAATCTTGCCGATTACTTTTGAAATAGTCACCGACGAATATGTTGAACTTGCCAATTACTTTTGAAATAGTAACTGACGAATGTGCTAAAAATAAAGTCTTGCCGATTACTTTTGAAATAGTAACCGACGAATATGTTGAAAATAAAAATCTTGTCGATTACTTTTAAAATAGTAACCGACAAATATGCTGAAAATAAAAATCTTGCCGATTACTTTTGAAATAGTAACCGACGAATGTGCAGAAAATAGATCATGCCGATTACTTTTGAAATAGTAACCGACGAATGTGTTGAAAATAAATCATGCCGATTACCTTTGAAATAGTAACCGACGAATATGTTGAAAATAAAAATCTTACCGATTACTTTTGAAATAGTAACCAACGAATATGCTGAAAATAAAGTCTTGCCCATTACTTTTGAAATAGTAACCGAAGAATGTGCTGAAAATAAATCGTGCCGATTACTTTTGAAATAGTCACCGACGAATATGCTGAAAATAAAATTCTTGCCAATTACTTTTGAAATAGTAACCAACGAATGTGCTGAAAATAAAGTCTTCCTGATTACTTTTGAAATAATAACCCACGAATGTGCTGAAAATAAAGTCTTGCCGATTACTTTTGAAATAGTAACCTACGAATGTGCTGAAAATAAAGTCTTGCCGATTACTTTTGAAATAGTAACCGACGAATATGTTGAAAATAAAAAACTTGTCGATTACTTTTAAAATAGTAACCGACAAATATGCTGAAAATAAAAATCTTGCCGACTACTTCTGAAATAGTAACCGACGAATGTGCTGAAAATAAATCCTGCTGATTACCTTTGAAATAGTAACCGACGAATATGCTGAAAATAAAAATCTTGCCGATTACTTTTGAAATAGTAACCGACGAATGTGCAGAAAATATATCATGCCGATTACTTTTGAAATAGAAACCGACGAATGTGTTGAAAATAAATTCTTGTCGATTACATTTGAAATAGTAACCGACGAATGTGCTGAAAATAAATCATGCCGATTACTTTTGAAATAGAAACCGACAAATGTGCTGAAAATAAAAGTCTTGCCGATTACTTTTGAAATAGTAACCGACGAATATGTTGAAAATAAAAATCTTGTCGATTACTTTTAAAATAGTAATCGACAAATATGCTGAAAATAAAAATCTTGCCGATTACCTTTGAAATAGTAACCGACGAATATGTTGAAAATAAAAATCTTAACGATTACTTTTGAAATAGTAACCGACGAATGTGCAGAAATTAGATCATGCCGATTACTTTTAAAATAGTAACCGACGAATGTGTTGAAAATAAAGTCTTGCCGATTACTTTTGAAATAGTAACCGACGAATGTGCTGAAAATAAATCATGCCGATTACTTTTGAAATAGTAACCGACAAATGTGCTGAAAATAAAAGTCTTGCCGATTACTTTTGAAATAGTAACCGACGAATGTGTTGAAAATAAAGTCTTGCCGATTACTTTTGAAATAGTAACCGACGAATATGTTGAAAATAAAAATCTTGTCGATTACTTTTAAAATAGTAACCGAAAAATATGCTGAAAATAAAAATCTTGCCGATTACTTTTGAAATAGTAACCGACGAATGTGCAGAAAATAGATCATGCCGATTACTTTTGAAATAGTAACCGACGAATGTGTTGAAAATAAATCATGCCGATTACCTTTGAAATTGTAACCGACGAATATGTTGAAAATAAAAATCTTACCGATTACTTTTAAAACAGTAACCGACAAATATGCTGAAAATAAAAATCTTGCCGATTACTTTTGAAATAGTCACCGACGAATATGCTGAAAATAAAAATCTTCCCGATTACTTTTGAAATAGTAACCGACGAATATGTTGAAAATAAAAATCTTGTCGATTACTTTTAAAACAGTAACCGACAAATATGCTGAAAATAAAAATCTTGCCGATTACTTTTGAAATAGTCACCGACGAATATGTTGAAAATAAAAATCTTGTCGATTACTTTTAAAACAGTAACCGACAAATATGCTGAAAATAAAAATCTTGCCGATTACTTTTGAAATAGTCACCGACGAATATGCTGAAAATAAAAATCTTGCCGATTACTTTTGAAATAGTAACCGACGAATATGTTGAAAATAAAAATCTTGTCGATTACTTTTAAAATAGTAACCGACAAATATGCTGAAAATAAAAATCTTGCCGATTACTTTTGAAATAGTAAGCGACGAATGTGCAGAAAATAGATCATGCCGATTACTTTTGAAATAGTAACCGACGAATGTGTTGAAAATAAATCATGCCGATTACCTTTGAAATAGTAACCGACGAATATGTTGAAAATAAAAATCTTACCGATTACTTTTGAAATAGTAACCGACGAATGTGCAGAAAATATATCATGCCGATTACTTTTGAAATAGAAACCGACGAATGTGTTGAAAATAAATTCTTGTCGATTACATTTGAAATAGTAACCGACGAATGTGCTGAAAATAAATCATGCCGATTACTTTTGAAATAGAAACCGACAAATGTGCTGAAAATAAAAGTCTTGCCAATTACTTTTGAAATAGTAACCGACGAATATGTTGAAAATAAAAATCTTGTCGATTACTTTTAAAATAGTAATCGACAAATATGCTGAAAATAAAAATCTTGCCGATTACCTTTGAAATAGTAACCGACGAATATGTTGAAAATAAAAATCTTAACGATTACTTTTGAAATAGTAACCGACGAATGTGCAGAAATTAGATCATGCCGATTACTTTTAAAATAGTAACCGACGAATGTGTTGAAAATAAAGTCTTGCCGATTACTTTTGAAATAGTAACCGACGAATGTGCTGAAAATAAATCATGCCGATTACTTTTGAAATAGTAACCGACAAATGTGCTGAAAATAAAAGTCTTGCCGATTACTTTTGAAATAGTAACCGACGAATGTGTTGAAAATAAAGTCTTGCCGATTACTTTTGAAATAGTAACCGACGAATATGTTGAAAATAAAAATCTTGTCGATTACTTTTAAAATAGTAACCGAAAAATATGCTGAAAATAAAAGTCTTGCCGATTACTTTTGAAATAGTAACCGACGAATGTGTTGAAAATAAATCATGCCGATTACCTTTGAAATTGTAACTGACGAATATGTTGAAAATAAAAATCTTACCGATTACTTTTAAAACAGTAACCGACAAATATGCTGAAAATAAAAATCTTGCCGATTACTTTTGATATAGTCACCGACGAATATGCTGAAAATAAAAATCTTCCCGATTACTTTTGAAATAGTAACCGACGAATATGTTGAAAATAAAAATCTTGTCGATTACTTTTAAAACAGTAACCGACAAATATGCTGAAAAAAAAATCTTGCCGATTACTTTTGAAATAGTCACCGACGAATATGTTGAAAATAAAAATCTTGTCGATTACTTTTAAAACAGTAACCGACAAATATGCTGAAAATAAAAATCATGCCGATTACTTTTGAAATAGTCACCGACGAATATGCTGAAAATAAAAATCTTGCCGATTACTTTTGAAATAGTAACCGACGAATATGTTGAAAATAAAAATCTTGTCGATTACTTTTAAAATAGTAACCGACAAATATGCTGAAAATAAAAATCTTGCCGATTACTTTTGAAATAGTAACCGACGAATGTGCAGAAAATAGATCATGCCGATTACTTTTGAAATAGTAACCGACGAATGTGTTGAAAATAAATCATGCCGATTACCTTTGAAATAGTAACCGACGAATATGTTGAAAATAAAAATCTTACCGATTACTTTTGAAATAGTAACCAACGAATATGCTGAAAATAAAGTCTTGCCCATTACTTTTGAAATAGAAACCGACGAATATGTGCTGAAAATAAATCTTGCCGATTACTTTTGAAATAGTAACCGACGAATGTGCTGAAAATAAATCATGCCGATTACTTTTGAAATAGTAAGCGACGAATATGTTGAAAATAAAAATCTTACCGATTACTTTTGAAATAGTAACCAACGAATATGCTGAAAATAAAGTCTTGCCGATTACTTTTGAAATATTAACCGACGAATATGTTGAAAATAAAAATCTTGTCGATTACTTTTAAAATAGTAACCGACAAATATGCTGAAAATAAAAATCTTGCCGATTACTTTTGAAATAGTAAGCGACGAATGTGCAGAAAATAGATCATGCCGATTACTTTTGAAATAGTAACCGACGAATGTGTTGAAAATAAATCATGCCGATTACCTTTGAAATAGTAACCGACGAATATGTTGAAAATAAAAATCTTACCGATTACTTTTGAAATAGTAACCGACGAATGTGCAGAAAATATATCATGCCGATTACTTTTGAAATAGAAACCGACGAATGTGTTGAAAATAAATTCTTGTCGATTACATTTGAAATAGTAACCGACGAATGTGCTGAAAATAAATCATGCCGATTACTTTTGAAATAGAAACCGACAAATGTGCTGAAAATAAAAGTCTTGCCAATTACTTTTGAAATAGTAACCGACGAATATGTTGAAAATAAAAATCTTGTCGATTACTTTTAAAATAGTAATCGACAAATATGCTGAAAATAAAAATCTTGCCGATTACCTTTGAAATAGTAACCGACGAATATGTTGAAAATAAAAATCTTAACGATTACTTTTGAAATAGTAACCGACGAATGTGCAGAAATTAGATCATGCCGATTACTTTTAAAATAGTAACCGACGAATGTGTTGAAAATAAAGTCTTGCCGATTACTTTTGAAATAGTAACCGACGAATGTGCTGAAAATAAATCATGCCGATTACTTTTGAAATAGTAACCGACAAATGTGCTGAAAATAAAAGTCTTGCCGATTACTTTTGAAATAGTAACCGACGAATGTGTTGAAAATAAAGTCTTGCCGATTACTTTTGAAATAGTAACCGACGAATATGTTGAAAATAAAAATCTTGTCGATTACTTTTAAAATAGTAACCGAAAAATATGCTGAAAATAAAAGTCTTGCCGATTACTTTTGAAATAGTAACCGACGAATGTGTTGAAAATAAATCATGCCGATTACCTTTGAAATTGTAACTGACGAATATGTTGAAAATAAAAATCTTACCGATTACTTTTAAAACAGTAACCGACAAATATGCTGAAAATAAAAATCTTGCCGATTACTTTTGATATAGTCACCGACGAATATGCTGAAAATAAAAATCTTCCCGATTACTTTTGAAATAGTAACCGACGAATATGTTGAAAATAAAAATCTTGTCGATTACTTTTAAAACAGTAACCGACAAATATGCTGAAAAAAAAATCTTGCCGATTACTTTTGAAATAGTCACCGACGAATATGTTGAAAATAAAAATCTTGTCGATTACTTTTAAAACAGTAACCGACAAATATGCTGAAAATAAAAATCATGCCGATTACTTTTGAAATAGTCACCGACGAATATGCTGAAAATAAAAATCTTGCCGATTACTTTTGAAATAGTAACCGACGAATATGTTGAAAATAAAAATCTTGTCGATTACTTTTAAAATAGTAACCGACAAATATGCTGAAAATAAAAATCTTGCCGATTACTTTTGAAATAGTAACCGACGAATGTGCAGAAAATAGATCATGCCGATTACTTTTGAAATAGTAACCGACGAATGTGTTGAAAATAAATCATGCCGATTACCTTTGAAATAGTAACCGACGAATATGTTGAAAATAAAAATCTTACCGATTACTTTTGAAATAGTAACCAACGAATATGCTGAAAATAAAGTCTTGCCCATTACTTTTGAAATAGAAACCGACGAATATGTGCTGAAAATAAATCTTGCCGATTACTTTTGAAATAGTAACCGACGAATGTGCTGAAAATAAATCATGCCGATTACTTTTGAAATAGTAAGCGACGAATATGTTGAAAATAAAAATCTTACCGATTACTTTTGAAATAGTAACCAACGAATATGCTGAAAATAAAGTCTTGCCGATTACTTTTGAAATATTAACCGACGAATATGTTGAAAATAAAAATCTTGTCGATTACTTTTAAAACAGTAACCGACAAATATGCTGAAAATAATAATCTTGCCGATTACTTTTGAAATAGTCACCGACGAATATGCTGAAAATAAAAATCTTGTCGATTACTTTTGAAATAGTTACCGACGAATGTGCTGAAAATAAATCATGCTGATTAGTTTTGAAATAGTAAGCGACGAATATGTTGGAAATAAAAATCTTACCAATTACTTTTAAAAAGTAACCAATGAATGTGCTGAAAATAAAGTCTTGCCGATTACTTTTGAAATAGTAACCGACGAATGTGCTGAAAATAAAAATCTTGCCGCTTACTTTTGAAATAGTAACCGACGAATGTGCTGAAAATAAATCCTGTCGATTACCTTTGAAATAGTAACCGACGAATATGCTGAAAATAAAAATCTTGCCGCTTACTTTTGAAATAGTAACCGACGAATGTGCTGAAAATAAATCCTGTCGATTACCTTTGAAATAGTAACCGACGAATATGCTGAAAATAAAAATCTTACCGATTACTTTTGAAATAGTAACCAACGAATATGCTGAAAATAAAGTCTTGCCCATTACTTTTGAAATAGAAACCGACGAATATGTGCTGAAAATAAATCTTGCCGATTACTTTTGAAATAGTAACCGACGAATGTGCTGAAAATAAATCATGCCGATTACTTTTGAAATAGTAAGCGACGAATATGTTGAAAATAAAAATCTTACCGATTACTTTTGAAATAGTAACCAACGAATATGCTGAAAATAAAGTCTTGCCGATTACTTTTGAAATATTAACCGACGAATATGTTGAAAATAAAAATCTTGTCGATTACTTTTAAAATAGTAACCGACAAATATGCTGAAAATAAAAATCTTGCCGATTACTTTTGAAATAGTAAGCGACGAATGTGCAGAAAATAGATCATGCCGATTACTTTTGAAATAGTAACCGACGAATGTGTTGAAAATAAATCATGCCGATTACCTTTGAAATAGTAACCGACGAATATGTTGAAAATAAAAATCTTACCGATTACTTTTGAAATAGTAACCGACGAATGTGCAGAAAATATATCATGCCGATTACTTTTGAAATAGAAACCGACGAATGTGTTGAAAATAAATTCTTGTCGATTACATTTGAAATAGTAACCGACGAATGTGCTGAAAATAAATCATGCCGATTACTTTTGAAATAGAAACCGACAAATGTGCTGAAAATAAAAGTCTTGCCAATTACTTTTGAAATAGTAACCGACGAATATGTTGAAAATAAAAATCTTGTCGATTACTTTTAAAATAGTAATCGACAAATATGCTGAAAATAAAAATCTTGCCGATTACCTTTGAAATAGTAACCGACGAATATGTTGAAAATAAAAATCTTAACGATTACTTTTGAAATAGTAACCGACGAATGTGCAGAAATTAGATCATGCCGATTACTTTTAAAATAGTAACCGACAAATATGCTGAAAATAAAAATCTTGCCGATTACTTTTGAAATAGTAACCGACGAATGTGCAGAAAATAGATCATGCCGATTACTTTTGAAATAGTAACCGACGAATGTGTTGAAAATAAATCATGCCGATTACCTTTGAAATAGTAACCGACGAATATGTTGAAAATAAAAATCTTACCGATTACTTTTGAAATAGTAACCAACGAATATGCTGAAAATAAAGTCTTGCCCATTACTTTTGAAATAGAAACCGACGAATATGTGCTGAAAATAAATCTTGCCGATTACTTTTGAAATAGTAACCGACGAATGTGCTGAAAATAAATCATGCCGATTACTTTTGAAATAGTAAGCGACGAATATGTTGAAAATAAAAATCTTACCGATTACTTTTGAAATAGTAACCAACGAATATGCTGAAAATAAAGTCTTGCCGATTACTTTTGAAATATTAACCGACGAATATGTTGAAAATAAAAATCTTGTCGATTACTTTTAAAACAGTAACCGACAAATATGCTGAAAATAATAATCTTGCCGATTACTTTTGAAATAGTCACCGACGAATATGCTGAAAATAAAAATCTTGTCGATTACTTTTGAAATAGTTACCGACGAATGTGCTGAAAATAAATCATGCTGATTAGTTTTGAAATAGTAAGCGACGAATATGTTGGAAATAAAAATCTTACCAATTACTTTTAAAAAGTAACCAATGAATGTGCTGAAAATAAAGTCTTGCCGATTACTTTTGAAATAGTAACCGACGAATGTGCTGAAAATAAAAATCTTGCCGCTTACTTTTGAAATAGTAACCGACGAATGTGCTGAAAATAAATCCTGTCGATTACCTTTGAAATAGTAACCGACGAATATGCTGAAAATAAAAATCTTGCCGCTTACTTTTGAAATAGTAACCGACGAATGTGCTGAAAATAAATCCTGTCGATTACCTTTGAAATAGTAACCGACGAATATGCTGAAAATAAAAATCTTACCGATTACTTTTGAAATAGTAACCAACGAATATGCTGAAAATAAAGTCTTGCCCATTACTTTTGAAATAGAAACCGACGAATATGTGCTGAAAATAAATCTTGCCGATTACTTTTGAAATAGTAACCGACGAATGTGCTGAAAATAAATCATGCCGATTACTTTTGAAATAGTAAGCGACGAATATGTTGAAAATAAAAATCTTACCGATTACTTTTGAAATAGTAACCAACGAATATGCTGAAAATAAAGTCTTGCCGATTACTTTTGAAATATTAACCGACGAATATGTTGAAAATAAAAATCTTGTCGATTACTTTTAAAATAGTAACCGACAAATATGCTGAAAATAAAAATCTTGCCGATTACTTTTGAAATAGTAAGCGACGAATGTGCAGAAAATAGATCATGCCGATTACTTTTGAAATAGTAACCGACGAATGTGTTGAAAATAAATCATGCCGATTACCTTTGAAATAGTAACCGACGAATATGTTGAAAATAAAAATCTTACCGATTACTTTTGAAATAGTAACCGACGAATGTGCAGAAAATATATCATGCCGATTACTTTTGAAATAGAAACCGACGAATGTGTTGAAAATAAATTCTTGTCGATTACATTTGAAATAGTAACCGACGAATGTGCTGAAAATAAATCATGCCGATTACTTTTGAAATAGAAACCGACAAATGTGCTGAAAATAAAAGTCTTGCCAATTACTTTTAAAATAGTAACCGACGAATATGTTGAAAATAAAAATCTTGTCGATTACTTTTAAAATAGTAATCGACAAATATGCTGAAAATAAAAATCTTGCCGATTACCTTTGAAATAGTAACCGACGAATATGTTGAAAATAAAAATCTTAACGATTACTTTTGAAATAGTAACCGACGAATGTGCAGAAATTAGATCATGCCGATTACTTTTAAAATAGTAACCGACGAATGTGTTGAAAATAAAGTCTTGCCGATTACTTTTGAAATAGTAACCGACGAATGTGCTGAAAATAAATCATGCCGATTACTTTTGAAATAGTAACCGACAAATGTGCTGAAAATAAAAGTCTTGCCGATTACTTTTGAAATAGTAACCGACGAATGTGTTGAAAATAAAGTCTTGCCGATTACTTTTGAAATAGTAACCGACGAATATGTTGAAAATAAAAATCTTGTCGATTACTTTTAAAATAGTAACCGAAAAATATGCTGAAAATAAAAGTCTTGCCGATTACTTTTGAAATAGTAACCGACGAATGTGTTGAAAATAAATCATGCCGATTACCTTTGAAATTGTAACTGACGAATATGTTGAAAATAAAAATCTTACCGATTACTTTTAAAACAGTAACCGACAAATATGCTGAAAATAAAAATCTTGCCGATTACTTTTGATATAGTCACCGACGAATATGCTGAAAATAAAAATCTTCCCGATTACTTTTGAAATAGTAACCGACGAATATGCTGAAAATAAAAATCTTACCGATTACTTTTGAAATAGTAACCAACGAATATGCTGAAAATAAAGTCTTGCCCATTACTTTTGAAATAGAAACCGACGAATATGTGCTGAAAATAAATCTTGCCGATTACTTTTGAAATAGTAACCGACGAATGTGCTGAAAATAAATCATGCCGATTACTTTTGAAATAGTAAGCGACGAATATGTTGAAAATAAAAATCTTACCGATTACTTTTGAAATAGTAACCAACGAATATGCTGAAAATAAAGTCTTGCCGATTACTTTTGAAATATTAACCGACGAATATGTTGAAAATAAAAATCTTGTCGATTACTTTTAAAATAGTAACCGACAAATATGCTGAAAATAAAAATCTTGCCGATTACTTTTGAAATAGTAAGCGACGAATGTGCAGAAAATAGATCATGCCGATTACTTTTGAAATAGTAACCGACGAATGTGTTGAAAATAAATCATGCCGATTACCTTTGAAATAGTAACCGACGAATATGTTGAAAATAAAAATCTTACCGATTACTTTTGAAATAGTAACCGACGAATGTGCAGAAAATATATCATGCCGATTACTTTTGAAATAGAAACCGACGAATGTGTTGAAAATAAATTCTTGTCGATTACATTTGAAATAGTAACCGACGAATGTGCTGAAAATAAATCATGCCGATTACTTTTGAAATAGAAACCGACAAATGTGCTGAAAATAAAAGTCTTGCCAATTACTTTTAAAATAGTAACCGACGAATATGTTGAAAATAAAAATCTTGTCGATTACTTTTAAAATAGTAATCGACAAATATGCTGAAAATAAAAATCTTGCCGATTACCTTTGAAATAGTAACCGACGAATATGTTGAAAATAAAAATCTTAACGATTACTTTTGAAATAGTAACCGACGAATGTGCAGAAATTAGATCATGCCGATTACTTTTAAAATAGTAACCGACGAATGTGTTGAAAATAAAGTCTTGCCGATTACTTTTGAAATAGTAACCGACGAATGTGCTGAAAATAAATCATGCCGATTACTTTTGAAATAGTAACCGACAAATGTGCTGAAAATAAAAGTCTTGCCGATTACTTTTGAAATAGTAACCGACGAATGTGTTGAAAATAAAGTCTTGCCGATTACTTTTGAAATAGTAACCGACGAATATGTTGAAAATAAAAATCTTGTCGATTACTTTTAAAATAGTAACCGAAAAATATGCTGAAAATAAAAGTCTTGCCGATTACTTTTGAAATAGTAACCGACGAATGTGTTGAAAATAAATCATGCCGATTACCTTTGAAATTGTAACTGACGAATATGTTGAAAATAAAAATCTTACCGATTACTTTTAAAACAGTAACCGACAAATATGCTGAAAATAAAAATCTTGCCGATTACTTTTGATATAGTCACCGACGAATATGCTGAAAATAAAAATCTTCCCGATTACTTTTGAAATAGTAACCGACGAATATGTTGAAAATAAAAATCTTGTCGATTACTTTTAAAACAGTAACCGACAAATATGCTGAAAAAAAAATCTTGCCGATTACTTTTGAAATAGTCACCGACGAATATGTTGAAAATAAAAATCTTGTCGATTACTTTTAAAACAGTAACCGACAAATATGCTGAAAATAAAAATCATGCCGATTACTTTTGAAATAGTCACCGACGAATATGCTGAAAATAAAAATCTTGCCGATTACTTTTGAAATAGTAACCGACGAATATGTTGAAAATAAAAATCTTGTCGATTACTTTTAAAATAGTAACCGACAAATATGCTGAAAATAAAAATCTTGCCGATTACTTTTGAAATAGTAACCGACGAATGTGCAGAAAATAGATCATGCCGATTACTTTTGAAATAGTAACCGACGAATGTGTTGAAAATAAATCATGCCGATTACCTTTGAAATAGTAACCGACGAATATGTTGAAAATAAAAATCTTACCGATTACTTTTGAAATAGTAACCAACGAATATGCTGAAAATAAAGTCTTGCCCATTACTTTTGAAATAGAAACCGACGAATATGTGCTGAAAATAAATCTTGCCGATTACTTTTGAAATAGTAACCGACGAATGTGCTGAAAATAAATCATGCCGATTACTTTTGAAATAGTAAGCGACGAATATGTTGAAAATAAAAATCTTACCGATTACTTTTGAAATAGTAACCAACGAATATGCTGAAAATAAAGTCTTGCCGATTACTTTTGAAATATTAACCGACGAATATGTTGAAAATAAAAATCTTGTCGATTACTTTTAAAACAGTAACCGACAAATATGCTGAAAATAATAATCTTGCCGATTACTTTTGAAATAGTCACCGACGAATATGCTGAAAATAAAAATCTTGTCGATTACTTTTGAAATAGTTACCGACGAATGTGCTGAAAATAAATCATGCTGATTAGTTTTGAAATAGTAAGCGACGAATATGTTGGAAATAAAAATCTTACCAATTACTTTTAAAAAGTAACCAATGAATGTGCTGAAAATAAAGTCTTGCCGATTACTTTTGAAATAGTAACCGACGAATGTGCTGAAAATAAAAATCTTGCCGCTTACTTTTGAAATAGTAACCGACGAATGTGCTGAAAATAAATCCTGTCGATTACCTTTGAAATAGTAACCGACGAATATGCTGAAAATAAAAATCTTGCCGATTACTTTTGAAATAGTAACCGACGAATGCGCTGAAAATAAATCATGCCGATTACTTTTGAAATAGTAAGCGACGAATATGTTGAAAATAAAAATCTTACCGATTACTTTTGAAATAGTAACCAACGAATATGCTGAAAATAAAGTCTTGCCGATTACTTTTGAAATATTAACCGACGAATATGTTGAAAATAAAAATCTTGTCGATTACTTTTAAAACAGTAACCGACAAATATGCTGAAAATAATAATCTTGCCGATTACTTTTGAAATAGTCACCGACGAATATGCTGAAAATAAAAATCTTGTCGATTACTTTTGAAATAGTTACCGACGAATGTGCTGAAAATAAATCATGCTGATTAGTTTTGAAATAGTAAGCGACGAATATGTTGGAAATAAAAATCATACCAATTACTTTAAAAAAGTAACCAATGAATGTGCTGAAAATAAAGTTTTGCCGATTACTTTTGAAATAGTAACCGACGAATGTGCTGAAAATAAAAATCTTGCCGCTTACTTTTGAAATAGTAACCGACGAATGTGCTGAAAATAAATCCTGTCGATTACCTTTGAAATAGTAACCGACGAATGTGCTGAAAATAAATCCTGTCGATTACCTTTGAAATAGTAACCGACGAATATGCTGAAAATAAAAATCTTACCGATTACTTTTGAAATAGTAACCAACGAATATGCTGAAAATAAAGTCTTGCCCATTACTTTTGAAATAGAAACCGACGAATATGTGCTGAAAATAAATCTTGCCGATTACTTTTGAAATAGTAACCGACGAATGTGCTGAAAATAAATCATGCCGATTACTTTTGAAATAGTAAGCGACGAATATGTTGAAAATAAAAATCTTACCGATTACTTTTGAAATAGTAACCAACGAATATGCTGAAAATAAAGTCTTGCCGATTACTTTTGAAATATTAACCGACGAATATGTTGAAAATAAAAATCTTGTCGATTACTTTTAAAATAGTAACCGACAAATATGCTGAAAATAAAAATCTTGCCGATTACTTTTGAAATAGTAAGCGACGAATGTGCAGAAAATAGATCATGCCGATTACTTTTGAAATAGTAACCGACGAATGTGTTGAAAATAAATCATGCCGATTACCTTTGAAATAGTAACCGACGAATATGTTGAAAATAAAAATCTTACCGATTACTTTTGAAATAGTAACCGACGAATGTGCAGAAAATATATCATGCCGATTACTTTTGAAATAGAAACCGACGAATGTGTTGAAAATAAATTCTTGTCGATTACATTTGAAATAGTAACCGACGAATGTGCTGAAAATAAATCATGCCGATTACTTTTGAAATAGAAACCGACAAATGTGCTGAAAATAAAAGTCTTGCCAATTACTTTTGAAATAGTAACCGACGAATATGTTGAAAATAAAAATCTTGTCGATTACTTTTAAAATAGTAATCGACAAATATGCTGAAAATAAAAATCTTGCCGATTACCTTTGAAATAGTAACCGACGAATATGTTGAAAATAAAAATCTTAACGATTACTTTTGAAATAGTAACCGACGAATGTGCAGAAATTAGATCATGCCGATTACTTTTAAAATAGTAACCGACGAATGTGTTGAAAATAAAGTCTTGCCGATTACTTTTGAAATAGTAACCGACGAATGTGCTGAAAATAAATCATGCCGATTACTTTTGAAATAGTAACCGACAAATGTGCTGAAAATAAAAGTCTTGCCGATTACTTTTGAAATAGTAACCGACGAATGTGTTGAAAATAAAGTCTTGCCGATTACTTTTGAAATAGTAACCGACGAATATGTTGAAAATAAAAATCTTGTCGATTACTTTTAAAATAGTAACCGAAAAATATGCTGAAAATAAAAGTCTTGCCGATTACTTTTGAAATAGTAACCGACGAATGTGTTGAAAATAAATCATGCCGATTACCTTTGAAATTGTAACTGACGAATATGTTGAAAATAAAAATCTTACCGATTACTTTTAAAACAGTAACCGACAAATATGCTGAAAATAAAAATCTTGCCGATTACTTTTGATATAGTCACCGACGAATATGCTGAAAATAAAAATCTTCCCGATTACTTTTGAAATAGTAACCGACGAATATGTTGAAAATAAAAATCTTGTCGATTACTTTTAAAACAGTAACCGACAAATATGCTGAAAAAAAAATCTTGCCGATTACTTTTGAAATAGTCACCGACGAATATGTTGAAAATAAAAATCTTGTCGATTACTTTTAAAACAGTAACCGACAAATATGCTGAAAATAAAAATCATGCCGATTACTTTTGAAATAGTCACCGACGAATATGCTGAAAATAAAAATCTTGCCGATTACTTTTGAAATAGTAACCGACGAATATGTTGAAAATAAAAATCTTGTCGATTACTTTTAAAATAGTAACCGACAAATATGCTGAAAATAAAAATCTTGCCGATTACTTTTGAAATAGTAACCGACGAATGTGCAGAAAATAGATCATGCCGATTACTTTTGAAATAGTAACCGACGAATGTGTTGAAAATAAATCATGCCGATTACCTTTGAAATAGTAACCGACGAATATGTTGAAAATAAAAATCTTACCGATTACTTTTGAAATAGTAACCAACGAATATGCTGAAAATAAAGTCTTGCCCATTACTTTTGAAATAGAAACCGACGAATATGTGCTGAAAATAAATCTTGCCGATTACTTTTGAAATAGTAACCGACGAATGTGCTGAAAATAAATCATGCCGATTACTTTTGAAATAGTAAGCGACGAATATGTTGAAAATAAAAATCTTACCGATTACTTTTGAAATAGTAACCAACGAATATGCTGAAAATAAAGTCTTGCCGATTACTTTTGAAATATTAACCGACGAATATGTTGAAAATAAAAATCTTGTCGATTACTTTTAAAACAGTAACCGACAAATATGCTGAAAATAATAATCTTGCCGATTACTTTTGAAATAGTCACCGACGAATATGCTGAAAATAAAAATCTTGTCGATTACTTTTGAAATAGTTACCGACGAATGTGCTGAAAATAAATCATGCTGATTAGTTTTGAAATAGTAAGCGACGAATATGTTGGAAATAAAAATCTTACCAATTACTTTTAAAAAGTAACCAATGAATGTGCTGAAAATAAAGTCTTGCCGATTACTTTTGAAATAGTAACCGACGAATGTGCTGAAAATAAAAATCTTGCCGCTTACTTTTGAAATAGTAACCGACGAATGTGCTGAAAATAAATCCTGTCGATTACCTTTGAAATAGTAACCGACGAATATGCTGAAAATAAAAATCTTGCCGATTACTTTTGAAATAGTAACCGACGAATGTGCTGAAAATAAATCATGCCGATTACTTTTGAAATAGTAAGCGACGAATATGTTGAAAATAAAAATCTTACCGATTACTTTTGAAATAGTAACCAACGAATATGCTGAAAATAAAGTCTTGCCGATTACTTTTGAAATATTAACCGACGAATATGTTGAAAATAAAAATCTTGTCGATTACTTTTAAAACAGTAACCGACAAATATGCTGAAAATAATAATCTTGCCGATTACTTTTGAAATAGTCACCGACGAATATGCTGAAAATAAAAATCTTGTCGATTACTTTTGAAATAGTTACCGACGAATGTGCTGAAAATAAATCATGCTGATTAGTTTTGAAATAGTAAGCGACGAATATGTTGGAAATAAAAATCATACCAATTACTTTAAAAAAGTAACCAATGAATGTGCTGAAAATAAAGTTTTGCCGATTACTTTTGAAATAGTAACCGACGAATGTGCTGAAAATAAAAATCTTGCCGCTTACTTTTGAAATAGTAACCGACGAATGTGCTGAAAATAAATCCTGTCGATTACCTTTGAAATAGTAACCGACGAATATGCTGAAAATAAAAATCTTGCCGATTACTTTTGAAATAGTAACCGACGAATGTGTAGAAATTAGATCATGCCGATTACTTTTGAAATAGTAACTGACGTATGTGTTGAAAATAAAGTCTTGCCGATTACTTTTGAAATAGTAACCGACGAATGTGCTGAAAATAAATCATGCCGATTACTTTTAAAATAGTAACCGACAAATGTGCTGAAAATAAAAGTCTTGTCGATTACTTTTGAAATAGTAACCGACGAATGTGCTGAAAATAAATCGTGCCGATTACTTTTGAAATAGTCACCGACGAATATGCTGAAAATAAAATTCTTGCCAATTACTTTTGAAATAGTAACCAACGAATGTGCTGAAAATAAAGTCTTCCTGATTACTTTTGAAATAATAACCCACGAATGTGCTGAAAATAAAGTCTTGCCGATTACTTTTGAAATAGTAACCGACGAATGTGCTGAAAATAAAGTCTTGCCGATTACTTTTGAAATAGTAACCGACGAATATGTTGAAAATAAAAAACTTGTCGATTACTTTTAAAATAGTAACCGACAAATATGCTGAAAATAAAAATCTTGCCGACTACTTCTGAAATAGTAACCGATGAATGTGCTGAAAATAAATCCTGCCGATTACCTTTGAAATAGTAACCGACGAATATGCTGAAAATAAAAATCTTGCCGATTACTTTTGAAATAGTAACCGACGAATGTGCAGAAAATATATCATGCCGATTACTTTTGAAATAGAAACCGACGAATGTGTTGAAAATAAATTCTTGTCGATTACTTTTGAAATAGTAACCGACGAATATGTTGAAAATAAAAATCTTGCCGATTACTTTTGAAATAGTAACCGACGAATATATTGAAAATAAAAATCTTGTCGATTACTTTTAAAACAGTAACCGACAAATATGCTGAAAATAAAAATCTTGCCGATTACTTTTGAAATAGTCACCGACGAATATGTTGAAAATAAAAATCTTGCCAATTACTTTTGAAATAGTAACCGACGAATGTGCTGAAAATAAAGTCTTGCCGATTACTTTTGAAATAGTAACCGACGAATATGTTGATAATAAAAATCTTGTCGATTACTTTTAAAATAGTAACCGACAAATATGCTGAAAATAAAAATCTTGCCAATTACTTTTGAAATAGTAACCGACGAATGTGCAGAAAATAGATCATGCGGATTACTTTTGAAATAGTAACCGACGAATGTGTTGAAAATAAATCATGCCGATTACCTTTGAAATAGTAACCGACGAATATGTTGAAAATAAAAATCTTACCGATTACTTTTGAAATAGTAACCAACGAATATGCTGAAAATAAAGTCTTGCCCATTACTTTTGAAATAGTAACCGACGAATGTGTGCTGAAAATAAATCTTGCCGATTACTTTTGAAATAGTAACCGACGAATGTGCTGAAAATAAATCATGCCGATTACTTTTGAAATAGTAAGCGACGAATATGTTGAAAATAAAAATCTTACCGATTACTTTTGAAATAGTAACCAACGAATATGCTGAAAATAAAGTCTTGCCGATTACTTTTGAAATAGTAACCGACGAATATGTTGAAAATAAAAATCTTGTCGATTACTTTTAAAACAGTAACCGAAAAATATGCTGAAAATAAAAATCTTGCCGATTACTTTTGAAATAGTCACCGACGAATATGTTGAAAATAAAAATCTTGCCAATTACTTTTGAAATAGTAACCGACGAATGTGCTGAAAATAAAGTCTTGCCGATTACTTTTGAAATAGTAACCGACGAATATGTTGAAAATAAAAATCTTGTCGATTACTTTTAAAATAGTAACCGACAAATATGCTGAAAATAAAAATCTTGCCGATTACTTTTGAAATAGTAACCGACGAATGTGCAGAAAATAGATCATGCCGATTACTTTTGAAATAGTAACCGACGAATGTGTTGAAAATAAATCATGCCGATTACCTTTGAAATAGTAACCGACGAATATGTTGAAAATAAAAATCTTACCGATTACTTTTGAAATAGTAACCAACGAATATGCTGAAAATAAAGTCTTGCCCATTACTTTTGAAATAGAAACCGACGAATATGTGCTGAAAATAAATCTTGCCGATTACTTTTGAAATAGTAACCGACGAATGTGCTGAAAATAAATCATGCCGATTACTTTTGAAATAGTAAGCGACGAATATGTTGAAAATAAAAATCTTACCGATTACTTTTGAAATAGTAACCAACGAATATGCTGAAAATAAAGTCTTGCCGATTACTTTTGAAATATTAACCGACGAATATGTTGAAAATAAAAATCTTGTCGATTACTTTTAAAACAGTAACCGACAAATATGCTGAAAATAATAATCTTGCCGATTACTTTTGAAATAGTCACCGACGAATATGCTGAAAATAAAAATCTTGTCGATTACTTTTGAAATAGTTACCGACGAATGTGCTGAAAATAAATCATGCTGATTAGTTTTGAAATAGTAAGCGACGAATATGTTGGAAATAAAAATCATACCAATTACTTTAAAAAAGTAACCAATGAATGTGCTGAAAATAAAGTTTTGCCGATTACTTTTGAAATAGTAACCGACGAATGTGCTGAAAATAAAAATCTTGCCGCTTACTTTTGAAATAGTAACCGACGAATGTGCTGAAAATAAATCCTGTCGATTACCTTTGAAATAGTAACCGACGAATATGCTGAAAATAAAAATCTTGCCGATTACTTTTGAAATAGTAACCGACGAATGTGTAGAAATTAGATCATGCCGATTACTTTTGAAATAGTAACTGACGTATGTGTTGAAAATAAAGTCTTGCCGATTACTTTTGAAATAGTAACCGACGAATGTGCTGAAAATAAATCATGCCGATTACTTTTGAAATAGTAAGCGACGAATATGTTGAAAATAAAAATCTTACCGATTACTTTTGAAATAGTAACCAACGAATATGCTGAAAATAAAGTCTTGCCGATTACTTTTGAAATATTAACCGACGAATATGTTGAAAATAAAAATCTTGTCGATTACTTTTAAAACAGTAACCGACAAATATGCTGAAAATAATAATCTTGCCGATTACTTTTGAAATAGTCACCGACGAATATGCTGAAAATAAAAATCTTGTCGATTACTTTTGAAATAGTTACCGACGAATGTGCTGAAAATAAATCATGCTGATTAGTTTTGAAATAGTAAGCGACGAATATGTTGGAAATAAAAATCATACCAATTACTTTAAAAAAGTAACCAATGAATGTGCTGAAAATAAAGTTTTGCCGATTACTTTTGAAATAGTAACCGACGAATGTGCTGAAAATAAAAATCTTGCCGCTTACTTTTGAAATAGTAACCGACGAATGTGCTGAAAATAAATCCTGTCGATTACCTTTGAAATAGTAACCGACGAATATGCTGAAAATAAAAATCTTGCCGATTACTTTTGAAATAGTAACCGACGAATGTGTAGAAATTAGATCATGCCGATTACTTTTGAAATAGTAACTGACGTATGTGTTGAAAATAAAGTCTTGCCGATTACTTTTGAAATAGTAACCGACGAATGTGCTGAAAATAAATCATGCCGATTACTTTTAAAATAGTAACCGACAAATGTGCTGAAAATAAAAGTCTTGTCGATTACTTTTGAAATAGTAACCGACGAATGTGCTGAAAATAAATCGTGCCGATTACTTTTGAAATAGTCACCGACGAATATGCTGAAAATAAAATTCTTGCCAATTACTTTTGAAATAGTAACCAACGAATGTGCTGAAAATAAAGTCTTCCTGATTACTTTTGAAATAATAACCCACGAATGTGCTGAAAATAAAGTCTTGCCGATTACTTTTGAAATAGTAACCGACGAATGTGCTGAAAATAAAGTCTTGCCGATTACTTTTGAAATAGTAACCGACGAATATGTTGAAAATAAAAAACTTGTCGATTACTTTTAAAATAGTAACCGACAAATATGCTGAAAATAAAAATCTTGCCGACTACTTCTGAAATAGTAACCGATGAATGTGCTGAAAATAAATCCTGCCGATTACCTTTGAAATAGTAACCGACGAATATGCTGAAAATAAAAATCTTGCCGATTACTTTTGAAATAGTAACCGACGAATGTGCAGAAAATATATCATGCCGATTACTTTTGAAATAGAAACCGACGAATGTGTTGAAAATAAATTCTTGTCGATTACTTTTGAAATAGTAACCGACGAATATGTTGAAAATAAAAATCTTGCCGATTACTTTTGAAATAGTAACCGACGAATGTGCTGAAAATAAATCATGCCGATTACTTTTAAAATAGTAACCGACAAATGTGCTGAAAATAAAAGTCTTGTCGATTACTTTTGAAATAGTAACCGACGAATGTGCTGAAAATAAATCGTGCCGATTACTTTTGAAATAGTCACCGACGAATATGCTGAAAATAAAATTCTTGCCAATTACTTTTGAAATAGTAACCAACGAATGTGCTGAAAATAAAGTCTTCCTGATTACTTTTGAAATAATAACCCACGAATGTGCTGAAAATAAAGTCTTGCCGATTACTTTTGAAATAGTAACCGACGAATGTGCTGAAAATAAAGTCTTGCCGATTACTTTTGAAATAGTAACCGACGAATATGTTGAAAATAAAAAACTTGTCGATTACTTTTAAAATAGTAACCGACAAATATGCTGAAAATAAAAATCTTGCCGACTACTTCTGAAATAGTAACCGATGAATGTGCTGAAAATAAATCCTGCCGATTACCTTTGAAATAGTAACCGACGAATATGCTGAAAATAAAAATCTTGCCGATTACTTTTGAAATAGTAACCGACGAATGTGCAGAAAATATATCATGCCGATTACTTTTGAAATAGAAACCGACGAATGTGTTGAAAATAAATTCTTGTCGATTACTTTTGAAATAGTAACCGACGAATATGTTGAAAATAAAAATCTTGCCGATTACTTTTGAAATAGTAACCGACGAATATATTGAAAATAAAAATCTTGTCGATTACTTTTAAAACAGTAACCGACAAATATGCTGAAAATAAAAATCTTGCCGATTACTTTTGAAATAGTCACCGACGAATATGTTGAAAATAAAAATCTTGCCAATTACTTTTGAAATAGTAACCGACGAATGTGCTGAAA
The DNA here is from genome assembly GCA_958299785.1 of Medicago lupulina. Lineage (NCBI taxonomy): Eukaryota > Viridiplantae > Streptophyta > Magnoliopsida > Fabales > Fabaceae > Medicago > Medicago lupulina. Next base: position 38,853,779 of record OY283141.1, on the reverse strand, counting down.
ATAAAGTCTTGCCGATTACTTTTGAAATAGTAACCGACGAATATGTTGATAATAAAAATCTTGTCGATTACTTTTAAAATAGTAACCGACAAATATGCTGAAAATAAAAATCTTGCCAATTACTTTTGAAATAGTAACCGACGAATGTGCAGAAAATAGATCATGCGGATTACTTTTGAAATAGTAACCGACGAATGTGTTGAAAATAAATCATGCCGATTACCTTTGAAATAGTAACCGACGAATATGTTGAAAATAAAAATCTTACCGATTACTTTTGAAATAGTAACCAACGAATATGCTGAAAATAAAGTCTTGCCCATTACTTTTGAAATAGTAACCGACGAATGTGTGCTGAAAATAAATCTTGCCGATTACTTTTGAAATAGTAACCGACGAATGTGCTGAAAATAAATCATGCCGATTACTTTTGAAATAGTAAGCGACGAATATGTTGAAAATAAAAATCTTACCGATTACTTTTGAAATAGTAACCAACGAATATGCTGAAAATAAAGTCTTGCCGATTACTTTTGAAATAGTAACCGACGAATATGTTGAAAATAAAAATCTTGTCGATTACTTTTAAAACAGTAACCGAAAAATATGCTGAAAATAAAAATCTTGCCGATTACTTTTGAAATAGTCACCGACGAATATGTTGAAAATAAAAATCTTGCCAATTACTTTTGAAATAGTAACCGACGAATGTGCTGAAAATAAAGTCTTGCCGATTACTTTTGAAATAGTAACCGACGAATATGTTGAAAATAAAAATCTTGTCGATTACTTTTAAAATAGTAACCGACAAATATGCTGAAAATAAAAATCTTGCCGATTACTTTTGAAATAGTAACCGACGAATGTGCAGAAAATAGATCATGCCGATTACTTTTGAAATAGTAACCGACGAATGTGTTGAAAATAAATCATGCCGATTACCTTTGAAATAGTAACCGACGAATATGTTGAAAATAAAAATCTTACCGATTACTTTTGAAATAGTAACCAACGAATATGCTGAAAATAAAGTCTTGCCCATTACTTTTGAAATAGAAACCGACGAATATGTGCTGAAAATAAATCTTGCCGATTACTTTTGAAATAGTAACCGACGAATGTGCTGAAAATAAATCATGCCGATTACTTTTGAAATAGTAAGCGACGAATATGTTGAAAATAAAAATCTTACCGATTACTTTTGAAATAGTAACCAACGAATATGCTGAAAATAAAGTCTTGCCGATTACTTTTGAAATATTAACCGACGAATATGTTGAAAATAAAAATCTTGTCGATTACTTTTAAAACAGTAACCGACAAATATGCTGAAAATAATAATCTTGCCGATTACTTTTGAAATAGTCACCGACGAATATGCTGAAAATAAAAATCTTGTCGATTACTTTTGAAATAGTTACCGACGAATGTGCTGAAAATAAATCATGCTGATTAGTTTTGAAATAGTAAGCGACGAATATGTTGGAAATAAAAATCATACCAATTACTTTAAAAAAGTAACCAATGAATGTGCTGAAAATAAAGTTTTGCCGATTACTTTTGAAATAGTAACCGACGAATGTGCTGAAAATAAAAATCTTGCCGCTTACTTTTGAAATAGTAACCGACGAATGTGCTGAAAATAAATCCTGTCGATTACCTTTGAAATAGTAACCGACGAATATGCTGAAAATAAAAATCTTGCCGATTACTTTTGAAATAGTAACCGACGAATGTGTAGAAATTAGATCATGCCGATTACTTTTGAAATAGTAACTGACGTATGTGTTGAAAATAAAGTCTTGCCGATTACTTTTGAAATAGTAACCGACGAATGTGCTGAAAATAAATCATGCCGATTACTTTTGAAATAGTAAGCGACGAATATGTTGAAAATAAAAATCTTACCGATTACTTTTGAAATAGTAACCAACGAATATGCTGAAAATAAAGTCTTGCCGATTACTTTTGAAATATTAACCGACGAATATGTTGAAAATAAAAATCTTGTCGATTACTTTTAAAACAGTAACCGACAAATATGCTGAAAATAATAATCTTGCCGATTACTTTTGAAATAGTCACCGACGAATATGCTGAAAATAAAAATCTTGTCGATTACTTTTGAAATAGTTACCGACGAATGTGCTGAAAATAAATCATGCTGATTAGTTTTGAAATAGTAAGCGACGAATATGTTGGAAATAAAAATCATACCAATTACTTTAAAAAAGTAACCAATGAATGTGCTGAAAATAAAGTTTTGCCGATTACTTTTGAAATAGTAACCGACGAATGTGCTGAAAATAAAAATCTTGCCGCTTACTTTTGAAATAGTAACCGACGAATGTGCTGAAAATAAATCCTGTCGATTACCTTTGAAATAGTAACCGACGAATATGCTGAAAATAAAAATCTTGCCGATTACTTTTGAAATAGTAACCGACGAATGTGTAGAAATTAGATCATGCCGATTACTTTTGAAATAGTAACTGACGTATGTGTTGAAAATAAAGTCTTGCCGATTACTTTTGAAATAGTAACCGACGAATGTGCTGAAAATAAATCATGCCGATTACTTTTAAAATAGTAACCGACAAATGTGCTGAAAATAAAAGTCTTGTCGATTACTTTTGAAATAGTAACCGACGAATGTGCTGAAAATAAATCGTGCCGATTACTTTTGAAATAGTCACCGACGAATATGCTGAAAATAAAATTCTTGCCAATTACTTTTGAAATAGTAACCAACGAATGTGCTGAAAATAAAGTCTTCCTGATTACTTTTGAAATAATAACCCACGAATGTGCTGAAAATAAAGTCTTGCCGATTACTTTTGAAATAGTAACCGACGAATGTGCTGAAAATAAAGTCTTGCCGATTACTTTTGAAATAGTAACCGACGAATATGTTGAAAATAAAAAACTTGTCGATTACTTTTAAAATAGTAACCGACAAATATGCTGAAAATAAAAATCTTGCCGACTACTTCTGAAATAGTAACCGATGAATGTGCTGAAAATAAATCCTGCCGATTACCTTTGAAATAGTAACCGACGAATATGCTGAAAATAAAAATCTTGCCGATTACTTTTGAAATAGTAACCGACGAATGTGCAGAAAATATATCATGCCGATTACTTTTGAAATAGAAACCGACGAATGTGTTGAAAATAAATTCTTGTCGATTACTTTTGAAATAGTAACCGACGAATATGTTGAAAATAAAAATCTTGCCGATTACTTTTGAAATAGTAACCGACGAATATATTGAAAATAAAAATCTTGTCGATTACTTTTAAAACAGTAACCGACAAATATGCTGAAAATAAAAATCTTGCCGATTACTTTTGAAATAGTCACCGACGAATATGTTGAAAATAAAAATCTTGCCAATTACTTTTGAAATAGTAACCGACGAATGTGCTGAAAATAAAGTCTTGCCGATTACTTTTGAAATAGTAACCGACGAATATGTTGATAATAAAAATCTTGTCGATTACTTTTAAAATAGTAACCGACAAATATGCTGAAAATAAAAATCTTGCCAATTACTTTTGAAATAGTAACCGACGAATGTGCAGAAAATAGATCATGCGGATTACTTTTGAAATAGTAACCGACGAATGTGTTGAAAATAAATCATGCCGATTACCTTTGAAATAGTAACCGACGAATATGTTGAAAATAAAAATCTTACCGATTACTTTTGAAATAGTAACCAACGAATATGCTGAAAATAAAGTCTTGCCCATTACTTTTGAAATAGTAACCGACGAATGTGTGCTGAAAATAAATCTTGCCGATTACTTTTGAAATAGTAACCGACGAATGTGCTGAAAATAAATCATGCCGATTACTTTTGAAATAGTAAGCGACGAATATGTTGAAAATAAAAATCTTACCGATTACTTTTGAAATAGTAACCAACGAATATGCTGAAAATAAAGTCTTGCCGATTACTTTTGAAATAGTAACCGACGAATATGTTGAAAATAAAAATCTTGTCGATTACTTTTAAAACAGTAACCGAAAAATATGCTGAAAATAAAAATCTTGCCGATTACTTTTGAAATAGTCACCGACGAATATGTTGAAAATAAAAATCTTGCCAATTACTTTTGAAATAGTAACCGACGAATGTGCTGAAAATAAAGTCTTGCCGATTACTTTTGAAATAGTAACCGACGAATATGTTGAAAATAAAAATCTTGTCGATTACTTTTAAAATAGTAACCGACAAATATGCTGAAAATAAAAATCTTGCCGATTACTTTTGAAATAGTAACCGACGAATGTGCAGAAAATAGATCATGCCGATTACTTTTGAAATAGTAACCGACGAATGTGTTGAAAATAAATCATGCCGATTACCTTTGAAATAGTAACCGACGAATATGTTGAAAATAAAAATCTTACCGATTACTTTTGAAATAGTAACCAACGAATATGCTGAAAATAAAGTCTTGCCCATTACTTTTGAAATAGAAACCGACGAATATGTGCTGAAAATAAATCTTGCCGATTACTTTTGAAATAGTAACCGACGAATGTGCTGAAAATAAATCATGCCGATTACTTTTGAAATAGTAAGCGACGAATATGTTGAAAATAAAAATCTTACCGATTACTTTTGAAATAGTAACCAACGAATATGCTGAAAATAAAGTCTTGCCGATTACTTTTGAAATATTAACCGACGAATATGTTGAAAATAAAAATCTTGTCGATTACTTTTAAAACAGTAACCGACAAATATGCTGAAAATAATAATCTTGCCGATTACTTTTGAAATAGTCACCGACGAATATGCTGAAAATAAAAATCTTGTCGATTACTTTTGAAATAGTTACCGACGAATGTGCTGAAAATAAATCATGCTGATTAGTTTTGAAATAGTAAGCGACGAATATGTTGGAAATAAAAATCTTACCAATTACTTTAAAAAAGTAACCAATGAATGTGCTCAAAATAAAGTCTTGCCGATTACTTTTGAAATAGTAACCGACGAATGTGCTGAAAATAAAAATCTTGCCGCTTACTTTTGAAATAGTAACCGACGAATGTGCTGAAAATAAATCATGTCGATTACCTTTGAAATAGTAACCGACGAATATGCTGAAAATAAAAATCTTGCCGATTACTTTTGAAATAGTAACCGACGAATGTGTAGAAATTAGATCATGCCGATTACTTTTGAAATAGTAACTGACGAATGTGTTGAAAATAAAGTCTTGCCGATTACTTTTGAAATAGTAACCGACGAATGTGCTGAAAATAAATCATGCCGATTACTTTTAAAATAGTAACCGACAAATGTGCTGAAAATAAAAGTCTTGTCGATTACTTTTGAAATAGTAACCGACGAATGTGCTGAAAATAAATCGTGCCGATTACTTTTGAAATAGTCACCGACGAATATGCTGAAAATAAAATTCTTGCCAATTACTTTTGAAATAGTAACCAACGAATGTGCTGAAAATAAAGTCTTCCTGATTACTTTTGAAATAATAACCCACGAATGTGCTGAAAATAAAGTCTTGCCGATTACTTTTGAAATAGTAACCGACGAATGTGCTGAAAATAAAGTCTCGCCGATTACTTTTGAAATAGTAACCGACGAATATGTTGAAAATAAAAAACTTGTCGATTACTTTTAAAATAGTAACCGACAAATATGCTGAAAATAAAAATCTTGCCGACTACTTCTGAAATAGTAACCGACGAATGTGCTGAAAATAAATCCTGCCGATTACCTTTGAAATAGTAACCGACGAATATGCTGAAAATAAAAATCTTGCCGATTACTTTTGAAATAGTAACCGACGAATGTGCAGAAAATATATCATGCCGATTACTTTTGAAATAGAAACCGACGAATGTGTTGAAAATAAATTCTTGTCGATTACTTTTGAAATAGTAACCGACGAATGTGCTGAAAATAAATCATGCCGATTACTTTTGAAATAGAAACCGACAAATGTGCTGAAAATAAAAGTCTTGCCGATTACTTTTGAAATAGTAACCGACGAATATGTTGAAAATAAAAATCTTGTCGATTAATTTTAAAATAGTAATCGACAAATATGCTGAAAATAAAAATCTTGCCGATTACCTTTGAAATAGTAACCGACGAATATGTTGAAAATAAAAATCTTAACGATTACTTTTGAAATAGTAACCGACGAATGTGCAGAAATTAGATCATGCCGATTACTTTTAAAATAAAAACCGACGAATGTGTTGAAAATAAAGTCTTGCCGATTACTTTTGAAATAGTAACCGACGAATGTGCTGAAAATAAATCATGCCGATTACTTTTGAAATAGTAACCGACAAATGTGCTGAAAATAAAAGTCTTGCCGATTACTTTTGAAATAGTAACCGACGAATGTGTTGAAAATAAAGTCTTGCCGATTACTTTTGAAATAGTAACCGACGAATATGTTGAAAATAAAAATCTTGTCGATTACTTTTAAAATAGTAACCGAAAAATATGCTGAAAATAAAAATCTTGCCGATTACTTTTGAAATAGTAACCGACGAATGTGCAGAAAATAGATCATGCCGATTACTTTTGAAATAGTAACCGACGAATGTGTTGAAAATAAATCATGCCGATTACCTTTGAAATTGTAACCGACGAATATGTTAAAAATAAAAATCTTACCGATTACTTTTAAAACAGTAACCGACAAATATGCTGAAAATAAAAATCTTGCCGATTACTTTTGAAATAGTCACCGACGAATATGCTGAAAATAAAAATCTTGCCGATTACTTTTGAAATAGTAACCGACGAATATGTTGAAAATAAAAATCTTGTCGATTACTTTTAAAACAGTAACCGACAAATATGCTGAAAATAAAAATCTTGCCGATTACTTTTGAAATAGTCACCGACGAATATGTTGAACTTGCCAATTACTTTTGAAATAGTAACTGACGAATGTGCTAAAAATAAAGTCTTGCCGATTACTTTTGAAATAGTAACCGACGAATATGTTGAAAATAAAAATCTTGTCGATTACTTTTAAAATAGTAACCGACAAATATGCTGAAAATAAAAATCTTGCCGATTACTTTTGAAATAGTAACCGACGAATGTGCAGAAAATAGATCATGCCGATTACTTTTGAAATAGTAACCGACGAATGTGTTGAAAATAAATCATGCCGATTACCTTTGAAATAGTAACCGACGAATATGTTGAAAATAAAAATCTTACCGATTACTTTTGAAATAGTAACCGACAAATGTGCTGAAAATAAAAGTCTTGTCGATTACTTTTGAAATAGTAACCGACGAATGTGCTGAAAATAAATCGTGCCGATTACTTTTGAAATAGTCACCGACGAATATGCTGAAAATAAAAATCTTGCCGATTACTTTTGAAATAGTAACCGACGAATGTGCTGAAAATAAAGTCTTGCCGATTACTTTTGAAATAGTAACCGACGAATATGTTGAAAATAAAAAACTTGTCGATTACTTTTAAAATAGTAACCGACAAATATGCTGAAAATAAAAATCTTGCCGACTACTTCTGATATAGTAACCGACGAATGTGCTGAAAATAAATCCTGCCGATTACCTTTGAAATAGTAACCGACGAATATGCTGAAAATAAAAATCTTGCCGATTACTTTTGAAATAGTAACCGACGAATGTGCAGAAAATATATCATGCCGATTACTTTTGAAATAGAAACCGACGAATGTGTTGAAAATAAATTCTTGTCGATTACTTTTGAAATAGTAACCGACGAATGTGCTGAAAATAAATCATGCCGATTACTTTTGAAATAGAAACCGACAAATGTGCTGAAAATAAAAGTCTTGCCGATTACTTTTGAAATAGTAACCGACGAATATGTTGAAAATAAAAATCTTGTCGATTAATTTTAAAATAGTAATCGACAAATATGCTGAAAATAAAAATCTTGCCGATTACCTTTGAAATAGTAACCGACGAATATGTTGAAAATAAAAATCTTAACGATTACTTTTGAAATAGTAACCGACGAATGTGCAGAAATTAGATCATGCCGATTACTTTTAAAATAGTAACCGACGAATGTGTTGAAAATAAAGTCTTGCCGATTACTTTTGAAATAGTAACCGACGAATGTGCTGAAAATAAATCATGCCGATTACTTTTGAAATAGTAACCGACAAATGTGCTGAAAATAAAAGTCTTGCCGATTACTTTTGAAATAGTAACCGACGAATGTGTTGAAAATAAAGTCTTGCCGATTACTTTTGAAATAGTAACCGACGAATATGTTGAAAATAAAAATCTTGTCGATTACTTTTAAAATAGTAACCGAAAAATATGCTGAAAATAAAAATCTTGCCGATTACTTTTGAAATAGTAACCGACGAATGTGCAGAAAATAGATCATGCCGATTACTTTTGAAATAGTAACCGACGAATGTGTTGAAAATAAATCATGCCGATTACCTTTGAAATTGTAACCGACGAATATGTTAAAAATAAAAATCTTACCGATTACTTTTAAAACAGTAACCGACAAATATGCTGAAAATAAAAAACTTGCCGATTACTTTTGAAATAGTCACCGACGAATATGCTGAAAATAAAAATCTTGCCGATTACTTTTGAAATAGTAACCGACGAATATGTTGAAAATAAAATTCTTGCCAATTACTTTTGAAATAGTAACCAACGAATGTGCTGAAAATAAAGTCTTCCTGATTACTTTTGAAATAATAACCCACGAATGTGCTGAAAATAAAGTCTTGCCGATTACTTTTGAAATAGTAACCGACGAATGTGCTGAAAATAAAGTCTTGCCGATTACTTTTGAAATAGTAACCGACGAATATGTTGAAAATAAAAAACTTGTCGATTACTTTTAAAATAGTAACCGACAAATATGCTGAAAATAAAAATCTTGCCGACTACTTCTGAAATAGTAACCGACGAATGTGCTGAAAATAAATCCTGCCGATTACCTTTGAAATAGTAACCGACGAATATGCTGAAAATAAAAATCTTGCCGATTACTTTTGAAATAGTAACCGACGAATGTGCAGAAAATATATCATGCCGATTACTTTTGAAATAGAAACCGACGAATGTGTTGAAAATAAATTCTTGTCGATTACATTTGAAATAGTAACCGACGAATGTGCTGAAAATAAATCATGCCGATTACTTTTGAAATAGAAACCGACAAATGTGCTGAAAATAAAAGTCTTGCCGATTACTTTTGAAATAGTAACCGACGAATATGTTGAAAATAAAAATCTTGTCGATTACTTTTAAAATAGTAATCGACAAATATGCTGAAAATAAAAATCTTGCCGATTACCTTTGAAATAGTAACCGACGAATATGTTGAAAATAAAAATCTTAACGATTACTTTTGAAATAGTAACCGACGAATGTGCAGAAATTAGATCATGCCGATTACTTTTAAAATAGTAACCGACGAATGTGTTGAAAATAAAGTCTTGCCGATTACTTTTGAAATAGTAACCGACGAATGTGCTGAAAATAAATCATGCCGATTACTTTTGAAATAGAAACCGACAAATGTGCTGAAAATAAAAGTCTTGCCGATTACTTTTGAAATAGTAACCGACGAATATGTTGAAAATAAAAATCTTGTCGATTAATTTTAAAATAGTAATCGACAAATATGCTGAAAATAAAAATCTTGCCGATTACCTTTGAAATAGTAACCGACGAATATGTTGAAAATAAAAATCTTAACGATTACTTTTGAAATAGTAACCGACGAATGTGCAGAAATTAGATCATGCCGATTACTTTTAAAATAGTAACCGACGAATGTGTTGAAAATAAAGTCTTGCCGATTACTTTTGAAATAGTAACCGACGAATGTGCTGAAAATAAATCATGCCGATTACTTTTGAAATAGTAACCGACAAATGTGCTGAAAATAAAAGTCTTGCCGATTACTTTTGAAATAGTAACCGACGAATGTGTTGAAAATAAAGTCTTGCCGATTACTTTTGAAATAGTAACCGACGAATATGTTGAAAATAAAAATCTTGTCGATTACTTTTAAAATAGTAACCGAAAAATATGCTGAAAATAAAAATCTTGCCGATTACTTTTGAAATAGTAACCGACGAATGTGCAGAAAATAGATCATGCCGATTACTTTTGAAATAGTAACCGACGAATGTGTTGAAAATAAATCATGCCGATTACCTTTGAAATTGTAACCGACGAATATGTTAAAAATAAAAATCTTACCGATTACTTTTAAAACAGTAACCGACAAATATGCTGAAAATAAAAATCTTGCCGATTACTTTTGAAATAGTCACCGACGAATATGCTGAAAATAAAAATCTTGCCGATTACTTTTGAAATAGTAACCGACGAATATGTTGAAAATAAAAATCTTGTCGATTACTTTTAAAACAGTAACCGACAAATATGCTGAAAATAAAAATCTTGCCGATTACTTTTGAAATAGTCACCGACGAATATGTTGAACTTGCCAATTACTTTTGAAATAGTAACTGACGAATGTGCTAAAAATAAAGTCTTGCCGATTACTTTTGAAATAGTAACCGACGAATATGTTGAAAATAAAAATCTTGTCGATTACTTTTAAAATAGTAACCGACAAATATGCTGAAAATAAAAATCTTGCCGATTACTTTTGAAATAGTAACCGACGAATGTGCAGAAAATAGATCATGCCGATTACTTTTGAAATAGTAACCGACGAATGTGTTGAAAATAAATCATGCCGATTACCTTTGAAATAGTAACCGACGAATATGTTGAAAATAAAAATCTTACCGATTACTTTTGAAATAGTAACCGACAAATGTGCTGAAAATAAAAGTCTTGTCGATTACTTTTGAAATAGTAACCGACGAATGTGCTGAAAATAAATCGTGCCGATTACTTTTGAAATAGTCACCGACGAATATGCTGAAAATAAAATTCTTGCCAATTACTTTTGAAATAGTAACCAACGAATGTGCTGAAAATAAAGTCTTCCTGATTACTTTTGAAATAATAACCCACGAATGTGCTGAAAATAAAGTCTTGCCGATTACTTTTGAAATAGTAACCGACGAATGTGCTGAAAATAAAGTCTTGCCGATTACTTTTGAAATAGTAACCGACGAATATGTTGAAAATAAAAAACTTGTCGATTACTTTTAAAATAGTAACCGACAAATATGCTGAAAATAAAAATCTTGCCGACTACTTCTGAAATAGTAACCGACGAATGTGCTGAAAATAAATCCTGCCGATTACCTTTGAAATAGTAACCGACGAATATGCTGAAAATAAAAATCTTGCCGATTACTTTTGAAATAGTAACCGACGAATGTGCAGAAAATATATCATGCCGATTACTTTTGAAATAGAAACCGACGAATGTGTTGAAAATAAATTCTTGTCGATTACTTTTGAAATAGTAACCGACGAATGTGCTGAAAATAAATCATGCCGATTACTTTTGAAATAGAAACCGTCAAATGTGCTGAAAATAAAAGTCTTGCCGATTACTTTTGAAATAGTAACCGACGAATATGTTGAAAATAAAAATCTTGTCGATTAATTTTAAAATAGTAATCGACAAATATGCTGAAAATAAAAATCTTGCCGATTACCTTTGAAATAGTAACCGACGAATATGTTGAAAATAAAAATCTTAACGATTACTTTTGAAATAGTAACCGACGAATGTGCAGAAATTAGATCATGCCGATTACTTTTAAAATAGTAACCGACGAATGTGTTGAAAATAAAGTCTTGCCGATTACTTTTGAAATAGTAACCGACGAATGTGCTGAAAATAAATCATGCCGATTACTTTTGAAATAGTAACCGACAAATGTGCTGAAAATAAAAGTCTTGCCGATTACTTTTGAAATAGTAACCGACGAATGTGTTGAAAATAAAGTCTTGCCGATTACTTTTGAAATAGTAACCGACGAATATGTTGAAAATAAAAATCTTGTCGATTACTTTTAAAATAGTAACCGAAAAATATGCTGAAAATAAAAATCTTGCCGATTACTTTTGAAATAGTAACCGACGAATGTGCAGAAAATAGATCATGCCGATTACTTTTGAAATAGTAACCGACGAATGTGTTGAAAATAAATCATGCCGATTACCTTTGAAATTGTAACCGACGAATATGTTAAAAATAAAAATCTTACCGATTACTTTTAAAACAGTAACCGACAAATATGCTGAAAATAAAAAACTTGCCGATTACTTTTGAAATAGTCACCGACGAATATGCTGAAAATAAAAATCTTGCCGATTACTTTTGAAATAGTAACCGACGAATATGTTGAAAATAAAGTCTTGCCGATTACTTTTGAAATAGTAACCAACGAATATGCTGAAAATAAAGTCTTGCCGATTACTTTTGAAATAGTAACCGACGAATATGTTGAAAATAAAAATCTTGTCGATTACATTTAAAATAGTAACCGACAAATATGCTGAAAATAAAAATCTTGCCGATTACTTTTGAAATAGTAACCGACGAATGTGCAGAAAATAGATCATGCCGATTACTTTTGAAATAGTAACCGACGAATGTGTTGAAAATAAATCATGCCGATTACCTTTGAAATAGTAACCGACGAATATGTTGAAAATAAAAATCTTACCGATTACTTTTGAAATAGTAACCAACGAATATGCTGAAAATAAAGTCTTGCCCATTACTTTTGAAATAGTAACCGAAGAATGTGCTGAAAATAAATCGTGCCGATTACTTTTGAAATAGTCACCGACGAATATGCTGAAAATAAAATTCTTGCCAATTACTTTTGAAATAGTAACCAACGAATGTGCTGAAAATAAAGTCTTCCTGATTACTTTTGAAATAATAACCCACGAATGTGCTGAAAATAAAGTCTTGCCGATTACTTTTGAAATAGTAACCGACGAATGTGCTGAAAATAAAGTCTTGCCGATTACTTTTGAAATAGTAACCGACGAATATGTTGAAAATAAAAAACTTGTCGATTACTTTTAAAATAGTAACCGACAAATATGCTGAAAATAAAAATCTTGCCGACTACTTCTGAAATAGTAACCGACGAATGTGCTGAAAATAAATCCTGCCGATTACCTTTGAAATAGTAACCGACGAATATGCTGAAAATAAAAATCTTGCCGATTACTTTTGAAATAGTAACCGACGAATGTGCAGAAAATATATCATGCCGATTACTTTTGAAATAGAAACCGACGAATGTGTTGAAAATAAATTCTTGTCGATTACATTTGAAATAGTAACCGACGAATGTGCTGAAAATAAATCATGCCGATTACTTTTGAAATAGAAACCGACAAATGTGCTGAAAATAAAAGTCTTGCCGATTACTTTTGAAATAGTAACCGACGAATATGTTGAAAATAAAAATCTTGTCGATTACTTTTAAAATAGTAATCGACAAATATGCTGAAAATAAAAATCTTGCCGATTACCTTTGAAATAGTAACCGACGAATATGTTGAAAATAAAAATCTTAACGATTACTTTTGAAATAGTAACCGACGAATGTGCAGAAATTAGATCATGCCGATTACTTTTAAAATAGTAACCGACGAATGTGTTGAAAATAAAGTCTTGCCGATTACTTTTGAAATAGTAACCGACGAATGTGCTGAAAATAAATCATGCCGATTACTTTTGAAATAGTAACCGACAAATGTGCTGAAAATAAAAGTCTTGCCGATTACTTTTGAAATAGTAACCGACGAATGTGTTGAAAATAAAGTCTTGCCGATTACTTTTGAAATAGTAACCGACGAATATGTTGAAAATAAAAATCTTGTCGATTACTTTTAAAATAGTAACCGACAAATGTGCTGAAAATAAAAATCTTACCAATTACTTTTAAAAAGTAACCAATGAATGTGCTGAAAATAAAGTCTTGCCGATTACTTTTGAAATAGTAACCGACGAATGTGCTGAAAATAAAAATCTTGCCGCTTACTTTTGAAATAGTAACCGACGAATGTGCTGAAAATAAATCCTGTCGATTACCTTTGAAATAGTAACCGACGAATATGCTGAAAATAAAAATCTTGCCGATTACTTTTGAAATAGTAACCGACGAATGTGTAGAAATTAGATCCTGCCGATTACTTTTGAAATAGTAACTGACGAATGTGTTGAAAATAAAGTCTTGCCGATTACTTTTGAAATAGTAACCGACGAATGTGCTGAAAATAAATCATGCCGATTACTTTTAAAATAGTAACCGACAAATGTGCTGAAAATAAAAGTCTTGTCGATTACTTTTGAAATAGTAACCGACGAATGTGCTGAAAATAAATCGTGCCGATTACTTTTGAAATAGTCACCGACGAATATGCTGAAAATAAAATTCTTGCCAATTACTTTTGAAATAGTAACCAACGAATGTGCTGAAAATAAAGTCTTCCTGATTACTTTTGAAATAATAACCCACGAATGTGCTGAAAATAAAGTCTTGCCGATTACTTTTGAAATAGTAACCGACGAATGTGCTGAAAATAAAGTCTTGCCGATTACTTTTGAAATAGTAACCGACGAATATGTTGAAAATAAAAAACTTGTCGATTACTTTTAAAATAGTAACCGACAAATATGCTGAAAATAAAAATCTTGCCGACTACTTCTGAAATAGTAACCGACGAATGTGCTGAAAATAAATCCTGCCGATTACCTTTGAAATAGTAACCGACGAATATGCTGAAAATAAAAATCTTGCCGATTACTTTTGAAATAGTAACCGACGAATGTGCAGAAAATATATCATGCCGATTACTTTTGAAATAGAAACCGACGAATGTGTTGAAAATAAATTCTTGTCGATTACTTTTGAAATAGTAACCGACGAATGTGCTGAAAATAAATCATGCCGATTACTTTTGAAATAGAAACCGACAAATGTGCTGAAAATAAAAGTCTTGCCGATTACTTTTGAAATAGTAACCGACGAATATGTTGAAAATAAAAATCTTGTCGATTAATTTTAAAATAGTAATCGACAAATATGCTGAAAATAAAAATCTTGCCGATTACCTTTGAAATAGTAACCGACGAATATGTTGAAAATAAAAATCTTAACGAATACTTTTGAAATAGTAACCGACGAATGTGCAGAAATTAGATCATGCCGATTACTTTTAAAATAGTAACCGACGAATGTGTTGAAAATAAAGTCTTGCCGATTACTTTTGAAATAGTAACCGACGAATGTGCTGAAAATAAATCATGCCGATTACTTTTGAAATAGTAACCGACGAATGTGTTGAAAATAAAGTCTTGCCGATTACTTTTGAAATAGTAACCGACGAATATGTTGAAAATAAAAATCTTGTCGATTACTTTTAAAATAGTAACCGAAAAATATGCTGAAAATAAAAATCTTGCCGATTACTTTTGAAATAGTAACCGACGAATGTGCAGAAAATAGATCATGCCGATTACTTTTGAAATAGTAACCGACGAATGTGTTGAAAATAAATCATGCCGATTACCTTTGAAATTGTAACCGACGAATATGTTAAAAATAAAAATCTTACCGATTACTTTTAAAACAGTAACCGACAAATATGCTGAAAATAAAAATCTTGCCGATTACTTTTGAAATAGTCACCGACGAATATGCTGAAAATAAAAATCTTGCCGATTACTTTTGAAATAGTAACCGACGAATGTGTTGAAAATAAATCATGCCGATTACCTTTGAAATTGTAACCGACGAATATGTTGAAAATAAAAATCTTACCGATTACTTTTAAAACAGTAACCGACAAATATGCTGAAAATAAAAATCTTGCCGATTACTTTTGATATAGTCACCGACGAATATGCTGAAAATAAAAATCTTCCCGATTACTTTTGAAATAGTAACCGACGAATATGTTGAAAATAAAAATCTTGTCGATTACTTTTAAAACAGTAACCGACAAATATGCTGAAAAAAAAATCTTGCCGATTACTTTTGAAATAGTCACCGACGAATATGTTGAAAATAAAAATCTTGTCGATTACTTTTAAAACAGTAACCGACAAATATGCTGAAAATAAAAATCTTGCCGATTACTTTTGAAATAGTCACCGACGAATATGCTGAAAATAAAAATCTTGCCGATTACTTTTGAAATAGTAACCGACGAATATGTTGAAAATAAAAATCTTGTCGATTACTTTTAAAATAGTAACCGACAAATATGCTGAAAATAAAAATCTTGCCGATTACTTTTGAAATAGTAACCGACGAATGTGCAGAAAATAGATCATGCCGATTACTTTTGAAATAGTAACCGACGAATGTGTTGAAAATAAATCATGCCGATTACCTTTGAAATAGTAACCGACGAATATGTTGAAAATAAAAATCTTACCGATTACTTTTGAAATAGTAACCAACGAATATGCTGAAAATAAAGTCTTGCCCATTACTTTTGAAATAGAAACCGACGAATATGTGCTGAAAATAAATCTTGCCGATTACTTTTGAAATAGTAACCGACGAATGTGCTGAAAATAAATCATGCCGATTACTTTTGAAATAGTAAGCGACGAATATGTTGAAAATAAAAATCTTACCGATTACTTTTGAAATAGTAACCAACGAATATGCTGAAAATAAAGTCTTGCCGATTACTTTTGAAATATTAACCGACGAATATGTTGAAAATAAAAATCTTGTCGATTACTTTTAAAACAGTAACCGACAAATATGCTGAAAATAATAATCTTGCCGATTACTTTTGAAATAGTCACCGACGAATATGCTGAAAATAAAAATCTTGTCGATTACTTTTGAAATAGTTACCGACGAATGTGCTGAAAATAAATCATGCTGATTAGTTTTGAAATAGTAAGCGACGAATATGTTGGAAATAAAAATCTTACCAATTACTTTTAAAAAGTAACCAATGAATGTGCTGAAAATAAAGTCTTGCCGATTACTTTTGAAATAGTAACCGACGAATGTGCTGAAAATAAAAATCTTGCCGGTTACTTTTGAAATAGTAACCGACGAATGTGCTGAAAATAAATCCTGTCGATTACCTTTGAAATAGTAACCGACGAATATGCTGAAAATAAAAATCTTGCCGATTACTTTTGAAATAGTAACCGACGAATGTGTAGAAATTAGATCCTGCCGATTACTTTTGAAATAGTAACTGACGAATGTGTTGAAAATAAAGTCTTGCCGATTACTTTTGAAATAGTAACCGACGAATGTGCTGAAAATAAATCATGCCGATTACTTTTAAAATAGTAACCGACAAATGTGCTGAAAATAAAAGTCTTGTCGATTACTTTTGAAATAGTAACCGACGAATGTGCTGAAAATAAATCGTGCCGATTACTTTTGAAATAGTCACCGACGAATATGCTGAAAATAAAAATCTTGCCGATTACTTTTGAAATAGTAACCGACGAATGTGTAGAAATTAGATCCTGCCGATTACTTTTGAAATAGTAACTGACGAATGTGTTGAAAATAAAGTCTTGCCGATTACTTTTGAAATAGTAACCGACGAATGTGCTGAAAATAAATCATGCCGATTACTTTTAAAATAGTAACCGACAAATGTGCTGAAAATAAAAGTCTTGTCGATTACTTTTGAAATAGTAACCGACGAATGTGCTGAAAATAAATCGTGCCGATTACTTTTGAAATAGTCACCGACGAATATGCTGAAAATAAAATTCTTGCCAATTACTTTTGAAATAGTAACCAACGAATGTGCTGAAAATAAAGTCTTCCTGATTACTTTTGAAATAATAACCCACGAATGTGCTGAAAATAAAGTCTTGCCGATTACTTTTGAAATAGTAACCGACGAATGTGCTGAAAATAAAGTCTTGCCGATTACTTTTGAAATAGTAACCGACGAATATGTTGAAAATAAAAAACTTGTCGATTACTTTTAAAATAGTAACCGACAAATATGCTGAAAATAAAAATCTTGCCGACTACTTCTGAAATAGTAACCGACGAATGTGCTGAAAATAAATCCTGCCGATTACCTTTGAAATAGTAACCGACGAATATGCTGAAAATAAAAATCTTGCCGATTACTTTTGAAATAGTAACCGACGAATGTGCAGAAAATATATCATGCCGATTACTTTTGAAATAGAAACCGACGAATGTGTTGAAAATAAATTCTTGTCGATTACTTTTGAAATAGTAACCGACGAATGTGCTGAAAATAAATCATGCCGATTACTTTTGAAATAGAAACCGACAAATGTGCTGAAAATAAAAGTCTTGCCGATTACTTTTGAAATAGTAACCGACGAATATGTTGAAAATAAAAATCTTGTCGATTAATTTTAAAATAGTAATCGACAAATATGCTGAAAATAAAAATCTTGCCGATTACCTTTGAAATAGTAACCGACGAATATGTTGAAAATAAAAATCTTAACGAATACTTTTGAAATAGTAACCGACGAATGTGCAGAAATTAGATCATGCCGATTACTTTTAAAATAGTAACCGACGAATGTGTTGAAAATAAAGTCTTGTCGATTACTTTTGAAATAGTAACCGACGAATGTGCTGAAAATAAATCATGCCGATTACTTTTGAAATAGTAACCGACGAATGTGTTGAAAATAAAGTCTTGCCGATTACTTTTGAAATAGTAACCGACGAATATGTTGAAAATAAAAATCTTGTCGATTACTTTTAAAATAGTAACCGAAAAATATGCTGAAAATAAAAATCTTGCCGATTACTTTTGAAATAGTAACCGACGAATGTGCAGAAAATAGATCATGCCGATTACTTTTGAAATAGTAACCGACGAATGTGTTGAAAATAAATCATGCCGATTACCTTTGAAATTGTAACCGACGAATATGTTAAAAATAAAAATCTTACCGATTACTTTTAAAACAGTAACCGACAAATATCCTGAAAATAAAAATCTTGCCGATTACTTTTGAAATAGTCACCGACGAATATGCTGAAAATAAAAATCTTGCCGATTACTTTTGAAATAGTAACCGACGAATATGTTGAAAATAAAAATCTTGTCGATTACTTTTAAAACAGTAACCGACAAATATGCTGAAAATAAAAATCTTGCCGATTACTTTTGAAATAGTCACCGACGAATATGTTGAACTTGCCAATTACTTTTGAAATAGTAACTGACGAATGTGCTGAAAATAAAGTCTTGCCGATTACTTTTGAAATAGTAACCGACGAATATGTTGAAAATAAAAATCTTGTCGATTACTTTTAAAATAGTAACCGACAAATATGCTGAAAATAAAAATCTTGCCGATTACTTTTGAAATAGTAACCGACGAATGTGCAGAAAATAGATCATGCCGATTACTTTTGAAATAGTAACCGACGAATGTGTTGAAAATAAATCAAGCCGATTACCTTTGAAATAGTAACCGACGAATATGTTGAAAATAAAAATCTTACCGATTACTTTTGAAATAGTAACCAACGAATATGCTGAAAATAAAGTCTTGCCCAATACTTTTGAAATAGTAACCGAAGAATGTGCTGAAAATAAATCGTGCCGATTACTTTTGAAATAGTCACCGACGAATATGCTGAAAATAAAATTCTTGCCAATTACTTTTGAAATAGTAACCCACGAATGTGCTGAAAATAAAGTCTTGCCGATTACTTTTGAAATAGTACCCGACGAATGTGCTGAAAATAATAATCTTGCCGATTACTTTTGAAATAGTCACCGACGAATATGCTGAAAATAAAAATCTTGTCGATTACTTTTGAAATAGTTACCGACGAATGTGCTGAAAATAAATCATGCTGATTAGTTTTGAAATAGTAAGCGACGAATATGTTGGAAATAAATATCTTACCAATTACTTTAAAAAAGTAACCAATGAATGTGCTGAAAATAAAGTCTTGCCGATTACTTTTGAAATAGTAACCGACGAATGTGCTGAAAATAAAAATCTTGCCGCTTACTTTTGAAATAGTAACCGACGAATGTGCTGAAAATAAATCCTGTCGATTACCTTTGAAATAGTAACCGACGAATATGCTGAAAATAAAAATCTTGCCGATTACTTTTGAAATAGTAACCGACGAATGTGTAGAAATTAGATCATGCCGATTACTTTTGAAATAGTAACTGACGAATGTGTTGAAAATAAAGTCTTGCCGATTACTTTTGAAATAGTAACCGACGAATGTGCTGAAAATAAATCATGCCGATTACTTTTAAAATAGTAACCGACAAATGTGCTGAAAATAATAGTCTTGTCGATTACTTTTGAAATAGTAACCGACGAATGTGCTGAAAATAAATCGTGCCGATTACTTTTGAAATAGTCACCGACGAATATGCTGAAAATAAAATTCTTGCCAATTACTTTTAAAATAGTAACCAACAAATGTGCTGAAAATAAAGTCTTCCTGATTACTTTTGAAATAATAACCCACGAATGTGCTGAAAATAAAGTCTTGCCGATTACTTTTGAAATAGTAACTGACGAATGTGCTGAAAATAAAGTCTTGCCGATTACTTTTGAAATAGTAACCGACGAATATGTTGAAAATAAAAAACTTGTCGATTACTTTTAAAATAGTAACCGACAAATATGCTGAAAATAAAAATCTTGCCGACTACTTCTGAAATAGTAACCGACGAATGTGCTGAAAATAAATCCTGCCGATTACCTTTGAAATAGTAACCGACGAATATGCTGAAAATAAAAATCTTGCCGATTACTTTTGAAATAGTAACCGACGAATGTGCAGAAAATATATCATGCCGATTACTTTTGAAATAGAAACCGACGAATGTGTTGAAAATAAATTCTTGTCGATTACTTTTGAAATAGTAACCGACGAATGTGCTGAAAATAAATCATGCCGATTACTTTTGAAATAGAAACCGACAAATGTGCTGAAAATAAAAGTCTTGCCGATTACTTTTGAAATAGTAACCGACGAATATGTTGAAAATAAAAAACTTGTCGATTACTTTTAAAATAGTAACCGACAAATATGCTGAAAATAAAAATCTTGCCGACTACTTCTGAAATAGTAACCGACGAATATGCTGAAAATAAAAATCTTGCCGATTACTTTTGAAATAGTAACCGACGAATGTGCAGAAAATATATCATGCCGAATACTTTTGAAATAGAAACCGACGAATGTGTTGAAAATAAATTCTTGTCGATTACTTTTGAAATAGTAACCGACGAATGTGCTGAAAATAAATCATGCCGATTACTTTTGAAATAGAAACCGACAAATGTGCTGAAAATAAAAGTCTTGCCGATTACTTTTGAAATAGTAACCGACGAATATGTTGAAAATAAAAATCTTGTCGATTAATTTTAAAATAGTAATCGACAAATATGCTGAAAATAAAAATCTTGCCGATTACCTTTGAAATAGTAACCGACGAATATGTTGAAAATAAAAATCTTAACGATTACTTTTGAAATAGTAACCGACGAATGTGCAGAAATTAGATCATGCCGATTACTTTTAAAATAGTAACCGACGAATGTGTTGAAAATAAAGTCTTGCCGATTACTTTTGAAATAGTAACCGACGAATGTGCTGAAAATAAATCATGCCGATTACTTTTGAAATAGTAACCGACGAATGTGTTGAAAATAAAGTCTTGCCGATTACTTTTGAAATAGTAACCGACGAATATGTTGAAAATAAAAATCTTGTCGATTACTTTTAAAATAGTAACCGAAAAATATGCTGAAAATAAAAATCTTGCCGATTACTTTTGAAATAGTAACCGACGAATGTGCAGAAAATAGATCATGCCGATTACTTTTGAAATAGTAACCGACGAATGTGTTGAAAATAAATCATGCCGATTACCTTTGAAATTGTAACCGACGAATATGTTAAAAATAAAAATCTTACCGATTACTTTTAAAACAGTAACCGACAAATATGCTGAAAATAAAAATCTTGCCGATTACTTTTGAAATAGTCACCGACGAATATGCTGAAAATAAAAATCTTGCCGATTACTTTTGAAATAGTAACCGACGAATATGTTGAAAATAAAAATCTTGTCGATTACTTTTAAAACAGTAACCGACAAATATGCTGAAAATAAAAATCTTGCCGATTACTTTTGAAATAGTCACCGACGAATATGTTGAACTTGCCAATTACTTTTGAAATAGTAACTGACGAATGTGCTGAAAATAAAGTCTTGCCGATTACTTTTGAAATAGTAACCGACGAATATGTTGAAAATAAAAATCTTGTCGATTACTTTTAAAATAGTAACCGACAAATATGCTGAAAATAAAAATCTTGCCGATTACTTTTGAAATAGTAACCGACGAATGTGCAGAAAATAGATCATGCCGATTACTTTTGAAATAGTAACCGACGAATGTGTTGAAAATAAATCAAGCCGATTACCTTTGAAATAGTAACCGACGAATATGTTGAAAATAAAAATCTTACCGATTACTTTTGAAATAGTAACCAACGAATATGCTGAAAATAAAGTCTTGCCCAATACTTTTGAAATAGTAACCGAAGAATGTGCTGAAAATAAATCGTGCCGATTACTTTTGAAATAGTCACCGACGAATATGCTGAAAATAAAATTCTTGCCAATTACTTTTGAAATAGTAACCCACGAATGTGCTGAAAATAAAGTCTTGCCGATTACTTTTGAAATAGTAACCAACGAATGTGCTGAAAATAATAATCTTGCCGATTACTTTTGAAATAGTCACCGACGAATATGCTGAAAATAAAAATCTTGTCGATTACTTTTGAAATAGTTACCGACGAATGTGCTGAAAATAAATCATGCTGATTAGTTTTGAAATAGTAAGCGACGAATATGTTGGAAATAAATATCTTACCAATTACTTTAAAAAAGTAACCAATGAATGTGCTGAAAATAAAGTCTTGCCGATTACTTTTGAAATAGTAACCGACGAATGTGCTGAAAATAAAAATCTTGCCGCTTACTTTTGAAATAGTAACCGACGAATGTGCTGAAAATAAATCCTGTCGATTACCTTTGAAATAGTAACCGACGAATATGCTGAAAATAAAAATCTTGCCGATTACTTTTGAAATAGTAACCGACGAATGTGTAGAAATTAGATCATGCCGATTACTTTTGAAATAGTAACTGACGAATGTGTTGAAAATAAAGTCTTGCCGATTACTTTTGAAATAGTAACCGACGAATGTGCTGAAAATAAATCATGCCGATTACTTTTAAAATAGTAACCGACAAATGTGCTGAAAATAATAGTCTTGTCGATTACTTTTGAAATAGTAACCGACGAATGTGCTGAAAATAAATCGTGCCGATTACTTTTGAAATAGTCACCGACGAATATGCTGAAAATAAAATTCTTGCCAATTACTTTTGAAATAGTAACCAACAAATGTGCTGAAAATAAAGTCTTCCTGATTACTTTTGAAATAATAACCCACGAATGTGCTGAAAATAAAGTCTTGCCGATTACTTTTGAAATAGTAACCGACGAATGTGCTGAAAATAAAGTCTTGCCGATTACTTTTGAAATAGTAACCGACGAATATGTTGAAAATAAAAAACTTGTCGATTACTTTTAAAATAGTAACCAACAAATATGCTGAAAATAAAAATCTTGCCGACTACTTCTGAAATAGTAACCGACGAATGTGCTGAAAATAAATCCTGCCGATTACCTTTGAAATAGTAACCGACGAATATGCTGAAAATAAAAATCTTGCCGATTACTTTTGAAATAGTAACCGACGAATGTGCAGAAAATATATCATGCCGATTACTTTTGAAATAGAAACCGACGAATGTGTTGAAAATAAATTCTTGTCGATTACTTTTGAAATAGTAACCGACGAATGTGCTGAAAATAAATCATGCCGATTACTTTTGAAATAGAAACCGACAAATGTGCTGAAAATAAAAGTCTTGCCGATTACTTTTGAAATAGTAACCGACGAATATGTTGAAAATAAAAAACTTGTCGATTACTTTTAAAATAGTAACCGACAAATATGCTGAAAATAAAAATCTTGCCGACTACTTCTGAAATAGTAACCGACGAATGTGCTGAAAATAAATCCTGCCGATTACCTTTGAAATAGTAACCGACGAATATGCTGAAAATAAAAATCTTGCCGATTACTTTTGAAATAGTAACCGACGAATGTGCAGAAAATATATCATGCCGATTACTTTTGAAATAGAAACCGACGAATGTGTTGAAAATAAATTCTTGTCGATTACTTTTGAAATAGTAACCGACAAATGTGCTGAAAATAAAAATCTTACCGATTACTTTTGAAATAGTAACCAACGAATATGCTGAAAATAAAGTCTTGCCCATTACTTTTGAAATAGAAACCGACGAATATGTGCTGAAAATAAATCTTGCCGATTACTTTTGAAATAGTAACCGACGAATGTGCTGAAAATAAATCATGCCGATTACTTTTGAAATAGTAAGCGACGAATATGTTGAAAATAAAAATCTTACCGATTACTTTTGAAATAGTAACCAACGAATATGCTGAAAATAAAGTCTTGCCGATTACTTTTGAAATATTAACCGACGAATATGTTGAAAATAAAAATCTTGTCGATTACTTTTAAAACAGTAACCGACAAATATGCTGAAAATAATAATCTTGCCGATTACTTTTGAAATAGTCACCGACGAATATGCTGAAAATAAAAATCTTGTCGATTACTTTTGAAATAGTTACCGACGAATGTGCTGAAAATAAATCATGCTGATTAGTTTTGAAATAGTAAGCGACGAATATGTTGGAAATAAAAATCTTACCAATTACTTTTAAAAAGTAACCAATGAATGTGCTGAAAATAAAGTCTTGCCGATTACTTTTGAAATAGTAACCGACGAATGTGCTGAAAATAAAAATCTTGCCGCTTACTTTTGAAATAGTAACCGACGAATGTGCTGAAAATAAATCCTGTCGATTACCTTTGAAATAGTAACCGACGAATATGCTGAAAATAAAAATCTTGCCGATTACTTTTGAAATAGTAACCGACGAATGTGTAGAAATTAGATCCTGCCGATTACTTTTGAAATAGTAACTGACGAATGTGTTGAAAATAAAGTCTTGCCGATTACTTTTGAAATAGTAACCGACGAATGTGCTGAAAATAAATCATGCCGATTACTTTTAAAATAGTAACCGACAAATGTGCTGAAAATAAAAGTCTTGTCGATTACTTTTGAAATAGTAACCGACGAATGTGCTGAAAATAAATTGTGCCGATTACTTTTGAAATAGTCACCGACGAATATGCTGAAAATAAAATTCTTGCCAATTACTTTTGAAATAGTAACCAACGAATGTGCTGAAAATAAAGTCTTCCTGATTACTTTTGAAATAATAACCCACGAATGTGCTGAAAATAAAGTCTTGCCGATTACTTTTGAAATAGTAACCGACGAATGTGCTGAAAATAAAGTCTTGCCGATTACTTTTGAAATAGTAACCGACGAATATGTTGAAAATAAAAAACTTGTCGATTACTTTTAAAATAGTAACCGACAAATATGCTGAAAATAAAAATCTTGCCGACTACTTCTGAAATAGTAACCGACGAATGTGCTGAAAATAAATCCTGCCGATTACCTTTGAAATAGTAACCGACGAATATGCTGAAAATAAAAATCTTGCCGATTACTTTTGAAATAGTAACCGACGAATGTGCAGAAAATATATCATGCCGATTACTTTTGAAATAGAAACCGACGAATGTGTTGAAAATAAATTCTTGTCGATTACTTTTGAAATAGTAACCGACGAATGTGCTGAAAATAAATCATGCCGATTACTTTTGAAATAGAAACCGACAAATGTGCTGAAAATAAAAGTCTTGCCGATTACTTTTGAAATAGTAACCGACGAATATGTTGAAAATAAAAATCTTGTCGATTAATTTTAAAATAGTAATCGACAAATATGCTGAAAATAAAAATCTTGCCGATTACCTTTGAAATAGTAACCGACGAATATGTTGAAAATAAAAATCTTAACGATTACTTTTGAAATAGTAACCGACGAATGTGCAGAAATTAGATCATGCCGATTACTTTTAAAATAGTAACCGACGAATGTGTTGAAAATAAAGTCTTGCCGATTACTTTTGAAATAGTAACCGACGAATGTGCTGAAAATAAATCATGCCGATTACTTTTGAAATAGTAACCGACGAATGTGTTGAAAATAAAGTCTTGCCGATTACTTTTGAAATAGTAACCGACGAATATGTTGAAAATAAAAATCTTGTCGATTACTTTTAAAATAGTAACCGAAAAATATGCTGAAAATAAAAATCTTGCCGATTACTTTTGAAATAGTAACCGACGAATGTGCTGAAAATAAATCATGGCGATTACTTTTAAAATAGTACCCGACAAATGTGCTGAAAATAAAAGTCTTGTCGATTACTTTTGAAATAGTAACCGACGAATGTGCTGAAAATAAATCGTGCCGATTACTTTTGAAATAGTCACCGACGAATATGTTGAACTTGCCAATTACTTTTGAAATAGTAACTGACGAATGTGCTGAAAAAAAAGTCTTGCCGATTACTTTTGAAATAGTAACCGACGAATATGTTGAAAATAAAAATCTTGTCGATTACTTTTAAAATAGTAACCGACAAATATGCTGAAAATAAAAATCTTGCCGATTACTTTTGAAATAGTAACCGACGAATGTGCAGAAAATAGATCATGCCGATTACTTTTGAAATAGTAACCGACGAATGTGTTGAAAATAAATCATGCCGATTACCTTTGAAATAGTAACCGACGAATATGTTGAAAATAAAAATCTTACCGATTACTTTTGAAATAGTAACCAACGAATATGCTGAAAATAAAGTCTTGCCCAATACTTTTGAAATAGTAACCGAAGAATGTGCTGAAAATAAATCGTGCCGATTACTTTTGAAATAGTCACCGACGAATATGCTGAAAATAAAATTCTTGCCAATTACTTTTGAAATAGTAACCTACGAATGTGCTGAAAATAAAGTCTTCCTGATTACTTTTGAAATAATAACCCACGAATGTGCTGAAAATAAAGTCTTGCCGATTACTTTTGAAATAGTAACCGACGAATGTGCTGAAAATAATAATCTTGCCGATTACTTTTGAAATAGTCACCGACGAATATGCTGAAAATAAAAATCTTGTCGATTACTTTTGAAATAGTTACCGACGAATGTGCTGAAAATAAATCATGCTGATTAGTTTTGAAATAGTAAGCGACGAATATGTTGGAAATAAATATCTTACCAATTACTTTAAAAAAGTAACCAATGAATGTGCTGAAAATAAAGTCTTGCCGATTACTTTTGAAATAGTAACCGACGAATGTGCTGAAAATAAAAATCTTGCCGCTTACTTTTGAAATAGTAACCGACGAATGTGTTGAAAATAAAGTCTTCCTGATTACTTTTGAAATAATAACCCACGAATGTGCTGAAAATAAAGTCTTGCCGATTACTTTTGAAATAGTAACCGACGAATGTGCTGAAAATAAAGTCTTGCCGATTACTTTTGAAATAGTAACCGACGAATATGTTGAAAATAAAAAACTTGTCGATTACTTTTAAAATAGTAACCGACAAATATGCTGAAAATAAAAATCTTGCCGACTACTTCTGAAATAGTAACCGACGAATGTGCTGAAAATAAATCCTGCCGATTACCTTTGAAATAGTAACCGACGAATATGCTGAAAATAAAAATCTTGCCGATTACTTTTGAAATAGTAACCGACGAATGTGCAGAAAATATATCATGCCGATTACTTTTGAAATAGAAACCGACGAATGTGTTGAAAATAAATTCTTGTCGATTACTTTTGAAATAGTAACCGACGAATGTGCTGAAAATAAATCATGCCGATTACTTTTGAAATAGAAACCGACAAATGTGCTGAAAATAAAAGTCTTGCCGATTACTTTTGAAATAGTAACCGACGAATATGTTGAAAATAAAAATCTTGTCGATTAATTTTAAAATAGTAATCGACAAATATGCTGAAAATAAAAATCTTGCCGATTACCTTTGAAATAGTAACCGACGAATATGTTGAAAATAAAAATCTTAACGATTACTTTTGAAATAGTAACCGACGAATGTGCAGAAATTAGATCATGCCGATTACTTTTAAAATAGTAACCGACGAATGTGTTGAAAATAAAGTCTTGCCGATTACTTTTGAAATAGTAACCGACGAATGTGCTGAAAATAAATCATGCCGATTACTTTTGAAATAGTAACCGACGAATGTGTTGAAAATAAAGTCTTGCCGATTACTTTTGAAATAGTAACCGACGAATATGTTGAAAATAAAAATCTTGTCGATTACTTTTAAAATAGTAACCGAAAAATATGCTGAAAATAAAAATCTTGCCGATTACTTTTGAAATAGTAACCGACGAATGTGCTGAAAATAAATCATGGCGATTACTTTTAAAATAGTACCCGACAAATGTGCTGAAAATAAAAGTCTTGTCGATTACTTTTGAAATAGTAACCGACGAATGTGCTGAAAATAAATCGTGCCGATTACTTTTGAAATAGTCACCGACGAATATGTTGAACTTGCCAATTACTTTTGAAATAGTAACTGACGAATGTGCTGAAAAAAAAGTCTTGCCGATTACTT
Source organism: Medicago lupulina (assembly GCA_958299785.1). NCBI lineage: Eukaryota > Viridiplantae > Streptophyta > Magnoliopsida > Fabales > Fabaceae > Medicago > Medicago lupulina. Next base: position 38,825,081 of record OY283141.1, on the reverse strand, counting down.
TTGAAATAGTAACCGACGAATATGTTGAAAATAAAAATCTTGTCGATTACTTTTAAAATAGTAACCGACAAATATGCTGAAAATAAAAATCTTGCCGATTACTTTTGAAATAGTAACCGACGAATGTGCAGAAAATAGATCATGCCGATTACTTTTGAAATAGTAACCGACGAATGTGTTGAAAATAAATCATGCCGATTACCTTTGAAATAGTAACCGACGAATATGTTGAAAATAAAAATCTTACCGATTACTTTTGAAATAGTAACCAACGAATATGCTGAAAATAAAGTCTTGCCCAATACTTTTGAAATAGTAACCGAAGAATGTGCTGAAAATAAATCGTGCCGATTACTTTTGAAATAGTCACCGACGAATATGCTGAAAATAAAATTCTTGCCAATTACTTTTGAAATAGTAACCTACGAATGTGCTGAAAATAAAGTCTTCCTGATTACTTTTGAAATAATAACCCACGAATGTGCTGAAAATAAAGTCTTGCCGATTACTTTTGAAATAGTAACCGACGAATGTGCTGAAAATAATAATCTTGCCGATTACTTTTGAAATAGTCACCGACGAATATGCTGAAAATAAAAATCTTGTCGATTACTTTTGAAATAGTTACCGACGAATGTGCTGAAAATAAATCATGCTGATTAGTTTTGAAATAGTAAGCGACGAATATGTTGGAAATAAATATCTTACCAATTACTTTAAAAAAGTAACCAATGAATGTGCTGAAAATAAAGTCTTGCCGATTACTTTTGAAATAGTAACCGACGAATGTGCTGAAAATAAAAATCTTGCCGCTTACTTTTGAAATAGTAACCGACGAATGTGCTGAAAATAAATCCTGTCGATTACCTTTGAAATAGTAACCGACGAATATGCTGAAAATAAAAATCTTGCCGATTACTTTTGAAATAGTAACCGACGAATGTGTAGAAATTAGATCATGCCGATTACTTTTGAAATAGTAACTGACGAATGTGTTGAAAATAAAGTCTTGCCGATTACTTTTGAAATAGTAACCGACGAATGTGCTGAAAATAAATCATGCCGATTACTTTTAAAATAGTAACCGACAAATGTGCTGAAAATAAAAGTCTTGTCGATTACTTTTGAAATAGTAACCGACGAATGTGCTGAAAATAAATCGTGCCGATTACTTTTGAAATAGTCACCGACGAATATGCTGAAAATAAAATTCTTGCCAATTACTTTTGAAATAGTAACCAACAAATGTGCTGAAAATAAAGTCTTCCTGATTACTTTTGAAATAATAACCCACGAATGTGCTGAAAATAAAGTCTTGCCGATTACTTTTGAAATAGTAACCGACGAATGTGCTGAAAATAAAGTCTTGCCGATTACTTTTGAAATAGTAACCGACGAATATGTTGAAAATAAAAAACTTGTCGATTACTTTTAAAATAGTAACCGACAAATATGCTGAAAATAAAAATCTTGCCGACTACTTCTGAAATAGTAACCGACGAATGTGCTGAAAATAAATCCTGCCGATTACCTTTGAAATAGTAACCGACGAATATGCTGAAAATAAAAATCTTGCCGATTACTTTTGAAATAGTAACCGACGAATGTGCAGAAAATATATCATGCCGATTACTTTTGAAATAGAAACCGACGAATGTGTTGAAAATAAATTCTTGTCGATTACTTTTGAAATAGTAACCGACGAATGTGCTGAAAATAAATCATGCCGATTACTTTTGAAATAGAAACCGACAAATGTGCTGAAAATAAAAGTCTTGCCGATTACTTTTGAAATAGTAACCGACGAATATGTTGAAAATAAAAATCTTGTCGATTAATTTTAAAATAGTAATCGACAAATATGCTGAAAATAAAAATCTTGCCGATTACCTTTGAAATAGTAACCGACGAATATGTTGAAAATAAAAATCTTAACGATTACTTTTGAAATAGTAACCGACGAATGTGCAGAAATTAGATCATGCCGATTACTTTTAAAATAGTAACCGACGAATGTGTTGAAAATAAAGTCTTGCCGATTACTTTTGAAATAGTAACCGACGAATATGTTGAAAATAAAAATCTTGTCGATTACTTTTAAAATAGTAACCGAAAAATATGCTGAAAATAAAAATCTTGCCGATTACTTTTGAAATAGTAACCGACGAATGTGCAGAAAATAGATCATGCCGATTACTTTTGAAATAGTAACCGACGAATGTGTTGAAAATAAATCATGCCGATTACCTTTGAAATTGTAACCGACGAATATGTTGAAAATAAAAATCTTACCGATTACTTTTAAAACAGTAACCGACAAATATGCTGAAAATAAAAATCTTGCCGATTACTTTTGAAATAGTCACCGACGAATATGCTGAAAATAAAAATCTTGCCGATTACTTTTGAAATAGTAACCGACGAATATGTTGAAAATAAAAATCTTGTCGATTACTTTTAAAACAGTAACCGACAAATATGCTGAAAATAAAAATCTTGCCGATTACTTTTGAAATAGTCACCGACGAATATGTTGAACTTGCCAATTACTTTTGAAATAGTAACCGACGAATGTGCTGAAAATAAAGTCTTGCCGATTACTTTTGAAATAGTAACCGACGAATATGTTGAAAATAAAAAACTTGTCGATTACTTTTAAAATAGTAACCGACAAATATGCTGAAAATAAAAATCTTACCGATTACTTTTGAAATAGTAACCAACGAATATGCTGAACATAAAGTCTTGCCCATTACTTTTGAAATAGTAACCGAAGAATGTGCTGAAAATAAATCGTGCCGATTACTTTTGAAATAGTCACCGACGAATATGCTGAAAATAAAATTCTTGCCAATTACTTTTGAAATAGTAACCAACGAATGTGCTGAAAATAAAGTCTTCCTGATTACTTTTGAAATAATAACCCACGAATGTGCTGAAAATAAAGTCTTGCCGATTACTTTTGAAATAGTAACCGACGAATGTGCTGAAAATAATAATCTTGCCGATTACTTTTGAAATAGTCACCGACGAATATGCTGAAAATAAAAATCTTGTCGATTACTTTTGAAATAGTTACCGACGAATGTGCTGAAAATAAATCATGCTGATTAGTTTTGAAATAGTAAGCGACGAATATGTTGGAAATAAAAATCTTACCAATTACTTTAAAAAAGTAACCAATGAATGTGCTGAAAACAAAGTCTTGCCGATTACTTTTGAAATTGTAACCGACGAATGTGCTGAAAATAAAAATCTTGCCGCTTACTTTTGAAATAGTAACCGACGAATGTGCTGAAAATAAATCCTGTCGATTACCTTTGAAATAGTAACCGACGAATATGCTGAAAATAAAAATCTTGCCGATTACTTTTGAAATAGTAACCGACGAATGTGTAGAAATTAGATCATGCCGATTACTTTTGAAATAGTAACTGACGAATGTGTTGAAAATAAAGTCTTGCCGATTACTTTTGAAATAGTAACCGACGAATGTGCTGAAAATAAATCATGCCGATTACTTTTAAAATAGTAACCGACAAATGTGCTGAAAATAAAAGTCTTGTCGATTACTTTTGAAATAGTAACCGACGAATGTGCTGAAAATAAATCGTGCCGATTACTTTTGAAATAGTCACCGACGAATATGCTGAAAATAAAATTCTTGCCAATTACTTTTGAAATAGTAACCAACAAATGTGCTGAAAATAAAGTCTTCCTGATTACTTTTGAAATAATAACCCACGAATGTGCTGAAAATAAAGTCTTGCCGATTACTTTTGAAATAGTAACCGACGAATGTGCTGAAAATAAAGTCTTGCCGATTACTTTTGAAATAGTAACCGACGAATATGTTGAAAATAAAAAACTTGTCGATTACTTTTAAAATAGTAACCGACAAATATGCTGAAAATAAAAATCTTGCCGACTACTTCTGAAATAGTAACCGACGAATGTGCTGAAAATAAATCCTGCCGATTACCTTTGAAATAGTAACCGACGAATATGCTGAAAATAAAAATCTTGCCGATTACTTTTGAAATAGTAACCGACGAATGTGCAGAAAATATATCATGCCGATTACTTTTGAAATAGAAACCGACGAATGTGTTGAAAATAAATTCTTGTCGATTACTTTTGAAATAGTAACCGACGAATGTGCTGAAAATAAATCATGCCGATTACTTTTGAAATAGAAACCGACAAATGTGCTGAAAATAAAAGTCTTGCCGATTACTTTTGAAATAGTAACCGACAAATATGCTGAAAATAAAAATCTTGCCGACTACTTCTGAAATAGTAACCGACGAATGTGCTGAAAATAAATCCTGCCGATTACCTTTGAAATAGTAACCGACGAATATGCTGAAAATAAAAATCTTGCCGATTACTTTTGAAATAGTAACCGACGAATGTGCAGAAAATAGATCATGCCGATTACTTTTGAAATAGTAACCGACGAATGTGCTGAAAATAAAAATCTTGCCGCTTACTTTTGAAATAGTAACCGACGAATGTGCTGAAAATAAATCCTGTCGATTACCTTTGAAATAGTAACCGACGAATATGCTGAAAATAAAAATCTTGCCGATTACTTTTGAAATAGTAACCGACGAATGTGTAGAAATTAGATCATGCCGATTACTTTTGAAATAGTAACTGACGAATGTGTTGAAAATAAAGTCTTGCCGATTACTTTTGAAATAGTAACCGACGAATGTGCTGAAAATAAATCATGCCGATTACTTTTAAAATAGTAACCGACAAATGTGCTGAAAATAAAAGTCTTGTCGATTACTTTTGAAATAGTAACCGACGAATGTGCTGAAAATAAATCGTGCCGATTACTTTTGAAATAGTCACCGACGAATATGCTGAAAATAAAATTCTTGCCAATTACTTTTGAAATAGTAACCAACAAATGTGCTGAAAATAAAGTCTTCCTGATTACTTTTGAAATAATAACCCACGAATGTGCTGAAAATAAAGTCTTGCCGATTACTTTTGAAATAGTAACCGACGAATGTGCTGAAAATAAAGTCTTGCCGATTACTTTTGAAATAGTAACCGACGAATATGTTGAAAATAAAAAACTTGTCGATTACTTTTAAAATAGTAACCGACAAATATGCTGAAAATAAAAATCTTGCCGACTACTTCTGAAATAGTAACCGACGAATGTGCTGAAAATAAATCCTGCCGATTACCTTTGAAATAGTAACCGACGAATATGCTGAAAATAAAAATCTTGCCGATTACTTTTGAAATAGTAACCGACGAATGTGCAGAAAATATATCATGCCGATTACTTTTGAAATAGAAACCGACGAATGTGTTGAAAATAAATTCTTGTCGATTACTTTTGAAATTGTAACCGACGAATGTGCTGAAAATAAAAATCTTGCCGCTTACTTTTGAAATAGTAACCGACGAATGTGCTGAAAATAAATCCTGTCGATTACCTTTGAAATAGTAACCGACGAATATGCTGAAAATAAAAATCTTGCCGATTACTTTTGAAATAGTAACCGACGAATGTGTAGAAATTAGATCATGCCGATTACTTTTGAAATAGTAACTGACGAATGTGTTGAAAATAAAGTCTTGCCGATTACTTTTGAAATAGTAACCGACGAATGTGCTGAAAATAAATCATGCCGATTACTTTTAAAATAGTAACCGACAAATGTGCTGAAAATAAAAGTCTTGTCGATTACTTTTGAAATAGTAACCGACGAATGTGCTGAAAATAAATCGTGCCGATTACTTTTGAAATAGTCCCCGACGAATATGCTGAAAATAAAATTCTTGCCAATTACTTTTGAAATAGTAACCAACAAATGTGCTGAAAATAAAGTCTTCCTGATTACTTTTGAAATAATAACCCACGAATGTGCTGAAAATAAAGTCTTGCCGATTACTTTTGAAATAGTAACCGACGAATGTGCTGAAAATAAAGTCTTGCCGATTACTTTTGAAATAGTAACCGACGAATATGTTGAAAATAAAAAACTTGTCGATTACTTTTAAAATAGTAACCGACAAATATGCTGAAAATAAAAATCTTGCCGACTACTTCTGAAATAGTAACCGACGAATGTGCTGAAAATAAATCCTGCCGATTACCTTTGAAATAGTAACCGACGAATATGCTGAAAATAAAAATCTTGCCGATTACTTTTGAAATAGTAACCGACGAATGTGCAGAAAATAGATCATGCCGATTACTTTTGAAATAGTAACCGACGAATGTGCTGAAAATAAAAATCTTGCCGCTTACTTTTGAAATAGTAACCGACGAATGTGCTGAAAATAAATCCTGTCGATTACCTTTGAAATAGTAACCGACGAATATGCTGAAAATAAAAATCTTGCCGATTACTTTTGAAATAGTAACCGACGAATGTGTAGAAATTAGATCATGCCGATTACTTTTGAAATAGTAACTGACGAATGTGTTGAAAATAAAGTCTTGCCGATTACTTTTGAAATAGTAACCGACGAATGTGCTGAAAATAAATCATGCCGATTACTTTTAAAATAGTAACCGACAAATGTGCTGAAAATAAAAGTCTTGTCGATTACTTTTGAAATAGTAACCGACGAATGTGCTGAAAATAAATCGTGCCGATTACTTTTGAAATAGTCACCGACGAATATGCTGAAAATAAAATTCTTGCCAATTACTTTTGAAATAGTAACCAACAAATGTGCTGAAAATAAAGTCTTCCTGATTACTTTTGAAATAATAACCCACGAATGTGCTGAAAATAAAGTCTTGCCGATTACTTTTGAAATAGTAACCGACGAATGTGCTGAAAATAAAGTCTTGCCGATTACTTTTGAAATAGTAACCGACGAATATGTTGAAAATAAAAAACTTGTCGATTACTTTTAAAATAGTAACCGACAAATATGCTGAAAATAAAAATCTTGCCGACTACTTCTGAAATAGTAACCGACGAATGTGCTGAAAATAAATCCTGCCGATTACCTTTGAAATAGTAACCGACGAATATGCTGAAAATAAAAATCTTGCCGATTACTTTTGAAATAGTAACCGACGAATGTGCAGAAAATATATCATGCCGATTACTTTTGAAATAGAAACCGACGAATGTGTTGAAAATAAATTCTTGTCGATTACTTTTGAAATTGTAACCGACGAATGTGCTGAAAATAAAAATCTTGCCGCTTACTTTTGAAATAGTAACCGACGAATGTGCTGAAAATAAATCCTGTCGATTACCTTTGAAATAGTAACCGACGAATATGCTGAAAATAAAAATCTTGCCGATTACTTTTGAAATAGTAACCGACGAATGTGTAGAAATTAGATCATGCCGATTACTTTTGAAATAGTAACTGACGAATGTGTTGAAAATAAAGTCTTGCCGATTACTTTTGAAATAGTAACCGACGAATGTGCTGAAAATAAATCATGCCGATTACTTTTAAAATAGTAACCGACAAATGTGCTGAAAATAAAAGTCTTGTCGATTACTTTTGAAATAGTAACCGACGAATGTGCTGAAAATAAATCGTGCCGATTACTTTTGAAATAGTCACCGACGAATATGCTGAAAATAAAATTCTTGCCAATTACTTTTGAAATAGTAACCAACAAATGTGCTGAAAATAAAGTCTTCCTGATTACTTTTGAAATAATAACCCACGAATGTGCTGAAAATAAAGTCTTGCCGATTACTTTTGAAATAGTAACCGACGAATGTGCTGAAAATAAAGTCTTGCCGATTACTTTTGAAATAGTAACCGACGAATATGTTGAAAATAAAAAACTTGTCGATTACTTTTAAAATAGTAACCGACAAATATGCTGAAAATAAAAATCTTGCCGACTACTTCTGAAATAGTAACCGACGAATGTGCTGAAAATAAATCCTGCCGATTACCTTTGAAATAGTAACCGACGAATATGCTGAAAATAAAAATCTTGCCGATTACTTTTGAAATAGTAACCGACGAATGTGCAGAAAATAGATCATGCCGATTACTTTTGAAATAGTAACCGACGAATGTGCTGAAAATAAAAATCTTGCCGCTTACTTTTGAAAAGTAACCGACGAATGTGCTGAAAATAAATCCTGTCGATTACCTTTGAAATAGTAACCGACGAATATGCTGAAAATAAAAATCTTGCCGATTACTTTTGAAATAGTAACCGACGAATGTGTAGAAATTAGATCATGCCGATTACTTTTGAAATAGTAACTGACGAATGTGTTGAAAATAAAGTCTTGCCGATTACTTTTGAAATAGTAACCGACGAATGTGCTGAAAATAAATCATGCCGATTACTTTTAAAATAGTAACCGACAAATGTGCTGAAAATAAAAGTCTTGTCGATTACTTTTGAAATAGTAACCGACGAATGTGCTGAAAATAAATCGTGCCGATTACTTTTGAAATAGTCACCGACGAATATGCTGAAAATAAAATTCTTGCCAATTACTTTTGAAATAGTAACCAACAAATGTGCTGAAAATAAAGTCTTCCTGATTACTTTTGAAATAATAACCCACGAATGTGCTGAAAATAAAGTCTTGCCGATTACTTTTGAAATAGTAACCGACGAATGTGCTGAAAATAAAGTCTTGCCGATTACTTTTGAAATAGTAACCGACGAATATGTTGAAAATAAAAAACTTGTCGATTACTTTTAAAATAGTAACCGACAAATATGCTGAAAATAAAAATCTTGCCGACTACTTCTGAAATAGTAACCGACGAATGTGCTGAAAATAAATCCTGCCGATTACCTTTGAAATAGTAACCGACGAATATGCTGAAAATAAAAATCTTGCCGATTACTTTTGAAATAGTAACCGACGAATGTGCAGAAAATATATCATGCCGATTACTTTTGAAATAGAAACCGACGAATGTGTTGAAAATAAATTCTTGTCGATTACTTTTGAAATAGTAACCGACGAATGTGCTGAAAATAAATCATGCCGATTACTTTTGAAATAGAAACCGACAAATGTGCTGAAAATAAAAGTCTTGCCGATTACTTTTGAAATAGTAACCGACGAATATGTTGAAAATAAAAATCTTGTCGATTAATTTTAAAATAGTAATCGACAAATATGCTGAAAATAAAAATCTTGCCGATTACCTTTGAAATAGTAACCGACGAATATGTTGAAAATAAAAATCTTAACGATTACTTTTGAAATAGTAACCGACGAATGTGCAGAAATTAGATCATGCCGATTACTTTTAAAATAGTAACCGACGAATGTGTTGAAAATAAATCATGCCGATTACCTTTGAAATTGTAACCGACGAATATGTTGAAAATAAAAATCTTACCGATTACTTTTAAAACAGTAACCGACAAATATGCTGAAAATAAAAATCTTGCCGATTACTTTTGAAATAGTCACCGACGAATATGCTGAAAATAAAAATCTTGCCGATTACTTTTGAAATAGTAACCGACGAATATGTTGAAAATAAAAATCTTGTCGATTACTTTTAAAACAGTAACCGACAAATATGCTGAAAATAAAAATCTTGCCGATTACTTTTGAAATAGTCACCGACGAATATGTTGAACTTGCCAATTACTTTTGAAATAGTAACCGACGAATGTGCTGAAAATAAAGTCTTGCCGATTACTTTTGAAATAGTAACCGACGAATATGTGGAAAATAAAAAACTTGTCGATTACTTTTAAAATAGTAACCGACAAATATGCTGAAAATAAAAATCTTACCGATTACTTTTGAAATAGTAACCAACGAATATGCTGAAAATAAAGTCTTGCCCATTACTTTTGAAATAGTAACCGAAGAATGTGCTGAAAATAAATCGTGCCGATTACTTTTGAAATAGTCACCGACGAATATGCTGAAAATAAAATTCTTGCCAATTACTTTTGAAATAGTAACCAACGAATGTGCTGAAAATAAAGTCTTCCTGATTACTTTTGAAATAATAACCCACGAATGTGCTGAAAATAAAGTCTTGCCGATTACTTTTGAAATAGTAACCGACGAATGTGCTGAAAATAATAATCTTGCCGATTACTTTTGAAATAGTCACCGACGAATATGCTGAAAATAAAAATCTTGTCGATTACTTTTGAAATAGTTACCGACGAATGTGCTGAAAATAAATCATGCTGATTAGTTTTGAAATAGTAAGCGACGAATATGTTGGAAATAAAAATCTTACCAATTACTTTAAAAAAGTAACCAATGAATGTGCTGAAAATAAAGTCTTGCCGATTACTTTTGAAATTGTAACCGACGAATGTGCTGAAAATAAAAATCTTGCCGCTTACTTTTGAAATAGTAACCGACGAATGTGCTGAAAATAAATCCTGTCGATTACCTTTGAAATAGTAACCGACGAATATGCTGAAAATAAAAATCTTGCCGATTACTTTTGAAATAGTAACCGACGAATGTGTAGAAATTAGATCATGCCGATTACTTTTGAAATAGTAACTGACGAATGTGTTGAAAATAAAGTCTTGCCGATTACTTTTGAAATAGTAACCGACGAATGTGCTGAAAATAAATCATGCCGATTACTTTTAAAATAGTAACCGACAAATGTGCTGAAAATAAAAGTCTTGTCGATTACTTTTGAAATAGTAACCGACGAATGTGCTGAAAATAAATCGTGCCGATTACTTTTGAAATAGTCACCGACGAATATGCTGAAAATAAAATTCTTGCCAATTACTTTTGAAATAGTAACCAACAAATGTGCTGAAAATAAAGTCTTCCTGATTACTTTAGAAATAATAACCCACGAATGTGCTGAAAATAAAGTCTTGCCGATTACTTTTGAAATAGTAACCGACGAATGTGCTGAAAATAAAGTCTTGCCGATTACTTTTGAAATAGTAACCGACGAATATGTTGAAAATAAAAAACTTGTCGATTACTTTTAAAATAGTAACCGACAAATATGCTGAAAATAAAAATCTTGCCGACTACTTCTGAAATAGTAACCGACGAATGTGCTGAAAATAAAGCCTGCCGATTACCTTTGAAATAGTAACCGACGAATATGCTGAAAATAAAAATCTTGCCGATTACTTTTGAAATAGTAACCGACGAATGTGCAGAAAATAGATCATGCCGATTACTTTTGAAATAGAAACCGACGAATGTGTTGAAAATAAATTCTTGTCGATTACTTTTGAAATAGTAACCGACGAATGTGCTGAAAATAAATCATGCCGATTACTTTTGAAATAGAAACCGACAAATGTGCTGAAAATAAAAGTCTTGCCGATTACTTTTGAAATAGTAACCGACGAATATGTGGAAAATAAAAAACTTGTCGATTACTTTTAAAATAGTAACCGACAAATATGCTGAAAATAAAAATCTTACCGATTACTTTTGAAATAGTAACCAACGAATATGCTGAAAATAAAGTCTTGCCCATTACTTTTGAAATAGTAACCGAAGAATGTGCTGAAAATAAATCGTGCCGATTACTTTTGAAATAGTCACCGACGAATATGCTGAAAATAAAATTCTTGCCAATTACTTTTGAAATAGTAACCAACGAATGTGCTGAAAATAAAGTCTTCCTGATTACTTTTGAAATAATAACCCACGAATGTGCTGAAAATAAAGTCTTGCCGATTACTTTTGAAATAGTAACCGACGAATGTGCTGAAAATAATAATCTTGCCGATTACTTTTGAAATAGTCACCGACGAATATGCTGAAAATAAAAATCTTGTCGATTACTTTTGAAATAGTTACCGACGAATGTGCTGAAAATAAATCATGCTGATTAGTTTTGAAATAGTAAGCGACGAATATGTTGGAAATAAAAATCTTACCAATTACTTTAAAAAAGTAACCAATGAATGTGCTGAAAATAAAGTCTTGCCGATTACTTTTGAAATTGTAACCGACGAATGTGCTGAAAATAAAAATCTTGCCGCTTACTTTTGAAATAGTAACCGACGAATGTGCTGAAAATAAATCCTGTCGATTACCTTTGAAATAGTAACCGACGAATATGCTGAAAATAAAAATCTTGCCGATTACTTTTGAAATAGTAACCGACGAATGTGTAGAAATTAGATCATGCCGATTACTTTTGAAATAGTAACTGACGAATGTGTTGAAAATAAAGTCTTGCCGATTACTTTTGAAATAGTAACCGACGAATGTGCTGAAAATAAATCATGCCGATTACTTTTAAAATAGTAACCGACAAATGTGCTGAAAATAAAAGTCTTGTCGATTACTTTTGAAATAGTAACCGACGAATGTGCTGAAAATAAATCGTGCCGATTACTTTTGAAATAGTCACCGACGAATATGCTGAAAATAAAATTCTTGCCAATTACTTTTGAAATAGTAACCAACAAATGTGCTGAAAATAAAGTCTTCCTGATTACTTTAGAAATAATAACCCACGAATGTGCTGAAAATAAAGTCTTGCCGATTACTTTTGAAATAGTAACCGACGAATGTGCTGAAAATAAAGTCTTGCCGATTACTTTTGAAATAGTAACCGACGAATATGTTGAAAATAAAAAACTTGTCGATTACTTTTAAAATAGTAACCGACAAATATGCTGAAAATAAAAATCTTGCCGACTACTTCTGAAATAGTAACCGACGAATGTGCTGAAAATAAAGCCTGCCGATTACCTTTGAAATAGTAACCGACGAATATGCTGAAAATAAAAATCTTGCCGATTACTTTTGAAATAGTAACCGACGAATGTGCAGAAAATAGATCATGCCGATTACTTTTGAAATAGAAACCGACGAATGTGTTGAAAATAAATTCTTGTCGATTACTTTTGAAATAGTAACCGACGAATGTGCTGAAAATAAATCATGCCGATTACTTTTGAAATAGAAACCGACAAATGTGCTGAAAATAAAAGTCTTGCCGATTACTTTTGAAATAGTAACCGACGAATATGTTGAAAATAAAATCCTGTCGATTAATTTTAAAATAGTAATCGACAAATATGCTGAAAATAAAAATCTTGCCGATTACCTTTGAAATAGTAACCGACGAATATGTTGAAAATAAAAATCTTAACGATTACTTTTGAAATAGTAACCGACGAATGTGCAGAAATTAGATCATGCCGATTACTTTTAAAATAGTAACCGACGAATGTGTTGAAAATAAAGTCTTGCCGATTACTTTTGAAATAGTAACCAACGAATGTGCTGAAAATAAATCATGGCGATTACTTTTGAAATAGTAACCGACAAATGTGCTGAAAATAAAAGTCTTGCCGATTACTTTTGAAATAGTAACCGACGAATGTGTTGAAAATAAAGTCTTGCCGATTACTTTTGAAATAGTAACCGACGAATATGTTGAAAATAAAAATCTTGTCGATTACTTTTAAAATAGTAACCGAAAAATATGCTGAAAATAAAAATCTTGCCGATTACTTTTGAAATAGTAACCTACGAATATGTTGAAAATAAAAATCTTAACGATTACTTTTGAAATAGTAACCGACGAATGTGCAGAAATTAGATCATGCCGATTACTTTTAAAATAGTAACCGACGAATGTGCTGAAAATAAAGTCTTGCCGATTACTTTTGAAATAGTAACCGACGAATGTGCTGAAAATAATAATCTTGCCGATTACTTTTGAAATAGTCACCGACGAATATGCTGAAAATAAAAATCTTGTCGATTACTTTTGAAATAGTTACCGACGAATGTGCTGAAAATAAATCATGCTGATTAGTTTTGAAATAGTAAGCGACGAATATGTTGGAAATAAAAATCTTACCAATTACTTTAAAAAAGTAACCAATGAATGTGCTGAAAATAAAGTCTTGCCGATTACTTTTGAAATAGTAACCGACGAATGTGCTGAAAATAAAAATCTTGCCGCTTACTTTTGAAATAGAAACCGACGAATGTGTTGAAAATAAATTCTTGTCGATTACTTTTGAAATAGTAACCGACGAATGTGCTGAAAATAAATCATGCCGATTACTTTTGAAATAGAAACCGACAAATGTGCTGAAAATAAAAGTCTTGCCGATTACTTTTGAAATAGTAACCGACGAATATGTTGAAAATAAAAATCTTGTCGATTAATTTTAAAATAGTAATCGACAAATATGCTGAAAATAAAAATCTTGCCGATTACCTTTGAAATAGTAACCGACGAATATGTTGAAAATAAAAATCTTAACGATTACTTTTGAAATAGTAACCGACGAATGTGCAGAAATTAGATCATGCCGATTACTTTTAAAATAGTAACCGACGAATGTGTTGAAAATAAAGTCTTGCCGATTACTTTTGAAATAGTAACCGACGAATGTGCTGAAAATAAATCATGCCGATTACTTTTGAAATAGTAACCGACAAATGTGCTGAAAATAAAAGTCTTGCCGATTACTTTTGAAATAGTAACCGACGAATGTGTTGAAAATAAAGTCTTGCCGATTACTTTTGAAATAGTAACCGACGAGTATGTTGAAAATAAAAATCTTGTCGATTACTTTTAAAATAGTAACCGAAAAATATGCTGAAAATAAAAATCTTGCCGATTACTTTTGAAATAGTAACCGACGAATGTGCAGAAAATAGATCATGCCGATTACTTTTGAAATAGTAACCGACGAATGTGTTGAAAATAAATCATGCCGATTACCTTTGAAATTGTAACCGACGAATATGTTAAAAATAAAAATCTTACCGATTACTTTTAAAACAGTAACCGACAAATATGCTGAAAATAAAAATCTTGCCGATTACTTTTGAAATAGTCACCGACGAATATGCTGAAAATAAAAATCTTGCCGATTACTTTTGAAATAGTAACCGACGAATATGCTGAAAATAAAAATCTTGCCGATTACTTTTGAAATAGTAACCGACGAATGTGCAGAAAATATATCATGCCGATTACTTTTGAAATAGAAACCGACGAATGTGTTGAAAATAAATTCTTGTCGATTACATTTGAAATAGTAACCGACGAATGTGCTGAAAATGAATCATGCCGATTACTTTTGAAATAGAAACCGACAAATGTGCTGAAAATAAAAGTCTTGCCGATTACTTTTGAAATAGTAACCGACGAATATGTTGAAAATAAAAATCTTGTCGATTACTTTTAAAATAGTAATCGACAAATATGCTGAAAATAAAAATCTTGCCGATTACCTTTGAAATAGTAACCGACGAATATGTTGAAAATAAAAATCTTAACGATTACTTTTGAAATAGTAACCGACGAATGTGCAGAAATTAGATCATGCCGATTACTTTTAAAATAGTAACCGACGAATGTGTTGAAAATAAAGTCTTGCCGATTACTTTTGAAATAGTAACCGACGAATGTGCTGAAAATAAATCATGCCGATTACTTTTGAAATAGTAACCGACAAATGTGCTGAAAATAAAAGTCTTGCCGATTACTTTTGAAATAGTAACCGACGAATGTGTTGAAAATAAAGTCTTGCCGATTACTTTTGAAATAGTAACCGACGAATATGTTGAAAATAAAAATCTTGTCGATTACTTTTAAAATAGTAACCGAAAAATATGCTGAAAATAAAAATCTTGCCGATTACTTTTGAAATAGTAACCGACGAATGTGTTGAAAATAAATCATGCCGATTACCTTTGAAATTGTAACCGACGAATATGTTGAAAATAAAAATCTTACCGATTACTTTTAAAACAGTAACCGACAAATATGCTGAAAATAAAAATCTTGCCGATTACTTTTGAAATAGTCACCGACGAATATGCTGAAAATAAAAATCATGCCGATTACTTTTGAAATAGTAACCGACGAATATGTTGAAAATAAAAATCTTGTCGATTACTTTTAAAACAGTAACCGACAAATATGCTGAAAATAAAAATCTTGCCGATTACTTTTGAAATAGTCACCGACGAATATGTTGAACTTGCCAATTACTTTTGAAATAGTAACCGACGAATGTGCTGAAAATAAAGTCTTGCCGATTACTTTTGAAATAGTAACCGACGAATATGTTGAAAATAAAAATCTTGTCGATTACTTTTAAAATAGTAACCGACAAATATGCTGAAAATAAAAATCTTGCCGATTACTTTTGAAATAGTAACCGACGAATGTGTTGAAAATAAATCATGCCGATTACCTTTGAAATAGTAACCGACGAATATGTTGAAAATAAAAATCTTACCGATTACTTTTGAAATAGTAACCAACGAATATGCTGAAAATAAAGTCTTGCCCATTACTTTTGAAATAGTAACCGACGAATGTGTGCTGAAAATAAATCTTGCCGATTACTTTTGAAATAGTAACCGACGAATGTGCTGAAAATAAATCATGCCGATTACTTTTGAAATAGTAAGCGACGAATATGTTGAAAATAAAAATCTTACCGATTACTTTTGAAATAGTAACCAACGAATATGCTGAAAATAAAGTCTTGCCGATTACTTTTGAAATAGTAACCGACGAATATGTTGAAAATAAAAATCTTGTCGATTACTTTTAAAACAGTAACCGAAAAATATGCTGAAAATAAAAATCTTGCCGATTACTTTTGAAATAGTCACCGACGAATATGTTGAAAATAAAAATCTTGCCAATTACTTTTGAAATAGTAACCGACGAATGTGCTGAAAATAAAGTCTTGCCGATTACTTTTGAAATAGTAACCGACGAATATGTTGAAAATAAAAATCTTGTCGATTACTTTTAAAATAGTAACCGACAAATATGCTGAAAATAAAAATCTTGCCGATTACTTTTGAAATAGTAACCGACGAATGTGCAGAAAATAGATCATGCCGATTACTTTTGAAATAGTAACCGACGAATGTGTTGAAAATAAATCATGCCGATTACCTTTGAAATAGTAACCGACGAATATGTTGAAAATAAAAATCTTACCGATTACTTTTAAAACAGTAACCGACAAATATGCTGAAAATAAAAATCTTGCCAATTACTTTTGAAATAGTCACCGACGAATATGCTGAAAATAAAAATCTTGCCGATTACTTTTGAAATAGTAACCGACGAATATGCTGAAAATAAAAATCTTGCCGATTACTTTTGAAATAGTAACCGACGAATGTGCAGAAAATATATCATGCCGATTACTTTTGAAATAGAAACCGACGAATGTGTTGAAAATAAATTCTTGTCGATTACATTTGAAATAGTAACCGACGAATGTGCTGAAAATGAATCATGCCGATTACTTTTGAAATAGAAACCGACAAATGTGCTGAAAATAAAAGTCTTGCCGATTACTTTTGAAATAGTAACCGACGAATATGTTGAAAATAAAAATCTTGTCGATTACTTTTAAAATAGTAATCGACAAATATGCTGAAAATAAAAATCTTGCCGATTACCTTTGAAATAGTAACCGACGAATATGTTGAAAATAAAAATCTTAACGATTACTTTTGAAATAGTAACCGACGAATGTGCAGAAATTAGATCATGCCGATTACTTTTAAAATAGTAACCGACGAATGTGTTGAAAATAAAGTCTTGCCGATTACTTTTGAAATAGTAACCGACGAATGTGCTGAAAATAAATCATGCCGATTACTTTTGAAATAGTAACCGACAAATGTGCTGAAAATAAAAGTCTTGCCGATTACTTTTGAAATAGTAACCGACGAATGTGTTGAAAATAAAGTCTTGCCGATTACTTTTGAAATAGTAACCGACGAATATGTTGAAAATAAAAATCTTGTCGATTACTTTTAAAATAGTAACCGAAAAATATGCTGAAAATAAAAATCTTGCCGATTACTTTTGAAATAGTAACCGACGAATGTGTTGAAAATAAATCATGCCGATTACCTTTGAAATTGTAACCGACGAATATGTTGAAAATAAAAATCTTACCGATTACTTTTAAAACAGTAACCGACAAATATGCTGAAAATAAAAATCTTGCCGATTACTTTTGAAATAGTCACCGACGAATATGCTGAAAATAAAAATCATGCCGATTACTTTTGAAATAGTAACCGACGAATATGTTGAAAATAAAAATCTTGTCGATTACTTTTAAAACAGTAACCGACAAATATGCTGAAAATAAAAATCTTGCCGATTACTTTTGAAATAGTCACCGACGAATATGTTGAACTTGCCAATTACTTTTGAAATAGTAACCGACGAATGTGCTGAAAATAAAGTCTTGCCGATTACTTTTGAAATAGTAACCGACGAATATGTTGAAAATAAAAATCTTGTCGATTACTTTTAAAATAGTAACCGACAAATATGCTGAAAATAAAAATCTTGCCGATTACTTTTGAAATAGTAACCGACGAATGTGTTGAAAATAAATCATGCCGATTACCTTTGAAATAGTAACCGACGAATATGTTGAAAATAAAAATCTTACCGATTACTTTTGAAATAGTAACCAACGAATATGCTGAAAATAAAGTCTTGCCCATTACTTTTGAAATAGTAACCGACGAATGTGTGCTGAAAATAAATCTTGCCGATTACTTTTGAAATAGTAACCGACGAATGTGCTGAAAATAAATCATGCCGATTACTTTTGAAATAGTAAGCGACGAATATGTTGAAAATAAAAATCTTACCGATTACTTTTGAAATAGTAACCAACGAATATGCTGAAAATAAAGTCTTGCCGATTACTTTTGAAATAGTAACCGACGAATATGTTGAAAATAAAAATCTTGTCGATTACTTTTAAAACAGTAACCGAAAAATATGCTGAAAATAAAAATCTTGCCGATTACTTTTGAAATAGTTACCGACGAATATGTTGAAAATAAAAATCTTGCCAATTACTTTTGAAATAGTAACCGACGAATGTGCTGAAAATAAAGTCTTGCCGATTACTTTTGAAATAGTAACCGACGAATATGTTGAAAATAAAAATCTTGTCGATTACTTTTAAAATAGTAACCGACAAATATGCTGAAAATAAAAATCTTGCCGATTACTTTTGAAATAGTAACCGACGAATGTGCAGAAAATAGATCATGCCGATTACTTTTGAAATAGTAACCGACGAATGTGTTGAAAATAAATCATGCCGATTACCTTTGAAATAGTAACCGACGAATATGTTGAAAATAAAAATCTTACCGATTACTTTTGAAATAGTAACCAACGAATATGCTGAAAATAAAGTCTTGCCGATTACTTTTGAAATAGTAACCGACGAATATGTTGAAAATAAAAATCTTGTCGATTACTTTTGAAATAGTAACCAACGAATATGCTGAAAATAAAGTCTTGCCCATTACTTTTGAAATAGTAACCGACGAATGTGTGCTGAAAATAAATCTTGCCGATTACTTTTGAAATAGTAACCGACGAATGTGCTGAAAATAAATCATGCCGATTACTTTTGAAATAGTAAGCGACGAATATGTTGAAAATAAAAATCTTACCGATTACTTTTGAAATAGTAACCAACGAATATGCTGAAAATAAAGTCTTGCCGATTACTTTTGAAATAGTAACCGACGAATATGTTGAAAATAAAAAATCTTGTCGATTACTTTTAAAACAGTAACCGAAAAATATGCTGAAAATAAAAATCTTGCCGATTACTTTTGAAATAGTCACCGACGAATATGTTGAAAATAAAAATCTTGCCAATTACTTTTGAAATAGTAACCGACGAATGTGCTGAAAATAAAGTCTTGCCGATTACTTTTGAAATAGTAACCGACAAATATGTTGAAAATAAAAATCTTGTCGATTACTTTTAAAATAGTAACCGACAAATATGCTGAAAATAAAAATCTTGCCGATTACTTTTGAAATAGTAACCGACGAATGTGCAGAAAATAGATCATGCCGATTACTTTTGAAATAGTAACCGACGAATGTGTTGAAAATAAATCATGTCGATTACCTTTGAAATAGTAACCGACGAATATGTTGAAGATAAAAATCTTACCGATTACTTTTGAAATAGTAACCAACGAATATGCTGAAAATAAAGTCTTGCCCATTACTTTTGAAATAGTAACCGACGAATATGTGCTGAAAATAAATCTTGCTGATTACTTTTGAAATAGTAACCGACGAATGTGCTGAAAATAAATCATGCCGATTACTTTTGAAATAGTAAGCGACGAATATGTTGAAAATAAAAATCTTACCGATTACTTTTGAAATAGTAACCAACGAATATGCTGAAAATAAAGTCTTGCCGATTACTTTTGAAATATTAACCGACGAATATGTTGAAAATAAAAATCTTGTCGATTACTTTTAAAACAGTAACCGACAAATATGCTGAAAATAATAATCTTGCCGATTACTTTTGAAATAGTCACCGACGAATATGCTGAAAATAAAAATCTTGTCGATTACTTTTGAAATAGTTACCGACGAATGTGCTGAAAATAAATCATGCTGATTAGTTTTGAAATAGTAAGCGACGAATATGTTGGAAATAAAAATCTTACCAATTACTTTAAAAAAGTAACCCATGAATGTGCTGAAAATAAAGTCTTGCCGATTACTTTTGAAATAGTAACCGACGAATATGTTGAAAATAAAAATCTTGTCAATTACTTTTAAAATAGTAACCGACAAATATGCTGAAAATAAAAATCTTGCCGATTACTTTTGAAATAGTAACCGATGAATGTGCAGAAAATAGATCATGCCGATTACTTTTGAAATAATAACCGACGAATGTGTTGAAAATAAATCATGCCGATTACCTTTGAAATAGTAACCGACGAATATGTTAAAAATAAAAATCTTACCTATTACTTTTGAAATAGTAACCAACGAATATGCTGAAAATAAAGTCTTGCCGATTACTTTTGAAATAGTAACCGACGAATATGTTGAAAATAAAAATCTTGTTGATTACTTTTAAAACAGTAACCGACAAATATGCTGAAAATAAAAATCTTGCCGATTACTTTTGAAATAGTCACCGACGAATATGTTGAAAATAAAAATCTGGCCAATTACTTTTGAAATAATAACTGACGAATGTGCTGAAAATAAAGTCTTGCCGATTACTTTTGAAATAGAAACCGACGAATGTGCTGAAAATAAAAATCTTGCCGCTTACTTTTGAAATAGTAACAGACGAATGTGCTGAAAATTAATCATGCCGATTACCTTTGAAATTGTAACCGACGAATATGTTGAAAATAAAAATCTTACCGATTACTTTTAAAACAGTAACCGACAAATATGCTGAAAATAAAAATCTTGCCGATTACTTTTGAAATAGTCACCGACGAATATGCTGAAAATAAAAATCTTGCCGATTACTTTTGAAATAGTAACCGACGAATATGTTGAAAATAAAAATCTTGTCGATTACTTTTAAAACAGTAACCGACAAATATGCTGAAAATAAAAATCTTGCCGATTACTTTTGAAATAGTCACCGACGAATATGTTGAACTTGCCAATTACTTTTGAAATAGTAACCGACGAATGTGCTGAAAATAAAGTCTTGCCGATTACTTTTGAAATAGTAACCGACGAATATGTTGAAAATAAAAATCTTGTCGATTACTTTTAAAATAGTAACCGACAAATATGCAGAAAATAAAAATCTTGCCGATTACTTTTGAAATAGTAACCGACGAATGTGCAGAAAATAGATCATGCCGATTACTTTTGAAATAGTAACCGACGAATATGCTGAAAATAAAAATCTTGTCGATTACTTTTGAAATAGTTACCGACGAATGTGCTGAAAATAAATCATGCTGATTAGTTTTGAAATAGTAAGCGACGAATATGTTGGAAATAAAAATCTTACCAATTATTTTAAAAAAGTAACCAATGAATGTGCTGAAAATAAAGTCTTGCCGATTACTTTTGAAATAGTAACCGACGAATATGTTGAAAATAAAAATCTTGTCGATTACTTTTAAAATAGTAACCGACAAATATGCTGAAAATAAAAATCTTGCCGATTACTTTTGAAATAGTAACCGACGAATGTGCAGAAAATAGATCATGCCGATTACTTTTGAAATAGTAACCGACGAATGTATTGAAAATAAATCATGCCGATTACCTTTGAAATAGTAACCGACGAATATGTTAAAAATAAAAATCTTACCGATTACTTTTGAAATAGTAACCAACGAATATGCTGAAAATAAAGTCTTGCCGATTACTTTTGAAATAGTAACCGACGAATATGTTGAAAATAAAAATCTTGTTGATTACTTTTAAAACAGTAACCGACAAATATGCTGAAAATAAAAATCTTGCCGATTACTTTTGAAATAGTCACCGACGAATATGTTGAAAATAAAAATCTGGCCAATTACTTTTGAAATAATAACTGACGAATGTGCTGAAAATAAAGTCTTGCCGATTACTTTTGAAATAGTAACCGACGAATGTGCTGAAAATAAAAATCTTGCCGCTTACTTTTGAAATAGTAACCGACGAATGTGCTGAAAATAAATCATGCCGATTACCTTTGAAATTGTAACCGACGAATATGTTGAAAATAAAAATCTTACCGATTACTTTTAAAACAGTAACCGACAAATATGCTGAAAATAAAAATCTTGCCGATTACTTTTGAAATAGTCACCGACGAATATGTTGAACTTGCCAATTACTTTTGAAATAGTAACCGACGAATGTGGTGAAAATAAAGTCTTGCCGATTACTTTTGAAATAGTAACCGACGAATATGTTGAAAATAAAAATCTTGTCGATTACTTTTAAAATAGTAACCGACAAATATGCTGAAAATAAAAATCTTGCCGATTACTTTTGAAATAGTAACCGACGAATGTGCAGAAAATAGATCATGCCGATTACTTTTGAAATAGTAACCGACGAATATGCTGAAAATAAAAATCTTGTCGATTACTTTTGAAATAGTTACCGACGAATGTGCTGAAAATAAATCATGCTGATTAGTTTTGAAATAGTAAGCGACGAATATGTTGGAAATAAAAATCTTACCAATTATTTTAAAAAAGTAACCAATGAATGTGCTGAAAATAAAGTCTTGCCGATTACTTTTGAAATAGTAACCGACAAATATGCTGAAAATAAAAATCTTGCCGATTACTTTTGAAATAGTAACCGACGAATGTGCAGAAAATAGATCATGCCGATTACTTTTGAAATAGTAACCGACGAATGTATTGAAAATAAATCATGCCGATTACCTTTGAAATAGTAACCGACGAATATGTTAAAAATAAAAATCTTACCGATTACTTTTGAAATAGTAACCAACGAATATGCTGAAAATAAAGTCTTGCCGATTACTTTTGAAATAGTAACCGACGAATATGTTGAAAATAAAAATCTTGTTGATTACTTTTAAAACAGTAACCGACAAATATGCTGAAAATAAAAATCTTGCCGATTACTTTTGAAATAGTCACCGACGAATATGTTGAAAATAAAAATCTGGCCAATTACTTTTGAAATAATAACTGACGAATGTGCTGAAAATAAAGTCTTGCCGATTACTTTTGAAATAGTAACCGACGAATGTGCTGAAAATAAAAATCTTGCCGCTTACTTTTGAAATAGTAACCGACGAATGTGCTGAAAATAAATCATGTCGATTACCTTTGAAATTGTAACCGACGAATATGTTGAAAATAAAAATCTTACCGATTACTTTTAAAACAGTAACCGACAAATATGCTGAAAATAAAAATCTTGCCAATTACTTTTGAAATAGTCACCGACGAATATGCTAAAAATAAAAATCTTGCCGATTACTTTTGAAATAGTAACCGACGAATATGTTGAAAATAAAAATCTTGTCGATTACTTTTAAAACAGTAACCGACAAATATGCTGAAAATAAAAATCTTGCCGATTACTTTTGAAATAGTCACCGACGAATATGTTGAACTTGCCAATTACTTTTGAAATAGTAACCGACGAATGTGCTGAAAATAAAGTCTTGCCGATTACTTTTGAAATAGTAACCGACAAATATGTTGAAAATAAAAATCTTGTCGATTACTTTTAAAATAGTAACCGACAAATATGCTGAAAATAAAAATCTTGCCGATTACTTTTGAAATAGTAACCGACGAATGTGCAGAAAATAGATCATGCCGATTACTTTTGAAATAGTAACTGACGAATGTGTTGAAAATAAATCATGTCGATTACCTTTGAAATAGTAACCGACGAATATGTTGAAAATAAAAATCTTACCGATTACTTTTGAAATAGTAACCAACGAATATGCTGAAAATAAAGTCTTGCCCATTACTTTTGAAATAGTAACCGACGAGTGTGTGCTGAAAATAAATCTTGCCGATTACTTTTGAAATAGTAACCGACGAATGTGCTGAAAATAAATCATGCCGATTACTTTTGAAATAGTAAGCGACGAATATGTTGAAAATAAAAATCTTACCGATTACTTTTGAAATAGTAACCAACGAATATGCTGAAAATAAAGTCTTGCCGATTACTTTTGAAATAGTAACCGACGAATATGTTGAAAATAAAAATCTTGTCGATTACTTTTAAAACAGTAACCGAAAAATATGCTGAAAATAAAAATCTTGCCGATTACTTTTGAAATAGTCACCGACGAATATGTTGAAAATAAAAATCTTGCCAATTACTTTTGAAATAGTAACCGACGAATGTGCTGAAAATAAAGTCTTGCCGATTACTTTTGAAATAGTAACCGACGAATATGTTGAAAATAAAAATCTTGTCGATTACTTTTAAAATAGTAACCGACAAATATGCTGAAAATAAAAATCCTGCCGATTACTTTTGAAATAGTAACCGACGAATGTGCAGAAAATAGATCATGCCGATTACTTTTGAAATAGTAACCGACGAATGTGTTGAAAATAAATCATGCTGATTACCTTTGAAATAGTAACCGACGAATATGTTGAAAATAAAAATCTTACCGATTACTTTTGAAATAGTAACCAACGAATATGCTGAAAATAAAGTCTTGCCGATTACTTTTGAAATAGTAACCGACGAATATGTTGAAAATAAAAATCTTGTCGATTACTTTTGAAATAGTAACCAACGAATATGCTGAAAATAAAGTCTTGCCCATTACTTTTGAAATAGTAACCGACGAATGTGTGCTGAAAATAAATCTTGCCGATTACTTTTGAAATAGTAACCGACGAATGTGCTGAAAATAAATCATGCCGATTACTTTTGAAATAGTAAGCGACGAATATGTTGAAAATAAAAATCTTACCGATTACTTTTGAAATAGTAACCAACGAATATGCTGAAAATAAAGTCTTGCCGATTACTTTTGAAATAGTAACCGACGAATATGTTGAAAATAAAAATCTTGTCGATTACTTTTAAAACAGTAACCGAAAAATATGCTGAAAATAAAAATCTTGCCGATTACTTTCGAAATAGTCACCGACGAATATGTTGAAAATAAAAATCTTGCCAATTACTTTTGAAATAGTAACCGACGAATGTGCTGAAAATAAAGTCTTGCCGATTACTTTTGAAATAGTAACCGACAAATATGTTGAAAATAAAAATCTTGTCGATTACTTTTAAAATAGTAACCGACAAATATGCTGAAAATAAAAATCTTGCCGATTACTTTTGAAATAGTAACCGACGAATGTGCAGAAAATAGATCATGCCGATTACTTTTGAAATAGTAACCGACGAATGTGTTGAAAATAAATCATGCCGATTACCTTTGAAATAGTAACCGACGAATATGTTGAAAATAAAAATCTTACCGATTACTTTTGAAATAGTAACCAACGAATATGCTGAAAATAAAGTCTTGCCCATTACTTTTGAAATAGTAACCGACGAATATGTGCTGAAAATAAATCTTGCCGATTACTTTTGAAATAGTAACCGACGAATGTGCTGAAAATAAATCATGCCGATTACTTTTGAAATAGTAAGCGACGAATATGTTGAAAATAAAAATCTTACCGATTACTTTTGAAATAGTAACCAACGAATATGCTGAAAATAAAGTCTTGCCGATTACTTTTGAAATATTAACCGACGAATATGTTGAAAATAAAAATCTTGTCGATTACTTTTAAAACAGTAACCGACAAATATGCTGAAAATAATAATCTTGCCGATTACTTTTGAAATAGTCACCGACGAATATGCTGAAAATAAAAATCTTGTCGATTACTTTTGAAATAGTTACCGACGAATGTGCTGAAAATAAATCATGCTGATTAGTTTTGAAATAGTAAGCGACGAATATGTTGGAAATAAAAATCTTACCAATTATTTTAAAAAAGTAACCAATGAATGTGCTGAAAATAAAGTCTTGCCGATTACTTTTGAAATAGTAACCGACGAATATTTTGAAAATAAAAATCTTGTCGATTACTTTTAAAATAGTAACCGACAAATATGCTGAAAATAAAAATCTTGCCGATTACTTTTGAAATAGTAACCGACGAATGTGCAGAAAATAGATCATGCCGATTACTTTTGAAATAGTAACCGACGAATGTGTTGAAAATAAATCATGCCGATTACCTTTGAAATAGTAACCGACGAATATGTGAAAAATAAAAATCTTACCGATTACTTTTGAAATAGTAACCAACGAATATGCTGAAAATAAAGTCTTGCCGATTACTTTTGAAATAGTAACCGACGAATATGTTGAAAATAAAAATCTTGTTGATTACTTTTAAAACAGTAACCGACAAATATGCTGAAAATAAAAATCTTGCCGATTACTTTTGAAATAGTCACCGACGAATATGTTGAAAATAAAAATCTGGCCAATTACTTTTGAAATAATAACTGACGAATGTGCTGAAAATAAAGTCTTGCCGATTACTTTTGAAATAGTAACCGACGAATGTGCTGAAAATAAAAATCTTGCCGCTTACTTTTGAAATAGTAACCGACGAATGTGCTGAAAATAAATCATGCCGATTACCTTTGAAATTGTAACCGACGAATATGTTGAAAATAAAAATCTTACCGATTACTTTTAAAACAGTAACCGACAAATATGCTGAAAATAAAAATCTTGCCGATTACTTTTGAAATAGTCACCGACGAATATGCTGAAAATAAAAATCTTGCCGATTACTTTTGAAATAGTAACCGACGAATATGTTGAAAATAAAAATCTTGTCGATTACTTTTAAAACAGTAACCGACAAATATGCTGAAAATAAAAATCTTGCCGATTACTTTTGAAATAGTCACCGACGAATATGTTGAACTTGCCAATTACTTTTGAAATAGTAACCGACGAATGTGCTGAAAATAAAGTCTTGCCGATTACTTTTGAAATAGTAACCGACGAATATGTTGAAAATAAAAATCTTGTCTATTACTTTTAAAATAGTAACCGACAAATATGCTGAAAATAAAAATCTTGCCGATTACTTTTGAAATAGTAACCGACGAATGTGCAGAAAATAGATCATGCCGATTACTTTTGAAATAGTAACCGACGAATATGCTGAAAATAAAAATCTTGTCGATTACTTTTGAAATAGTTACCGACGAATGTGCTGAAATGTTAACCTTCTTATTTCTCAAACTTGTAATCACATAGGCCAAAATCTCATTTTTGCGCAAGGGTCATTCCAATACTTTCATTTTATCGAATACACAACCAAAGAGGTTCACAAATCATGCATTAAATCAAGGGAGAAATTCAACCTTCACATTTATCAAATTTGCAACCATATAGGCTAAAATCTCATTTTCGCGACAAGGGTCATCCGAATACTTTATATTTACCGAATTTAGAACCAAATAGGTTCAAATATCATGTTTCGCATCAAGGGACATCGAGGGACAAGCTCAACCTTCATATTTATCAAACATGTAACCATATAGGCTAAAATCTCATTTTTGCACAAGGGTCATTCTAATGAATACATAACCAAATAGGTTCACAAATCATGCTTTAAATCAAGGGACAAATTCAACCTTCACATTTATCAAATTTGCAACCATATAGGCTAATATCTCTTTTT
This sequence comes from Medicago lupulina, assembly GCA_958299785.1. Lineage (NCBI taxonomy): Eukaryota > Viridiplantae > Streptophyta > Magnoliopsida > Fabales > Fabaceae > Medicago > Medicago lupulina. Next base: position 38,797,128 of record OY283141.1, on the reverse strand, counting down.
CGCAACAAAGGTCATCCCAATACTTTATATCCACCGAATTTAGAAACAAATAGTTTCAAATATCATGTTTCGCATCAAGGGACATCGAGAAACAAGCTCAACCTTCATATTTATCAAACATGTAACCATATAGGCTACAATCTCATTTTTGCACAAGGGTCATTCTAATACGTTCATATGACCGAATACATAACCAAATAGGTTCACAAATCATGCTTTAAATCAAGGGACAAATTCAACCTTACCATTTATCAAAGTTGCAACCATATAGGATAATATCTCATTGTCGCGTCAAGGGTCATCCCAATACTTTATATTTACCGAATTTAGAACCAAATAGGTTCCAATATCATGTTTCGCATCAAGGGACATCGAGGGACAAGCTCAACCTTCATATTTATTAAACATGTAACCATATAGGCTACAATCTCATTTTTGCACAAGGGTCATTCTAATACTTTCATATTACCGAATACGTAACCAAATAGGTTCACAAATCATGCTTTAAATCAAGGGACAAATTCAACCTTCCCATTTATCAAATGCAACCATATAGGATAATATCTCATTGTCGCGTCAAGGGTCATCCCAATACTTTATATTTACCGAATTTAAAACCAAATAGGTTCCAATATCATCTTTCGCACCAAGGGACATCGAGGGACAAGCTCAACCTTCATATATATCAAACAAATAACCATATAGGCTAAAATCTCATTTTTGCGCAAGGGTCATCCCAATACTTTATATTTAACGAATTTAGAACCAAATAGGTTCAAATATCATCTTTCGCACCAAGGGACATCGAGGGACAAGCTCAACCTTCATATTTATCAAACATGTAACCATATAGGCTAAAATCTCATTTTTGCACAAGGGTCATTCTAATGAATACATAACCAAATAGGTTCACAAATCATGCTTCAAATCAAGGGACAAATTCAACCTTCACATTTATCAAATTTGCAACCATATAGGCTAATATCTCTTTTTCGCAACAAAGGTCATCCCAATACTTTATATCCACCGAATTTAGAAACAAATAGTTTCAAATATCATGTTTCGCATCAAGGGACATCGAGAAACAAGCTCAACCTTCATATTTATCAAACATGTAACCATATAGGCTACAATCTCATTTTTGCACAAGGGTCATTCTAATACGTTCATATGACCGAATACATAACCAAATAGGTTCACAAATCATGCTTTAAATCAAGGGACAAATTCAACCTTACCATTTATCAAAGTTGCAACCATATAGGATAATATCTCATTGTCGCGTCAAGGGTCATCCCAATACTTTATATTTACCGAATTTAGAACCAAATAGGTTCCAATATCATGTTTCGCATCAAGGGACATCGAGGGACAAGCTCAACCTTCATATTTATTAAACATGTAACCATATAGGCTACAATCTCATTTTTGCACAAGGGTCATTCTAATACTTTCATATTACCGAATACGTAACCAAATAGGTTCACAAATCATGCTTTAAATCAAGGGACAAATTCAACCTTCCCATTTATCAAATGCAACCATATAGGATAATATCTCATTGTCGCGTCAAGGGTCATCCCAATACTTTATATTTACCGAATTTAAAACCAAATAGGTTCCAATATCATCTTTCGCACCAAGGGACATCGAGGGACAAGCTCAACCTTCATATATATCAAACAAATAACCATATAGGCTAAAATCTCATTTTTGCGCAAGGGTCATCCCAATACTTTATATTTAACGAATTTAGAACCAAATAGGTTCAAATATCATCTTTCGCACCAAGGGACATCGAGGGACAAGCTCAACCTTCATATATATCAAACAAATAACCATATAGGCTAATATCTCATTTTCGCGACAAGGGTCATCCCAATACATTATATTTACCAAATTTAGAACCAAAAAGGTTCAAATATCATCTTTTGCACCAAAGAACGTCGAGGGACAAGCTCAACCTTCATACATATATCAAACATATAACCATAGAGACTAAAATCTCATTTTTACGCAAGGGTCGTTCCAATACTTTCATTTTATCGAATACAAAACCAAATAGATTCATATATCATGATTTAAATCAAGGGAAATGTTAACCTTCTTATTTCTCAAACTTGTAATCATATAGGCCAAAATCTCATTTTTGCGCAAGGGTTATTCCAATACTTTTATTTTACCGAATACACAACCAAAGAGGTTCACAAATCATGATTTAAATCAAGGGACAAATTCAACCTTCACACTTATCAGATTTGCAACCATATAGGCTAATATCTCTTTTTCGCAACAAGGGTCATCCCAATATTTTATATTTACCGAATTTAGAAACAAATAGGTTCAAATATCATGTTTTGCATCAAGGGACATCGAGGGACAAGCTCAACCTTCATATTTATCAAAACATGTAATCATATAGGCTACAATCTCATTTTTCCACAAGGGTCATTCTAATACTTTCATTTTTCCGAATACATAACCAAATAGGTTCACAAATCATGCATTAAATCAAGGGAGAAATTCAACCTTCACATTTATCAAATTTGCAACCATATAGGCTAATATCTCTTTTTCGCAACAAAGGTCATCCCAATACTTTATATTTACCGAATTTAGAAACAAATAGGTTCAAATATCATGTTTCGCATCAAGGGACATCGAGGGACAAGCTCAACCTTCATATTTATCAAACATGTAACCATATAGGCTACAATCTCATTTTTGCACAAGGGTCATTCTAATACGTTCATATTACCGAATACATAACCAAATAGGTTCACAAATCATGCTTTAAATCAAGGGACAAATTCAACCTTACCATTTATCAAAGTTGCAACCATATAGGATAATATCTCATTGTCGCGTCAAGGGTCATCCCAATACTTTATATTTACCGAATTTAGAACCAAATAGGTTCCAATATCATGTTTCGCATCAAGGGACATCGAGGGACAAGCTCAACCTTCATATTTATCAAACATGTAACCATATAGGCTACAATCTCATTTTTGCACAAGGGTCATTCTAATACTTTCATATTACCGAATACGTAACCAAATAGGTTCACAAATCATGCTTTAAATCAAGGGACAAATTCAACCTTCCCATTTATCAAATGCAACCATATAGAATAATATCTCATTTTCGCGATAAGGGTCATCCCAATACTTTATATTTACCGAATTTAGAACCAAATAGGTTCAAATATCATGTTTCCCGTCAAGGGACATCGAGGGACAAGCTCAACCTTCATATTTATCAAACATGTAACCATATAGGCTACAATCTCATTTTTGCAAAAGGGTCATTCTAATACGTTCATATTACCGAATACATAACCAAATAGGTTCACAAATCATGCTTTAAATCAAGGGACAAATTCAACCTTACCATTTATCAAAGTTGCAACCATATAGGATAATATCTCATTGTCGCGTCAAGGGTCATCCCAATACTTTATATTTACCGAATTTAGAACCAAATAGGTTCCAATATCATGTTTCGCATCAAGGGACATCGAGGGACAAGCTCAACCTTCATATTTATTAAACATGTAACCATATAGGCTACAATCTCATTTTTGCACAAGGGTCATTCTAATACTTTCATATTACCGAATACGTAACCAAATAGGTTCACAAATCATGCTTTAAATCAAGGGACAAATTCAACCTTCCCATTTATCAAATGCAACCATATAGGATAATATCTCATTGTCGCGTCAAGGGTCATCCCAATACTTTATATTTACCGAATTTAAAACCAAATAGGTTCCAATATCATCTTTCGCACCAAGGGACATCGAGGGACAAGCTCAACCTTCATATATATCAAACAAATAACCATATAGGCTAAAATCTCATTTTTGCGCAAGGGTCATCCCAATACTTTATATTTAACGAATTTAGAACCAAATAGGTTCAAATATCATCTTTCGCACCATGGGACATCGAGGGACAAGCTCAACCTTCATATATATCAAACAAATAACCATATAGGCTAATATCTCATTTTCGCGACAAGGGTCATCCCAATACATTATATTTACCAAATTTAGAACCAAAAAGGTTCAAATATCATCTTTTGCACCAAAGAACGTCGAGGGACAAGCTCAACCTTCATACATATATCAAACATATAACCATAGAGACTAAAATCTCATTTTTACGCAAGGGTCGTTCCAATACTTTCATTTTATCGAATACAAAACCAAATAGATTCATATATCATGATTTAAATCAAGGGAAATGTTAACCTTCTTATTTCTCAAACTTGTAATCATATAGGCCAAAATCTCATTTTTGCGCAAGGGTTATTCCAATACTTTTATTTTACCGAATACACAACCAAAGAGGTTCACAAATCATGATTTAAATCAAGGGACATATTCAACCTTCACACTTATCAAATTTGCAACCATATAGGCTAATATCTCTTTTTCGCAACAAGGGTCATCCCAATATTTTATATTTACCGAATTTAGAAACAAATAGGTTCAAATATCATGTTTTGCATCAAGGGACATCGAGGGACAAGCTCAACCTTCATATTTATCAAAACATGTAATCATATAGGCTACAATCTCATTTTTCCACAAGGGTCATTCTAATACTTTCATTTTTCCGAATACATAACCAAATAGGTTCACAAATCATGCATTAAATCAAGGGAGAAATTCAACCTTCACATTTATCAAATTTGCAACCATATAGGCTAATATCTCTTTTTCGCAACAAAGGTCATCCCAATACTTTATATTTACCGAATTTAGAAACAAATAGGTTCAAATATCATGTTTCGCATCAAGGGACATCGAGGGACAAGCTCAACCTTCATATTTATCAAACATGTAACCATATAGGCTACAATCTCATTTTTGCACAAGGGTCATTCTAATACGTTCATATTACCGAATACATAACCAAATAGGTTCACAAATCATGCTTTAAATCAAGGGACAAATTCAACCTTACCATTTATCAAAGTTGCAACCATATAGGATAATATCTCATTGTCGCGTCAAGGGTCATCCCAATACTTTATATTTACCGAATTTAGAACCAAATAGGTTCCAATATCATGTTTCGCATCAAGGGACATCGAGGGACAAGCTCAACCTTCATATTTATCAAACATGTAACCATATAGGCTACAATCTCATTTTTGCACAAGGGTCATTCTAATACTTTCATATTACCGAATACGTAACCAAATAGGTTCACAAATCATGCTTTAAATCAAGGGACAAATTCAACCTTCCCATTTATCAAATGCAACCATATAGGATAATATCTCATTTTCGCGATAAGGGTCATCCCAATACTTTATATTTACCGAATTTAGAACCAAATAGGTTCAAATATCATGTTTCCCGTCAAGGGACATCGAGGGACAAGCTCAACCTTCATATTTATCAAACATGTAACCATATAGGCTACAATCTCATTTTTGCAAAAGGGTCATTCTAATACGTTCATATTACCGAATACATAACCAAATAGGTTCACAAATCATGCTTTAAATCAAGGGACAAATTCAACCTTACCATTTATCAAAGTTGCAACCATATAGGATAATATCTCATTGTCGCGTCAAGGGTCATCCCAATACTTTATATTTACCGAATTTAGAACCAAATAGGTTCCAATATCATGTTTCGCATCAAGGGACATCGAGGGACAAGCTCAACCTTCATATTTATCAAACATGTAACCATATAGGCTACAATCTCATTTTTGCACAAGGGTCATTCTAATACTTTCATATTACCGAATACATAACCAAATAGGTTCACAAATCATGCTTTAAATCAAGGGACAAATTCAACCTTACCATTTATCAAATTTGCAACCATATCGGATAATATCTCATTGTCGCGTCAAGGGTCATCCCAATACTTTATATTTACCGAATTTAGAACCAAATAGGTTCCAATATCATCTTTCGCACCAAGGGACATCGATGGACAAGCTCAACCTTCATATATATCAAACAAATAACCATATAGGCTAAAATCTCATTTTTGCGCAAGGGTCATCCCAATACTTTATATTTACCGAATTTAGAACCAAATAGGTTCAAATATCATGTTTCCCGTCAAGGGACATCGAGGGACAAGCTCAACCTTCATATTTATCAAACATGTAACCATATAGGCTACGATCTCATTTTTGCAAAAGGGTCATTCTAATACTTTCATATTACCGAATACATAACCAAATAGGTTCACAAATCATGCTTTAAATCAAGGGACAAATTCAACCTTACCATTTATCAAAGTTGCATCCATATAGGATAATATCTCATTGTCGCGTCAAGGGTCATCCCAATACTTTATATTTACCGAATTTAGAACCAAATAGGTTCCAATATCATGTTTCGCATCAAGGGACATCGAGGGACAAGCTCAACCTTCATATTTATCAAACATGTAACCATATAGGCTACAATCTCATTTTTGCACAAGGGTCATTCTAATACTTTCATATTACCGAATACGTAACCAAATAGGTTCACAAATCATGCTTTAAATCAAGGGACAAATTCAACCTTCCCATTTATCAAATGCAACCATATAGGATAATATCTCATTTTCGCGATAAGGGTCATCCCAATACTTTATATTTACCGAATTTAGAACCAAATAGGTTCAAATATCATGTTTCCCGTCAAGGGACATCGAGGGACAAGCTCAACCTTCATATTTATCAAACATGTAACCATATAGGCTACAATCTCATTTTTGCAAAAGGGTCATTCTAATACGTTCATATTACCGAATACATAACCAAATAGGTTCACAAATCATGCTTTAAATCAAGGGACAAATTCAACCTTACCATTTATCAAAGTTGCAACCATATAGGATAATATCTCATTGTCGCGTCAAGGGTCATCCCAATACTTTATATTTACCGAATTTAGAACCAAATAGGTTCAAATATCATGTTTCCCTTCAAGGGACATCGAGGGACAAGCTCAACCTTCATATTTATCAAACATGTAACCATATAGGCTACAATCTCATTTTTGCAAAAGGGTCATTCTAATACGTTCATATTACCGAATACATAACCAAATAGGTTCACAAATCATGCTTTAAATCAAGGGACAAATTCAACCTTACCATTTATCAAAGTTGCAACCATATAGGATAATATCTCATTGTCGCGTCAAGGGTCATCCCAATACTTTATATTTACCGAATTTAGAACCAAATAGGTTCCAATATCATGTTTCGCATCAAGGGACATCGAGGGACAAGCTCAACCTTCATATTTATCAAACATGTAACCATATAGGCTACAATCTCATTTTTGCACAGGGGTCATTCTAATACTTTCATATTACCGAATACATAACCAAATAGGTTCACAAATCATGCTTTAAATCAAGGGACAAATTCAACCTTACCATTTATCAAATTTGCAACCATATCGGATAATATCTCATTGTCGCGTCAAGGGTCATCCCAATACTTTATATTTACCGAATTTAGAACCAAATAGGTTCCAATATCATCTTTCGCACCAAGGGACATCGATGGACAAGCTCAACCTTCATATATATCAAACAAATAACCATATAGGCTAAAATCTCATTTTTGCGCAAGGGTCATCCCAATACTTTATATTTACCGAATTTAGAACCAAATAGGTTCAAATATCATGTTTCCCGTCAAGGGACATCGAGGGACAAGCTCAACCTTCATATTTATCAAACATGTAACCATATAGGCTACAATCTCATTTTTGCAAAAGGGTCATTCTAATACTTTCATATTACCGAATACATAACCAAATAGGTTCACAAATCATGCTTTAAATCAAGGGACAAATTCAACCTTACCATTTATCAAAGTTGCAACCATATAGGATAATATCTCATTGTCGCGTCAAGGGTCATCCCAATACTTTATATTTACCGAATTTAGAACCAAATAGGTTCCAATATCATGTTTCGCATCAAGGGACATCGAGGGACAAGCTCAACCTTCATATTTATCAAACATGTAACCATATAGGCTACAATCTCATTTTTGCACAAGGGTCATTCTAATACTTTCATATTACCGAATACGTAACCAAATAGGTTCACAAATCATGCTTTAAATCAAGGGACAAATTCAACCTTCCCATTTATCAAATGCAACCATATAGGATAATATCTCATTTTCGCGATAAGGGTCATCCCAATACTTTATATTTACCGAATTTAGAACCAAATAGGTTCAAATATCATGTTTCCCGTCAAGGGACATCGAGGGACAAGCTCAACCTTCATATTTATCAAACATGTAACCATATAGGCTACAATCTCATTTTTGCACAAGGGTCATTCTAATACTTTCATATTACCGAATACGTAACCAAATAGGTTCACAAATCATGCTTTAAATCAAGGGACAAATTCAACCTTCCCATTTATCAAATGCAACCATATAGGATAATATCTCATTTTCGCGATAAGGGTCATCCCAATACTTTATATTTACCGAATTTAGAACCAAATAGGTTCAAATATCATGTTTCCCGTCAAGGGACATCGAGGGACAAGCTCAACCTTCATATTTATCAAACATGTAACCATATAGGCTACAATCTCATTTTTGCACAAGGGTCATTCTAATACTTTCATATTACCGAATACGTAACCAAATAGGTTCACATATCATGCTTTAAATCAAGGGACAAATTCAACCTTCCCATTTATCAAAGTTGCAACCATATAGGATAATATCTCATTGTCGCGTCAAGGGTCATCCCAATACTTTATATTTACCGAATTTAGAACCAAATAGGTTCCAATATCATGTTTCGCATCAAGGGACATCGAGGGACAAGCTCAACCTTCATATTTATCAAACATGTAACCATATAGGCTACAATCTCATTTTTGCACAAGGGTCATTCTAATACTTTCATATTACCGAATACATAACCAAATAGGTTCACAAATCATGCTTTAAATCAAGGGACAAATTCAACCTTACCATTTATCAAATTTGCAACCATATCGGATAATATCTCATTGTCGCGTCAAGGGTCATCCCAATACTTTATATTTACCGAATTTAGAACCAAATAGGTTCCAATATCATCTTTCGCACCAAGGGACATCGATGGACAATCTCAACCTTCATATATATCAAACAAATAACCATATAGGCTAAAATCTCATTTTTGCGCAAGGGTCATCCCAATACTTTATATTTAACAAATTTAGAACCAAATAGGTTCAAATATCATGTTTCGCACCAGGGGACATCGAGGGACAAGCTCAACCTTCATATATATCAAACAAATAACCATATAGGCTAATATCTCATTTTCGCGACAAGGGTCATCCCAATACATTATATTTACCAAATTTAGAACCAAAAAGGTTCAAATATCATCTTTTGCACCTAAGAACGTCGAGGGACAAGCTCAACCTTCATACATATATCAAACATATAACCATAGAGGCTAAAATCTCATTTTTACGCAAGGGTCGTTCCAATACTTTCATTTTATCGAATACAAAACCAAATAGATTCATATATCATGATTTAAATCAAGGGAAATGTTAACCTTCTTATTTCTCAAACTTGTAATCATATAGGCCAAAATCTCATTTTTGCGCAAGGGTTTATTCCAATACTTTTATTTTACCGAATACACAACCAAAGAGGTTCACAAATCATGCTTTAAGTCAAGCGACAAATTCAACCTTCCCATTTATCAAATTTGCAACCATATAGGGTAATATCTCTTTTTCGCAACAAGGGTCATCCCTATACTTTATATTTACCGAATTTAGAACCAAATTGGTTCAAATATCATGTTTCGCCCCAAGAGACATCGAGGGACAAGCTCAACCTTCATATTTATCAAACATGTAACCATATAGGCTACAATCTCATTTTTGCACAAGGGTCATTCTAATGCTTTCATTTTACCGAATACACAACCAAAGAGGTTCACAAATCATGATTTAAATCAAGGGACAAATTCAACCTTCACACTTATCAAATTTGCAACCATATAGGCTAATATCTCTTTTTCGCAACAAGGGTCATCCCAATATTTTATATTTACCGAATTTAGAAACAAATAGGTTCAAATATCATGTTTTGCATCAAGGGACATCGAGGGACAAGCTCAACCTTCATATTTATCAAAACATGTAATCATATAGGCTACAATCTCATTTTTCCACAAGGGTCATTCTAATACTTTCATTTTTCCGAATACATAACCAAATAGGTTCACAAATCATGCATTAAATCAAGGGAGAAATTCAACCTTCACATTTATCAAATTTGCAACCATATAGGCTAATATCTCTTTTTCGCAACAAAGGTCATCCCAATACTTTATATTTACCGAATTTAGAAACAAATAGGTTCAAATATCATGTTTCGCATCAAGGGACATCGAGGGACAAGCTCAACCTTCATACTTATCAAACATGTAACCATATAGGCTACAATCTCATTTTTGCACAAGGGTCATTCTAATACGTTCATATTACCGAATACATAACCAAATAGGTTCACAAATCATGCTTTAAATCAAGGGACAAATTCAACCTTACCATTTATCAAAGTTGCAACCATATAGGATAATATCTCATTGTCGCGTCAAGGGTCATCCCAATACTTTATATTTACCGAATTTAGAACCAAATAGGTTCCAATATCATGTTTCGCATCAAGGGACATCGAGGGACAAGCTCAACCTTCATATTTATCAAACATGTAACCATATAGGCTACAATCTCATTTTTGCACAAGGGTCATTCTAATACTTTCATATTACCGAATACGTAACCAAATAGGTTCACAAATCATGCTTTAAATCAAGGGACAAATTCAACCTTCCCATTTATCAAATGCAACCATATAGGATAATATCTCATTGTCGCGTCAAGGGTCATCCCAATACTTTATATTTACCGAATTTAGAACCAAATAGGTTCCAATATCATCTTTCTCACCAAGGGACATCGAGGGACAAGCTCAACCTTCATATATATCAAACAAATAACCATATAGGCTAAAATCTCATTTTTGCGCAAGGGTCATCCCAATACTTTATATTTAACGAATTTAGAACCAAATAGGTTCAAATATCATCTTTCGCATCAAGGGACATCGAGGGACAAGCTCAACCTTCATATATATCAAACAAATAACCATATAGGCTAATATCTCATTTTTGCGACAAGGGTCATCCCAATACATTATATTTTCCAAATTTAGAACCAAAAAGGTTCAAATATCATCTTTCGCACCAAAGAACGTCGAGGGACAAGCTCAACCTTCATACATATATCTAACATATAACCATAGAGGCTAAAATCTCATTTTTACGCAAGGGTCGTTCCAATACTTTCATTTTATCGAATACAAAACCAAATAGATTCATATATCATGATTTAAATCAAGGGAAATGTTAACCTTCTTATTTCTCAAACTTGTAATCATATAGGCCAAAATCTCATTTTTGCGCAAGGGTTTATTCCAATACTTTTATTTTACCGAATACACAACCAAAGAGGTTCACAAATCATGCTTTAAGTCAAGCGACAAATTCAACCTTCCCATTTATCAAATTTGCAACCATATAGGGTAATATCTCTTTTTCGCAACAAGGGTCATCCCTATACTTTATATTTACCGAATTTAGAACCAAATTGGTTCAAATATCATGTTTCGCCCCAAGAGACATCGAGGGACAAGCTCAACCTTCATATTTATCAAACATGTAACCATATAGGCTACAATCTCATTTTTGCACAAGGGTCATTCTAATGCTTTCATTTTACCGAATACACAACCAAAGAGGTTCACAAATCATGATTTAAATCAAGGGACAAATTCAACCTTCACACTTATCAAATTTGCAACCATATAGGCTAATATCTCTTTTTCGCAACAAGGGTCATCCCAATATTTTATATTTACCGAATTTAGAAACAAATAGGTTCAAATATCATGTTTTGCATCAAGGGACATCGAGGGACAAGCTCAACCTTCATATTTATCAAAACATGTAATCATATAGGCTACAATCTCATTTTTCCACAAGGGTCATTCTAATACTTTCATTTTTCCGAATACATAACCAAATAGGTTCACAAATCATGCATTAAATCAAGGGAGAAATTCAACCTTCACATTTATCAAATTTGCAACCATATAGGCTAATATCTCTTTTTCGCAACAAAGGTCATCCCAATACTTTATATTTACCGAATTTAGAAACAAATAGGTTCAAATATCATGTTTCGCATCAAGGGACATCGAGGGACAAGCTCAACCTTCATACTTATCAAACATGTAACCATATAGGCTACAATCTCATTTTTGCACAAGGGTCATTCTAATACGTTCATATTACCGAATACATAACCAAATAGGTTCACAAATCATGCTTTAAATCAAGGGACAAATTCAACCTTACCATTTATCAAAGTTGCAACCATATAGGATAATATCTCATTGTCGCGTCAAGGGTCATCCCAATACTTTATATTTACCGAATTTAGAACCAAATAGGTTCCAATATCATGTTTCGCATCAAGGGACATCGAGGGACAAGCTCAACCTTCATATTTATCAAACATGTAACCATATAGGCTACAATCTCATTTTTGCACAAGGGTCATTCTAATACTTTCATATTACCGAATACGTAACCAAATAGGTTCACAAATCATGCTTTAAATCAAGGGACAAATTCAACCTTCCCATTTATCAAATGCAACCATATAGGATAATATCTCATTGTCGCGTCAAGGGTCATCCCAATACTTTATATTTACCGAATTTAGAACCAAATAGGTTCCAATATCATCTTTCTCACCAAGGGACATCGAGGGACAAGCTCAACCTTCATATATATCAAACAAATAACCATATAGGCTAAAATCTCATTTTTGCGCAAGGGTCATCCCAATACTTTATATTTAACGAATTTAGAACCAAATAGGTTCAAATATCATCTTTCGCATCAAGGGACATCGAGGGACAAGCTCAACCTTCATATATATCAAACAAATAACCATATAGGCTAATATCTCATTTTTGCGACAAGGGTCATCCCAATACATTATATTTTCCAAATTTAGAACCAAAAAGGTTCAAATATCATCTTTCGCACCAAAGAACGTCGAGGGACAAGCTCAACCTTCATACATATATCTAACATATAACCATAGAGGCTAAAATCTCATTTTTACGCAAGGGTCGTTCCAATACTTTCATTTTATCGAATACAAAACCAAATAGATTCATATATCATGATTTAAATCAAGGGAAATGTTAACCTTCTTATTTCTCAAACTTGTAATCATATAGGCCAAAATCTCATTTTTGCGCAAGGGTTTATTCCAATACTTTTATTTTACCGAATACACAACCAAAGAGGTTCACAAATCATGCTTTAAGTCAAGCGACAAATTCAACCTTCCCATTTATCAAATTTGCAACCATATAGGGTAATATCTCTTTTTCGCAACAAGGGTCATCCCTATACTTTATATTTACCGAATTTAGAACCAAATTGGTTCAAATATCATGTTTCGCCCCAAGAGACATCGAGGGACAAGCTCAACCTTCATATTTATCAAACATGTAACCATATAGGCTACAATCTCATTTTTGCACAAGGGTCATTCTAATGCTTTCATTTTACCGAATACACAACCAAAGAGGTTCACAAATCATGATTTAAATCAAGGGACAAATTCAACCTTCACACTTATCAAATTTGCAACCATATAGGCTAATATCTCTTTTTCGCAACAAGGGTCATCCCAATATTTTATATTTACCGAATTTAGAAACAAATAGGTTCAAATATCATGTTTTGCATCAAGGGACATCGAGGGACAAGCTCAACCTTCATATTTATCAAAACATGTAATCATATAGGCTACAATCTCATTTTTCCACAAGGGTCATTCTAATACTTTCATTTTTCCGAATACATAACCAAATAGGTTCACAAATCATGCATTAAATCAAGGGAGAAATTCAACCTTCACATTTATCAAATTTGCAACCATATAGGCTAATATCTCTTTTTCGCAACAAAGGTCATCCCAATACTTTATATTTACCGAATTTAGAAACAAATAGGTTCAAATATCATGTTTCGCATCAAGGGACATCGAGGGACAAGCTCAACCTTCATATTTATCAAACATGTAACCATATAGGCTACAATCTCATTTTTGCACAAGGGTCATTCTAATACGTTCATATTACCGAATACATAACCAAATAGGTTCACAAATCATGCTTTAAATCAAGGGACAAATTCAACCTTACCATTTATCAAAGTTGCAACCATATAGGATAATATCTCATTGTCGCGTCAAGGGTCATCCCAATACTTTATATTTACCGAATTTAGAACCAAATAGGTTCCAATATCATGTTTCGCATCAAGGGACATCGAGGGACAAGCTCAACCTTCATATTTATCAAACATGTAACCATATAGGCTACAATCTCATTTTTGCACAAGGGTCATTCTAATACTTTCATATTACCGAATACGTAACCAAATAGGTTCACAAATCATGCTTTAAATCAAGGGACAAATTCAACCTTCCCATTTATCAAATGCAACCATATAGGATAATATCTCATTGTCGCGTCAAGGGTCATCCCAATACTTTATATTTACCGAATTTAGAACCAAATAGGTTCCAATATCATCTTTCTCACCAAGGGACATCGAGGGACAAGCTCAACCTTCATATATATCAAACAAATAACCATATAGGCTAAAATCTCATTTTTGCGCAAGGGTCATCCCAATACTTTATATTTAACGAATTTAGAACCAAATAGGTTCAAATATCATCTTTCGCATCAAGGGACATCGAGGGACAAGCTCAACCTTCATATATATCAAACAAATAACCATATAGGCTAATATCTCATTTTTGCGACAAGGGTCATCCCAATACATTATATTTTCCAAATTTAGAACCAAAAAGGTTCAAATATCATCTTTCGCACCAAAGAACGTCGAGGGACAAGCTCAACCTTCATACATATATCTAACATATAACCATAGAGGCTAAAATCTCATTTTTACGCAAGGGTCGTTCCAATACTTTCATTTTATCGAATACAAAACCAAATAGATTCATATATCATGATTTAAATCAAGGGAAATGTTAACCTTCTTATTTCTCAAACTTGTAATCATATAGGCCAAAATCTCATTTTTGCGCAAGGGTTTATTCCAATACTTTTATTTTACCGAATACACAACCAAAGAGGTTCACAAATCATGCTTTAAGTCAAGCGACAAATTCAACCTTCCCATTTATCAAATTTGCAACCATATAGGGTAATATCTCTTTTTCGCAACAAGGGTCATCCCTATACTTTATATTTACCGAATTTAGAACCAAATAGGTTCAAATATCATGTTTCGCCCCAAGAGACATCGAGGGACAAGCTCAACCTTCATATTTATCAAACATGTAACCATATAGGCTACAATCTCATTTTTGCACAAGGGTCATTCTAATGCTTTCATTTTACCGAATACACAACCAAAGAGGTTCACAAATCATGATTTAAATCAAGGGACAAATTCAACCTTCACACTTATCAAATTTGCAACCATATAGGCTAATATCTCTTTTTCGCAACAAGGGTCATCCCAATATTTTATATTTACCGAATTTAGAAACAAATAGGTTCAAATATCATGTTTTGCATCAAGGGACATCGAGGGACAAGCTCAACCTTCATATTTATCAAAACATGTAATCATATAGGCTACAATCTCATTTTTCCACAAGGGTCATTCTAATACTTTCATTTTTCCGAATACATAACCAAATAGGTTCACAAATCATGCATTAAATCAAGGGAGAAATTCAACCTTCACATTTATCAAATTTGCAACCATATAGGCTAATATCTCTTTTTCGCAACAAAGGTCATCCCAATACTTTATATTTACCGAATTTAGAAACAAATAGGTTCAAATATCATGTTTCGCATCAAGGGACATCGAGGGACAAGCTCAACCTTCATATTTATCAAACATGTAACCATATAGGCTACAATCTCATTTTTGCACAAGGGTCATTCTAATACGTTCATATTACCGAATACATAACCAAATAGGTTCACAAATCATGCTTTAAATCAAGGGACAAATTCAACCTTACCATTTATCAAAGTTGCAACCATATAGGATAATATCTCATTGTCGCGTCAAGGGTCATCCCAATACTTTATATTTACCGAATTTAGAACCAAATAGGTTCCAATATCATGTTTCGCATCAAGGGACATCGAGGGACAAGCTCAACCTTCATATTTATCAAACATGTAACCATATAGGCTACAATCTCATTTTTGCACAAGGGTCATTCTAATACTTTCATATTACCGAATACGTAACCAAATAGGTTCACAAATCATGCTTTAAATCAAGGGACAAATTCAACCTTCCCATTTATCAAATGCAACCATATAGGATAATATCTCATTGTCGCGTCAAGGGTCATCCCAATACTTTATATTTACCGAATTTAGAACCAAATAGGTTCCAATATCATCTTTCTCACCAAGGGACATCGAGGGACAAGCTCAACCTTCATATATATCAAACAAATAACCATATAGGCTAAAATCTCATTTTTGCGCAAGGGTCATCCCAATACTTTATATTTAACGAATTTAGAACCAAATAGGTTCAAATATCATCTTTCGCATCAAGGGACATCGAGGGACAAGCTCAACCTTCATATATATCAAACAAATAACCATATAGGCTAATATCTCATTTTTGCGACAAGGGTCATCCCAATACATTATATTTTCCAAATTTAGAACCAAAAAGGTTCAAATATCATCTTTCGCACCAAAGAACGTCGAGGGACAAGCTCAACCTTCATACATATATCTAACATATAACCATAGAGGCTAAAATCTCATTTTTACGCAAGGGTCGTTCCAATACTTTCATTTTATCGAATACAAAACCAAATAGATTCATATATCATGATTTAAATCAAGGGAAATGTTAACCTTCTTATTTCTCAAACTTGTAATCATATAGGCCAAAATCTCATTTTTGCGCAAGGGTTTATTCCAATACTTTTATTTTACCGAATACACAACCAAAGAGGTTCACAAATCATGCTTTAAGTCAAGCGACAAATTCAACCTTCCCATTTATCAAATTTGCAACCATATAGGGTAATATCTCTTTTTCGCAACAAGGGTCATCCCTATACTTTATATTTACCGAATTTAGAACCAAATAGGTTCAAATATCATGTTTCGCCCCAAGAGACATCGAGGGACAAGCTCAACCTTCATATTTATCAAACATGTAACCATATAGGCTACAATCTCATTTTTGCACAAGGGTCATTCTAATGCTTTCATTTTACCGAATACACAACCAAAGAGGTTCACAAATCATGATTTAAATCAAGGGACAAATTCAACCTTCACACTTATCAAATTTGCAACCATATAGGCTAATATCTCTTTTTCGCAACAAGGGTCATCCCAATATTTTATATTTACCGAATTTAGAAACAAATAGGTTCAAATATCATGTTTTGCATCAAGGGACATCGAGGGACAAGCTCAACCTTCATATTTATCAAAACATGTAATCATATAGGCTACAATCTCATTTTTCCACAAGGGTCATTCTAATACTTTCATTTTTCCGAATACATAACCAAATAGGTTCACAAATCATGCATTAAATCAAGGGAGAAATTCAACCTTCACATTTATCAAATTTGCAACCATATAGGCTAATATCTCTTTTTCGCAACAAAGGTCATCCCAATACTTTATATTTACCGAATTTAGAAACAAATAGGTTCAAATATCATGTTTCGCATCAAGGGACATCGAGGGACAAGCTCAACCTTCATATTTATCAAACATGTAACCATATAGGCTACAATCTCATTTTTGCACAAGGGTCATTCTAATACGTTCATATTACCGAATACATAACCAAATAGGTTCACAAATCATGCTTTAAATCAAGGGACAAATTCAACCTTACCATTTATCAAAGTTGCAACCATATAGGATAATATCTCATTGTCGCGTCAAGGGTCATCCCAATACTTTATATTTACCGAATTTAGAACCAAATAGGTTCCAATATCATGTTTCGCATCAAGGGACATCGAGGGACAAGCTCAACCTTCATATTTATCAAACATGTAACCATATAGGCTACAATCTCATTTTTGCACAAGGGTCATTCTAATACTTTCATATTACCGAATACGTAACCAAATAGGTTCACAAATCATGCTTTAAATCAAGGGACAAATTCAACCTTCCCATTTATCAAATGCAACCATATAGGATAATATCTCATTGTCGCGTCAAGGGTCATCCCAATACTTTATATTTACCGAATTTAGAACCAAATAGGTTCCAATATCATCTTTCTCACCAAGGGACATCGAGGGACAAGCTCAACCTTCATATATATCAAACAAATAACCATATAGGCTAAAATCTCATTTTTGCGCAAGGGTCATCCCAATACTTTATATTTAACGAATTTAGAACCAAATAGGTTCAAATATCATCTTTCGCATCAAGGGACATCGAGGGACAAGCTCAACCTTCATATATATCAAACAAATAACCATATAGGCTAATATCTCATTTTTGCGACAAGGGTCATCCCAATACATTATATTTTCCAAATTTAGAACCAAAAAGGTTCAAATATCATCTTTCGCACCAAAGAACGTCGAGGGACAAGCTCAACCTTCATACATATATCTAACATATAACCATAGAGGCTAAAATCTCATTTTTACGCAAGGGTCGTTCCAATACTTTCATTTTATCGAATACAAAACCAAATAGATTCATATATCATGATTTAAATCAAGGGAAATGTTAACCTTCTTATTTCTCAAACGTGTAATCATATAGGCCAAAATCTCATTTTTGCGCAAGGGTTTATTCCAATACTTTTATTTTACCGAATACACAACCAAAGAGGTTCACAAATCATGCTTTAAGTCAAGCGACAAATTCAACCTTCCCATTTATCAAATTTGCAACCATATAGGGTAATATCTCTTTTTCGCAACAAGGGTCATCCCTATACTTTATATTTACCGAATTTAGAACCAAATTGGTTCAAATATCATGTTTCGCCCCAAGAGACATCGAGGGACAAGCTCAACCTTCATATTTATCAAACATGTAACCATATAGGCTACAATCTCATTTTTGCACAAGGGTCATTCTAATGCTTTCATTTTACCGAATACACAACCAAAGAGGTTCACAAATCATGATTTAAATCAAGGGACAAATTCAACCTTCACACTTATCAAATTTGCAACCATATAGGCTAATATCTCTTTTTCGCAACAAGGGTCATCCCAATATTTTATATTTACCGAATTTAGAAACAAATAGGTTCAAATATCATGTTTTGCATCAAGGGACATCGAGGGACAAGCTCAACCTTCATATTTATCAAAACATGTAATCATATAGGCTACAATCTCATTTTTCCACAAGGGTCATTCTAATACTTTCATTTTTCCGAATACATAACCAAATAGGTTCACAAATCATGCATTAAATCAAGGGAGAAATTCAACCTTCACATTTATCAAATTTGCAACCATATAGGCTAATATCTCTTTTTCGCAACAAAGGTCATCCCAATACTTTATATTTACCGAATTTAGAAACAAATAGGTTCAAATATCATGTTTCGCATCAAGGGACATCGAGGGACAAGCTCAACCTTCATATTTATCAAACATGTAACCATATAGGCTACAATCTCATTTTTGCACAAGGGTCATTCTAATACGTTCATATTACCGAATACATAACCAAATAGGTTCACAAATCATGCTTTAAATCAAGGGACAAATTCAACCTTACCATTTATCAAAGTTGCAACCATATAGGATAATATCTCATTGTCGCGTCAAGGGTCATCCCAATACTTTATATTTACCGAATTTAGAACCAAATAGGTTCCAATATCATGTTTCGCATCAAGGGACATCGAGGGACAAGCTCAACCTTCATATTTATCAAACATGTAACCATATAGGCTACAATCTCATTTTTGCACAAGGGTCATTCTAATACTTTCATATTACCGAATACGTAACCAAATAGGTTCACAAATCATGCTTTAAATCAAGGGACAAATTCAACCTTCCCATTTATCAAATGCAACCATATAGGATAATATCTCATTGTCGCGTCAAGGGTCATCCCAATACTTTATATTTACCGAATTTAGAACCAAATAGGTTCCAATATCATCTTTCTCACCAAGGGACATCGAGGGACAAGCTCAACCTTCATATATATCAAACAAATAACCATATAGGCTAAAATCTCATTTTTGCGCAAGGGTAATCCCAATACTTTATATTTAACGAATTTAGAACCAAATAGGTTCAAATATCATCTTTCGCATCAAGGGACATCGAGGGACAAGCTCAACCTTCATATATATCAAACAAATAACCATATAGGCTAATATCTCATTTTTGCGACAAGGGTCATCCCAATACATTATATTTTCCAAATTTAGAACCAAAAAGGTTCAAATATCATCTTTCGCACCAAAGAACGTCGAGGGACAAGCTCAACCTTCATACATATATCTAACATATAACCATAGAGGCTAAAATCTCATTTTTACGCAAGGGTCGTTCCAATACTTTCATTTTATCGAATACAAAACCAAATAGATTCATATATCATGATTTAAATCAAGGGAAATGTTAACCTTCTTATTTCTCAAACGTGTAATCATATAGGCCAAAATCTCATTTTTGCGCAAGGGTTTATTCCAATACTTTTATTTTACCGAATACACAACCAAAGAGGTTCACAAATCATGCTTTAAGTCAAGCGACAAATTCAACCTTCCCATTTATCAAATTTGCAACCATATAGGGTAATATCTCTTTTTCGCAACAAGGGTCATCCCTATACTTTATATTTACCGAATTTAGAACCAAATTGGTTCAAATATCATGTTTCGCCCCAAGAGACATCGAGGGACAAGCTCAACCTTCATATTTATCAAACATGTAACCATATAGGCTACAATCTCATTTTTGCACAAGGGTCATTCTAATGCTTTCATTTTACCGAATACACAACCAAAGAGGTTCACAAATCATGATTTAAATCAAGGGACAAATTCAACCTTCACACTTATCAAATTTGCAACCATATAGGCTAATATCTCTTTTTCGCAACAAGGGTCATCCCAATATTTTATATTTACCGAATTTAGAAACAAATAGGTTCAAATATCATGTTTTGCATCAAGGGACATCGAGGGACAAGCTCAACCTTCATATTTATCAAAACATGTAATCATATAGGCTACAATCTCATTTTTCCACAAGGGTCATTCTAATACTTTCATTTTTCCGAATACATAACCAAATAGGTTCACAAATCATGCATTAAATCAAGGGAGAAATTCAACCTTCACATTTATCAAATTTGCAACCATATAGGCTAATATCTCTTTTTCGCAACAAAGGTCATCCCAATACTTTATATTTACCGAATTTAGAAACAAATAGGTTCAAATATCATGTTTCGCATCAAGGGACATCGAGGGACAAGCTCAACCTTCATATTTATCAAACATGTAACCATATAGGCTACAATCTCATTTTTGCACAAGGGTCATTCTAATACGTTCATATTACCGAATACATAACCAAATAGGTTCACAAATCATGCTTTAAATCAAGGGACAAATTCAACCTTACCATTTATCAAAGTTGCAACCATATAGGATAATATCTCATTGTCGCGTCAAGGGTCATCCCAATACTTTATATTTACCGAATTTAGAACCAAATAGGTTCCAATATCATGTTTCGCATCAAGGGACATCGAGGGACAAGCTCAACCTTCATATTTATCAAACATGTAACCATATAGGCTACAATCTCATTTTTGCACAAGGGTCATTCTAATACTTTCATATTACCGAATACGTAACCAAATAGGTTCACAAATCATGCTTTAAATCAAGGGACAAATTCAACCTTCCCATTTATCAAATGCAACCATATAGGATAATATCTCATTGTCGCGTCAAGGGTCATCCCAATACTTTATATTTACCGAATTTAGAACCAAATAGGTTCCAATATCATCTTTCTCACCAAGGGACATCGAGGGACAAGCTCAACCTTCATATATATCAAACAAATAACCATATAGGCTAAAATCTCATTTTTGCGCAAGGGTAATCCCAATACTTTATATTTAACGAATTTAGAACCAAATAGGTTCAAATATCATCTTTCGCATCAAGGGACATCGAGGGACAAGCTCAACCTTCATATATATCAAACAAATAACCATATAGGCTAATATCTCATTTTTGCGACAAGGGTCATCCCAATACATTATATTTTCCAAATTTAGAACCAAAAAGGTTCAAATATCATCTTTCGCACCAAAGAACGTCGAGGGACAAGCTCAACCTTCATACATATATCTAACATATAACCATAGAGGCTAAAATCTCATTTTTACGCAAGGGTCGTTCCAATACTTTCATTTTATCGAATACAAAACCAAATAGATTCATATATCATGATTTAAATCAAGGGAAATGTTAACCTTCTTATTTCTCAAACGTGTAATCATATAGGCCAAAATCTCATTTTTGCGCAAGGGTTTATTCCAATACTTTTATTTTACCGAATACACAACCAAAGAGGTTCACAAATCATGCTTTAAGTCAAGCGACAAATTCAACCTTCCCATTTATCAAATTTGCAACCATATAGGGTAATATCTCTTTTTCGCAACAAGGGTCATCCCTATACTTTATATTTACCGAATTTAGAACCAAATTGGTTCAAATATCATGTTTCGCCCCAAGAGACATCGAGGGACAAGCTCAACCTTCATATTTATCAAACATGTAACCATATAGGCTACAATCTCATTTTTGCACAAGGGTCATTCTAATGCTTTCATTTTACCGAATACACAACCAAAGAGGTTCACAAATCATGATTTAAATCAAGGGACAAATTCAACCTTCACACTTATCAAATTTGCAACCATATAGGCTAATATCTCTTTTTCGCAACAAGGGTCATCCCAATATTTTATATTTACCGAATTTAGAAACAAATAGGTTCAAATATCATGTTTTGCATCAAGGGACATCGAGGGACAAGCTCAACCTTCATATTTATCAAAACATGTAATCATATAGGCTACAATCTCATTTTTCCACAAGGGTCATTCTAATACTTTCATTTTTCCGAATACATAACCAAATAGGTTCACAAATCATGCATTAAATCAAGGGAGAAATTCAACCTTCACATTTATCAAATTTGCAACCATATAGGCTAATATCTCTTTTTCGCAACAAAGGTCATCCCAATACTTTATATTTACCGAATTTAGAAACAAATAGGTTCAAATATCATGTTTCGCATCAAGGGACATCGAGGGACAAGCTCAACCTTCATATTTATCAAACATGTAACCATATAGGCTACAATCTCATTTTTGCACAAGGGTCATTCTAATACGTTCATATTACCGAATACATAACCAAATAGGTTCACAAATCATGCTTTAAATCAAGGGACAAATTCAACCTTACCATTTATCAAAGTTGCAACCATATAGGATAATATCTCATTGTCGCGTCAAGGGTCATCCCAATACTTTATATTTACCGAATTTAGAACCAAATAGGTTCCAATATCATGTTTCGCATCAAGGGACATCGAGGGACAAGCTCAACCTTCATATTTATCAAACATGTAACCATATAGGCTACAATCTCATTTTTGCACAAGGGTCATTCTAATACTTTCATATTACCGAATACGTAACCAAATAGGTTCACAAATCATGCTTTAAATCAAGGGACAAATTCAACCTTCCCATTTATCAAATGCAACCATATAGGATAATATCTCATTGTCGCGTCAAGGGTCATCCCAATACTTTATATTTACCGAATTTAGAACCAAATAGGTTCCAATATCATCTTTCTCACCAAGGGACATCGAGGGACAAGCTCAACCTTCATATATATCAAACAAATAACCATATAGGCTAAAATCTCATTTTTGCGCAAGGGTAATCCCAATACTTTATATTTAACGAATTTAGAACCAAATAGGTTCAAATATCATCTTTCGCATCAAGGGACATCGAGGGACAAGCTCAACCTTCATATATATCAAACAAATAACCATATAGGCTAATATCTCATTTTTGCGACAAGGGTCATCCCAATACATTATATTTTCCAAATTTAGAACCAAAAAGGTTCAAATATCATCTTTCGCACCAAAGAACGTCGAGGGACAAGCTCAACCTTCATACATATATCTAACATATAACCATAGAGGCTAAAATCTCATTTTTACGCAAGGGTCGTTCCAATACTTTCATTTTATCGAATACAAAACCAAATAGATTCATATATCATGATTTAAATCAAGGGAAATGTTAACCTTCTTATTTCTCAAACTTGTAATCACATAGGCCAAAATCTCATTTTTGCGCAAGGGTTATTCCAATACTTTTATTTTACCGAATACACAACCAAAGAGGTTCACAAATCATGCTTTAAGTCAAGCGACAAATTCAACCTTCCCATTTATCAAATTTGCAACCATATAGGGTAATATCTCTTTTTCGCAACAAGGGTCATCCCTATACTTTATATTTACCGAATTTAGAACCAAATTGGTTCAAATATCATGTTTCGCCCCAAGCGACATTGAGGGACAAGCTCAACCTTCATATTTATCAAACATGTAACCATATAGGCTACAATCTCATTTTTGCACAAGGGTCATTCTAATGCTTTCATTTTACCGAATACACAACCAAAGAGGTTCACAAATCATGATTTAAATCAAGGGACAAATTCAACCTTCACACTTATCAAATTTGCAACCATATAGGCTAATATCTCTTTTTCGCAACAAGGGTCATCCCAATATTTTATATTTACCGAATTTAGAAACAAATAGGTTCAAATATCATGTTTTGCATCAAGGGACATCGAGGGACAAGCTCAACCTTCATATTTATCAAAACATGTAATCATATAGGCTACAATCTCATTTTTCCACAAGGGTCATTCTAATACTTTCATTTTTCCGAATACATAACCAAATAGGTTCACAAATCATGCATTAAATCAAGGGAGAAATTCAACCTTCACATTTATCAAATTTGCAACCATATAGGCTAATATCTCTTTTTCGCAACAAAGGTCATCCCAATACTTTATATTTACCGAATTTAGAAACAAATAGGTTCAAATATCATGTTTCGCATCAAGGGACATCGAGGGACAAGCTCAACCTTCATATTTATCAAACATGTAACCATATAGGCTACAATCTCATTTTTGCACAAGGGTCATTCTAATGCTTTCATTTTACCGAATACACAACCAAAGAGGTTCACAAATCATGATTTAAATCAAGGGACAAATTCAACCTTCACACTTATCAAATTTGCAACCATATAGGCTAATATCTCTTTTTCGCAACAAAGGTCATCCCAATACTTTATATTTACCGAATTTAGAAACAAATAGGTTCAAATATCATGTTTTGCATCAAGGGACATCGAGGGACAAGCTCAACCTTCATATTTATCAAAACATGTAATCATATAGGCTACAATCTCATTTTTCCACAAGGGTCATTCTAATACTTTCATTTTTCCGAATACATAACCAAATAGGTTCACAAATCATGCATTAAATCAAGGGAGAAATTCAACCTTCACATTTATCAAATTTGCAACCATATAGGCTAATATCTCTTTTTCGCAACAAAGGTCATCCCAATACTTTATATTTACCGAATTTAGAAACAAATAGGTTCAAATATCATGTTTCGCATCAAGGGACATCGAGGGACAAGCTCAACCTTCATATTTATCAAACATGTAACCATATAGGCTACAATCTCATTTTTGCACAAGGGTCATTCTAATACGTTCATATTACCGAATACATAACCAAATAGGTTCACAAATCATGCTTTAAATCAAGGGACAAATTCAACCTTACCATTTATCAAAGTTGCAACCATATAGGATAATATCTCATTGTCGCGTCAAGGGTCATCCCAATACTTTATATTTACCGAATTTAGAACCAAATAGGTTCCAATATCATGTTTCGCATCAAGGGACATCGAGGGACAAGCTCAACCTTCATATTTATCAAACATGTAACCATATAGGCTACAATCTCATTTTTGCACAAGGGTCATTCTAATACTTTCATTTTTCCGAATACATAACCAAATAGGTTCACAAATCATGCATTAAATCAAGGGAGAAATTCAACCTTCACATTTATCAAATTTGCAACCATATAGGCTAATATCTCTTTTTCGCAACAAAGGTCATCCCAATACTTTATATTTACCGAATTTAGAAACAAATAGGTTCAAATATCATGTTTCGCATCAAGGGACATCGAGGGACAAGCTCAACCTTCATATTTATCAAACATGTAACCATATAGGCTACAATCTCATTTTTGCACAAGGGTCATTCTAATACGTTCATATTACCGAATACATAACCAAATAGGTTCACAAATCATGCTTTAAATCAAGGGACAAATTCAACCTTACCATTTATCAAAGTTGCAACCATATAGGATAATATCTCATTGTCGCGTCAAGGGTCATCCCAATACTTTATATTTACCGAATTTAGAAACAAATAGGTTCAAATATCATGTTTCGCATCAAGGGACATCGAGGGACAAGCTCAACCTTCATATTTATCAAACATGTAACCATATAGGCTACAATCTCATTTTTGCACAAGGGTCATTCTAATACTTTCATATTACCGAATACGTAACCAAATAGGTTCACAAATCATGCTTTAAATCAAGGGACAAATTCAACCTTCCCATTTATCAAATGCAACCATATAGGATAATATCTCATTGTCGCGTCAAGGGTCATCCCAATACTTTATATTTACCGAATTTAGAACCAAATAGGTTCCAATATCATCTTTCTCACCAAGGGACATCGAGGGACAAGCTCAACCTTCATATATATCAAACAAATAACCATATAGGCTAAAATCTCATTTTTGCGCAAGGGTAATCCCAATACTTTATATTTAACGAATTTAGAACCAAATAGGTTCAAATATCATCTTTCGCATCAAGGGACATCGAGGGACAAGCTCAACCTTCATATATATCAAACAAATAACCATATAGGCTAATATCTCATTTTTGCGACAAGGGTCATCCCAATACATTATATTTTCCAAATTTAGAACCAAAAAGGTTCAAATATCATCTTTCGCACCAAAGAACGTCGAGGGACAAGCTCAACCTTCATACATATATCTAACATATAACCATAGAGGCTAAAATCTCATTTTTACGCAAGGGTCGTTCCAATACTTTCATTTTATCGAATACAAAACCAAATAGATTCATATATCATGATTTAAATCAAGGGAAATGTTAACCTTCTTATTTCTCAAACTTGTAATCACATAGGCCAAAATCTCATTTTTGCGCAAGGGTTATTCCAATACTTTTATTTTACCGAATACACAACCAAAGAGGTTCACAAATCATGCTTTAAGTCAAGCGACAAATTCAACCTTCCCATTTATCAAATTTGCAACCATATAGGGTAATATCTCTTTTTCGCAACAAGGGTCATCCCTATACTTTATATTTACCGAATTTAGAACCAAATTGGTTCAAATATCATGTTTCGCCCCAAGCGACATTGAGGGACAAGCTCAACCTTCATATTTATCAAACATGTAACCATATAGGCTACAATCTCATTTTTGCACAAGGGTCATTCTAATGCTTTCATTTTACCGAATACACAACCAAAGAGGTTCACAAATCATGATTTAAATCAAGGGACAAATTCAACCTTCACACTTATCAAATTTGCAACCATATAGGCTAATATCTCTTTTTCGCAACAAGGGTCATCCCAATATTTTATATTTACCGAATTTAGAAACAAATAGGTTCAAATATCATGTTTTGCATCAAGGGACATCGAGGGACAAGCTCAACCTTCATATTTATCAAAACATGTAATCATATAGGCTACAATCTCATTTTTCCACAAGGGTCATTCTAATACTTTCATTTTTCCGAATACATAACCAAATAGGTTCACAAATCATGCATTAAATCAAGGGAGAAATTCAACCTTCACATTTATCAAATTTGCAACCATATAGGCTAATATCTCTTTTTCGCAACAAAGGTCATCCCAATACTTTATATTTACCGAATTTAGAAACAAATAGGTTCAAATATCATGTTTCGCATCAAGGGACATCGAGGGACAAGCTCAACCTTCATATTTATCAAACATGTAACCATATAGGCTACAATCTCATTTTTGCACAAGGGTCATTCTAATGCTTTCATTTTACCGAATACACAACCAAAGAGGTTCACAAATCATGATTTAAATCAAGGGACAAATTCAACCTTCACACTTATCAAATTTGCAACCATATAGGCTAATATCTCTTTTTCGCAACAAAGGTCATCCCAATACTTTATATTTACCGAATTTAGAAACAAATAGGTTCAAATATCATGTTTTGCATCAAGGGACATCGAGGGACAAGCTCAACCTTCATATTTATCAAAACATGTAATCATATAGGCTACAATCTCATTTTTCCACAAGGGTCATTCTAATACTTTCATTTTTCCGAATACATAACCAAATAGGTTCACAAATCATGCATTAAATCAAGGGAGAAATTCAACCTTCACATTTATCAAATTTGCAACCATATAGGCTAATATCTCTTTTTCGCAACAAAGGTCATCCCAATACTTTATATTTACCGAATTTAGAAACAAATAGGTTCAAATATCATGTTTCGCATCAAGGGACATCGAGGGACAAGCTCAACCTTCATATTTATCAAACATGTAACCATATAGGCTACAATCTCATTTTTGCACAAGGGTCATTCTAATACGTTCATATTACCGAATACATAACCAAATAGGTTCACAAATCATGCTTTAAATCAAGGGACAAATTCAACCTTACCATTTATCAAAGTTGCAACCATATAGGATAATATCTCATTGTCGCGTCAAGGGTCATCCCAATACTTTATATTTACCGAATTTAGAACCAAATAGGTTCCAATATCATGTTTCGCATCAAGGGACATCGAGGGACAAGCTCAACCTTCATATTTATCAAACATGTAACCATATAGGCTACAATCTCATTTTTGCACAAGGGTCATTCTAATACTTTCATATTACCGAATACGTAACCAAATAGGTTCACAAATCATGCTTTAAATCAAGGGACAAATTCAACCTTCCCATTTATCAAATGCAACCATATAGGATAATATCTCATTGTCGCGTCAAGGGTCATCCCAATACATTATATTTTCCAAATTTAGAACCAAAAAGGTTCAAATATCATCTTTTGCACCAAAGAACGTCGAGGGACAAGCTCAACCTTCATACATATATCTAACATATAACCATAGAGGCTAAAATCTCATTTTTACGCAAGGGTCGTTCCAATACTTTCATTTTATCGAATACAAAACCAAATAGATTCATATATCATGATTTAAATCAAGGGAAATGTTAACCTTCTTATTTCTCAAACTTGTAATCACATAGGCCAAAATCTCATTTTTGCGCAAGGGTTATTCCAATACTTTTATTTTACCGAATACACAACCAAAGAGGTTCACAAATCATGCTTTAAGTCAAGCGACAAATTCAACCTTCCCATTTATCAAATTTGCAACCATATAGGGTAATATCTCTTTTTCGCAACAAGGGTCATCCCTATACTTTATATTTACCGAATTTAGAACCAAATAGGTTCAAATATCATGTTTCGCCCCAAGAGACATCGAGGGACAAGCTCAACCTTCATATTTATCAAACATGTAACCATATAGGCTACAATCTCATTTTTGCACAAGGGTCATTCTAATACTTTCATATTACCGAATACGTAACCAAATAGGTTCACAAATCATGCTTTAAATCAAGGGACAAATTCAACCTTCCCATTTATCAAATGCAACCATATAGGATAATATCTCATTGTCGCGTCAAGGGTCATCCCAATACTTTATATTTACCGAATTTAGAACCAAATAGGTTCCAATATCATCTTTCTCACCAAGGGACATCGAGGGACAAGCTCAACCTTCATATATATCAAACAAATAACCATATAGGCTAAAATCTCATTTTTGCGCAAGGGTAATCCCAATACTTTATATTTAACGAATTTAGAACCAAATAGGTTCAAATATCATCTTTCGCATCAAGGGACATCGAGGGACAAGCTCAACCTTCATATATATCAAACAAATAACCATATAGGCTAATATCTCATTTTTGCGACAAGGGTCATCCCAATACATTATATTTTCCAAATTTAGAACCAAAAAGGTTCAAATATCATCTTTCGCACCAAAGAACGTCGAGGGACAAGCTCAACCTTCATACATATATCTAACATATAACCATAGAGGCTAAAATCTCATTTTTACGCAAGGGTCGTTCCAATACTTTCATTTTATCGAATACAAAACCAAATAGATTCATATATCATGATTTAAATCAAGGGAAATGTTAACCTTCTTATTTCTCAAACTTGTAATCACATAGGCCAAAATCTCATTTTTGCGCAAGGGTTATTCCAATACTTTTATTTTACCGAATACACAACCAAAGAGGTTCACAAATCATGCTTTAAGTCAAGCGACAAATTCAACCTTCCCATTTATCAAATTTGCAACCATATAGGGTAATATCTCTTTTTCGCAACAAGGGTCATCCCTATACTTTATATTTACCGAATTTAGAACCAAATTGGTTCAAATATCATGTTTCGCCCCAAGCGACATTGAGGGACAAGCTCAACCTTCATATTTATCAAACATGTAACCATATAGGCTACAATCTCATTTTTGCACAAGGGTCATTCTAATGCTTTCATTTTACCGAATACACAACCAAAGAGGTTCACAAATCATGATTTAAATCAAGGGACAAATTCAACCTTCACACTTATCAAATTTGCAACCATATAGGCTAATATCTCTTTTTCGCAACAAGGGTCATCCCAATATTTTATATTTACCGAATTTAGAAACAAATAGGTTCAAATATCATGTTTTGCATCAAGGGACATCGAGGGACAAGCTCAACCTTCATATTTATCAAAACATGTAATCATATAGGCTACAATCTCATTTTTCCACAAGGGTCATTCTAATACTTTCATTTTTCCGAATACATAACCAAATAGGTTCACAAATCATGCATTAAATCAAGGGAGAAATTCAACCTTCACATTTATCAAATTTGCAACCATATAGGCTAATATCTCTTTTTCGCAACAAAGGTCATCCCAATACTTTATATTTACCGAATTTAGAAACAAATAGGTTCAAATATCATGTTTCGCATCAAGGGACATCGAGGGACAAGCTCAACCTTCATATTTATCAAACATGTAACCATATAGGCTACAATCTCATTTTTGCACAAGGGTCATTCTAATGCTTTCATTTTACCGAATACACAACCAAAGAGGTTCACAAATCATGATTTAAATCAAGGGACAAATTCAACCTTCACACTTATCAAATTTGCAACCATATAGGCTAATATCTCTTTTTCGCAACAAAGGTCATCCCAATACTTTATATTTACCGAATTTAGAAACAAATAGGTTCAAATATCATGTTTTGCATCAAGGGACATCGAGGGACAAGCTCAACCTTCATATTTATCAAAACATGTAATCATATAGGCTACAATCTCATTTTTCCACAAGGGTCATTCTAATACTTTCATTTTTCCGAATACATAACCAAATAGGTTCACAAATCATGCATTAAATCAAGGGAGAAATTCAACCTTCACATTTATCAAATTTGCAACCATATAGGCTAATATCTCTTTTTCGCAACAAAGGTCATCCCAATACTTTATATTTACCGAATTTAGAAACAAATAGGTTCAAATATCATGTTTCGCATCAAGGGACATCGAGGGACAAGCTCAACCTTCATATTTATCAAACATGTAACCATATAGGCTACAATCTCATTTTTGCACAAGGGTCATTCTAATACGTTCATATTACCGAATACATAACCAAATAGGTTCACAAATCATGCTTTAAATCAAGGGACAAATTCAACCTTACCATTTATCAAAGTTGCAACCATATAGGATAATATCTCATTGTCGCGTCAAGGGTCATCCCAATACTTTATATTTACCGAATTTAGAACCAAATAGGTTCCAATATCATGTTTCGCATCAAGGGACATCGAGGGACAAGCTCAACCTTCATATTTATCAAACATGTAACCATATAGGCTACAATCTCATTTTTGCACAAGGGTCATTCTAATACTTTCATATTACCGAATACGTAACCAAATAGGTTCACAAATCATGCTTTAAATCAAGGGACAAATTCAACCTTCCCATTTATCAAATGCAACCATATAGGATAATATCTCATTGTCGCGTCAAGGGTCATCCCAATACATTATATTTTCCAAATTTAGAACCAAAAAGGTTCAAATATCATCTTTTGCACCAAAGAACGTCGAGGGACAAGCTCAACCTTCATACATATATCTAACATATAACCATAGAGGCTAAAATCTCATTTTTACGCAAGGGTCGTTCCAATACTTTCATTTTATCGAATACAAAACCAAATAGATTCATATATCATGATTTAAATCAAGGGAAATGTTAACCTTCTTATTTCTCAAACTTGTAATCACATAGGCCAAAATCTCATTTTTGCGCAAGGGTTATTCCAATACTTTTATTTTACCGAATACACAACCAAAGAGGTTCACAAATCATGCTTTAAGTCAAGCGACAAATTCAACCTTCCCATTTATCAAATTTGCAACCATATAGGGTAATATCTCTTTTTCGCAACAAGGGTCATCCCTATACTTTATATTTACCGAATTTAGAACCAAATAGGTTCAAATATCATGTTTCGCCCCAAGAGACATCGAGGGACAAGCTCAACCTTCATATTTATCAAACATGTAACCATATAGGCTACAATCTCATTTTTGCACAAGGGTCATTCTAATGCTTTCATTTTACCGAATACACAACCAAAGAGGTTCACAAATCATGATTTAAATCAAGGGACAAATTCAACCTTCACACTTATCAAATTTGCAACCATATAGGCTAATATCTCTTTTTCGCAACAAGGGTCATCCCAATATTTTATATTTACCGAATTTAGAAACAAATAGGTTCAAATATCATGTTTTGCATCAAGGGACATCGAGGGACAAGCTCAACCTTCATATTTATCAAAACATGTAATCATATAGGCTACAATCTCATTTTTCCACAAGGGTCATTCTAATACTTTCATTTTTCCGACTACATAACCAAATAGGTTCACAAATCATGCATTAAATCAAGGGAGAAATTCAACCTTCACATTTATCAAATTTGCAACCATATAGGCTAATATCTCTTTTTCGCAACAAAGGTCATCCCAATACTTTATATTTACCGAATTTAGAAACAAATAGGTTCAAATATCATGTTTCGCATCAAGGGACATCGAGGGACAAGCTCAACCTTCATATTTATCAAACATGTAACCATATAGGCTACAATCTCATTTTTGCACAAGGGTCATTCTAATACGTTCATATTACCGAATACATAACCAAATAGGTTCACAAATCATGCTTTAAATCAAGGGACAAATTCAACCTTACCATTTATCAAAGTTGCAACCATATAGGATAATATCTCATTGTCGCGTCAAGGGTCATCCCAATACTTTATATTTACCGAATTTAGAACCAAATAGGTTCCAATATCATGTTTCGCATCAAGGGACATCGAGGGACAAGCTCAACCTTCATATTTATCAAACATGTAACCATATAGGCTACAATCTCATTTTTGCACAAGGGTCATTCTAATACTTTCATATTACCGAATACATAACCAAATAGGTTCACAAATCATGCTTTAAATCAAGGGACAAATTCAACCTTACCATTTATCAAAGTTGCAACCATATAGGATAATATCTCATTGTCGCGTCAAGGGTCATCCCAATACTTTATATTTACCGAATTTAGAACCAAATAGGTTCCAATATCATGTTTCGCATCAAGGGACATCGAGGGACAAGCTCAACCTTCATATTTATCAAACATGTAACCATATAGGCTACAATCTCATTTTTGCACAAGGGTCATTCTAATACTTTCATATTACCGAATACGTAACCAAATAGGTTCACAAATCATGCTTTAAATCAAGGGACAAATTCAACCTTCCCATTTATCAAATGCAACCATATAGGATAATATCTCATTGTCGCGTCAAGGGTCATCCCAATACTTTATATTTACCGAATTTAGAACCAAATAGGTTCCAATATCATCTTTCGCACCAAGGGACATCGAGGGACAAGCTCAACCTTCATATATATCAAACAAATAACCATATAGGCTAAAATCTCATTTTTGCGCAAGGGTCATCCCAATACTTTATATTTAACGAATTTAGAACCAAATAGGTTCAAATATCATCTTTCGCACCAAGGGACATCGAGGGACAAGCTCAACCTTCATATATATCAAACAAATAACCATATAGGCTAATATCTCATTTTCGCGACAAGGGTCATCCCAGTACATTATATTTACCAAATTTAGAACCAAAAAGGTTCAAATATCATCTTTTGCACCAAAGAACGTCGAGGGACAAGCTCAACCTTCATACATATATCTAACATATAACCATAGAGGCTAAAATCTCATTTTTACGCAAGGGTCGTTCCAATACTTTCATTTTATCGAATACAAAACCAAATAGATTCATATATCATGATTTAAATCAAGGGAAATGTTAACCTTCTTATTTCTCAAACTTGTAATCACATAGGCCAAAATCTCATTTTTGCGCAAGGGTTATTCCAATACTTTTATTTTACCGAATACACAACCAAAGAGGTTCACAAATCATGCTTTAAGTCAAGCGACAAATTCAACCTTCCCATTTATCAAATTTGCAACCATATAGGGTAATATCTCTTTTTCGCAACAAGGGTCATCCCTATACTTTATATTTACCGAATTTAGAACCAAATAGGTTCAAATATCATGTTTCGCCCCAAGAGACATCGAGGGACAAGCTCAACCTTCATATTTATCAAACATGTAACCATATAGGCTACAATCTCATTTTTGCACAAGGGTCATTCTAATGCTTTCATTTTACCGAATACACAACCAAAGAGGTTCACAAATCATGATTTAAATCAAGGGACAAATTCAACCTTCACACTTATCAAATTTGCAACCATATAGGCTAATATCTCTTTTTCGCAACAAGGGTCATCCCAATATTTTATATTTACCGAATTTAGAAACAAATAGGTTCAAATATCATGTTTTGCATCAAGGGACATCGAGGGACAAGCTCAACCTTCATATTTATCAAAACATGTAATCATATAGGCTACAATCTCATTTTTCCACAAGGGTCATTCTAATACTTTCATTTTTCCGACTACATAACCAAATAGGTTCACAAATCATGCATTAAATCAAGGGAGAAATTCAACCTTCACATTTATCAAATTTGCAACCATATAGGCTAATATCTCTTTTTCGCAACAAAGGTCATCCCAATACTTTATATTTACCGAATTTAGAAACAAATAGGTTCAAATATCATGTTTCGCATCAAGGGACATCGAGGGACAAGCTCAACCTTCATATTTATCAAACATGTAACCATATAGGCTACAATCTCATTTTTGCACAAGGGTCATTCTAATACGTTCATATTACCGAATACATAACCAAATAGGTTCACAAATCATGCTTTAAATCAAGGGACAAATTCAACCTTACCATTTATCAAAGTTGCAACCATATAGGATAATATCTCATTGTCGCGTCAAGGGTCATCCCAATACTTTATATTTACCGAATTTAGAACCAAATAGGTTCCAATATCATGTTTCGCATCAAGGGACATCGAGGGACAAGCTCAACCTTCATATTTATCAAACATGTAACCATATAGGCTACAATCTCATTTTTGCACAAGGGTCATTCTAATACGTTCATATTACCGAATACATAACCAAATAGGTTCACAAATCATGCTTTAAATCAAGGGACAAATTCAACCTTACCATTTATCAAAGTTGCAACCATATAGGATAATATCTCATTGTCGCGTCAAGGGTCATCCCAATACTTTATATTTACCGAATTTAGAACCAAATAGGTTCCAATATCATGTTTCGCATCAAGGGACATCGAGGGACAAGCTCAACCTTCATATTTATCAAACATGTAACCATATAGGCTACAATCTCATTTTTGCACAAGGGTCATTCTAATACTTTCATATTACCGAATACGTAACCAAATAGGTTCACAAATCATGCTTTAAATCAAGGGACAAATTCAACCTTCCCATTTATCAAATGCAACCATATAGGATAATATCTCATTGTCGCGTCAAGGGTCATCCCAATACTTTATATTTACCGAATTTAGAACCAAATAGGTTCCAATATCATCTTTCGCACCAAGGGACATCGAGGGACAAGCTCAACCTTCATATATATCAAACAAATAACCATATAGGCTAAAATCTCATTTTTGCGCAAGGGTCATCCCAATACTTTATATTTAACGAATTTAGAACCAAATAGGTTCAAATATCATCTTTCGCACCAAGGGACATCGAGGGACAAGCTCAACCTTCATATATATCAAACAAATAACCATATAGGCTAATATCTCATTTTCGCGACAAGGGTCATCCCAGTACATTATATTTACCAAATTTAGAACCAAAAAGGTTCAAATATCATCTTTTGCACCAAAGAACGTCGAGGGACAAGCTCAACCTTCATACATATATCAAACATATAACCATAGAGGCTAAAATCTCATTTTTACGCAAGGGTCGTTCCAATACTTTCATTTTATCGAATACAAAACCAAATAGATTCATATATCATGATTTAAATCAAGGGAAATGTTAACCTTCTTATTTCTCAAACTTGTAATCATATAGGCCAAAAACTCATTTTTGCGCAAGGGTTATTCCAATACTTTTATTTTACCGAATACACAACCAAAGAGGTTCACAAATCATGCTTTAAGTCAAGCGACAAATTCAACCTTCCCATTTATCAAATTTGCAACCATATAGGGTAATATCTCTTTTTCGCAACAAGGGTCATCCCTATACTTTATATTTACCGAATTTAGAACCAAATTGGTTCAAATATCATGTTTCGCCCCAAGGGACATCGAGGGACAAGCTCAACCTTCATATTTATCAAACATGTAACCATATAGGCTACAATCTCATTTTTGCACAAGGGTCATTCTAATACTTTCATATTACCGAATACGTAACCAAATAGGTTCACAAATCATGCTTTAAATCAAGGGACAAATTCAACCTTCCCATTTATCAAATGCAACCATATAGGATAATATCTCATTGTCGCGTCAAGGGTCATCCCAATACTTTATATTTACCGAATTTAGAACCAAATAGGTTCCAATATCATCTTTCGCACCAAGGGACATCGAGGGACAAGCTCAACCTTCATATATATCAAACAAATAACCATATAGGCTAAAATCTCATTTTTGCGCAAGGGTCATCCCAATACTTTATATTTAACGAATTTAGAACCAAATAGGTTCAAATATCATCTTTCGCACCAAGGGACATCGAGGGACAAGCTCAACCTTCATATATATCAAACAAATAACCATATAGGCTAATATCTCATTTTCGCGACAAGGGTCATCCCAGTACATTATATTTACCAAATTTAGAACCAAAAAGGTTCAAATATCATCTTTTGCACCAAAGAACGTCGAGGGACAAGCTCAACCTTCATACATATATCAAACATATAACCATAGAGGCTAAAATCTCATTTTTACGCAAGGGTCGTTCCAATACTTTCATTTTATCGAATACAAAACCAAATAGATTCATATATCATGATTTAAATCAAGGGAAATGTTAACCTTCTTATTTCTCAAACTTGTAATCATATAGGCCAAAATCTCATTTTTGCGCAAGGGTTATTCCAATACTTTTATTTTACCGAATACACAACCAAAGAGGTTCACAAATCATGCTTTAAGTCAAGCGACAAATTCAACCTTCCCATTTATCAAATTTGCAACCATATAGGGTAATATCTCTTTTTCGCAACAAGGGTCATCCCTATACTTTATATTTACCGAATTTAGAACCAAATTGGTTCAAATATCATGTTTCGCCCCAAGGGACATCGAGGGACAAGCTCAACCTTCATATTTATCAAACATGTAACCATATAGGCTACAATCTCATTTTTGCACAAGGGTCATTCTAATACTTTCATATTACCGAATACGTAACCAAATAGGTTCACAAATCATGCTTTAAATCAAGGGACAAATTCAACCTTCCCATTTATCAAATGCAACCATATAGGATAATATCTCATTGTCGCGTCAAGGGTCATCCCACTACTTTATATTTACCGAATTTAGAACCAAATAGGTTCCAATATCATCTTTCGCACCAAGGGACATCGAGGGACAAGCTCAACCTTCATATATATCAAACAAATAACCATATAGGCTAAAATCTCATTTTTGCGCAAGGGTCATCCCAATACTTTATATTTAACGAATTTAGAACCAAATAGGTTCAAATATCATCTTTCGCACCAAGGGACATCGAGGGACAAGCTCAACCTTCATATATATCAAACAAATAACCATATAGGCTAATATCTCATTTTCGCGACAAGGGTCATCCCAGTACATTATATTTACCAAATTTAGAACCAAAAAGGTTCAAATATCATCTTTTGCACCAAAGAACGTCGAGGGACAAGCTCAACCTTCATACATATATCAAACATATAACCATAGAGGCTAAAATCTCATTTTTACGCAAGGGTCGTTCCAATACTTTTATTTTATCGAATACAAAACCAAATAGATTCATATATCATGATTTAAATCAAGGGAAATGTTAACCTTCTTATTTCTCAAACTTGTAATCATATAGGCCAAAATCTCATTTTTGCGCAAGGGTTATTCCAATACTTTTATTTTACCGAATACACAACCAAAGAGGTTCACAAATCATGCTTTAAGTCAAGCGACAAATTCAACCTTCCCATTTATCAAATTTGCAACCATATAGGGTAATATCTCTTTTTCGCAACAAGGGTCATCCCTATACTTTATATTTACCGAATTTAGAACCAAATTGGTTCAAATATCATGTTTCGCCCCAAGGGACATCGAGGGACAAGCTCAACCTTCATATTTATCAAACATGTAACCATATAGGCTACAATCTCATTTTTGCACAAGGGTCATTCTAATACTTTCATATTACCGAATACGTAACCAAATAGGTTCACAAATCATGCTTTAAATCAAGGGACAAATTCAACCTTCCCATTTATCAAATGCAACCATATAGGATAATATCTCATTGTCGCGTCAAGGGTCATCCCAATACTTTATATTTACCGAATTTAGAACCAAATAGGTTCCAATATCATCTTTCGCACCAAGGGACATCGAGGGACAAGCTCAACCTTCATATATATCAAACAAATAACCATATAGGCTAAAATCTCATTTTTGCGCAAGGGTCATCCCAATACTTTATATTTAACGAATTTAGAACCAAATAGGTTCAAATATCATCTTTCGCACCAAGGGACATCGAGGGACAAGCTCAACCTTCATATATATCAAACAAATAACCATATAGGCTAATATCTCATTTTCGCGACAAGGGTCATCCCAGTACATTATATTTACCAAATTTAGAACCAAAAAGGTTCAAATATCATCTTTTGCACCAAAGAACGTCGAGGGACAAGCTCAACCTTCATACATATATCAAACATATAACCATAGAGGCTAAAATCTCATTTTTACGCAAGGGTCGTTCCAATACTTTCATTTTATCGAATACAAAACCAAATAGATTCATATATCATGATTTAAATCAAGGGAAATGTTAACCTTCTTATTTCTCAAACTTGTAATCATATAGGCCAAAATCTCATTTTTGCGCAAGGGTTATTCCAATACTTTTATTTTACCGAATACACAACCAAAGAGGTTCACAAATCATGCTTTAAGTCAAGCGACAAATTCAACCTTCCCATTTATCAAATTTGCAACCATATAGGGTAATATCTCTTTTTCGCAACAAGGGTCATCCCTATACTTTATATTTACCGAATTTAGAACCAAATTGGTTCAAATATCATGTTTCGCCCCAAGGGACATCGAGGGACAAGCTCAACCTTCATATTTATCAAACATGTAACCATATAGGCTACAATCTCATTTTTGCACAAGGGTCATTCTAATACTTTCATATTACCGAATACGTAACCAAATAGGTTCACAAATCATGCTTTAAATCAAGGGACAAATTCAACCTTCCCATTTATCAAATGCAACCATATAGGATAATATCTCATTGTCGCGTCAAGGGTCATCCCACTACTTTATATTTACCGAATTTAGAACCAAATAGGTTCCAATATCATCTTTCGCACCAAGGGACATCGAGGGACAAGCTCAACCTTCATATATATCAAACAAATAACCATATAGGCTAAAATCTCATTTTTGCGCAAGGGTCATCCCAATACTTTATATTTAACGAATTTAGAACCAAATAGGTTCAAATATCATCTTTCGCACCAAGGGACATCGAGGGACAAGCTCAACCTTCATATATATCAAACAAATAACCATATAGGCTAATATCTCATTTTCGCGACAAGGGTCATCCCAGTACATTATATTTACCAAATTTAGAACCAAAAAGGTTCAAATATCATCTTTTGCACCAAAGAACGTCGAGGGACAAGCTCAACCTTCATACATATATCAAACATATAACCATAGAGGCTAAAATCTCATTTTTACGCAAGGGTCGTTCCAATACTTTCATTTTATCGAATACAAAACCAAATAGATTCATATATCATGATTTAAATCAAGGGAA
Organism: Medicago lupulina; assembly: GCA_958299785.1. Taxonomy (NCBI): domain Eukaryota; kingdom Viridiplantae; phylum Streptophyta; class Magnoliopsida; order Fabales; family Fabaceae; genus Medicago; species Medicago lupulina. The sequence continues at coordinate 38,755,924 of OY283141.1, read as the reverse complement.
ATGTTAACCTTCTTATTTCTCAAACTTGTAATCATATAGGCCAAAATCTCATTTTTGCGCAAGGGTTATTCCAATACTTTTATTTTACCGAATACACAACCAAAGAGGTTCACAAATCATGCTTTAAGTCAAGCGACAAATTCAACCTTCCCATTTATCAAATTTGCAACCATATAGGGTAATATCTCTTTTTCGCAACAAGGGTCATCCCTATACTTTATATTTACCGAATTTAGAACCAAATTGGTTCAAATATCATGTTTCGCCCCAAGGGACATCGAGGGACAAGCTCAACCTTCATATTTATCAAACATGTAACCATATAGGCTACAATCTCATTTTTGCACAAGGGTCATTCTAATACTTTCATATTACCGAATACGTAACCAAATAGGTTCACAAATCATGCTTTAAATCAAGGGACAAATTCAACCTTCCCATTTATCAAATGCAACCATATAGGATAATATCTCATTGTCGCGTCAAGGGTCATCCCACTACTTTATATTTACCGAATTTAGAACCAAATAGGTTCCAATATCATCTTTCGCACCAAGGGACATCGAGGGACAAGCTCAACCTTCATATATATCAAACAAATAACCATATAGGCTAAAATCTCATTTTTGCGCAAGGGTCATCCCAATACTTTATATTTAACGAATTTAGAACCAAATAGGTTCAAATATCATCTTTCGCACCAAGGGACATCGAGGGACAAGCTCAACCTTCATATATATCAAACAAATAACCATATAGGCTAATATCTCATTTTCGCGACAAGGGTCATCCCAGTACATTATATTTACCAAATTTAGAACCAAAAAGGTTCAAATATCATCTTTTGCACCAAAGAACGTCGAGGGACAAGCTCAACCTTCATACATATATCAAACATATAACCATAGAGGCTAAAATCTCATTTTTACGCAAGGGTCGTTCCAATACTTTCATTTTATCGAATACAAAACCAAATAGATTCATATATCATGATTTAAATCAAGGGAAATGTTAACCTTCTTATTTCTCAAACTTGTAATCATATAGGCCAAAATCTCATTTTTGCGCAAGGGTTATTCCAATACTTTTATTTTACCGAATACACAACCAAAGAGGTTCACAAATCATGCTTTAAGTCAAGCGACAAATTCAACCTTCCCATTTATCAAATTTGCAACCATATAGGGTAATATCTCTTTTTCGCAACAAGGGTCATCCCTATACTTTATATTTACCGAATTTAGAACCAAATTGGTTCAAATATCATGTTTCGCCCCAAGGGACATCGAGGGACAAGCTCAACCTTCATATTTATCAAACATGTAACCATATAGGCTACAATCTCATTTTTGCACAAGGGTCATTCTAATACTTTCATATTACCGAATACGTAACCAAATAGGTTCACAAATCATGCTTTAAATCAAGGGACAAATTCAACCTTCCCATTTATCAAATGCAACCATATAGGATAATATCTCATTGTCGCGTCAAGGGTCATCCCACTACTTTATATTTACCGAATTTAGAACCAAATAGGTTCCAATATCATCTTTCGCACCAAGGGACATCGAGGGACAAGCTCAACCTTCATATATATCAAACAAATAACCATATAGGCTAAAATCTCATTTTTGCGCAAGGGTCATCCCAATACTTTATATTTAACGAATTTAGAACCAAATAGGTTCAAATATCATCTTTCGCACCAAGGGACATCGAGGGACAAGCTCAACCTTCATATATATCAAACAAATAACCATATAGGCTAATATCTCATTTTCGCGACAAGGGTCATCCCAGTACATTATATTTACCAAATTTAGAACCAAAAAGGTTCAAATATCATCTTTTGCACCAAAGAACGTCGAGGGACAAGCTCAACCTTCATACATATATCAAACATATAACCATAGAGGCTAAAATCTCATTTTTACGCAAGGGTCGTTCCAATACTTTCATTTTATCGAATACAAAACCAAATAGATTCATATATCATGATTTAAATCAAGGGAAATGTTAACCTTCTTATTTCTCAAACTTGTAATCATATAGGCCAAAATCTCATTTTTGCGCAAGGGTTATTCCAATACTTTTATTTTACCGAATACACAACCAAAGAGGTTCACAAATCATGCTTTAAGTCAAGCGACAAATTCAACCTTCCCATTTATCAAATTTGCAACCATATAGGGTAATATCTCTTTTTCGCAACAAGGGTCATCCCTATACTTTATATTTACCGAATTTAGAACCAAATTGGTTCAAATATCATGTTTCGCCCCAAGGGACATCGAGGGACAAGCTCAACCTTCATATTTATCAAACATGTAACCATATAGGCTACAATCTCATTTTTGCACAAGGGTCATTCTAATACTTTCATATTACCGAATACGTAACCAAATAGGTTCACAAATCATGCTTTAAATCAAGGGACAAATTCAACCTTCCCATTTATCAAATGCAACCATATAGGATAATATCTCATTGTCGCGTCAAGGGTCATCCCACTACTTTATATTTACCGAATTTAGAACCAAATAGGTTCCAATATCATCTTTCGCACCAAGGGACATCGAGGGACAAGCTCAACCTTCATATATATCAAACAAATAACCATATAGGCTAAAATCTCATTTTTGCGCAAGGGTCATCCCAATACTTTATATTTAACGAATTTAGAACCAAATAGGTTCAAATATCATCTTTCGCACCAAGGGACATCGAGGGACAAGCTCAACCTTCATATATATCAAACAAATAACCATATAGGCTAATATCTCATTTTCGCGACAAGGGTCATCCCAGTACATTATATTTACCAAATTTAGAACCAAAAAGGTTCAAATATCATCTTTTGCACCAAAGAACGTCGAGGGACAAGCTCAACCTTCATACATATATCAAACATATAACCATAGAGGCTAAAATCTCATTTTTACGCAAGGGTCGTTCCAATACTTTCATTTTATCGAATACAAAACCAAATAGATTCATATATCATGATTTAAATCAAGGGAAATGTTAACCTTCTTATTTCTCAAACTTGTAATCATATAGGCCAAAATCTCATTTTTGCGCAAGGGTTATTCCAATACTTTTATTTTACCGAATACACAACCAAAGAGGTTCACAAATCATGCTTTAAGTCAAGCGACAAATTCAACCTTCCCATTTATCAAATTTGCAACCATATAGGGTAATATCTCTTTTTCGCAACAAGGGTCATCCCTATACTTTATATTTACCGAATTTAGAACCAAATTGGTTCAAATATCATGTTTCGCCCCAAGAGACATCGAGGGACAAGCTCAACCTTCATATTTATCAAACATGTAACCATATAGGCTACAATCTCATTTTTGCACAAGGGTCATTCTAATGCTTTCATTTTACCGAATACACAACCAAAGAGGTTCACAAATCATGATTTAAATCAAGGGACAAATTCAACCTTCACACTTATCAAATTTGCAACCATATAGGCTAATATCTCTTTTTCGCAACAAGGGTCATCCCAATATTTTATATTTACCGAATTTAGAAACAAATAGGTTCAAATATCATGTTTTGCATCAAGGGACATCGAGGGACAAGCTCAACCTTCATATTTATCAAAACATGTAATCATATAGGCTACAATCTCATTTTTCCACAAGGGTCATTCTAATACTTTCATTTTTCCGAATACATAACCAAATAGGTTCACAAATCATGCATTAAATCAAGGGAGAAATTCAACCTTCACATTTATCAAATTTGCAACCATATAGGCTAATATCTCTTTTTCGCAACAAAGGTCATCCCAATACTATATATTTACCGAATTTAGAAACAAATAGGTTCAAATATCATGTTTCGCATCAAGGGACATCGAGGGACAAGCTCAACCTTCATATTTATCAAACATGTAACCATATAGGCTACAATCTCATTTTTGCACAAGGGTCATTCTAATACGTTCATATTACCGAATACATAACCAAATAGGTTCACAAATCATGCTTTAAATCAAGGGACAAATTCAACCTTACCATTTATCAAAGTTGCAACCATATAGGATAATATCTCATTGTCGTGTCAAGGGTCATCCCAATACTTTATATTTACCGAATTTAGAACCAAATAGGTTCCAATATCATGTTTCGCATCAAGGGACATCGAGGGACAAGCTCAACCTTCATATTTATCAAACATGTAACCATATAGGCTACAATCTCATTTTTGCACAAGGGTCATTCTAATACTTTCATATTACCGAATACGTAACCAAATAGGTTCACAAATCATGCTTTAAATCAAGGGACAAATTCAACCTTCCCATTTATCAAATGCAACCATATAGGATAATATCTCATTGACGCGTCAAGGGTCATCCCAATACTTTATATTTACCGAATTTAGAACCAAATAGGTTCCAATATCATCTTTCGCACCAAGGGACATCGAGGGACAAGCTCAACCTTCATATATATCAAACAAATAACCATATAGGCTAAAATCTCATTTTTGCGCAAGGGTCATCCCAATACTTTATATTTAACGAATTTAGAACCAAATAGGTTCAAATATCATCTTTCGCACCAAGGGACATCGAGGGACAAGCTCAACCTTCATATATATCAAACAAATAACCATATAGGCTAATATCTCATTTTCGCGACAAGGGTCATCCCAGTACATTATATTTACCAAATTTAGAACCAAAAAGGTTCAAATATCATCTTTTGCACCAAAGAACGTCGAGGGACAAGCTCAACCTTCATACATATATCAAACATATAACCATAGAGGCTAAAATCTCATTTTTACGCAAGGGTCGTTCCAATACTTTCATTTTATCGAATACAAAACCAAATAGATTCATATATCATGATTTAAATCAAGGGAAATGTTAACCTTCTTATTTCTCAAACTTGTAATCATATAGGCCAAAATCTCATTTTTGCGCAAGGGTTATTCCAATACTTTTATTTTACCGAATACACAACCAAAGAGGTTCACAAATCATGCTTTAAGTCAAGCGACAAATTCAACCTTCCCATTTATCAAATTTGCAACCATATAGGGTAATATCTCTTTTTCGCAACAAGGGTCATCCCTATACTTTATATTTACCGAATTTAGAACCAAATTGGTTCAAATATCATGTTTCGCCCCAAGAGACATCGAGGGACAAGCTCAACCTTCATATTTATCAAACATGTAACCATATAGGCTACAATCTCATTTTTGCACAAGGGTCATTCTAATGCTTTCATTTTACCGAATACACAACCAAAGAGGTTCACAAATCATGATTTAAATCAAGGGACAAATTCAACCTTCACACTTATCAAATTTGCAACCATATAGGCTAATATCTCTTTTTCGCAACAAGGGTCATCCCAATATTTTATATTTACCGAATTTAGAAACAAATAGGTTCAAATATCATGTTTTGCATCAAGGGACATCGAGGGACAAGCTCAACCTTCATATTTATCAAAACATGTAATCATATAGGCTACAATCTCATTTTTCCACAAGGGTCATTCTAATACTTTCATTTTTCCGAATACATAACCAAATAGGTTCACAAATCATGCATTAAATCAAGGGAGAAATAACCATATATATCAAACAAATAACCATATAGGTTCCAATATCATCTTTCGCACCAAGGGACATCGAGGGACAAGCTCAACCTTCATATATATCAAACAAATAACCATATAGGCTAAAATCTCATTTTTGCGCAAGGGTCATCCCAATACTTTATATTTAACGAATTTAGAACCAAATAGGTTCAAATATCATCTTTCGCACCAAGGGACATCGAGGGACAAGCTCAACCTTCATATATATCAAACAAATAACCATATAGGCTAATATCTCATTTTCGCGACAAGGGTCATCCCAGTACATTATATTTACCAAATTTAGAACCAAAAAGGTTCAAATATCATCTTTTGCACCAAAGAACGTCGAGGGACAAGCTCAACCTTCATACATATATCAAACATATAACCATAGAGGCTAAAATCTCATTTTTACGCAAGGGTCGTTCCAATACTTTCATTTTATCGAATACAAAACCAAATAGATTCATATATCATGATTTAAATCAAGGGAAATGTTAACCTTCTTATTTCTCAAACTTGTAATCATATAGGCCAAAATCTCATTTTTGCGCAAGGGTTATTCCAATACTTTTATTTTACCGAATACACAACCAAAGAGGTTCACAAATCATGCTTTAAGTCAAGCGACAAATTCAACCTTCCCATTTATCAAATTTGCAACCATATAGGGTAATATCTCTTTTTCGCAACAAGGGTCATCCCTATACTTTATATTTACCGAATTTAGAACCAAATTGGTTCAAATATCATGTTTCGCCCCAAGAGACATCGAGGGACAAGCTCAACCTTCATATTTATCAAACATGTAACCATATAGGCTACAATCTCATTTTTGCACAAGGGTCATTCTAATGCTTTCATTTTACCGAATACACAACCAAAGAGGTTCACAAATCATGATTTAAATCAAGGGACAAATTCAACCTTCACACTTATCAAATTTGCAACCATATAGGCTAATATCTCTTTTTCGCAACAAGGGTCATCCCAATATTTTATATTTACCGAATTTAGAAACAAATAGGTTCAAATATCATGTTTTGCATCAAGGGACATCGAGGGACAAGCTCAACCTTCATATTTATCAAAACATGTAATCATATAGGCTACAATCTCATTTTTCCACAAGGGTCATTCTAATACTTTCATTTTTCCGAATACATAACCAAATAGGTTCACAAATCATGCATTAAATCAAGGGAGAAATTCAACCTTCACATTTATCAAATTTGCAACCATATAGGCTAATATCTCTTTTTCGCAACAAAGGTCATCCCAATACTATATATTTACCGAATTTAGAAACAAATAGGTTCAAATATCATGTTTCGCATCAAGGGACATCGAGGGACAAGCTCAACCTTCATATTTATCAAACATGTAACCATATAGGCTACAATCTCATTTTTGCACAAGGGTCATTCTAATACGTTCATATTACCGAATACATAACCAAATAGGTTCACAAATCATGCTTTAAATCAAGGGACAAATTCAACCTTACCATTTATCAAAGTTGCAACCATATAGGATAATATCTCATTGTCGTGTCAAGGGTCATCCCAATACTTTATATTTACCGAATTTAGAACCAAATAGGTTCAAATATCATGTTTTGCATCAAGGGACATCGAGGGACAAGCTCAACCTTCATATTTATCAAAACATGTAATCATATAGGCTACAATCTCATTTTTCCACAAGGGTCATTCTAATACTTTCATTTTTCCGAATACATAACCAAATAGGTTCACAAATCAAGATTTAAATCAAGGGACAAATTCAACCTTCACACTTATCAAATTTGCAACCATATAGGCTAATATCTCTTTTTCGCAACAAGGGTCATCCCAATACTTTATATTTACCGAATTTAGAACCAAAAAGGTTCAAATATCATCTTTCGCACAAAAGAACGTCGAGGGACAAGCTCAACCTTCATACATATATCAAACATATAACCATATAGGCTAAAATCTCATTTTTACGCAAGGGTCGTTCCAATACTTTCATTTTTCCGAATACATAACCAAATAGGTTCACAAATCATGCATTAAATCAAGGGAGAAATTCAACCTTCACATTTATCAAATTTGCAACCATATAGGCTAATATCTCTTTTTCGCAACAAAGGTCATCCCAATACTTTATGTTTACCGAATTTAGAAACAAATAGGTTCGAATATCATGTTTCGCATCAAGGGACATCGAGGGACAAGCTCAACCTTCATATTTATCAAACATGTAACCATATAGGCTACAATCTCATTTTTGCACAAGGGTCATTCTAATACGTTCATATTACCGAATACATAACCAAATAGGTTCACAAATCATGCTTTAAATCAAGGGACAAATTCAACCTTACCATTTATCAAAGTTGCAACCATATAGGATAATATCTCATTGTCGCGTCAAGGGCCATCCCAATACTTTATATTTACCGAATTTAGAACCAAATAGGTTCCAATATCATGTTTCACATCAAGGGACATCGAGGGACAAGCTAAACCTTCATATATATCAAACAAATAACCATATAGGCTAAAATCTCATTTTTGCGCAAGGGTCATCCCAAACTTTATATTTAACGAATTTAGAACCAAATAGGTTCAAAATATCATCTTTCGCACCAAGGGACATCGAGGGACAAGCTCAACCTTCATATATATCAAACAAATAACCATATAGGCTAAAATCTCATTTTTGCGCAAGGGTCATCCCAATACTTTATATTTAACGAATTTAGAACCAAATAGGTTCAAATATCATCTTTTGCACCAAAGAACGTCGAGGGACAAGCTCAACCTTCATACATATATCAAACATTTAACCATAGAGGCTAAAATCTCATTTTTACGCAAGGGTCGTTCCAATACTTTCATTTTATCGAATACAAAACCAAATAGATTCATATATCATGATTTAAATCAAGGGAAATGTTAACCTTCTTATTTCTCAAACTTGTAATCATATAGGCCAAAATCTCATTTTTGCGCAAGGGTTATTCCAATACTTTTATTTTACCGAATACACAACCAAAGAGGTTCACAAATCATGCTTTAAGTCAAGCGACAAATTCAACCTTCCCATTTATCAAATTTGCAACCATATAGGGTAATATCTCTTTTTCGCAACAAGGGTCATCCCTATACTTTATATTTACCGAATTTAGAACCAAATTGGTTCAAATATCATGTTTCGCCCCAAGAGACATCGAGGGACAAGCTCAACCTTCATATTTATCAAACATGTAACCATATAGGCTACAATCTCATTTTTGCACAAGGGTCGTTCTAATGCTTTCATTTTACCGAATACACAACCAAAGAGGTTCACAAATCATGATTTAAATCAAGGGACAAATTCAACCTTCACACTTATCAAATTTGCAACCATATAGGCTAATATCTCTTTTTCGCAACAAGGATCATCCCAATATTTTATATTTACCGAATTTAGAAACAAATAGGTTCAAATATCATGTTTTGCATCAAGGGACATCGAGGGACAAGCTCAACCTTCATATTTATCAAAACATGTAATCATATAGGCTACAATCTCATTTTTCCACAAGGGTCATTCTAATACTTTCATTTTTCCGAATACATAACCAAATAGGTTCACAAATCATGCATTAAATCAAGGGAGAAATTCAACCTTCACATTTATCAAATTTGCAACCATATAGGCTAATATCTCTTTTTCGCAACAAAGGTCATCCCAATACTTTATATTTACCGAATTTAGAAACAAATAGGTTCAAATATCATGTTTCGCATCAAGGGACATCGAGGGACAAGCTCAACCTTCATATTTATCAAACATGTAACCATATAGGCTACAATCTCATTTTTGCACAAGGGTCATTCTAATGCTTTCATTTTACCGAATACATAACCAAATAGGTTCACAAATCAAGATTTAAATCAAGGGACAAATTCAACCTTCACACTTATCAAATTTGCAACCATATAGGCTAATATCTCTTTTTCGCAACAAGGGTCATCCCAATACTTTATATTTACCGAATTTAGAACCAAAAAGGTTCAAATATCATCTTTCGCACAAAAGAACGTCGAGGGACAAGCTCAACCTTCATACATATATCAAACATATAACCATATAGGCTAAAATCTCATTTTTACGCAAGGGTCGTTCCAATACTTTCATTTTTCCGAATACATAACCAAATAGGTTCACAAATCATGCATTAAATCAAGGGAGAAATTCAACCTTCACATTTATCAAATTTGCAACCATATAGGCTAATATCTCTTTTTCGCAACAAAGGTCATCCCAATACTTTATGTTTACCGAATTTAGAAACAAATAGGTTCGAATATCATGTTTCGCATCAAGGGACATCGAGGGACAAGCTCAACCTTCATATTTATCAAACATGTAACCATATAGGCTACAATCTCATTTTTGCACAAGGGTCATTCTAATACGTTCATATTACCGAATACATAACCAAATAGGTTCACAAATCATGCTTTAAATCAAGGGACAAATTCAACCTTACCATTTATCAAAGTTGCAACCATATAGGATAATATCTCATTGTCGCGTCAAGGGCCATCCCAATACTTTATATTTACCGAATTTAGAACCAAATAGGTTCCAATATCATGTTTCGCATCAAGGGACATCGAGCACAAGCTAAACCTTCATATATATCAAACAAATAACCATATAGGCTAAAATCTCATTTTTGCGCAAGGGTCATCCCAATACTTTATATTTAACGAATTTAGAACCAAATAGGTTCAAATATCATCTTTCGCACCAAGGGACATCGAGGGACAAGCTCAACCTTCATATATATCAAACAAATAACCATATAGGCTAATATCTCATTTTCGCGACAAGGGTCATCCCAGTACATTATATTTACCAAATTTAGAACCAAAAAGGTTCAAATATCATCTTTTGCACCAAAGAACGTCGAGGGACAAGCTCAACCTTCATACATATATCAAACATATAACCATAGAGGCTAAAATCTCATTTTTACGCAAGGGTCGTTCCAATACTTTCATTTTATCGAATACAAAACCAAATAGATTCATATATCATGATTTAAATCAAGGGAAATGTTAACCTTCTTATTTCTCAAACTTGTAATCATATAGGCCAAAATCTCATTTTTGCGCAAGGGTTATTCCAATACTTTTATTTTACCGAATACACAACCAAAGAGGTTCATAAATCATGCTTTAAGTCAAGAGACAAATTCAACCTTCCCATTTATCAAATTTGCAACCATATAGGGTAATATCTCTTTTTCGCAACAAGGGTCATCCCTATACTTTATATTTACCGAATTTAGAACCAAATTGGTTCAAATATCATGTTTCGCCCCAAGAGACATCGAGGGACAAGCTCAACCTTCATATTTATCAAACATGTAACCATATAGGCTACAATCTCATTTTTGCACAAGGGTCGTTCTAATGCTTTCATTTTACCGAATACACAACCAAAGAGGTTCACAAATCATGATTTAAATCAAGGGACAAATTCAACCTTCACACTTATCAAATTTGCAACCATATAGGCTAATATCTCTTTTTCGCAACAAGGGTCATCCCAATATTTTATATTTACCGAATTTAGAAACAAATAGGTTCAAATATCATGTTTTGCATCAAGGGACATCGAGGGACAAGCTCAACCTTCATATTTATCAAAACATGTAATCATATAGGCTACAATCTCATTTTTCCACAAGGGTCATTCTAATACTTTCATTTTTCCGAATACATAACCAAATAGGTTCACAAATCAAGATTTAAATCAAGGGACAAATTCAACCTTCACACTTATCAAATTTGCAACCATATAGGCTAATATCTCTTTTTCGCAACAAGGGTCATCCCAATACTTTATATTTACCGAATTTAGAACCAAAAAGGTTCAAATATCATCTTTCGCACAAAAGAACGTCGAGGGACAAGCTCAACCTTCATACATATATCAAACATATAACCATATAGGCTAAAATCTCATTTTTACGCAAGGGTCGTTCCAATACTTTCATTTTTCCGAATACATAACCAAATAGGTTCACAAATCATGCATTAAATCAAGGGAGAAATTCAACCTTCACATTTATCAAATTTGCAACCATATAGGCTAATATCTCTTTTTCGCAACAAAGGTCATCCCAATACTTTATGTTTACCGAATTTAGAAACAAATAGGTTCGAATATCATGTTTCGCATCAAGGGACATCGAGGGACAAGCTCAACCTTCATATTTATCAAACATGTAACCATATAGGCTACAATCTCATTTTTGCACAAGGGTCATTCTAATACGTTCATATTACCGAATACATAACCAAATAGGTTCACAAATCATGCTTTAAATCAAGGGACAAATTCAACCTTACCATTTATCAAAGTTGCAACCATATAGGATAATATCTCATTGTCGCGTCAAGGGCCATCCCAATACTTTATATTTACCGAATTTAGAACCAAATAGGTTCCAATATCATGTTTCGCATCAAGGGACATCGAGGGACAAGCTAAACCTTCATATATATCAAACAAATAACCATATAGGCTAAAATCTCATTTTTGCGCAAGGGTCATCCCAAACTTTATATTTAACGAATTTAGAACCAAATAGGTTCAAATATCATCTTTCGCACCAAGGGACATCGAGGGACAAGCTCAACCATCATATATATCAAACAAATAACCATATAGGCTAAAATCTCATTTTTGCGCAAGGGTCATCCCAATACTTTATATTTAACGAATTTAGAACCAAATAGGTTCAAATATCATCTTTTGCACCAAAGAACGTCGAGGGACAAGCTCAACCTTCATACATATATCAAACATTTAACCATAGAGGCTAAAATCTCATTTTTACGCAAGGGTCGTTCCAATACTTTCATTTTATCGAATACAAAACCAAATAGATTCATATATCATGATTTAAATCAAGGGAAATGTTAACCTTCTTATTTCTCAAACTTGTAATCATATAGGCCAAAATCTCATTTTTGCGCAAGGGTTATTCCAATACTTTTATTTTACCGAATACACAACCAAAGAGGTTCACAAATCATGCTTTAAGTCAAGCGACAAATTCAACCTTCCCATTTATCAAATTTGCAACCATATAGGGTAATATCTCTTTTTCGCAACAAGGGTCATCCCTATACTTTATATTTACCGAATTTAGAACCAAATTGGTTCAAATATCATGTTTCGCCCCAAGAGACATCGAGGGACAAGCTCAACCTTCATATTTATCAAACATGTAACCATATAGGCTACAATCTCATTTTTGCACAAGGGTCGTTCTAATGCTTTCATTTTACCGAATACACAACCAAAGAGGTTCACAAATCATGATTTAAATCAAGGGACAAATTCAACCTTCACACTTATCAAATTTGCAACCATATAGGCTAATATCTCTTTTTCGCAACAAGGGTCATCCCAATATTTTATATTTACCGAATTTAGAAACAAATAGGTTCAAATATCATGTTTTGCATCAAGGGACATCGAGGGACAAGCTCAACCTTCATATTTATCAAAACATGTAATCATATAGGCTACAATCTCATTTTTCCACAAGGGTCATTCTAATACTTTCATTTTTCCGAATACATAACCAAATAGGTTCACAAATCATGCATTAAATCAAGGGAGAAATTCAACCTTCACATTTATCAAATTTGCAACCATATAGGCTAATATCTCTTTTTCGCAACAAAGGTCATCCCAATACTTTATATTTACCGAATTTAGAAACAAATAGGTTCAAATATCATGTTTCGCATCAAGGGACATCGAGGGACAAGCTCAACCTTCATATTTATCAAACATGTAACCATATAGGCTACAATCTCATTTTTGCACAAGGGTCATTCTAATGCTTTCATTTTACCGAATACATAACCAAATAGGTTCACAAATCAAGATTTAAATCAAGGGACAAATTCAACCTTCACACTTATCAAATTTGCAACCATATAGGCTAATATCTCTTTTTCGCAACAAGGGTCATCCCAATACTTTATATTTACCGAATTTAGAACCAAAAAGGTTCAAATATCATCTTTCGCACAAAAGAACGTCGAGGGACAAGCTCAACCTTCATACATATATCAAACATATAACCATATAGGCTAAAATCTCATTTTTACGCAAGGGTCGTTCCAATACTTTCATTTTTCCGAATACATAACCAAATAGGTTCACAAATCATGCATTAAATCAAGGGAGAAATTCAACCTTCACATTTATCAAATTTGCAACCATATAGGCTAATATCTCTTTTTCGCAACAAAGGTCATCCCAATACTTTATGTTTACCGAATTTAGAAACAAATAGGTTCGAATATCATGTTTCGCATCAAGGGACATCGAGGGACAAGCTCAACCTTCATATTTATCAAACATGTAACCATATAGGCTACAATCTCATTTTTGCACAAGGGTCATTCTAATACGTTCATATTACCGAATACATAACCAAATAGGTTCACAAATCATGCTTTAAATCAAGGGACAAATTCAACCTTACCATTTATCAAAGTTGCAACCATATAGGATAATATCTCATTGTCGCGTCAAGGGCCATCCCAATACTTTATATTTACCGAATTTAGAACCAAATAGGTTCCAATATCATGTTTCGCATCAAGGGACATCGAGCACAAGCTAAACCTTCATATATATCAAACAAATAACCATATAGGCTAAAATCTCATTTTTGCGCAAGGGTCATCCCAAACTTTATATTTAACGAATTTAGAACCAAATAGGTTCAAATATCATCTTTCGCACCAAGGGACATCGAGGGACAAGCTCAACCTTCATATATATCAAACAAATAACCATATAGGCTAAAATCTCATTTTTGCGCAAGGGTCATCCCAATACTTTATATTTAACGAATTTAGAACCAAATAGGTTCAAATATCATCTTTTGCACCAAAGAACGTCGAGGGACAAGCTCAACCTTCATACATATATCAAACATATAACCATAGAGGCTAAAATCTCATTTTTACGCAAGGGTCGTTCCAATACTTTCATTTTATCGAATACAAAACCAAATAGATTCATATATCATGATTTAAATCAAGGGAAATGTTAACCTTCTTATTTCTCAAACTTGTAATCATATAGGCCAAAATCTCATTTTTGCGCAAGGGTTATTCCAATACTTTTATTTTACCGAATACACAACCAAAGAGGTTCACAAATCATGCTTTAAGTCAAGCGACAAATTCAACCTTCCCATTTATCAAATTTGCAACCATATAGGGTAATATCTCTTTTTCGCAACAAGGGTCATCCCTATACTTTATATTTACCGAATTTAGAACCAAATTGGTTCAAATATCATGTTTCGCCCCAAGAGACATCGAGGGACAAGCTCAACCTTCATATTTATCAAACATGTAACCATATAGGCTACAATCTCATTTTTGCACAAGGGTCGTTCTAATGCTTTCATTTTACCGAATACACAACCAAAGAGGTTCACAAATCATGATTTAAATCAAGGGACAAATTCAACCTTCACACTTATCAAATTTGCAACCATATAGGCTAATATCTCTTTTTCGCAACAAGGGTCATCCCAATATTTTATATTTACCGAATTTAGAAACAAATAGGTTCAAATATCATGTTTTGCATCAAGGGACATCGAGGGACAAGCTCAACCTTCATATTTATCAAAACATGTAATCATATAGGCTACAATCTCATTTTTCCACAAGGGTCATTCTAATACTTTCATTTTTCCGAATACATAACCAAATAGGTTCACAAATCATGCATTAAATCAAGGGAGAAATTCAACCTTCACATTTATCAAATTTGCAACCATATAGGCTAATATCTCTTTTTCGCAACAAAGGTCATCCCAATACTTTATATTTACCGAATTTAGAAACAAATAGGTTCAAATATCATGTTTCGCATCAAGGGACATCGAGGGACAAGCTCAACCTTCATATTTATCAAACATGTAACCATATAGGCTACAATCTCATTTTTGCACAAGGGTCATTCTAATGCTTTCATTTTACCGAATACATAACCAAATAGGTTCACAAATCAAGATTTAAATCAAGGGACAAATTCAACCTTCACACTTATCAAATTTGCAACCATATAGGCTAATATCTCTTTTTCGCAACAAGGGTCATCCCAATACTTTATATTTACCGAATTTAGAACCAAAAAGGTTCAAATATCATCTTTCGCACAAAAGAACGTCGAGGGACAAGCTCAACCTTCATACATATATCAAACATATAACCATATAGGCTAAAATCTCATTTTTACGCAAGGGTCGTTCCAATACTTTCATTTTTCCGAATACATAACCAAATAGGTTCACAAATCATGCATTAAATCAAGGGAGAAATTCAACCTTCACATTTATCAAATTTGCAACCATATAGGCTAATATCTCTTTTTCGCAACAAAGGTCATCCCAATACTTTATGTTTACCGAATTTAGAAACAAATAGGTTCGAATATCATGTTTCGCATCAAGGGACATCGAGGGACAAGCTCAACCTTCATATTTATCAAACATGTAACCATATAGGCTACAATCTCATTTTTGCACAAGGGTCATTCTAATACGTTCATATTACCGAATACATAACCAAATAGGTTCACAAATCATGCTTTAAATCAAGGGACAAATTCAACCTTACCATTTATCAAAGTTGCAACCATATAGGATAATATCTCATTGTCGCGTCAAGGGCCATCCCAATACTTTATATTTACCGAATTTAGAACCAAATAGGTTCCAATATCATGTTTCGCATCAAGGGACATCGAGCACAAGCTAAACCTTCATATATATCAAACAAATAACCATATAGGCTAAAATCTCATTTTTGCGCAAGGGTCATCCCAAACTTTATATTTAACGAATTTAGAACCAAATAGGTTCAAATATCATCTTTCGCACCAAGGGACATCGAGGGACAAGCTCAACCTTCATATATATCAAACAAATAACCATATAGGCTAAAATCTCATTTTTGCGCAAGGGTCATCCCAATACTTTATATTTAACGAATTTAGAACCAAATAGGTTCAAATATCATCTTTTGCACCAAAGAACGTCGAGGGACAAGCTCAACCTTCATACATATATCAAACATATAACCATAGAGGCTAAAATCTCATTTTTACGCAAGGGTCGTTCCAATACTTTCATTTTATCGAATACAAAACCAAATAGATTCATATATCATGATTTAAATCAAGGGAAATGTTAACCTTCTTATTTCTCAAACTTGTAATCATATAGGCCAAAATCTCATTTTTGCGCAAGGGTTATTCCAATACTTTTATTTTACCGAATACACAACCAAAGAGGTTCACAAATCATGCTTTAAGTCAAGCGACAAATTCAACCTTCCCATTTATCAAATTTGCAACCATATAGGGTAATATCTCTTTTTCGCAACAAGGGTCATCCCTATACTTTATATTTACCGAATTTAGAACCAAATTGGTTCAAATATCATGTTTCGCCCCAAGAGACATCGAGGGACAAGCTCAACCTTCATATTTATCAAACATGTAACCATATAGGCTACAATCTCATTTTTGCACAAGGGTCGTTCTAATGCTTTCATTTTACCGAATACACAACCAAAGAGGTTCACAAATCATGATTTAAATCAAGGGACAAATTCAACCTTCACACTTATCAAATTTGCAACCATATAGGCTAATATCTCTTTTTCGCAACAAGGGTCATCCCAATATTTTATATTTACCGAATTTAGAAACAAATAGGTTCAAATATCATGTTTTGCATCAAGGGACATCGAGGGACAAGCTCAACCTTCATATTTATCAAAACATGTAATCATATAGGCTACAATCTCATTTTTCCACAAGGGTCATTCTAATACTTTCATTTTTCCGAATACATAACCAAATAGGTTCACAAATCATGCATTAAATCAAGGGAGAAATTCAACCTTCACATTTATCAAATTTGCAACCATATAGGCTAATATCTCTTTTTCGCAACAAAGGTCATCCCAATACTTTATATTTACCGAATTTAGAAACAAATAGGTTCAAATATCATGTTTCGCATCAAGGGACATCGAGGGACAAGCTCAACCTTCATATTTATCAAACATGTAACCATATAGGCTACAATCTCATTTTTGCACAAGGGTCATTCTAATGCTTTCATTTTACCGAATACATAACCAAATAGGTTCACAAATCAAGATTTAAATCAAGGGACAAATTCAACCTTCACACTTATCAAATTTGCAACCATATAGGCTAATATCTCTTTTTCGCAACAAGGGTCATCCCAATACTTTATATTTACCGAATTTAGAACCAAAAAGGTTCAAATATCATCTTTCGCACAAAAGAACGTCGAGGGACAAGCTCAACCTTCATACATATATCAAACATATAACCATATAGGCTAAAATCTCATTTTTACGCAAGGGTCGTTCCAATACTTTCATTTTTCCGAATACATAACCAAATAGGTTCACAAATCATGCATTAAATCAAGGGAGAAATTCAACCTTCACATTTATCAAATTTGCAACCATATAGGCTAATATCTCTTTTTCGCAACAAAGGTCATCCCAATACTTTATGTTTACCGAATTTAGAAACAAATAGGTTCGAATATCATGTTTCGCATCAAGGGACATCGAGGGACAAGCTCAACCTTCATATTTATCAAACATGTAACCATATAGGCTACAATCTCATTTTTGCACAAGGGTCATTCTAATACGTTCATATTACCGAATACATAACCAAATAGGTTCACAAATCATGCTTTAAATCAAGGGACAAATTCAACCTTACCATTTATCAAAGTTGCAACCATATAGGATAATATCTCATTGTCGCGTCAAGGGCCATCCCAATACTTTATATTTACCGAATTTAGAACCAAATAGGTTCCAATATCATGTTTCGCATCAAGGGACATCGAGCACAAGCTAAACCTTCATATATATCAAACAAATAACCATATAGGCTAAAATCTCATTTTTGCGCAAGGGTCATCCCAAACTTTATATTTAACGAATTTAGAACCAAATAGGTTCAAATATCATCTTTCGCACCAAGGGACATCGAGGGACAAGCTCAACCTTCATATATATCAAACAAATAACCATATAGGCTAAAATCTCATTTTTGCGCAAGGGTCATCCCAATACTTTATATTTAACGAATTTAGAACCAAATAGGTTCAAATATCATCTTTTGCACCAAAGAACGTCGAGGGACAAGCTCAACCTTCATACATATATCAAACATATAACCATAGAGGCTAAAATCTCATTTTTACGCAAGGGTCGTTCCAATACTTTCATTTTATCGAATACAAAACCAAATAGATTCATATATCATGATTTAAATCAAGGGAAATGTTAACCTTCTTATTTCTCAAACTTGTAATCATATAGGCCAAAATCTCATTTTTGCGCAAGGGTTATTCCAATACTTTTATTTTACCGAATACACAACCAAAGAGGTTCACAAATCATGCTTTAAGTCAAGCGACAAATTCAACCTTCCCATTTATCAAATTTGCAACCATATAGGGTAATATCTCTTTTTCGCAACAAGGGTCATCCCTATACTTTATATTTACCGAATTTAGAACCAAATTGGTTCAAATATCATGTTTCGCCCCAAGAGACATCGAGGGACAAGCTCAACCTTCATATTTATCAAACATGTAACCATATAGGCTACAATCTCATTTTTGCACAAGGGTCGTTCTAATGCTTTCATTTTACCGAATACACAACAAAAGAGGTTCACAAATCATGATTTAAATCAAGGGACAAATTCAACCTTCACACTTATCAAATTTGCAACCATATAGGCTAATATCTCTTTTTCGCAACAAGGGTCATCCCAATATTTTATATTTACCGAATTTAGAAACAAATAGGTTCAAATATCATGTTTTGCATCAAGGGACATCGAGGGACAAGCTCAACCTTCATATTTATCAAAACATGTAATCATATAGGCTACAATCTCATTTTTCCACAAGGGTCATTCTAATACTTTCATTTTTCCGAATACATAACCAAATAGGTTCACAAATCATGCATTAAATCAAGGGAGAAATTCAACCTTCACATTTATCAAATTTGCAACCATATAGGCTAATATCTCTTTTTCGCAACAAAGGTCATCCCAATACTTTATATTTACCGAATTTAGAAACAAATAGGTTCAAATATCATGTTTCGCATCAAGGGACATCGAGGGACAAGCTCAACCTTCATATTTATCAAACATGTAACCATATAGGCTACAATCTCATTTTTGCACAAGGGTCATTCTAATGCTTTCATTTTACCGAATACATAACCAAATAGGTTCACAAATCAAGATTTAAATCAAGGGACAAATTCAACCTTCACACTTATCAAATTTGCAACCATATAGGCTAATATCTCTTTTTCGCAACAAGGGTCATCCCAATACTTTATATTTACCGAATTTAGAACCAAAAAGGTTCAAATATCATCTTTCGCACAAAAGAACGTCGAGGGACAAGCTCAACCTTCATACATATATCAAACATATAACCATATAGGCTAAAATCTCATTTTTACGCAAGGGTCGTTCCAATACTTTCATTTTTCCGAATACATAACCAAATAGGTTCACAAATCATGCATTAAATCAAGGGAGAAATTCAACCTTCACATTTATCAAATTTGCAACCATATAGGCTAATATCTCTTTTTCGCAACAAAGGTCATCCCAATACTTTATGTTTACCGAATTTAGAAACAAATAGGTTCAAATATCATGTTTCGCATCAAGGGACATCGAGGGACAAGCTCAACCTTCATATTTATCAAACATGTAACCATATAGGCTATAATCTCATTTTTGCACAAGGGTCATTCTAATACGTTCATATTACCGAATACATAACCAAATAGGTTCACAAATCATGATTTAAATCAAGGGACAAATTCAACCTTACCATTTATCAAAGTTGCAACCATATAGGATAATATCTCATTGTCGCGTCAAGGGTCATCCCAATACTTTATATTTACCGAATTTAGAACCAAATAGGTTCCTATATCATGTTTCGCATCAAGGGACATCGAGGGACAAGCTCAACCTTCATATTTATCAAACATGTAACCATATAGGCTACAATCTCATTTTTGCACAAGGGTCATTCTAATACTTTCATATTACCGAATACGTTCACAAATCATGCTTTAAATCAAGGGACAAATTCAACCTTCCCATTTATCAAATGCAACCATATAGGATAATAGCTCATTGTCGCGTCAAGGGTCATCCCAATACTTTATATTTACCGAATTTAAAACCAAATAGGTTCCAATATCATCTTTCGCACCAAGGGACATCGAGGGACGAGCTCAACCTTCATATATATCAAACAAATAACCATATAGGCTAAAATCTCATTTTTGCGCAAGGGTCATCCCAATACTTTATATTTAACGAATTTAGAACCAAATAGGTTCAAATATCATCTTTCGCACCAAGGGACATCGAGGGACTAGCTCAACCTTCATATATATCAAACAAATAACCATATAGGCTAATATCTCATTTTCGGGACAAGGGTCATCCCAATACATTATATTTACCAAATTTAGAACCAAAAAGGTTCAAATCTCATCTTTCGCACCAAAGAACGTCGAGGGACAAGCTCAACCTTCATACATATATCAAACATATAACCATAGAGGCTAAAATCTCATTTTTACGCAAGGGTCGTTCCAATACTTTCATTTTATCGAATACAAAACCAAATAGATTCATATATCATGATTTAAATCAAGGGAAATGTTAACCTTCTTATTTCTCAAACTTGTAATCATATAGGCCAAAATCTCATTTTTGCGCAAGGGTTATTCCAATACTTTTATTTTACCGAATACACAACCAAAGAGGTTCACAAATCATGCTTTAAGTCAAGCGACAAATTCAACCTTCCCATTTATCAAATTTGCAACCATATAGAGTAATATCTCTTTTTCGCAACAAGGGTCATCCCTATACTTTATATTTACCGAATTTAGAACCAAATTGGTTCAAATATCATGTTTCGCCCCAAGAGACATCGAGGGACAAGCTCAACCTTCATATT
The DNA here is from genome assembly GCA_958299785.1 of Medicago lupulina. NCBI lineage: Eukaryota > Viridiplantae > Streptophyta > Magnoliopsida > Fabales > Fabaceae > Medicago > Medicago lupulina. Next base: position 38,734,114 of record OY283141.1, on the reverse strand, counting down.
TATCAAACATGTAACCATATAGGCTACAATCTCATTTTTGCACAAGGGTCGTTCTAATGCTTTCATTTTACCGAATACACAACCAAAGAGGTTCACAAATCATGATTTAAATCAAGGGACAAATTCAACCTTCACACTTATCAAATTTGCAACCATATAGGCTAATATCTCTTTTTCGCAACAAGGGTCATCCCAATATTTTATATTTACCGAATTTAGAAACAAATAGGTTCAAATATCATGTTTTGCATCAAGGGACATCGAGGGACAAGCTCAACCTTCATATTTATCAAAACATGTAATCATATAGGCTACAATCTCATTTTTCCACAAGGGTCATTCTAATACTTTCATTTTTCCGAATACATAACCAAATAGGTTCACAAATCATGCATTAAATCAAGGGAGAAATTCAACCTTCACATTTATCAAATTTGCAACCATATAGGCTAATATCTCTTTTTCGCAACAAAGGTCATCCCAATACTTTATATTTACCGAATTTAGAAACAAATAGGTTCAAATATCATGTTTCGCATCAAGGGACATCGAGGGACAAGCTCAACCTTCATATTTATCAAACATGTAATCATATAGGCTACAATCTCATTTTTCCACAAGGGTCATTCTAATACTTTCATTTTTCCGAATACATAACCAAATAGGTTCACAAATCAAGATTTAAATCAAGGGACAAATTCAACCTTCACACTTATCAAATTTGCAACCATATAGGCTAATATCTCTTTTTCGCAACAAGGGTCATCCCAATACTTTATATTTACCGAATTTAGAACCAAAAAGGTTCAAATATCATCTTTCGCACAAAAGAACGTCGAGGGACAAGCTCAACCTTCATACATATATCAAACATATAACCATATAGGCTAAAATCTCATTTTTACGCAAGGGTCGTTCCAATACTTTCATTTTTCCGAATACATAACCAAATAGGTTCACAAATCATGCATTAAATCAAGGGAGAAATTCAACCTTCACATTTATCAAATTTGCAACCATATAGGCTAATATCTCTTTTTCGCAACAAAGGTCATCCCAATACTTTATGTTTACCGAATTTAGAAACAAATAGGTTCGAATATCATGTTTCGCATCAAGGGACATCGAGGGACAAGCTCAACCTTCATATTTATCAAACATGTAACCATATAGGCTACAATCTCATTTTTGCACAAGGGTCATTCTAATACGTTCATATTACCGAATACATAACCAAATAGGTTCACAAATCATGCTTTAAATCAAGGGACAAATTCAACCTTACCATTTATCAAAGTTGCAACCATATAGGATAATATCTCATTGTCGCGTCAAGGGCCATCCCAATACTTTATATTTACCGAATTTAGAACCAAATAGGTTCCAATATCATGTTTCGCATCAAGGGACATCGAGGGACAAGCTAAACCTTCATATATATCAAACAAATAACCATATAGGCTAAAATCTCATTTTTGCGCAAGGGTCATCCCAAACTTTATATTTAACGAATTTAGAACCAAATAGGTTCAAATATCATCTTTCGCACCAAGGGACATCGAGGGACAAGCTCAACCTTCATATATATCAAACAAATAACCATATAGGCTAAAATCTCATTTTTGCGCAAGGGTCATCCCAATACTTTATATTTAACGAATTTAGAACCAAATAGGTTCAAATATCATCTTTTGCACCAAAGAACGTCGAGGGACAAGCTCAACCTTCATACATATATCAAACATATAACCATAGAGGCTAAAATCTCATTTTTACGCAAGGGTCGTTCCAATACTTTCATTTTATCGAATACAAAACCAAATAGATTCATATATCATGATTTAAATCAAGGGAAATGTTAACCTTCTTATTTCTCAAACTTGTAATCATATAGGCCAAAATCTCATTTTTGCGCAAGGGTTATTCCAATACTTTTATTTTACCGAATACACAACCAAAGAGGTTCACAAATCATGCTTTAAGTCAAGCGACAAATTCAACCTTCCCATTTATCAAATTTGCAACCATATAGGGTAATATCTCTTTTTCGCAACAAGGGTCATCCCTATACTTTATATTTACCGAATTTAGAACCAAATTGGTTCAAATATCATGTTTCGCCCCAAGAGACATCGAGGGACAAGCTCAACCTTCATATTTATCAAACATGTAACCATATAGGCTACAATCTCATTTTTGCACAAGGGTCGTTCTAATGCTTTCATTTTACCGAATACACAACCAAAGAGGTTCACAAATCATGATTTAAATCAAGGGACAAATTCAACCTTCACACTTATCAAATTTGCAACCATATAGGCTAATATCTCTTTTTCGCAACAAGGGTCATCCCAATATTTTATATTTACCAAATTTAGAAACAAATAGGTTCAAATATCATGTTTTGCATCAAGGGACATCGAGGGACAAGCTCAACCTTCATATTTATCAAACATGTAACCATATAGGCTACAATCTCATTTTTGCACAAGGGTCATTCTAATACGTTCATATTACCGAATACATAACCAAATAGGTTCACAAATCATGCTTTAAATCAAGGGACAAATTCAACCTTACCATTTATCAAAGTTGCAACCATATAGGATAATATCTCATTGTCGCGTCAAGGGCCATCCCAATACTTTATATTTACCGAATTTAGAACCAAATAGGTTCCAATATCATGTTTCGCATCAAGGGACATCGAGGGACAAGCTAAACCTTCATATATATCAAACAAATAACCATATAGGCTAAAATCTCATTTTTGCGCAAGGGTCATCCCAAACTTTATATTTAACGAATTTAGAACCAAATAGGTTCAAATATCATCTTTCGCACCAAGGGACATCGAGGGACAAGCTCAACCTTCATATATATCAAACAAATAACCATATAGGCTAAAATCTCATTTTTGCGCAAGGGTCATCCCAATACTTTATATTTAACGAATTTAGAACCAAATAGGTTCAAATATCATCTTTTGCACCAAAGAACGTCGAGGGACAAGCTCAACCTTCATACATATATCAAACATATAACCATAGAGGCTAAAATCTCATTTTTACGCAAGGGTCGTTCCAATACTTTCATTTTATCGAATACAAAACCAAATAGATTCATATATCATGATTTAAATCAAGGGAAATGTTAACCTTCTTATTTCTCAAACTTGTAATCATATAGGCCAAAATCTCATTTTTGCGCAAGGGTTATTCCAATACTTTTATTTTACCGAATACACAACCAAAGAGGTTCACAAATCATGCTTTAAGTCAAGCGACAAATTCAACCTTCCCATTTATCAAATTTGCAACCATATAGGGTAATATCTCTTTTTCGCAACAAGGGTCATCCCTATACTTTATATTTACCGAATTTAGAACCAAATTGGTTCAAATATCATGTTTCGCCCCAAGAGACATCGAGGGACAAGCTCAACCTTCATATTTATCAAACATGTAACCATATAGGCTACAATCTCATTTTTGCACAAGGGTCGTTCTAATGCTTTCATTTTACCGAATACACAACCAAAGAGGTTCACAAATCATGATTTAAATCAAGGGACAAATTCAACCTTCACACTTATCAAATTTGCAACCATATAGGCTAATATCTCTTTTTCGCAACAAGGGTCATCCCAATATTTTATATTTACCGAATTTAGAAACAAATAGGTTCAAATATCATGTTTTGCATCAAGGGACATCGAGGGACAAGCTCAACCTTCATATTTATCAAAACATGTAATCATATAGGCTACAATCTCATTTTTCCACAAGGGTCATTCTAATACTTTCATTTTTCCGAATACATAACCAAATAGGTTCACAAATCATGCATTAAATCAAGGGAGAAATTCAACCTTCACATTTATCAAATTTGCAACCATATAGGCTAATATCTCTTTTTCGCAACAAAGGTCATCCCAATACTTTATATTTACCGAATTTAGAAACAAATAGGTTCAAATATCATGTTTCGCATCAAGGGACATCGAGGGACAAGCTCAACCTTCATATTTATCAAACATGTAACCATATAGGCTACAATCTCATTTTTGCACAAGGGTCATTCTAATGCTTTCATTTTACCGAATACATAACCAAATAGGTTCACAAATCATGATTTAAATCAAGGGACAAATTCAACCTTCACACTTATCAAATTTGCAACCATATAGGCTAATATCTCTTTTTCGCAACAAGGGTCATCCCAATACTTTATATTTACCGAATTTAGAAACAAATAGGTTCAAATATCATGTTTAGCATCAAGGGACATCGAGGGACAAGCTCAACCTTCATATTTATCAAAACATGTAATCATATAGGCTACAATCTCATTTTTCCACAAGGGTCATTCTAATACGTTCATTTTGCCGAATACATAACCAAATAGGTTCACAAATCATGCATTAAATCAAGGGAGAAATTCAACCTTCACATTTATCAAATTTGCAACCATATAGGCTAATATCTCATTTTTGCGCAAGGGTCATCCCAATACTTTATATTTAACGAATTTAGAACCAAATAGGTTCAAATATCATCTTTCGCACCAAGGGACATCGAGGGACAAGCTCAACCTTCATATTTATCAAACATGTACCCATATAGGCTACAATCTCATTTTTGCACAAGGGTCATTCTAATACTTTCATATTACCGAATACGTAACCAAATAGGTTCACAAATCATGCTTTAAATCAAGGGACAAATTCAACCTTACCATTTATCAAATTTGCAACCATATAGGATAATATCTCATTGTCGCGTCAAGGGTCATCCCAATACTTTATATTTACCGAATTTAGAACCAAATAGGTTCCAATATCATCTTTCGCACCAAGGGACATCGAGGGACAAGCTCAACCTTCATATATATCAAACAAATAACCATATAGGCTAAAATCTCATTTTTGCGCAAGGGTCATCCCAATACTTTATATTTAACGAATTTAGAACCAAATAGGTTCAAATATCATCTTTCGCACCAAGGGACATCGAGGGACAAGCTCAACCTTCATATATATCAAACAAATAACCATATAGGCTAATATCTCATTTTTGCGACAAGGGTCATCCCAATACATTATATTTACCAAATTTAGAACCAAAAAGGTTCAAATATCATCTTTCGCACCAAAGAACGTCGAGGGACAAGCTCAACCTTCATACATATATCTAACATATAACCATAGAGGCTAAAATCTCATTTTTACGCAAGGGTCGTTCCAATACTTTCATTTTATCGAATACAAAACCAAATAGATTCATATATCATGATTTAAATCAAGGGAAATGTTAACCTTCTTATTTCTCAAACTTGTAATCATATAGGCCAAAATCTCATTTTTGCGCAAGGGTTATTCCAATACTTTTATTTTACCGAATACACAACCAAAGAGGTTCACAAATCATGCTTTAAGTCAAGCGACAAATTCAACCTTCCCATTTATCAAATTTGCAACCATATAGAGTAATATCTCTTTTTCGCAACAAGGGTCATCCCTATACTTTATATTTACCGAATTTAGAACCAAATTGGTTCAAATATCATGTTTCGCCCCAAGAGACATCGAGGGACAAGCTCAACCTTCATATTTATCAAACATGTAACCATATAGGCTACAATCTCATTTTTGCACAAGGGTCGTTCTAATGCTTTCATTTTACCGAATACACAACCAAAGAGGTTCACAAATCATGATTTAAATCAAGGGACAAATTCAACCTTCACACTTATCAAATTTGCAACCATATAGGCTAATATCTCTTTTTCGCAACAAGGGTCATCCCAATATTTTATATTTACCGAATTTAGAAACAAATAGGTTCAAATATCATGTTTTGCATCAAGGGACATCGAGGGACAAGCTCAACCTTCATATTTATCAAAACATGTAATCATATAGGCTACAATCTCATTTTTCCACAAGGGTCATTCTAATACTTTCATTTTTCCGAATACATAACCAAATAGGTTCACAAATCATGCATTAAATCAAGGGAGAAATTCAACCTTCACATTTATCAAATTTGCAACCATATAGGCTAATATCTCTTTTTCGCAACAAAGGTCATCCCAATACTTTATATTTACCGAATTTAGAAACAAATAGGTTCAAATATCATGTTTCGCATCAAGGGACATCGAGGGACAAGCTCAACCTTCATATTTATCAAACATGTAATCATATAGGCTACAATCTCATTTTTCCACAAGGGTCATTCTAATACTTTCATTTTTCCGAATACATAACCAAATAGGTTCACAAATCAAGATTTAAATCAAGGGACAAATTCAACCTTCACACTTATCAAATTTGCAACCATATAGGCTAATATCTCTTTTTCGCAACAAGGGTCATCCCAATACTTTATATTTACCGAATTTAGAACCAAAAAGGTTCAAATATCATCTTTCGCACAAAAGAACGTCGAGGGACAAGCTCAACCTTCATACATATATCAAACATATAACCATATAGGCTAAAATCTCATTTTTACGCAAGGGTCGTTCCAATACTTTCATTTTTCCGAATACATAACCAAATAGGTTCACAAATCATGCATTAAATCAAGGGAGAAATTCAACCTTCACATTTATCAAATTTGCAACCATATAGGCTAATATCTCTTTTTCGCAACAAAGGTCATCCCAATACTTTATGTTTACCGAATTTAGAAACAAATAGGTTCGAATATCATGTTTCGCATCAAGGGACATCGAGGGACAAGCTCAACCTTCATATTTATCAAACATGTAACCATATAGGCTACAATCTCATTTTTGCACAAGGGTCATTCTAATACGTTCATATTACCGAATACATAACCAAATAGGTTCACAAATCATGCTTTAAATCAAGGGACAAATTCAACCTTACCATTTATCAAAGTTGCAACCATATAGGATAATATCTCATTGTCGCGTCAAGGGCCATCCCAATACTTTATATTTACCGAATTTAGAACCAAATAGGTTCCAATATCATGTTTCGCATCAAGGGACATCGAGGGACAAGCTAAACCTTCATATATATCAAACAAATAACCATATAGGCTAAAATCTCATTTTTGCGCAAGGGTCATCCCAAACTTTATATTTAACGAATTTAGAACCAAATAGGTTCAAATATCATCTTTCGCACCAAGGGACATCGAGGGACAAGCTCAACCTTCATATATATCAAACAAATAACCATATAGGCTAAAATCTCATTTTTGCGCAAGGGTCATCCCAATACTTTATATTTAACGAATTTAGAACCAAATAGGTTCAAATATCATCTTTTGCACCAAAGAACGTCGAGGGACAAGCTCAACCTTCATACATATATCAAACATATAACCATAGAGGCTAAAATCTCATTTTTACGCAAGGGTCGTTCCAATACTTTCATTTTATCGAATACAAAACCAAATAGATTCATATATCATGATTTAAATCAAGGGAAATGTTAACCTTCTTATTTCTCAAACTTGTAATCATATAGGCCAAAATCTCATTTTTGCGCAAGGGTTATTCCAATACTTTTATTTTACCGAATACACAACCAAAGAGGTTCACAAATCATGCTTTAAGTCAAGCGACAAATTCAACCTTCCCATTTATCAAATTTGCAACCATATAGGGTAATATCTCTTTTTCGCAACAAGGGTCATCCCTATACTTTATATTTACCGAATTTAGAACCAAATTGGTTCAAATATCATGTTTCGCCCCAAGAGACATCGAGGGACAAGCTCAACCTTCATATTTATCAAACATGTAACCATATAGGCTACAATCTCATTTTTGCACAAGGGTCGTTCTAATGCTTTCATTTTACCGAATACACAACCAAAGAGGTTCACAAATCATGATTTAAATCAAGGGACAAATTCAACCTTCACACTTATCAAATTTGCAACCATATAGGCTAATATCTCTTTTTCGCAACAAGGGTCATCCCAATATTTTATATTTACCAAATTTAGAAACAAATAGGTTCAAATATCATGTTTTGCATCAAGGGACATCGAGGGACAAGCTCAACCTTCATATTTATCAAACATGTAACCATATAGGCTACAATCTCATTTTTGCACAAGGGTCATTCTAATACGTTCATATTACCGAATACATAACCAAATAGGTTCACAAATCATGCTTTAAATCAAGGGACAAATTCAACCTTACCATTTATCAAAGTTGCAACCATATAGGATAATATCTCATTGTCGCGTCAAGGGCCATCCCAATACTTTATATTTACCGAATTTAGAACCAAATAGGTTCCAATATCATGTTTCGCATCAAGGGACATCGAGGGACAAGCTAAACCTTCATATATATCAAACAAATAACCATATAGGCTAAAATCTCATTTTTGCGCAAGGGTCATCCCAAACTTTATATTTAACGAATTTAGAACCAAATAGGTTCAAATATCATCTTTCGCACCAAGGGACATCGAGGGACAAGCTCAACCTTCATATATATCAAACAAATAACCATATAGGCTAAAATCTCATTTTTGCGCAAGGGTCATCCCAATACTTTATATTTAACGAATTTAGAACCAAATAGGTTCAAATATCATCTTTTGCACCAAAGAACGTCGAGGGACAAGCTCAACCTTCATACATATATCAAACATATAACCATAGAGGCTAAAATCTCATTTTTACGCAAGGGTCGTTCCAATACTTTCATTTTATCGAATACAAAACCAAATAGATTCATATATCATGATTTAAATCAAGGGAAATGTTAACCTTCTTATTTCTCAAACTTGTAATCATATAGGCCAAAATCTCATTTTTGCGCAAGGGTTATTCCAATACTTTTATTTTACCGAATACACAACCAAAGAGGTTCACAAATCATGCTTTAAGTCAAGCGACAAATTCAACCTTCCCATTTATCAAATTTGCAACCATATAGGGTAATATCTCTTTTTCGCAACAAGGGTCATCCCTATACTTTATATTTACCGAATTTAGAACCAAATTGGTTCAAATATCATGTTTCGCCCCAAGAGACATCGAGGGACAAGCTCAACCTTCATATTTATCAAACATGTAACCATATAGGCTACAATCTCATTTTTGCACAAGGGTCGTTCTAATGCTTTCATTTTACCGAATACACAACCAAAGAGGTTCACAAATCATGATTTAAATCAAGGGACAAATTCAACCTTCACACTTATCAAATTTGCAACCATATAGGCTAATATCTCTTTTTCGCAACAAGGGTCATCCCAATATTTTATATTTACCGAATTTAGAAACAAATAGGTTCAAATATCATGTTTTGCATCAAGGGACATCGAGGGACAAGCTCAACCTTCATATTTATCAAAACATGTAATCATATAGGCTACAATCTCATTTTTCCACAAGGGTCATTCTAATACTTTCATTTTTCCGAATACATAACCAAATAGGTTCACAAATCATGCATTAAATCAAGGGAGAAATTCAACCTTCACATTTATCAAATTTGCAACCATATAGGCTAATATCTCTTTTTCGCAACAAAGGTCATCCCAATACTTTATATTTACCGAATTTAGAAACAAATAGGTTCAAATATCATGTTTCGCATCAAGGGACATCGAGGGACAAGCTCAACCTTCATATTTATCAAACATGTAACCATATAGGCTACAATCTCATTTTTGCACAAGGGTCATTCTAATGCTTTCATTTTACCGAATACATAACCAAATAGGTTCACAAATCATGATTTAAATCAAGGGACAAATTCAACCTTCACACTTATCAAATTTGCAACCATATAGGCTAATATCTCTTTTTCGCAACAAGGGTCATCCCAATACTTTATATTTACCGAATTTAGAAACAAATAGGTTCAAATATCATGTTTAGCATCAAGGGACATCGAGGGACAAGCTCAACCTTCATATTTATCAAAACATGTAATCATATAGGCTACAATCTCATTTTTCCACAAGGGTCATTCTAATACGTTCATTTTGCCGAATACATAACCAAATAGGTTCACAAATCATGCATTAAATCAAGGGAGAAATTCAACCTTCACATTTATCAAATTTGCAACCATATAGGCTAATATCTCATTTTTGCGCAAGGGTCATCCCAATACTTTATATTTAACGAATTTAGAACCAAATAGGTTCAAATATCATCTTTCGCACCAAGGGACATCGAGGGACAAGCTCAACCTTCATATTTATCAAACATGTACCCATATAGGCTACAATCTCATTTTTGCACAAGGGTCATTCTAATACTTTCATATTACCGAATACGTAACCAAATAGGTTCACAAATCATGCTTTAAATCAAGGGACAAATTCAACCTTACCATTTATCAAATTTGCAACCATATAGGATAATATCTCATTGTCGCGTCAAGGGTCATCCCAATACTTTATATTTACCGAATTTAGAACCAAATAGGTTCCAATATCATCTTTCGCACCAAGGGACATCGAGGGACAAGCTCAACCTTCATATATATCAAACAAATAACCATATAGGCTAAAATCTCATTTTTGCGCAAGGGTCATCCCAATACTTTATATTTAACGAATTTAGAACCAAATAGGTTCAAATATCATCTTTCGCACCAAGGGACATCGAGGGACAAGCTCAACCTTCATATATATCAAACAAATAACCATATAGGCTAATATCTCATTTTTGCGACAAGGGTCATCCCAATACATTATATTTACCAAATTTAGAACCAAAAAGGTTCAAATATCATCTTTCGCACCAAAGAACGTCGAGGGACAAGCTCAACCTTCATACATATATCTAACATATAACCATAGAGGCTAAAATCTCATTTTTACGCAAGGGTCGTTCCAATACTTTCATTTTATCGAATACAAAACCAATTAGATTCATATATCATGATTTAAATCAAGGGAAATGTTAACCTTCTTATTTCTCAAACTTGTAATCATATAGGCCAAAATCTCATTTTTGCGCAAGGGTTATTCCAATACTTTTATTTTACCGAATACACAACCAAAGAGGTTCACAAATCATGCTTTAAGTCAAGCGACAAATTCAACCTTCCCATTTATCAAATTTGCAACCATATAGGGTAATATCTCTTTTTCGCAACAAGGGTCATCCCTATACTTTATATTTACCGAATTTAGAACCAAATAGGTTCCAATATCATCTTTCGCACCAAGGGACATCGAGGGACAAGCTCAACCTTCATATATATCAAACATGTACCCATATAGGCTACGATCTCATTTTTGCACAAGGGTCATTCTAATACTTTCATATTACCGAATACATAACCAAATAGGTTCACAAATCATGCTTTAAATCAAGGGACAAATTCAACCTTACCATTTATCAAATTTGCAACCATATAGGATAATATCTCATTGTCGCGTCAAGGGTCATCCCAATACTTTATATTTACCGAATTTAGAACCAAATAGGTTCCAATATCATCTTTCGCACCAAGGGACATCGAGGGACAAGCTCAACCTTCATATATATCAAACAAATAACCATATAGGCTAAAATCTCATTTTTGCGCAAGGGTCATCCCAATACTTTATATTTAACGAATTTAGAACCAAATAGGTTCAAATATCATCTTTCGCACCAAGGGACATCGAGGGACAAGCTCAACCTTCATATATATCAAACAAATAACCATATAGGCTAATATCTCATTTTCGCGACAAGGGTCATCCCAATACATTATATTTACCAAATTTAGAACCAAAAAGGTTCAAATATCATCTTTTGCACCAAAGAACGTCGAGGGACAAGCTCAACCTTCATACATATATCAAACATATAACCATAGAGACTAAAATCTCATTTTTACGCAAGGGTCGTTCCAATACTTTCATTTTATCGAATACAAAACCAAATAGATTCATATATCATGATTTAAATCAAGGGAAATGTTAACCTTCTTATTTCTCAAACTTGTAATCATATAGGCCAAAATCTCATTTTTGCGCAAGGGTTATTCCAATACTTTTATTTTACCGAATACACAACCAAAGAGGTTCACAAATCATGCTTTAAGTCAAGCGCGACAAATTCAACCTTCCCATTTATCAAATTTGCAACCATATAGGGTAATATCTCATTGTCGCGTCAAGGGTCATCCCAATACATTATATTTACCAAATTTAGAACCAAAAAGGTTCAAATATCATCTTTCGCACCAAAGAACGTCGAGGGACAAGCTCAACCTTTATACATATATCTAACATATAACCATAGAGGCTAAAATCTCATTTTTACGCAAGGGTCGTTCCAATACTTTCATTTTATCGAATACAAAACCAAATAGATTCATATATCATGATTTAAATCAAGGGAAATGTTAGCCTTCTTATTTCTCAAACTTGTAATCATATAGGCCAAAATCTCATTTTTGCGCAAGGGTTATTCCAATACTTTTATTTTACCGAATACACAACCAAAGAGGTTCACAAATCATGCTTTAAGTCAAGCGACAAATTCAACCTTCCCATTTATCAAATTTGCAACCATATAGGGTAATATCTCTTTTTCGCAACAAGGGTCATCCCTATACTTTATATTTACCGAATTTAGAACCAAATTGGTTCAAATATCATGTTTCGCCCCAAGAGACATCGAGGGACAAGCTCAACCTTCATATTTATCAAACATGTAACCATATAGGCTACAATCTCATTTTTGCACAAGGGTCATTCTAATGCTTTCATTTTACCAAATACATAACCAAATAGGTTCACAAATCATGATTTAAATCAAGGGACAAATTCAACCTTCACACTTATCAAATTTGCAACCATATAGGCTAATATCTCTTTTTCGCAACAAGGGTCATCCCAATACTTTATATTTACCGAATTTAGAAACAAATAGGTTCAAATATCATGTTTAGCATCAAGGGACATCGAGGGACAAGCTCAACCTTCATATTTATCAAAACATGTAATCATATAGGCTACAATCTCATTTTTCCACAAGGGTCATTCTAATACGTTCATTTTGCCGAATACATAACCAAATAGGTTCACAAATCATGCATTAAATCAAGGGAGAAATTCAACCTTCACATTTATCAAATTTGCAACCATATAGGCTAATATCTCATTTTTGCGCAAGGGTCATCCCAATACTTTATATTTAACGAATTTAGAACCAAATAGGTTCAAATATCATCTTTCGCACCAAGGGACATCGAGGGACAAGCTCAACCTTCATATTTATCAAACATGTACCCATATAGGCTACAATCTCATTTTTGCACAAGGGTCATTCTAATACTTTCATATTACCGAATACATAACCAAATAGGTTCACAAATCATGCTTTAAATCAAGGGACAAATTCAACCTTACCATTTATCAAATTTGCAACCATATAGGATAATATCTCATTGTCGCGTCAAGGGTCATCCCAATACTTTATATTTACCGAATTTAGAACCAAATAGGTTCCAATATCATCTTTCGCACCAAGGGACATCGAGGGACAAGCTCAACCTTCATATATATCAAACAAATAACCATATAGGCTAAAATCTCATTTTTGCGCAAGGGTCATCCCAATACTTTATATTTAACGAATTTAGAACCAAATAGGTTCACAAATCATGCTTTAAATCAAGGGACAAATTCAACCTTACCATTTATCAAATTTGCAACCATATAGGATAATATCTCATTGTCGCGTCAAGGGTCATCCCAATACTTTATATTTACCGAATTTAGAACCAAATAGGTTCCAATATCATCTTTCGCACCAAGGGACATCGAGGGACAAGCTCAACCTTCATATATATCAAACAAATAACCATATAGGCTAAAATCTCATTTTTGCGCAAGGGTCATCCCAATACTTTATATTTAACGAATTTAGAACCAAATAGGTTCAAATATCATCTTTCGCACCAAGGGACATCGAGGGACAAGCTCAACCTTCATATATATCAAACAAATAACCATATAGGCTAATATCTCATTTTCGCGACAAGGGTCATCCCAATACATTATATTTACCAAATTTAGAACCAAAAAGGTTCAAATATCATCTTTTGCACCAAAGAACGTCGAGGGACAAGCTCAACCTTCATACATATATCAAACATATAACCATAGAGACTAAAATCTCATTTTTACGCAAGGGTCGTTCCAATACTTTCATTTTATCGAATACAAAACCAAATAGATTCATATATCATGATTTAAATCAAGGGAAATGTTAACCTTCTTATTTCTCAAACTTGTAATCATATAGGCCAAAATCTCATTTTTGCGCAAGGGTTATTCCAATACTTTTATTTTACCGAATACACAACCAAAGAGGTTCACAAATCATGCTTTAAGTCAAGCGCGACAAATTCAACCTTCCCATTTATCAAATTTGCAACCATATAGGGTAATATCTCATTGTCGCGTCAAGGGTCATCCCAATACATTATATTTACCAAATTTAGAACCAAAAAGGTTCAAATATCATCTTTCGCACCAAAGAACGTCGAGGGACAAGCTCAACCTTCATACATATATCTAACATATAACCATAGAGGCTAAAATCTCATTTTTACGCAAGGGTCGTTCCAATACTTTCATTTTATCGAATACAAAACCAAATAGATTCATATATCATGATTTAAATCAAGGGAAATGTTAACCTTCTTATTTCTCAAACTTGTAATCATATAGGCCAAAATCTCATTTTTGCGCAAGGGTTATTCCAATACTTTTATTTTACCGAATACACAACCAAAGAGGTTCACAAATCATGCTTTAAGTCAAGCGACAAATTCAACCTTCCCATTTATCAAATTTGCAACCATATAGGCTAATATCTCATTTTTGCGCAAGGGTCATCCCAATACTTTATATTTAACGAATTTAGAACCAAATAGGTTCAAATATCATCTTTCGCACCAAGGGACATCGAGGGACAAGCTCAACCTTCATATTTATCAAACATGTACCCATATAGGCTACAATCTCATTTTTGCACAAGGCTCATTCTAATACTTTCATATTACCGTATACATAACCAAATAGGTTCACAAATCATGCTTTAAATCAAGGGACAAATTCAACCTTACCATTTATCAAATTTGCAACCATATAGGATAATATCTCATTGTCGCGTCAAGGGTCATCCCAATACTTTATATTTACCGAATTTAGAACCAAATAGGTTCCAATATCATCTTTCGCACCAAGGGACATCGAGGGACAAGCTCAACCTTCATATATATCAAAGATGTACCCATATAGGCTACAATCTCATTTTTGCACAAGGGTCATTCTAATACTTTCATATTACCGAATACATAACCAAATAGGTTCACAAATCATGCTTTAAATCAAGGGACAAATTCAACCTTACCATTTATCAAATTTGCAACCATATAGGATAATATCTCATTGTCGCGTCAAGGGTCATCCCAATACTTTATATTTACCGAATTTAGAACCAAATAGGTTCCAATATCATCTTTCGCACCAAGGGACATCGAGGGACAAGCTCAACCTTCATATATATCAAACATGTACCCATATAGGCTACAATCTCATTTTTGCACAAGGGTCATTCTAATACTTTCATATTACCGAATACATAACCAAATAGGTTCACAAATCATGCTTTAAATCAAGGGACAAATTCAACCTTACCATTTATCAAATTTGCAACCATATAGGATAATATCTCATTGTCGCGTCAAGGGTCATCCCAATACTTTATATTTACCGAATTTAGAACCAAATAGGTTCCAATATCATCTTTCGCACCAAGGGACATCGAGGGACAAGCTCAACCTTCATATATATCAAACAAATAACCATATAGGCTAAAATCTCATTTTTGCGCAAGGGTCATCCCAATACTTTATATTTAACGAATTTAGAACCAAATAGGTTCAAATATCATCTTTCGCACCAAGGGACATCGAGGGACAAGCTCAACCTTCATATATATCAAACAAATAACCATATAGGCTAATATCTCATTTTCGCGACAAGGGTCATCCCAATACATTATATTTACCAAATTTAGAACCAAAAAGGTTCAAATATCATCTTTTGCACCAAAGAACGTCGAGGGACAAGCTCAACCTTCATACATATATCAAACATATAACCATAGAGACTAAAATCTCATTTTTACGCAAGGGTCGTTCCAATACTTTCATTTTATCGAATACAAAACCAAATAGATTCATATATCATGATTTAAATCAAGGGAAATGTTAACCTTCTTATTTCTCAAACTTGTAATCATATAGGCCAAAATCTCATTTTTGCGCAAGGGTTATTCCAATACTTTTATTTTACCGAATACACAACCAAAGAGGTTCACAAATCATGCTTTAAGTCAAGCGCGACAAATTCAACCTTCCCATTTATCAAATTTGCAACCATATAGGGTAATATCTCATTGTCGCGTCAAGGGTCATCCCAATACATTATATTTACCAAATTTAGAACCAAAAAGGTTCAAATATCATCTTTCGCACCAAAGAACGTCGAGGGACAAGCTCAACCTTCATACATATATCTAACATATAACCATAGAGGCTAAAATCTCATTTTTACGCAAGGGTCGTTCCAATACTTTCATTTTATCGAATACAAAACCAAATAGATTCATATATCATGATTTAAATCAAGGGAAATGTTAACCTTCTTATTTCTCAAACTTGTAATCATATAGGCCAAAATCTCATTTTTGCGCAAGGGTTATTCCAATACTTTTATTTTACCGAATACACAACCAAAGAGGTTCACAAATCATGCTTTAAGTCAAGCGACAAATTCAACCTTCCCATTTATCAAATTTGCAACCATATAGGCTAATATCTCATTTTTGCGCAAGGGTCATCCCAATACTTTATATTTAACGAATTTAGAACCAAATAGGTTCAAATATCATCTTTCGCACCAAGGGACATCGAGGGACAAGCTCAACCTTCATATTTATCAAACATGTACCCATATAGGCTACAATCTCATTTTTGCACAAGGGTCATTCTAATACTTTCATATTACCGTATACATAACCAAATAGGTTCACAAATCATGCTTTAAATCAAGGGACAAATTCAACCTTACCATTTATCAAATTTGCAACCATATAGGATAATATCTCATTGTCGCGTCAAGGGTCATCCCAATACTTTATATTTACCGAATTTAGAACCAAATAGGTTCCAATATCATCTTTCGCACCAAGGGACATCGAGGGACAAGCTCAACCTTCATATATATCAAACATGTACCCATATAGGCTACAATCTCATTTTTGCACAAGGGTCATTCTAATACTTTCATATTACCGAATACATAACCAAATAGGTTCACAAATCATGCTTTAAATCAAGGGACAAATTCAACCTTACCATTTATCAAATTTTCAACCATATAGGATAATATCTCATTGTCGCGTCAAGGGTCATCCCAATACTTTATATTTACCGAATTTAGAACCAAATAGGTTCCAATATCATCTTTCGCACCAAGGGACATCGAGGGACAAGCTCAACCTTCATATATATCAAACAAATAACCATATAGGCTAAAATCTCATTTTTGCGCAAGGGTCATCCCAATACTTTATATTTAACGAATTTAGAACCAAATAGGTTCAAATATCATCTTTCGCACCAAGGGACATCGAGGGACAAGCTCAACCTTCATATATATCAAACAAATAACCATATAGGCTAATATCTCATTTTCGCGACAAGGGTCATCCCAATACATTATATTTACCAAATTTAGAACCAAAAAGGTTCAAATATCATCTTTTGCACCAAAGAACGTCGAGGGACAAGCTCAACCTTCATACATATATCAAACATATAACCATAGAGACTAAAATCTCATTTTTACGCAAGGGTCGTTCCAATACTTTCATTTTATCGAATACAAAACCAAATAGATTCATATATCATGATTTAAATCAAGGGAAATGTTAACCTTCTTATTTCTCAAACTTGTAATCATATAGGCCAAAATCTCATTTTTGCGCAAGGGTTATTCCAATACTTTTATTTTACCGAATACACAACCAAAGAGGTTCACAAATCATGCTTTAAGTCAAGCGCGACAAATTCAACCTTCCCATTTATCAAATTTGCAACCATATAGGGTAATATCTCATTGTCGCGTCAAGGGTCATCCCAATACATTATATTTACCAAATTTAGAACCAAAAAGGTTCAAATATCATCTTTCGCACCAAAGAACGTCGAGGGACAAGCTCAACCTTCATACATATATCTAACATATAACCATAGAGGCTAAAATCTCATTTTTACGCAAGGGTCGTTCCAATACTTTCATTTTATCGAA
The DNA here is from genome assembly GCA_958299785.1 of Medicago lupulina. Lineage (NCBI taxonomy): Eukaryota > Viridiplantae > Streptophyta > Magnoliopsida > Fabales > Fabaceae > Medicago > Medicago lupulina. The sequence goes on along the minus strand of OY283141.1, from coordinate 38,715,765 downwards.
TACAAAACCAAATAGATTCATATATCATGATTTAAATCAAGGGAAATGTTAACCTTCTTATTTCTCAAACTTGTAATCATATAGGCCAAAATCTCATTTTTGCGCAAGGGTTATTCCAATACTTTTATTTTACCGAATACACAACCAAAGAGGTTCACAAATCATGCTTTAAGTCAAGCGACAAATTCAACCTTCCCATTTATCAAATTTGCAACCATATAGGCTAATATCTCATTTTTGCGCAAGGGTCATCCCAATACTTTATATTTAACGAATTTAGAACCAAATAGGTTCAAATATCATCTTTCGCACCAAGGGACATCGAGGGACAAGCTCAACCTTCATATTTATCAAACATGTACCCATATAGGCTACAATCTCATTTTTGCACAAGGGTCATTCTAATACTTTCATATTACCGTATACATAACCAAATAGGTTCACAAATCATGCTTTAAATCAAGGGACAAATTCAACCTTACCATTTATCAAATTTGCAACCATATAGGATAATATCTCATTGTCGCGTCAAGGGTCATCCCAATACTTTATATTTACCGAATTTAGAACCAAATAGGTTCCAATATCATCTTTCGCACCAAGGGACATCGAGGGTTACCTTCATATATATCAAACATGTACCCATATAGGCTACAATCTCATTTTTGCACAAGGGTCATTCTAATACTTTCATATTACCGAATACATAACCAAATAGGTTCACAAATCATGCTTTAAATCAAGGGACAAATTCAACCTTACCATTTATCAAATTTGCAACCATATAGGATAATATCTCATTGTCGCGTCAAGGGTCATCCCAATACTTTATATTTACCGAATTTAGAACCAAATAGGTTCCAATATCATCTTTCGCACCAAGGGACATCGAGGGACAAGCTCAACCTTCATATATATCAAACAAATAACCATATAGGCTAAAATCTCATTTTTGCGCAAGGGTCATCCCAATACTTTATATTTAACGAATTTAGAACCAAATAGGTTCAAATATCATCTTTCGCACCAAGGGACATCGAGGGACAAGCTCAACCTTCATATATATCAAACAAATAACCATATAGGCTAATATCTCATTTTCGCGACAAGGGTCATCCCAATACATTATATTTACCAAATTTAGAACCAAAAAGGTTCAAATATCATCTTTTGCACCAAAGAACGTCGAGGGACAAGCTCAACCTTCATACATATATCAAACATATAACCATAGAGACTAAAATCTCATTTTTACGCAAGGGTCGTTCCAATACTTTCATTTTATCGAATACAAAACCAAATAGATTCATATATCATGATTTAAATCAAGGGAAATGTTAACCTTCTTATTTCTCAAACTTGTAATCATATAGGCCAAAATCTCATTTTTGCGCAAGGGTTATTCCAATACTTTTATTTTACCGAATACACAACCAAAGAGGTTCACAAATCATGCTTTAAGTCAAGCGCGACAAATTCAACCTTCCCATTTATCAAATTTGCAACCATATAGGGTAATATCTCATTGTCGCGTCAAGGGTCATCCCAATACATTATATTTACCAAATTTAGAACCAAAAAGGTTCAAATATCATCTTTCGCACCAAAGAACGTCGAGGGACAAGCTCAACCTTCATATTTATCAAACATGTAACCATATAGGCTACAATCTCATTTTTGCACAAGGGTCATTCTAATGCTTTCATTTTACCAAATACATAACCAAATAGGTTCACAAATCATGATTTAAATCAAGGGACAAATTCAACCTTCACACTTATCAAATTTGCAACCATATAGGCTAATATCTCTTTTTCGCAACAAGGGTCATCCCAATACTTTATATTTACCGAATTTAGAAACAAATAGGTTCAAATATCATGTTTAGCATCAAGGGACATCGAGGGACAAGCTCAACCTTCATATTTATCAAAACATGTAATCATATAGGCTACAATCTCATTTTTCCACAAGGGTCATTCTAATACGTTCATTTTGCCGAATACATAACCAAATAGGTTCACAAATCATGCATTAAATCAAGGGAGAAATTCAACCTTCACATTTATCAAATTTGCAACCATATAGGCTAATATCTCATTTTTGCGCAAGGGTCATCCCAATACTTTATATTTAACGAATTTAGAACCAAATAGGTTCAAATATCATCTTTCGCACCAAGGGACATCGAGGGACAAGCTCAACCTTCATATTTATCAAACATGTACCCATATAGGCTACAATCTCATTTTTGCACAAGGGTCATTCTAATACTTTCATATTACCGAATACATAACCAAATAGGTTCACAAATCATGCTTTAAATCAAGGGACAAATTCAACCTTACCATTTATCAAATTTGCAACCATATAGGATAATATCTCATTGTCGCGTCAAGGGTCATCCCAATACTTTATATTTACCGAATTTAGAACCAAATAGGTTCCAATATCATCTTTCGCACCAAGGGACATCGAGGGACAAGCTCAACCTTCATATATATCAAACATGTACCCATATAGGCTACAATCTCATTTTTGCACAAGGGTCATTCTAATACTTTCATATTACCGAATACATAACCAAATAGGTTCACAAATCATGCTTTAAATCAAGGGACAAATTCAACCTTACCATTTATCAAATTTGCAACCATATAGGATAATATCTCATTGTCGCGTCAAGGGTCATCCCAATACTTTATATTTACCGAATTTAGAACCAAATAGGTTCCAATATCATCTTTCGCACCAAGGGACATCGAGGGACAAGCTCAACCTTCATATATATCAAACAAATAACCATATAGGCTAAAATCTCATTTTTGCGCAAGGGTCATCCCAATACTTTATATTTAACGAATTTAGAACCAAATAGGTTCAAATATCATCTTTCGCACCAAGGGACATCGAGGGACAAGCTCAACCTTCATATATATCAAACAAATAACCATATAGGCTAATATCTCATTTTCGCGACAAGGGTCATCCCAATACATTATATTTACCAAATTTAGAACCAAAAAGGTTCAAATATCATCTTTTGCACCAAAGAACGTCGAGGGACAAGCTCAACCTTCATACATATATCAAACATATAACCATAGAGACTAAAATCTCATTTTTACGCAAGGGTCGTTCCAATACTTTCATTTTATCGAATACAAAACCAAATAGATTCATATATCATGATTTAAATCAAGGGAAATGTTAACCTTCTTATTTCTCAAACTTGTAATCATATAGGCCAAAATCTCATTTTTGCGCAAGGGTTATTCCAATACTTTTATTTTACCGAATACACAACCAAAGAGGTTCACAAATCATGCTTTAAGTCAAGCGCGACAAATTCAACCTTCCCATTTATCAAATTTGCAACCATATAGGGTAATATCTCATTGTCGCGTCAAGGGTCATCCCAATACATTATATTTACCAAATTTAGAACCAAAAAGGTTCAAATATCATCTTTCGCACCAAAGAACGTCGAGGGACAAGCTCAACCTTCATACATATATCTAACATATAACCATAGAGGCTAAAATCTCATTTTTACGCAAGGGTCGTTCCAATACTTTCATTTTATCGAATACAAAACCAAATAGATTCATATATCATGATTTAAATCAAGGGAAATGTTAACCTTCTTATTTCTCAAACTTGTAATCATATAGGCCAAAATCTCATTTTTGCGCAAGGGTTATTCCAATACTTTTATTTTACCGAATACACAACCAAAGAGGTTCACAAATCATGCTTTAAGTCAAGCGACAAATTCAACCTTCCCATTTATCAAATTTGCAACCATATAGGCTAATATCTCATTTTTGCGCAAGGGTCATCCCAATACTTTATATTTAACGAATTTAGAACCAAATAGGTTCAAATATCATCTTTCGCACCAAGGGACATCGAGGGACAAGCTCAACCTTCATATTTATCAAACATGTACCCATATAGGCTACAATCTCATTTTTGCACAAGGCTCATTCTAATACTTTCATATTACCGTATACATAACCAAATAGGTTCACAAATCATGCTTTAAATCAAGGGACAAATTCAACCTTACCATTTATCAAATTTGCAACCATATAGGATAATATCTCATTGTCGCGTCAAGGGTCATCCCAATACTTTATATTTACCGAATTTAGAACCAAATAGGTTCCAATATCATCTTTCGCACCAAGGGACATCGAGGGACAAGCTCAACCTTCATATATATCAAAGATGTACCCATATAGGCTACAATCTCATTTTTGCACAAGGGTCATTCTAATACTTTCATATTACCGAATACATAACCAAATAGGTTCACAAATCATGCTTTAAATCAAGGGACAAATTCAACCTTACCATTTATCAAATTTGCAACCATATAGGATAATATCTCATTGTCGCGTCAAGGGTCATCCCAATACTTTATATTTACCGAATTTAGAACCAAATAGGTTCCAATATCATCTTTCGCACCAAGGGACATCGAGGGACAAGCTCAACCTTCATATATATCAAACAAATAACCATATAGGCTAATATCTCATTTTCGCGACAAGGGTCATCCCAATACATTATATTTACCAAATTTAGAACCAAAAAGGTTCAAATATCATCTTTTGCACCAAAGAACGTCGAGGGACAAGCTCAACCTTCATACATATATCAAACATATAACCATAGAGACTAAAATCTCATTTTTACGCAAGGGTCGTTCCAATACTTTCATTTTATCGAATACAAAACCAAATAGATTCATATATCATGATTTAAATCAAGGGAAATGTTAACCTTCTTATTTCTCAAACTTGTAATCATATAGGCCAAAATCTCATTTTTGCGCAAGGGTTATTCCAATACTTTTATTTTACCGAATACACAACCAAAGAGGTTCACAAATCATGCTTTAAGTCAAGCGCGACAAATTCAACCTTCCCATTTATCAAATTTGCAACCATATAGGGTAATATCTCATTGTCGCGTCAAGGGTCATCCCAATACATTATATTTACCAAATTTAGAACCAAAAAGGTTCAAATATCATCTTTCGCACCAAAGAACGTCGAGGGACAAGCTCAACCTTCATATTTATCAAACATGTAACCATATAGGCTACAATCTCATTTTTGCACAAGGGTCATTCTAATGCTTTCATTTTACCAAATACATAACCAAATAGGTTCACAAATCATGATTTAAATCAAGGGACAAATTCAACCTTCACACTTATCAAATTTGCAACCATATAGGCTAATATCTCTTTTTCGCAACAAGGGTTATCCCAATACTTTATATTTACCGAATTTAGAAACAAATAGGTTCAAATATCATGTTTAGCATCAAGGGACATCGAGGGACAAGCTCAACCTTCATATTTATCAAAACATGTAATCATATAGGCTACAATCTCATTTTTCCACAAGGGTCATTCTAATACGTTCATTTTGCCGAATACATAACCAAATAGGTTCACAAATCATGCATTAAATCAAGGGAGAAATTCAACCTTCACATTTATCAAATTTGCAACCATATAGGCTAATATCTCATTTTTGCGCAAGGGTCATCCCAATACTTTATATTTAACGAATTTAGAACCAAATAGGTTCAAATATCATCTTTCGCACCAAGGGACATCGAGGGACAAGCTCAACCTTCATATTTATCAAACATGTACCCATATAGGCTACAATCTCATTTTTGCACAAGGGTCATTCTAATACTTTCATATTACCGAATACATAACCAAATAGGTTCACAAATCATGCTTTAAATCAAGGGACAAATTCAACCTTACCATTTATCAAATTTGCAACCATATAGGATAATATCTCATTGTCGCGTCAAGGGTCATCCCAATACTTTATATTTACCGAATTTAGAACCAAATAGGTTCCAATATCATCTTTCGCACCAAGGGACATCGAGGGACAAGCTCAACCTTCATATATATCAAACAAATAACCATATAGGCTAAAATCTCATTTTTGCGCAAGGGTCATCCCAATACTTTATATTTAACGAATTTAGAACCAAATAGGTTCAAATATCATCTTTCGCACCAAGGGACATCGAGGGACAAGCTCAACCTTCATATATATCAAACAAATAACCATATAGGCTAATATCTCATTTTTGCGACAAGGGTCATCCCAATACATTATATTTACCAAATTTAGAACCAAAAAGGTTCAAATATCATCTTTCGCACCAAAGAACGTCGAGGGACAAGCTCAACCTTCATACATATATCTAACATATAACCATAGAGGCTAAAATCTCATTTTTACGCAAGGGTCGTTCCAATACTTTCATTTTATCGAATACAAAACCAAATAGATTCATATATCATGATTTAAATCAAGGGAAATGTTAACCTTCTTATTTCTCAAACTTGTAATCATATAGGCCAAAATCTCATTTTTGCGCAAGGGTTATTCCAATACTTTTATTTTACCGAATACACAACCAAAGAGGTTCACAAATCATGCTTTAAGTCAAGCGACAAATTCAACCTTCCCATTTATCAAATTTGCAACCATATAGGGTAATATCTCTTTTTCGCAACAAGGGTCATCCCTATACTTTATATTTACCGAATTTAGAACCAAATAGGTTCAAATATCATGTTTCGCCCCAAGAGACATCGAGGGACAAGCTCAACCTTCATATTTATCAAACATGTAACCATATAGGCTACAATCTCATTTTTGCACAAGGGTCATTCTAATGCTTTCATTTTACCAAATACATAACCAAATAGGTTCACAAATCATGATTTAAATCAAGGGACAAATTCAACCTTCACAGTTATCAAATTTGCAACCATATAGGCTAATATCTCTTTTTCGCAACAAGGGTCATCCCAATACTTTATATTTACCGAATTTAGAAACAAATAGGTTCAAATATCATGTTTTGCATCAAGGGACATCGAGGGACAAGCTCAACCTTCATATTTATCAAAACATGTAATCATATAGGCTACAATCTCATTTTTCCACAAGGGTCATTCTAATACGTTCATTTTGCCGAATACATAACCAAATAGGTTCACAAATCATGCATTAAATCAAGGGAGAAATTCAACCTTCACATTTATCAAATTTGCAACCATATAGGCTAATATCTCATTTTTGCGCAAGGGTCATCCCAATACTTTATATTTAACGAATTTAGAACCAAATAGGTTCAAATATCATCTTTCGCACCAAGGGACATCGAGGGACAAGCTCAACCTTCATATTTATCAAACATGTACCCATATAGGCTACAATCTCATTTTTGCACAAGGGTCATTCTAATACTTTCATATTACCGAATACATAACCAAATAGGTTCACAAATCATGCTTTAAATCAAGGGACAAATTCAACCTTACCATTTATCAAATTTGCAACCATATAGGATAATATCTCATTGTCGCGTCAAGGGTCATCCCAATACTTTATATTTACCGAATTTAGAACCAAATAGGTTCCAATATCATCTTTCGCACCAAGGGACATCGAGGGACAAGCTCAACCTTCATATATATCAAACAAATAACCATATAGGCTAAAATCTCATTTTTGCGCAAGGGTCATCCCAATACTTTATATTTAACGAATTTAGAACCAAATAGGTTCAAATATCATCTTTCGCACCAAGGGACATCGAGGGACAAGCTCAACCTTCATATATATCAAACAAATAACCATATAGGCTAATATCTCATTTTCGCGACAAGGGTCATCCCAATACATTATATTTACCAAATTTAGAACCAAAAAGGTTCAAATATCATCTTTTGCACCAAAGAACGTCGAGGGACAAGCTCAACCTTCATACATATATCAAACATATAACCATAGAGACTAAAATCTCATTTTTACGCAAGGGTCGTTCCAATACTTTCATTTTATCGAATACAAAACCAAATAGATTCATATATCATGATTTAAATCAAGGGAAATGTTAACCTTCTTATTTCTCAAACTTGTAATCATATAGGCCAAAATCTCATTTTTGCGCAAGGGTTATTCCAATACTTTTATTTTACCGAATACACAACCAAAGAGGTTCACAAATCATGCTTTAAGTCAAGCGCGACAAATTCAACCTTCCCATTTATCAAATTTGCAACCATATAGGGTAATATCTCTTTTTCGCAACAAGGGTCATCCCTATACTTTATATTTACCGAATTTAGAACCAAATAGGTTCAAATATCATGTTTCGCCCCAAGAGACATCGAGGGACAAGCTCAACCTTCATATTTATCAAACATGTAACCATATAGGCTACAATCTCATTTTTGCACAAGGGTCATTCTAATGCTTTCATTTTACCAAATACATAACCAAATAGGTTCACAAATCATGATTTAAATCAAGGGACAAATTCAACCTTCACACTTATCAAATTTGCAACCATATAGGCTAATATCTCTTTTTCGCAACAAGGGTCATCCCAATACTTTATATTTACCGAATTTAGAAACAAATAGGTTCAAATATCATGTTTTGCATCAAGGGACATCGAGGGACAAGCTCAACCTTCATATTTATCAAAACATGTAATCATATAGGCTACAATCTCATTTTTCCACAAGGGTCATTCTAATACGTTCATTTTGCCGAATACATAACCAAATAGGTTCACAAATCATGCATTAAATCAAGGGAGAAATTCAACCTTCACATTTATCAAATTTGCAACCATATAGGCTAATATCTCATTTTTGCGCAAGGGTCATCCCAATACTTTATATTTAACGAATTTAGAACCAAATAGGTTCAAATATCATCTTTCGCACCAAGGGACATCGAGGGACAAGCTCAACCTTCATATTTATCAAACATGTACCCATATAGGCTACAATCTCATTTTTGCACAAGGGTCATTCTAATACTTTCATATTACCGAATACATAACCAAATAGGTTCACAAATCATGCTTTAAATCAAGGGACAAATTCAACCTTACCATTTATCAAATTTGCAACCATATAGGATAATATCTCATTGTCGCGTCAAGGGTCATCCCAATACTTTATATTTACCGAATTTAGAACCAAATAGGTTCCAATATCATCTTTCGCACCAAGGGACATCGAGGGACAAGCTCAACCTTCATATATATCAAACAAATAACCATATAGGCTAAAATCTCATTTTTGCGCAAGGGTCATCCCAATACTTTATATTTAACGAATTTAGAACCAAATAGGTTCAAATATCATCTTTCGCACCAAGGGACATCGAGGGACAAGCTCAACCTTCATATATATCAAACAAATAACCATATAGGCTAATATCTCATTTTCGCGACAAGGGTCATCCCAATACATTATATTTACCAAATTTAGAACCAAAAAGGTTCAAATATCATCTTTTGCACCAAAGAACGTCGAGGGACAAGCTCAACCTTCATACATATATCAAACATATAACCATAGAGACTAAAATCTCATTTTTACGCAAGGGTCGTTCCAATACTTTCATTTTATCGAATACAAAACCAAATAGATTCATATATCATGATTTAAATCAAGGGAAATGTTAACCTTCTTATTTCTCAAACTTGTAATCATATAGGCCAAAATCTCATTTTTGCGCAAGGGTTATTCCAATACTTTTATTTTACCGAATACACAACCAAAGAGGTTCACAAATCATGCTTTAAGTCAAGCGCGACAAATTCAACCTTCCCATTTATCAAATTTGCAACCATATAGGGTAATATCTCTTTTTCGCAACAAGGGTCATCCCTATACTTTATATTTACCGAATTTAGAACCAAATAGGTTCAAATATCATGTTTCGCCCCAAGAGACATCGAGGGACAAGCTCAACCTTCATATTTATCAAACATGTAACCATATAGGCTACAATCTCATTTTTGCACAAGGGTCATTCTAATGCTTTCATTTTACCAAATACATAACCAAATAGGTTCACAAATCATGATTTAAATCAAGGGACAAATTCAACCTTCACACTTATCAAATTTGCAACCATATAGGCTAATATCTCTTTTTCGCAACAAGGGTCATCCCAATACTTTATATTTACCGAATTTAGAAACAAATAGGTTCAAATATCATGTTTTGCATCAAGGGACATCGAGGGACAAGCTCAACCTTCATATTTATCAAAACATGTAATCATATAGGCTACAATCTCATTTTTCCACAAGGGTCATTCTAATACGTTCATTTTGCCGAATACATAACCAAATAGGTTCACAAATCATGCATTAAATCAAGGGAGAAATTCAACCTTCACATTTATCAAATTTGCAACCATATAGGCTAATATCTCATTTTTGCGCAAGGGTCATCCCAATACTTTATATTTAACGAATTTAGAACCAAATAGGTTCAAATATCATCTTTCGCACCAAGGGACATCGAGGGACAAGCTCAACCTTCATATTTATCAAACATGTACCCATATAGGCTACAATCTCATTTTTGCACAAGGGTCATTCTAATACTTTCATATTACCGAATACATAACCAAATAGGTTCACAAATCATGCTTTAAATCAAGGGACAAATTCAACCTTACCATTTATCAAATTTGCAACCATATAGGATAATATCTCATTGTCGTGTCAAGGGTCATCCCAATACTTTATATTTACCGAATTTAGAACCAAATAGGTTCCAATATCATCTTTCGCACCAAGGGACATCGAGGGACAAGCTCAACCTTCATATATATCAAACAAATAACCATATAGGCTAAAATCTCATTTTTGCGCAAGGGTCATCCCAATACTTTATATTTAACGAATTTAGAACCAAATAGGTTCAAATATCATCTTTCGCACCAAGGGACATCGAGGGACAAGCTCAACCTTCATATATATCAAACAAATAACCATATAGGCTAATATCTCATTTTTGCGACAAGGGTCATCCCAATACATTATATTTACCAAATTTAGAACCAAAAAGGTTCAAATATCATCTTTCGCACCAAAGAACGTCGAGGGACAAGGTCAACCTTCATACATATATCTAACATATAACCATAGAGGCTAAAATCTCATTTTTACGCAAGGGTCGTTCCAATACTTTCATTTTATCGAATACAAAACCAAATAGATTCATATATCATGATTTAAATCAAGGGAAATGTTAACCTTCTTATTTCTCAAACTTGTAATCATATAGGCCAAAATCTCATTTTTGCGCAAGGGTTATTCCAATACTTTTATTTTACCGAATACACAACCAAAGAGGTTCACAAATCATGCTTTAAGTCAAGCGCGACAAATTCAACCTTCCCATTTATCAAATTTGCAACCATATAGGGTAATATCTCTTTTTCGCAACAAGGGTCATCCCTATACTTTATATTTACCGAATTTAGAACCAAATAGGTTCAAATATCATGTTTCGCCCCAAGAGACATCGAGGGACAAGCTCAACCTTCATATTTATCAAACATGTAACCATATAGGCTACAATCTCATTTTTGCACAAGGGTCATTCTAATGCTTTCATTTTACCAAATACATAACCAAATAGGTTCACAAATCATGATTTAAATCAAGGGACAAATTCAACCTTCACACTTATCAAATTTGCAACCATATAGGCTAATATCTCTTTTTCGCAACAAGGGTCATCCCAATACTTTATATTTACCGAATTTAGAAACAAATAGGTTCAAATATCATGTTTTGCATCAAGGGACATCGAGGGACAAGCTCAACCTTCAAATTTATCAAAACATGTAATCATATAGGCTACAATCTCATTTTTCCACAGGGTCATTCTAATACTTTCATTTTGCCGAAGACATAACCAAATAGGTTCACAAAACATGCATTAAATCAAGGGAGAAATTCAACCTTCACATTTATCAAATTTGCAACCATATAGGCTAATATCTCATTTTCGCGACAAGGGTCATCCCAATACTTTATATATACCAAATTTAGAACCCAGTAGGTTCAAATATCATCTTTCGCACCAAGGAACGTCGAGAGACAAGCTCAACCTTCATATATATTTATCAAACCTATAACCATAAAGGTTAAAATCTCATTTTTACGCAAGGGTCGTTCCAATACTTTCATTTTATCGAATACAAAACCAAATAGATTCATATCATGATTTAAATCAAGGGAAATGTTAACCTTCTTATTTCTCAAACTTGTAATCACATAGAATACACAAGGGTCATTCCAATACTTTTATTTTATCGAATACACAACCAAAGAGGTTCACAAATCATGCATTAAATCAAGGGAGAAATTCAACCTTCACATTTATCAAATTTGCAACCATATAGGCTAATATCTCATTTTTGCGCAAGGGTCATCCCAATACTTTATATTTAACGAATTTAGAACCATATAGGTTCAAATATCATCTTTCGCACCAAGGGACATCGAGGGACAAGCTCAACCTTCATATTTATCAAACATGTACCCATATAGGCTACAATCTCATTTTTGCACAAGGGTCATTCTAATACTTTCATATTACCGAATACGTAACCAAATAGGTTCACAAATCATGCTTTAAATCAAGGGACAAATTCAACCTTCCCATTTATCAAATGCAACCATATAGGATAATATCTCATTGTCGCGTCAAGGGTCATCCCAATACTTTATATTTACCGAATTTAGAACCAAATAGGTTCCAATATCATCTTTCGCACCAAGGGACATCGAGGGACAAGCTCAACCTTCATATATATCAAACAAATAACCATATAGGCTAAAATCTCATTTTTGCGCAAGGGTCATCCCAATACTTTATATTTAACGAATTTAGAACCAAATAGGTTCAAATATCATCTTTCGCACCAAGGGACATCGAGGGACAAGCTCAACCTTCATATATATCAAACAAATAACCATATAGGCTAATATCTCATTTTTGCGACAAGGGTCATCCCAATACATTATATTTACCAAATTTAGAACCAAAAAGGTTCAAATATCATCTTTCGCACCAAAGAACGTCGAGGGACAAGCTCAACCTTCATACATATATCTAACATATAACCATAGAGGCTAAAATCTCATTTTTACGCAAGGGTCGTTCCAATACTTTCATTTTATCGAATACAAAACCAAATAGATTCATATATCATGATTTAAATCAAGGGAAATGTTAACCTTCTTATTTCTCAAACTTGTAATCATATAGGCCAAAATCTCATTTTTGCGCAAGGGTTATTCCAATACTTTTATTTTACCGAATACACAACCAAAGAGGTTCACAAATCATGCTTTAAGTCAAGCGACAAATTCAACCTTCCCATTTATCAAATTTGCAACCATATAGGGTAATATCTCTTTTTCGCAACAAGGGTCATCCCTATACTTTATATTTACCGAATTTAGAACCAAATAGGTTCAAATATCATGTTTCGCCCCAAGAGACATCGAGGGACAAGCTCAACCTTCATATTTATCAAACATGTAACCATATAGGCTACAATCTCATTTTTGCACAAGGGTCATTCTAATGCTTTCATTTTACCGAATACATAACCAAATAGGTTCACAAATCATGATTTAAATCAAGGGACAAATTCAACCTTCACACTTATCAAATTTGCAACCATATAGGCTAATATCTCTTTTTCGCAACAAGGGTCATCCCAATACTTTATATTTACCGAATTTAGAAACAAATAGGTTCAAATATCATGTTTTGCATCAAGGGACATCGAGGGACAAGCTCAACCTTCATATTTATCAAAACATGTAATCATATAGGCTACAATCTCATTTTTCCACAAGGGTCATTCTAATACTTTCATTTTGCCGAATACATAACCAAATAGGTTCACAAATCATGCATTAAATCAAGGGAGAAATTCAACCTTCACATTTATCAAATTTGCAACCATATAGGCTAATATCTCATTTTCGCGACAAGGGTCATCCCAATACTTTATATATACCAAATTTAGAACCCAGTAGGTTCAAATATCATCTTTCGCACCAAGGAACGTCGAGAGACAAGCTCAACCTTCATATATATATATATCAAACATATAACCATAAAGGCTAAAATCTCATTTTTACGCAAGGGTCGTTCCAATACTTTCATTTTATCGAATACAAAACCAAATAGATTCATATCATGAATTAAATCAAGGGAAATGTTAACCTTCTTATTTCTCAAACTTGTAATCACATAGAATACACAAGGGTCATTCCAATACTTTTATTTTATCGAATACACAACCAAAGAGGTTCACAAATCATGCATTAAATCAAGGGAGAAATTCAACCTTCACATTTATCAAATTTGCAACCATATAGGCTAATATCTCATTTTTGCGCAAGGGTCATCCCAATACTTTATATTTAACGAATTTAGAACCAAATAGATCTTTCGCACCAAGGGACATCGAGGGACAGGCTCAACCTTCATATTTATCAAACATGTAACCATATAGGCTACAATCTCATTTTTGCACAAGGGTCATTCTAATACTTTCATATTACCGAATACGTAACCAAATAGGTCCACAAATCATGCTTTAAATCAAGGGACAAATTCAACCTTCCCATTTATCAAATGCAACCATTTAGGATAATATCTCATTGTCGCGTCAAGGGTCATCCCAATACTTTATATTTACCGAATTTAGAACCAAATAGGTTCCAATATCATCTTTCGCACCAAGGGACATCGAGGGACAAGCTCAACCTTCATATATATCAAACAAATAACCATATAGGCTAAAATCTCATTTTTGCGCAAGGGTCATCCCAATACTTTATATTTAACGAATTTAGAACCAAATAGGTTCAAATATCATCTTTCGCACCAAGGGACATCGAGGGACAAGCTCAACCTTCATATATATCAAACAAATAACCATATAGGCTAATATCTCATTTTTGCGACAAGGGTCATCCCAATACATTATATTTACCAAATTTAGAACCAAAAAGGTTCAAATATCATCTTTCGCACCAAAGAACGTCGTGGGACAAGCTCAACCTTCATACATATATCTAACATATAACCATAGAGGCTAAAATCTCATTTTTACGCAATGGTCGTTCCAATACTTTCATTTTATCGAATACAAAACCAAATAGATTCATATATCATGATTTAAATCAAGGGAAATGTTAACCTTCTTATTTCTCAAACTTGTAATCATATAGGCCAAAATCTCATTTTTGCGCAAGGGTTATTCCAATACTTTTATTTTACCGAATACACAACCAAAGAGGTTCACAAATCATGCTTTAAGTCAAGCGACAAATTCAACCTTCCCATTTATCAAATTTGCAACCATATAGGGTAATATCTCTTTTTCGCAACAAGGGTCATCCCTATACTTTATATTTACCGAATTTAGAACCAAATAGGTTCAAATATCATGTTTCGCCCCAAGAGACATCGAGGGACAAGCTCAACCTTCATATTTATCAAACATGTAACCATATAGGCTACAATCTCATTTTTGCACAAGGGTCATTCTAATGCTTTCATTTTACCGAATACATAACCAAATAGGTTCACAAATCATGATTTAAATCAAGGGACAAATTCAACCTACACACTTATCAAATTTGCAACCATATAGGGTAATATCTCTTTTTCGCAACAAGGGTCATCCCTATGCTTTATATTTACCGAATTTTGAACCAAATAGGTTCAAATATCATGTTTCGCCCCAAGAGACATCGAGGGACAAGCTCAACCTTCATATTTATCAAAACATGTAATCATATAGGCTACAATCTCATTTTTCCACAAGGGTCATTCTAATACGTTCATTTTGCCGAATACATAACCAAATAGGTTCACAAATCATGCATTAAATCAAGGGAGAAATTCAGCCTTCACATTTATCAAATTTGCAACCATATAGGCTAATATCTCATTTTCGCGACAAGGGTCATCCCAATACTTTATATATACCAAATTTAGAACCCAGTAGGTTCAAATATCATCTTTCGCACCAAGGAACGTCGAGAGACAAGCTCAACCTTCATATATATATATATCAAACATATAACCATAAAGGCTAAAATCTCATTTTTACGCAAGGGTCGTTCCAATACTTTCATTTTATCGAATACAAAACCAAATAGATTCATATCATGATTTAAATCAAGGGAAATGTTAACCTTCTTATTTCTCAAACTTGTAATCACATAGAATACACAAGGGTCATTCCAATACTTTTATTTTATCGAATACACAACCAAAGAGGTTCACAAATCATGCATTAAATCAAGGGAGAAATTCAACCTTCACATTTATCAAATTTGCAACCATATAGGCTAATATCTCATTTTTGCGCAAGGGTCATCCCAATACTTTATATTTAACGAATTTAGAACCAAATAGGTTCAAATATCATCTTTCGCACCAAGGGACATCGAGGGACAAGCTCAACCTTCATATTTATCAAACATGTAACCATATAGGCTACAATCTCATTTTTGCACAAGGGTCATTCTAATACTTTCATATTACCGAATACGTAACCAAATAGGTTCACAAATCATGCTTTAAATCAAGGGACAAATTCAACCATCCCATTTATCAAATGCAACCATATAGGATAATATCTCATTGTCGCGTCAAGGGTCATCCCAATACTTTATATTTACCGAATTTAGAACCAAATAGGTTCCAATATCATCTTTCGCACCAAGGGACATCGAGGGACAAGCTCAACCTTCATATATATCAAACAAATAACCATATAGGCTAATATCTCATTTTTGCGACAAGGGTCATCCCAATACATTATATTTACCAAATTTAGAACCAAAAAGGTTCAAATATCATCTTTCGCACCAAAGAACGTCGTGGGACAAGCTCAACCTTCATACATATATCTAACATATAACCATAGAGGCTAAAATCTCATTTTTACGCAAGGGTCGTTCCAATACTTTCATTTTATCGAATACAAAACCAAATAGATTCATATATCATGATTTAAATCAAGGGAAATGTTAACCTTCTTATTTCTCAAACTTGTAATCATATAGGCCAAAATCTCATTTTTGCGCAAGGGTTATTCCAATACTTTTATTTTACCGAATACACAACCAAAGAGGTTCACAAATCATGCTTTAAGTCAAGCGACAAATTCAACCTTCCCATTTATCAAATTTGCAACCATATAGGGTAATATCTCTTTTTCGCAACAAGGGTCATCCCTATACTTTATATTTACCGAATTTAGAACCAAATAGGTTCAAATATCATGTTTCGCCCCAAGAGACATCGAGGGACAAGCTCAACCTTCATATTTATCAAACATGTAACCATATAGGCTACAATCTCATTTTTGCACAAGGGTCATTCTAATGCTTTCATTTTACCGAATACATAACCAAATAGGTTCACAAATCATGATTTAAATCAAGGGACAAATTCAACCTTCACACTTATCAAATTTGCAACCATATAGGCTAATATCTCTTTTTCGCAACAAGGGTCATCCCAATACTTTATATTTACCGAATTTAGAAACAAATAGGTTCAAATATCATGTTTTGCATCAAGGGACATCGAGGGACAAGCTCAACCTTCATATTTATCAAAACATGTAATCATATAGGCTACAATCTCATTTTTCCACAAGGGTCATTCTAATACTTTCATTTTGCCGAATACATAACCAAATAGGTTCACAAATCATGCATTAAATCAAGGGAGAAATTCAACCTTCACATTTATCAAATTTGCAACCATATCTCATTTTCGCGACAAGGGTCATCCCAATACTTTATATATACCAAATTTAGAACCCAGTAGGTTCAAATATCATCTTTCGCACCAAGGAACGTCGAGAGACAAGCTCAACCTTCATATATATATATATCAAACATATAACCATAAAGGCTAAAATCTCATTTTTACGCAAGGGTCGTTCCAATACTTTCATTTTATCGAATACAAAACCAAATAGATTCATATCATGAATTAAATCAAGGGAAATGTTAACCTTCTTATTTCTCAAACTTGTAATCACATAGAATACACAAGGGTCATTCCAATACTTTTATTTTATCGAATACACAACCAAAGAGGTTCACAAATCATGCATTAAATCAAGGGAGAAATTCAACCTTCACATTTATCAAATTTGCAACCATATAGGCTAATATCTCATTTTTGCGCAAGGGTCATCCCAATACTTTATATTTAACGAATTTAGAACCAAATAGATCTTTCGCACCAAGGGACATCGAGGGACAGGCTCAACCTTCATATTTATCAAACATGTAACCATATAGGCTACAATCTCATTTTTGCACAAGGGTCATTCTAATACTTTCATATTACCGAATACGTAACCAAATAGGTCCACAAATCATGCTTTAAATCAAGGGACAAATTCAACCTTCCCATTTATCAAATGCAACCATTTAGGATAATATCTCATTGTCGCGTCAAGGGTCATCCCAATACTTTATATTTACCGAATTTAGAACCAAATAGGTTCCAATATCATCTTTCGCACCAAGGGACATCGAGGGACAAGCTCAACCTTCATATATATCAAACAAATAACCATATAGGCTAAAATCTCATTTTTGCGCAAGGGTCATCCCAATACTTTATATTTAACGAATTTAGAACCAAATAGGTTCAAATATCATCTTTCGCACCAAGGGACATCGAGGGACAAGCTCAACCTTCATATATATCAAACAAATAACCATATAGGCTAATATCTCATTTTTGCGACAAGGGTCATCCCAATACATTATATTTACCAAATTTAGAACCAAAAAGGTTCAAATATCATCTTTCGCACCAAAGAACGTCGTGGGACAAGCTCAACCTTCATACATATATCTAACATATAACCATAGAGGCTAAAATCTCATTTTTACGCAATGGTCGTTCCAATACTTTCATTTTATCGAATACAAAACCAAATAGATTCATATATCATGATTTAAATCAAGGGAAATGTTAACCTTCTTATTTCTCAAACTTGTAATCATATAGGCCAAAATCTCATTTTTGCGCAAGGGTTATTCCAATACTTTTATTTTACCGAATACACAACCAAAGAGGTTCACAAATCATGCTTTAAGTCAAGCGACAAATTCAACCTTCCCATTTATCAAATTTGCAACCATATAGGGTAATATCTCTTTTTCGCAACAAGGGTCATCCCTATACTTTATATTTACCGAATTTAGAACCAAATAGGTTCAAATATCATGTTTCGCCCCAAGAGACATCGAGGGACAAGCTCAACCTTCATATTTATCAAACATGTAACCATATAGGCTACAATCTCATTTTTGCACAAGGGTCATTCTAATGCTTTCATTTTACCGAATACATAACCAAATAGGTTCACAAATCATGATTTAAATCAAGGGACAAATTCAACCTTCACACTTATCAAATTTGCAACCATATAGGCTAATATCTCTTTTTCGCAACAAGGGTCATCCCAATACTTTATATTTACCGAATTTAGAAACAAATAGGTTCAAATATCATGATTTGCATCAAGGGACATCGAGGGACAAGCTCAACCTTCATATTTATCAAAACATGTAATCATATAGGCTACAATCTCATTTTTCCACAAGGGTCATTCTAATACGTTCATTTTGCCGAATACATAACCAAATAGGTTCACAAATCATGCATTAAATCAAGGGAGAAATTCAACCTTCACATTTATCAAATTTGCAACCATATAGGCTAATATCTCATTTTCGCGACAAGGGTCATCCCAATACTTTATATATACCAAATTTAGAACCCAGTAGGTTCAAATATCATCTTTCGCACCAAGGAACGTCGAGAGACAAGCTCAACCTTCATATATATATATATATATATATATATATATATATCAAACATATAACCATAAAGGCTAAAATCTCAATTTTACGCAAGGGTCGTTCCAATACTTTCATTTTATCGAATACAAAACCAAATAGATTCATATCATGATTTAAATCAAGGGAAATGTTAACCTTCTTATTTCTCAAACTTGTAATCACATAGAATACACAAGGGTCATTCCAATACTTTTATTTTATCGAATACACAACCAAAGAGGTTCACAAATCATGCATTAAATCAAGGGAGAAATTCAACCTTCACATTTATCAAATTTGCAACCATATAGGCTAATATCTCATTTTTGCGCAAGGGTCATCCCAATACTTTATATTTAACGAATTTAGAACCAAATAGGTTCAAATATCATCTTTCGCACCAAGGGACATCGAGGGACAAACTCAACCTTCATATTTATCAAACATGTAACCATATAGGCTACAATCTCATTTTTGCACAAGGGTCATTCTAATACTTTCATATTACCGAATACGTAACCAAATAGGTTCACAAATCATGCTTTAAATCAAGGGACAAATTCAACCATCCCATTTATCAAATGCAACCATATAGGATAATATCTCATTGTCGCGTCAAGGGTCATCCCAATACTTTATATTTACCGAATGTAGAACCAAATAGGTTCCAATATCATCTTTCGCACCAAGGGACATCGAGGGACAAGCTCAACCTTCATATATATCAAACAAATAACCATATAGGCTAATATCTCATTTTTGCGACAAGGGTCATCCCAATACATTATATTTACCAAATTTAGAACCAAAAAGGTTCAAATATCATCTTTCGCACCAAAGAACGTCGTGGGACAAGCTCAACCTTCATACATATATCTAACATATAACCATAGAGGCTAAAATCTCATTTTTACGCAAGGGTCGTTCCAATACTTTCATTTTATCGAATACAAAACCAAATAGATTCATATATCATGATTTAAATCAAGGGAAATGTTAACCTTCTTATTTCTCAAACTTGTAATCATATAGGCCAAAATCTCATTTTTGCGCAAGGGTTATTCCAATACTTTTATTTTACCGAGTACACAACCAAAGAGGTTCACAAATCATGCTTTAAGTCAAGCGACAAATTCTACCTTCCCATTTATCAAATTTGCAACCATATAGGGTAATATCTCTTTTTCGCAACAAGGGTCATCCCTATACTTTATATTTACCGAATTTAGAACCAAATAGGTTCAAATATCATGTTTCGCCCCAAGAGACATCGAGGGAGAAGCTCAACCTTCATATTTATCAAACATGTAACCATATAGGCTACAATCTCATTTTTGCACAAGGGTCATCCCAATACTTTATATTTAACGAATTTAGAACCAAATAGGTTCAAATATCATCTTTCGCACCAAGGGACATCGAGGGACAAGCTTAACCTTCATATATATCAAACAAATAACCATATAGGATAATATCTCATTGTCGCGTCAAGGGTCATCCCAATACTTTATATTTACCGAATTTAGAACCCAATAGGTTCCAATATCATCTTTCGCACCAAGGGACATCGAGGGACAAGCTCAACCTTCATATATATATATATATATAAAACATATAACCATATAGGTTAAAATCTCATTTTTACGCAAGGGTCGTTCCAATACTTTCATTTTATCGAATACAAAACCTAATAGATTCATATATCATGATTTAAATCAAGGGAAATGTTAACCTTCTTATTTCTCAAACTTGTAATCACATAGAATACACAAGGGTCATTCCAATACTTTTATTTTATCGAATACACAACCAAAGAGGTTCACAAATCATGAATTAAATCAAGGGAGAAATTCAACCTTCACATTTATCAAATTTGCAACCATATAGGCTAATATCTCATTTTCGCGACAAGGGTCATCCCAATACTTTATATTTACCGAATTTAGAACCCAATAGGTTCAAATATCATGTTTCGCATCGAGGGACATCGAGGGACAGCTCAACCTTCATATTTATCAAACATGTAACCATATAGGCTACAATCTCATTTTTGCACAAGGGTCATTCTAATACTTTCATATTACCGAATACATAACCAAATAGGTTCACAAATCATGCTTTAAATCAAGGGACAAATTCAACCTTCCCATTTATCAAATTTGCAACCATATAAAATAATATCTCATTTTCGCGTCAAGGGTCATCCCAATACTTTATATTTACCGAATTTAAAACCAAATAGGTTCCAATATCATCTTTCGCACCAAGGGACATCGAGGGACAAGTTCAACCTTCATATATATCAAACAAATAACCATATAGGCTAAAATCTCATTTTTGCGCAAGGGTCATCCCAATACTTTATATTTACCGAATTTAGAACCAAATAGGTTCAAATATCAAGGGACATCGAGGGACAAGCTCAACCTTCATATTTATCAAACATGTAACGATATAGGCTACAATCTCATTTTTGCACAAGGGTCATTCTAATACTTTCATATTACCGAATACGTAACCAAATAGGTTCACAAATCATGCTTTAAATCAAGGGACAAATTCAACCTTCCCATTTATCAAATTTGCAACCATATAGGATAATATCTCATTTTCGCGTCAAGGGTCATCCCAATACTTTATATTTACCGAATTTAAAACCAAGTAGGTTCCAATATCATCTTTCGCACCATGGGACATCGAGGGACAAGCTCAACCTTCATATATATATCAAACAAATAACCATATAGGCTAAAATCTCATTTTTGCGCAAGGGTCATCCCAATACTTTATATTTAACGAATTTAGAACCAAATAGGTTCAAATATCATCTTTCGCACCAAGGGACATCGAGGGATAAGCTCAACCTTCATATATATCAAACAAATAACCATATAGGCTGATATCTTATTTTCGCAACAAGGGTCATTCCAATACATTATATTTACCAAATTTAGAACCAAAAAGGTTCAAATATCATCTTTCGATTTAGCTCATACATCATATAATATATGAGTGACAATTAATAGTCTAGAATTGCACTAACATCATAAATTTTCATCCAGGCATCCAAACACTTGCAACATTTATGAGACAAATAATATCCATCAATTTCTTTTAGGTCATCGAGGCATCACAATAGTTTCAAAATTTACGTTCAAATATCATATGACTGATAATTACGAGTCTAGAATTGCACCCAAGATCATAAAATTACCAAAGCATCCCAACATTTACAAAGTTGAAAGAGCAAAAATAATATTCATCAATTCCTTTCGCGTAATTGAGGCATCATAATAGTTTCAAAATTTAGGCTCATGTATCATAAGATTCATAGTCTAGTATTGCACTCGGATCATAAAATCACTGAATCATCCCAGCATTTACAAAATTTAAAAGAAAAAAATAATATTCATCATTTCCTAGCATTGGTTTTAGGATTATATCATCCCTTTTCATATTAAAAGAATGGATTTTAACTTAGAGACAATCACATCAATGAATTCCATTTAGGTCAAAAGGCCAAGGCACCCTAACCGTTTAAAAATTGATGCCTATATATTGTGAAAAAAAGAAATTATCATGCAGCGTTTCTCACATTTATCTTGTATATAACTTTTGTTGTTGTTAAAACAGAAGATTGAAGGTTTTTGAATAAGCAAGAATGATAGAATGAATATCCTAACAACAAAATTCCCAACATGTAGCCATTCTATAGGGTTTATGGAAATTCAAGAATCAAAACCTGAGAATCAAGATAGGTTTAGAAATGTACCGTTGAAGAAAAAAGAACCCGGCAACGAGACGAAACCACCAACACATCATAACCTTCAAATTGCGACCGTTTCACATGTGACAAACCCCATGATCCGATTACAAAACCCCAAGGTTTTCATCGGTGATCAACTGAGTTAAATTTTGAGACTCAGTGTGATCCGACTCGGCGCAATCACCGGATATCTTTCAACACCCACCGACTCATTCAAAGAACACTCCTATGAAAAAACTGGACAAAATTAATATAATGTATACATAATTTCTAAGAAAAAGAGAAGAAGAAGCAAAGTATATGAGAATATATAACACAATGAATCACACCTTGTTTCCACCATCACTAAAGTTGCTTCAAGTAGAAGATGCAATTAAAGATCAATGTTATAGGCTCTGCATAAACACATTTTCCAATATATCAGATAGTAGTGAGTACACATAGATATGGACTAAAAATCGGTAACCAAAAATAGAGGTCTGTCAATCTAACTCACCAGCATGTGGATGAACCAGAACTGTGGCGGTAGCTGGCGAAAGCAAAGGTACAAAAAGAAATGCATCAAATTTGAAATTAGAATATGAAAATAGGTTATAAGCGAATTGGTCAAATGTCAATCCTAAATATGAACCTGAACACGGATATTGTTGCGCAAATTGAAGACAGAGGAACAATGCAAATTGATGACCATAGCAGTCAGAAACCTGCCATCAAATCAAGATTTCAGTAATAACATTAAAAAGTAATGAATATAAACATTTTCATGGAAGATTTTTCATTTTTCAAATAGCATTCCATAAAGTCTAGTTGTCTTCTACAACATCTCAAATATAATAAGACAAAATTCCATAAATCACCGAATTTCTTGTAGTGAATTGAGATTTATTCAGATTGAAACCAAATACAAACACGTCAGTTTAGAATCATGAGTAATTTTCTTACAAAAGTGTTGTGGGATATCTAACAGTAGAAGGAACATAATGAATGATAGCTAATTTAAAACCTTGTATAAATGTATTGAGCTTGCTTCCACGGCCAATGAAATCTAACAACATAATCTAAGCATAAAGTACTATTCTCATTAGATCAAAGATACATGCTTATATGCATGCTTATAGGTGGGGCTTATGTCATTTGATTGGAACCAACTTCTGTTCTTTCAAATAAAGTTAAACAAATGTTCCCGTACATATAGGCACATCCTTGAACAGCCAACAGTGTTGTTGTTAACCTCCACAACACAAACAGGTAAGGATTAAATTAAACTAAGTGGCCGTTTGGAGCCACGTTAAAAAAAGCTGGTAAACGCACTATTCACGGACACACAACAACGGGACCTGAGAAATATAAAGTAAATGTGCACCCAAATTCCAAACAAGCTATAAACAAAGATATCAATCTCATTTTACATTCTATTAGGCAACTATAATAGACTTGTAATCACTACAGCAAACACCTAGTAACTGCAGTTACTCAGATCATTGCTCTTAACACACAATAGTTTTAATCAATTCACTACATCTCGATCAACAATATCTAAAATAACAGAATTTTTTATCATGATATGAGATGATAACAAGTGGCTCACATCAAAGAACGTGCAGTGGACTTCCTTGAGCATTTCAAGCATTTTTGCAAGTGCTCCGTCTGTTTCATTTTCATCGCTCTTCGTTTCAGCAAGAGATTTGCAATTGAAGCCAAACTGCCGACAACTTGAAGCAAAAAAATGGTATCTTTCCATCAATATCACATTGTTTTTATGCTTCATCCATGCCTGCAACATGTTTTAGCAACAATATATTACATTACATCTCATTAGAAGGTTTAGTTCATAGATTCATAAATGAAAAACCATGACATCTGAAACATTAAATGGATGATCTGAAGCACATTTCTAACTATGCGCTCACTATATAGCGAATAAACTTTACAAAAACTATTTAATTCAATTCCTAAAATTTACTACATATCAAAAACATCAACGTTAAACTAATAATAGGGCAAACCGCCACACATAAACCCTCACAAGAGAAAGACACAACCATGATGGTATGTGCTATTCTATGCAGTGGTTTTTTCAATTTAGTATAATGTAAGCATCAAAATAGATTAATCAGGCTTAGCGAAAATTGGTATTTAAACGATTGTGTTTGATTTGTTCATATATATATATATATTGGTAAAAGAAAATATTATGAGAATGACTTCCACATAATAACTATCATCAAACAAACATTTAAAATTAGGTAATTCGGCAAAATGAAGTAAGAAACTAGCAGTGAACTCACATGTTCTGTATTGTCAAGAATTAAGACAGCACTTTCTTGGCCCAACACTATATCAAGCCCCTTTTGATGCCTCTGAGTCCCATCATCTCGAGAAATCACTTTAGAGTTGAAGTATTCTCCTTGAGGATCAAGAAGCTTGGCCATCTCCAATGCATAGGGCCTATCACCCATGGTGTAGATGTACATCTCAAACATTTCACTTGCTTCATTAAGAAATGTACGGACAAAAGGCCTCAACTTTGTCATCATGTGCATATGCTCCAGTTTGAAGAGGCTGCCTTTGGAGACATCTATAATTTCATAATACACGTTAAGGAAAGCAATATATGTACAAAGTCATAAAATACCCAAAACATCAAATGGTTAAATCAAGAAAAAGATATCAAAATGGAGAATGCACATATATTGCTCTACTTAAAGACCCGAATTTTCAAATGGTTAAATCAAGAAAAAGATATCAAAATGGAGAATGCACATATCAAGAAGTACATGAGTTGGAAAGACCCGAATTTTCCAAAAATGCAGGAATTTGAGTTATCATGTCAGTCTACTTAAAAAATTATTATCAAAATCAGAGATGCTATCTATGCGACAACATCGCCCTACTCTGCGTATGATATATGCAGAATTCTATGTGATGATGACCAGCATGGTACTTGCAATTGCAGAATAACACAATGATATCTGTCTTTTAACAACTACAGAAACTTGAGCAAATGCTTGTTTGGAAAATTCTTCATAACAGAGACATAGACAAAATGCATCAAGCTTGTGCAAGCTTTTTAAAAATAATTCAACAAGCACAACTGTAAGATTATATGGAAAATACTCATTTGTTCCTTAAACACATTTTTACTAATGTATCTTCATACATTTACAAAAGAAGAAAAAGGTATAATGCCAACATTTGACTAAAAGATGATATAATGACAACACAGCTGAACTAGAACACGCCTAGCATTTATGCTGAATACAGGTCTCCTGTTTTATAAAAAGATAAAGTTCATACAAACTTGGTATGTGAAAAAAGCAACAAAGATGAGGAAATGCACTGAGCATAACCTTCTAATATAAAACATGATGTCAATTTCCAAAAGAAAAAGCACATTGGTATACCTTCTAGAGAATCTGTCTCGTTAAGTAAATGTAACTCTTCTGAGCTCAAATGGCCAAGGATAGTGGTATTTAGCAGTGTATGATTTAGGTCAAGAACTAAGTAAAGCTTTTTGCTACATAAATATTTCTTCATGTCTGTATTGCGCAGTCTAGAAATTTCCTCATCGTGAAGTCTCAGTCCCTGCAAATACAAAACTTTCCATTATATTTAAATAAACTATTGTAGGTTAAACTAGAAAGATTAACTGGATTGTACTTACATGCCAACATTACCAGCCCAACCATCATGCTAACCAAATCATAAGAATGGATATACAATTTATATATATTAAACAATGCATGATATATTATGATCTACAACTGATAGAATCTTCACATCATCAAACTCTGGTAGTGCATAGAAACCAGTCAACTGTATACTTTTAGTTATATGCAAAGTTCCCTAGCACAGTAGATGAACATATATATCCCAAATGAGTGGTAATATAGGCTTGCCACAGTCTACACTTGTTGGTCATGATTGATAAAAAACATTGAGTCAATCAAATAGTCATTTGAAAATTGCACCATGTCGCAGTAACAACTGTCCAAATCTAAATTATTACTCCGTCCAAAATTATATGTGGTTTTGGAGAAAAAAATTATCCCAAATTATAATTCGCTTTACACTACCAATGAAGTATTAAATGTTACTTTTCCTACTATACCGCTCAACTATTTACTACTCTCTCTTCTTTCAATTCATTAATTTATCTTTCCTATACCATTAATGAAGGATGATTTTGTAAAATGACTTATAGTTTCTCTTTCCCATACAACGTTAATTACACTTCGTAATTTGTGTGAAATGATTAAAATGTCGTATAATTTGGGACGGATGGAGTAATTCCAGAAAATAATCATCAGAAACAATGTATACCTTGTGTATGTACCCAAATGTCACGCCAGATTCCCCCATCCAACTTTTACGCGCAACGTATACACATCTCTCCAAATGAGCTAGGACGTGTACATACATCTACCTTCACAGATGACTCTGCGACAACTGAGAGAGACACTGGGTGTTACAACACTTTCAAAATGAAATTATAAGTTATGAGATTCACTATCATATTTTCACAAAGATTTGAAAAGATTGTGCATAATCTGGGACCTTACAAATAAATTTAAATGAGCTATGGTTGCAACCCAGTGGCCCATAAAAAATGTTGTCCAAAGTGGAAAATATCTAGTTATGTACTCCCTCCAGGCACATTTATAAGCGGAAAAAAAATTGTTCTCGCGGTGCTTAAGGAATTCAGTACACTCAATTTTCTTTATTTGATGTAAAACATGAATCAAGTTTACCATATTACCCTTTTTTAATTTAACCAAAAATTTGGACCACTTTTTTGTTGGAATAAATGCACCAATTTATTTTAATGTGAAACACTCAACGAGAGCATTAATTTGAATTCCAAAACTTGTATCCACTCAACTCGTGTGCGTTTACTTATCAGAAAAAAAAAAATGAAGACTCACATTAACATTCTCAAAAGAACGCCTCTGTCTTACTCTTAGTTCCATTTAGCTCTACCAAAGCATTCAACAATTTATGACTCTTCCTTTTTATATTGTTAATGTACTCCTCAAAAGCATGTTTCTCGGAACTCCTTGAAAATCAAATGTACTGTTGGTAAATAAAAGTGTAATAAATGCCTAAAAAATAAAGTGGAATTAAACAAGGCTATACTAGGAATAGTAGTATGAAATAATTTAAATGTGGTTAAGTTTTGCTTATAATAGTGACCAAGACATGAGGTGGTTTTTTTGCTTATAAATGTGACCGGAAGGAGTATGCATCATCATTAGCACATTAGTCTATAAGAGCTGACAGCATCAGTAAATTCAATCCGGTTTTTTGGTTAATGGGGGGAGGTGGAGGAATGGTTCAAGTAAGGAAAATTGGCAGTTGCAAATAACAATACCCGTCTAAAAATCTTAGGTTGTACAAGTAGTGCATTAAATGCCGATACACCAACAGAACAAACATTGTGATATCCTTTTTTAAAAATTAAATTGGTTTGCTTGCTCTAAAAAGTTGTTTATGAACAAAAAAATTTTAAAAATCATGCAAGTATGGCGGGATGGATTCTGGTTCCTAGCAATGAAACAACAATTAATTACCTAGTTTATGTTTCATGATTCCTTCTGAAGTAGACCCCTCAGTTTCTTCAGTGCTCTCCAACTTACGTCTTTTATTTCTGCTTTAATTCGTAAAGTAAAGTGTAAGCACAAAAAAATGATAAAAAACTGAAACCAAAAAAAAAAATCGAAGAATGCATCGTTGTATCTTAGACACAAAAAATAGAAACCATATGACCCGTCTCTCCTATAGCTTTATGCTAATTGGTTCACAATTCAACAGAAACAACAATAGTTAAAGCCTTGTCCCGATAGGTTGGAGTCGGCTGCATGGATCAATGCCAAGCGATACAAAATCTTATATCATGGATCATGTCTAAAGATAAGTCATTTGAGTCCAGATGGATCGTGGACTCCTATTTTTCATTTAGTAACCTCTTAACCCCTTACAATTTAACTATTGCCCTCTTCTACAAAAATGTATCTTCATAATCGACATATCCCCTAACAGCTAAAGATGAGACCCTACTGTGTTTTATTCAATTGAAGTGATCACAGCTTTCTCTTCGATGATTTTATTCCTGGTTCTATTTTACATGATCAGTCATCCACCATAATATTTTTATCTCTACCGCAGTGAACTTATTTGTTAGTGGTTCTTTACTCCCCAACATTGAGTCTCACACAATATTGATGAACTTATAATTACACGGTAAAATTTCCCTATAAGCGTGATTTACATTTCCACAACCCAAAAAACTAATTTTTCATACAGGAGAATATGTAAAACATAGATAAAAAATACTTTCATTTGAAAAGGGATAACCAGTGGTAATATTCATTAGAGTCGATGGCGAAAGAAAGATGCTACAAGATTCAGGCCATTACTTTAGTGTGTCTTTATCTGGTAAAAACAACGTCCTAAATGTAATGAAAAGTTAAAACATTACACAACGGCCTTTCATGATTTTTCGGAAACAAGAATCACTCCTAAAACAAATCTGTCAATTCTTGATAATGATAAGAGAAATCACTTTTAAAAAAAGGTTGAAAGTAACTATGAGCAGCTTACTAATATTAAACTATAATAAAAGTCTGAATCGCCACAATACCCTACAACAAATCTTATCCCACTAGGTGAGGTCGGCTACATGGACCAAACAACGCAATAACATTCTATTATCTGACATGGTATCGTATCTCTATACAAACCACAACACCCAACAACAACTTTTTTATACATATGGTCAGCTACATTGATCTATCAAATACCATTGCACTCTATCAAAAACAAAATAAAAATAAAAATTGAAGACATCAAAAACAAAATTTTAAGATATGTCCATTTGTATAAGGACCACATTAAACAATGTTTAATTCTCTAAGAAATCATAACCTCGTATATGAATATGCCATACCCAACGATTTTCAATAAATTTGTAAAATCACACCTGGCAACAGCTTAACTAATACCATGACGTGTGTAATATGAAACGGGTGATGAAGAGTACCTGACATCCTCCAACTCGTCTTGGTTTTCAGCTTCTTCATCTGCCGATGAGTCAGATGAACTTGCATCTAGAGCATCGTTGTGATAATCTATGAAATCATCGCTGCCAAAAGAATGGGCGGGAGAATCTGTCACTACACTCATATGTATCCACAAATGAAACAAACCACAAAGAAAAAAAAGGGCAACCCGGTGCACTAAAGCTCCCGCATACGCAGGGTCCGGGAAGGGGTCCCACCATTTGGTGTATTGTACGCAACCTTACCCTGTTTTTTACGCAAGAGGCTGTTTCCAGGACTTGAACCCATGACCTTTCAATCATATGACAACAACTTTACCAGTTGCGCCCTCTGTTGTCAATACCGGCCGCTATTGCGGAGCGGAAAAAAATGGCCTAACGCGTTACAGCGCCACCGCGAAGCGATTTAGGGGAAAGCGGATCAAAAGCGGATTTCGCGGCCGCTTTTCGGTGTAGCGGAACAGGTCAAAGCGGCGCGATACAGCCGCCGGATATCGAAAAACCTTAGATGCTAACGGGTCGGATCCAAGATCCACTTTGTTAAAACGAAGATGCATTTTTTTTTTATTGATTTGAAAAAAAACATGTTTAGTCATGTGAATGGCTGGATATGCAGTTACTGTCCCACAACTGTAACCCACTACTCCCAATTACTATTGTTTGTCGTTTTGCTTTCTTCTCTATTCATTCAATTCAATAACTTTACATTCCTTTTTCGTTTTCAATAAATTATTAATAATTAATTGCTAATGTGATTTAAAAAAGTCAAACTCATAATAATCATAATAATAATAATAATTTGTTTTACTTAATAGTAATAATACTTTTTCTAAAGGAATAATAAATAATACATAGTATATTGTTTTTAAATTATGGCATGATATATTATTTGTCTTTACAAAAAAAATATAGTATGATATATAGTTTTTAAATTAATAAGTATATACAATTGTGAGTTAGAGCCAGATTCAGCAGCTCTGATGAAAAATGTAACAACACATGCAGCGATGGAAGTATGCTACTGAATGAAGGCTCTGGATGATGGAAGTCAAACTCACATATTGACTTGGATGTCTTTGCTGTGTCAAAATTTCCACTCAAACTCGTTGGAGATGTTGATGTTTCTAGGTAGTAAAATCATTTGGAATCGTGCAAACTCACTCAAAATTACGAGTTAGAACACGATTTTGCAAGTCTATTAAACCTAGCACAGCTTCCCTGCCAAACGGAGCTGTCTTCTCATAGAATTCAGTCCTTCCAACCAAAACCCTCCCTCCCTTCTGGAAATCCTCTAGCAACACTTAGTTCAAAGAATACTCACTGTCTGGTGAGCATCCCGAACTACAAACACATCCTTACATTGCTCCGTTAGATGGTCTCCCCCCTCAACATTCTAGCACAAACCTACTGCTTTGTGCTGTCAACTCGAAACAAGCCAATCCCAGCTCTGTTACTAAACTAATTTTACTTTGTCTGTGTAACTGTGCATACTGTACTCTTCTGTTATTGTTGTGTATGCCTATCAATTTTGGGTTGAGATTGAGTGACTTTGTGGAGGGAAGGTCGCCGTGACTTTGTGGAGGGAAAGTCGCCGTGACTTTCTTTCTATCACTCTCTTATATTACTCTCTCATCTCAACTACTATTTCTCCTTCATCTTTCTCTCTCATTAAACACCCTAAAATACACTAATGTCACCATAACTTTCCCACCCTAAAGTCACCTAATCCCAATCCATCAATTTTATGTGTCGAACCCACTTGTTATGTGCTTTGTCCATTCATTATTTTCTCAGTCTTAAAGTTCTGAGCCTGTCCACAAGACCATTAATTTTGAAGATCTTGAACATTTAGGACCGGTTTACTTTAGGAAAACATTTTCTATTTCTATTTCCTAAAATTTGTATTAATGTTACTTGTTAACAAGGTGAAAAGAGACTCTTGATGTGAAAATGTCGAGATATTTTCATTATTTCTTGAAGTGCATCATTCTAGCTAGCATTTTATCTTCTCTCCGTCATAGTAATTCACTTATTAACTACGAAATAAATATAATACAAATTTTAGACAATGAAATTTCGAAGAGTTTTCACAAAGTAAACGGGTCCTTAGCTTGCTTTAGATGGTTTCACCTTACAAAAATATGATTTAGTCATCGGTGCAAGAATAGGATTTGTACTGTCACATTTAATTATTGTGCCTTGCTTTTGTTAGGGAACTGCCTTGGTTTTTTAATATTGTTTTTACATTGGGTAAACTGTTCAATGTTGGAAGTCGATTTTACGAGTCTAGACCACATAAGCACCAAATGTTTACATAACACTTGTATTTGATAGCATTTAATGATCGTAGGAAGAATTATAAATGAATAAAACCTTTGGCAGAAAGGAGGGACTATGTACCTGCATCATTTGAACAATATCTCTGCACTTTGA
This sequence comes from Medicago lupulina, assembly GCA_958299785.1. NCBI lineage: Eukaryota > Viridiplantae > Streptophyta > Magnoliopsida > Fabales > Fabaceae > Medicago > Medicago lupulina. The sequence goes on along the minus strand of OY283141.1, from coordinate 38,682,706 downwards.
TGAAAGAGCTTCACTGTAAACCTTTAGAATTTGGTTACGCATCATAAGCCAAGATTCCCCAAAATCCTCACTTCTTGATATAATGGCCTTCAAGAGATCTTTCAAAACTATGCTACAAAAGAATTAGGATCATGCAGGTATGAACTACTAGGATTGTAAAAATATTTCAAGAAAACAAAAAAAAAATCACGAAATTAAGAAATGATAAGAAAGTTCCATAACTGCTCCTTCAATAACAGATAAAGAAATATTACATGATTTATCATTTGTTTGAACTTGCAGGTAGCACAGATACCAATGGTATCATGACAAAAATAAAGGAAACAAAAAATACATGAATCTTGTGCCCAGGCAATGAAATCTTTCAATGTGTCCTCTAATTTGGAGAATAAGGTATGGAATCTGGATTTTTTATTCTTAAGGGTGCTACTCAATACTGTTTTACATTAATTCAAAAGACAGAAGTTCAAAGAAATTGGCAGCGTAACAGTTTTCTGAGTATTACAGGAGAAGTATAGCTAGTCTTAGTGCGAGCTCATGAGAGCTTGCCATAAGTCCTCTCTATCCTATCCTGGTATCCCCTGCCTGTAACTAACTGCTTCAGACAAGAGTGCCGTAACCAAATGACATACTGGTGTCAGTCATCTTAGCAGTAGTAATCTGCTACTGCAGGTCTAGCTAAATGTTTATAAATATACATTCTAGGGATTGTAATCTATTCATTCAATCATATCAACACTATTCAGTTAAGAGTTCTAACTAACTCCTAGAGAGAATCTATGATAATTCATGTCTAGTTTACACAGTCTTAACACTGAGCCATGTTGCCCTACTGTTTTCTCTTCCTTTTGTCTTTTTGGTATTACTTCTTATCCTCCACTCCTCCTAAGTGTACATTAAACGTTTTCAACTTTTCATTCTATTACCTACCATACAACAACCAAGCTTTTATTCCCACTCAGTCACATGAGATTAAATGGCATCACATTACCATGCCATGTATAAAGTTCACATTTAGATCAATTACCAATACCAATACGCTGACTATTGGATTGCCTCCTATCAGACTAACCCTCCTGCGTTTCTGGGGTCTTTTCCACGCATACTAAAACAATCTAAGACTAGACCCTACCATATTTTCTACAATGATGGCTACCTTGTTTTTCTATCTGGCGATGCATTCCTAAGTTAAACTTGTCTTGTGTAGTACTGCAAAAACTCATGTAGCATAATATTCTCATCTCTGCAACATTGGGCTTACTTTCATTCTATTTTAAAATCATCTTTAATTTAAGCAGTGATACTTCTGAGATAAGGGGCAGCACTAGTCCATAGCACTGAACATAGACCCAAATAAGAATGAGTTAAAAAATTTATAATATCCTTGCTAATGAAATTCCATAGTTCAAACAAAATCTAGAAACAAAAAACTTTAGAGGTTTCCATAATAGATTTAAAGCATCATGAAGGTTCGATAAAACATTGCAAGTCTCTATGCATGTTAAAACTCCATTCATTCAATATATTGGATGCTAAAAGGGAGACCAAAATTCTACATTCAAGAATCAAAATACTAATAATTCCATTGGCAAATGGTGCATTAACATGGAAACAAATCATCAGGGACAACTCACTAGTCACTAAAAACAACCCTCACAACAACATCACAAGTTACTTCAATTTGAATAGTGAAATTAAAAAGGTGCATACCGGTATTCAGATTGATCAAGTCCGTAATCAAAATGGAGAAAACGTATATGAGAAATTGCCCCTTCGACATCACCAAAATCAAGACTCTCCCTAATAGCATTCAAATGAACAACCTGAGCCATCTTTTGTATCCCAAAAAGCACCTTAACATCAACATCCTCCTCCAAATCATCATCACCGCCCTTAACATCAACCTCTAAACCATTATCCTCAAGATCACGCCGTTTAATCTGCTTCTCTATATTCTCACTCAGTGCTTCAAAAACATCAGCACAGTGCAAAACCAATTTCCTCAAACTCATCAACTCAATTTCTTCAACCAAACTCACACTGATTTCAATTTCGTTTTCAACTTCATCATCTTCATCAACTCTCAACCTCTTAAAACCTAACTCCAAAACCCTATCCAAAACTCTTGTACACAATTTCACCTCATCATCATCATTTTCCTCCTTCTCCGACACAAAATCAATCAAATGCTGAACAAGAGCAAGAAACTCCGCCCGTAAACGAAGCAATTCGGAATCAAAATTCCAAACGGGCGAAGCATCATCCAATTGAAGCAATTCGAGAGTGGATAGACAGGTGAGAAGAGCGGGAGAAGAACAAGATGAAGACCAAGCGATGTTAGGGAATTGAGCGGATCTAGCAACGATAGATTGGAGAATATGGCGAGTTAGGTCACGGTTTCGCGTTCGGAGAGCGAGAAGAACGCCGCGTAAGGGTTCGAATTGAGCGAGATGAAGATGATTCGCGACGAGGCGACAGAGGGTTTCGGTTTCTTTCCCCATTGTCGCATCGCGGTGATGCTGCTGCTGCATCAAAATGAGAGATTGTGCTTGTTGTTTCTTTCAATTCGAGAATGAAATGATTGCGCGGAAAGTGTTTGTTAAATGGAGTCCAAAATGAATGAAACACTGTCTTCAGCGTGAGAAAGCCCGGTGGTGATGATAATGGTGACAACAAAATACAGTAAATAAATTTTAATTGTAATCTCTTCTCCTAATTTACTCTAAATACGATTTTAGTATTTTCATTTTTTTTTATTTTGCAATTTTACTCCCTTCGTTTTTGAAATTTCTGAAATTATATCCCTGAATTCGATTTTAGTCCCGGTCTAAAAGTAGACAAATAAAATTGATGATTTGATGTCATCACGTCTTAGTAAAAAAAAAAAAACAAATAGTCACTTTAGTCTTTGGTTCTGCACATCGCTGTCACATAGGCCCCTGACTCAGGATTAAATACAAACAAGTCTATGACACTACACTTCCGTTATCACTTTAGTCTTTACCGTTTAAAAAATCTGTTAAGTGATGATGTGGCACGCTGACAAGGAGTATGATGTGTCACAAGGACTAAAGTGAAAGTAAAAGATGATTACTTTGGTCCCTGAATCGAAAATCAATATCCTCAATTTACTGTTAGATCCCTGATTGTGTATACTTACTGTCAGTTAGGTCCCTGAATCGAAAATCAATATCATCAACTTATTGTTAGGTCCCTAACTTTGTATACTTACTGTCAGTCAGGGACCTAACTGACAGTAAGTATACAAAGTCAGGGACCTAACAATAAGTTGATGATATTGATTTTCGATTCAGGGACCTAACTGACAGTAAGTATACACAATCAGGGACCTAATTGGTTAAGTAGTCTATTGGTTAGGGATGGCAAAACCCGTTCCGTTCCGCGCCCGCGTCGTCAGTAACCCATCTAGAAAGGAGCGGGCAACCTAGAGATGTAGGGTTGAAAATCTCACTATGTCCTGTTTAAAGGCATAACGGCGGGTCGATCCGTCAATTTTTTTTAATAAAAATATTCATTAAAAACTTCACGTAAACAATGTGAAAATATATAAGACAATTTAAGGAAATCTAAATATATAACTAATGACTCCAATAAAAATACGAAAATAATCATTCAAATATTAAATTACATCATCTAAAAATCTATAATGAATCAATAAGATATCCAAAAATAAAAACTCCATAGGTTAGCAATTGACTAATTGTTAAAAATAAGAGCCTAAAATCATGAAACAAAAATGACCAAATTAATTTAATTTTTTCCCCAATATATGGAGAATAAAATTGGAAAATTGATTGTGACTTATAAATAAAAAGAAGTGAAAAAGAGAGTTTATTTTTAGAATATCAACCCAGCGGGTTAACCCGTCCCCCCGCTTTTTAGCGGGTTAGGCGGAGCTGACACCCTACTTATGACAGGTTCACAATCTTAATCCACCCTGTTAAAAAAGACGAGTTAAACGGGTAAACCCCGACAAGTTACAAAAAAAATTGTGTTGATGCGTATAAATTATAAACAAACGTTTATATGAAATTTTGAATAAAATTATTTTGATTTTGATTAAAATTGTAGCTATCTATACTATAAGTACTAGCAAAAAGCGTGCACTCACGTGCTCATCTTTCCGCTTTTTTATTGTACCTTGAAAATAAAAATTATGAACGTGTTTTTTTAGTAAATTTTGATTTTGATTAAAAGTGTAAATATAGATGATTGTTACTTTCAAGTTATAAAAAACCAAACTAACTTTGTTTATTTATTTCAATGGCACCTACTCCATCCGTTCCTTTTTAAGTGTCATTTTTTAATTTTAACACAAAAATAGCAAACTGTATTTTTGCATATTTTTTTCCTATTATACCCTCATTTTAATACACTAATAATTTCCTTTTTTTTCACACACTTACCTTTCCAATAAATTTAATATGTAACAAACAATTGTTAGTTACTACTCTCTTTCTTTCTCCAAGAAATTCTTATTTTTTTGCGCGCTTTATCTTTCTCTAATAACAAACAATTTTCAATTTTCTATATGTTGTGCATATCTCTTTAATTATTTCAAAGTCTATATCAAAGTTATTTCAACTCACATTAATCAAAAGCTAAGAAAAAAATAACTTTTCTTCATCTCCTTTAATCAAAATTAAGGCTTCAATCATTTCTCCCTCTCCTTACATGTTTCTTAAGTACATTGTTTAAGGTATTTTCGTATTTTTTTAGCATTATGGTATTTAAGTATATTGTTTAAGTATATTATTTAAGGTATTTTAATATTTGTTTTTGAACAATATGATATTTTAACATTAAAAGTATTTAAGTATAATAGTATTTAATACTAAAAACAATTAATAATCTTTAAATTTTCATTTATACTAATGCTAAATATATTTTTTCCCATATTTTATTAGTCCTTTATTAATAATATAATTTTTAGTTTTAGTGTCCGCGTCATGTAATAGCGCCCGCTACGCGCCCGCATACCGCACCGCGTCAATTTTTGGGTTGACTGCGCCGCGCCGCTTTTCCGCTGTGACAACAGAGGTTGCGCCAAGGTACCCATCAAACAAACCACAACTTCCGCTTTGACAACAGAGGTGAAAGAGTTGCCTGCGACATGCATTTTAAAATAGACAATAAAAAATTTTAGGGTATGAAAATTTATCATTTAATATTCATATATTAATATATATAAATAAATGACACACATTAACAATATTTGTATATTCAACTAAAAGAACAATATTCGAAAAAATACACATAAAAAAATACTTGTATATATAGCTGAGTAATTAAAAATTAATATTTTTTTTTTTGGTGAACTAATATAAATTTATAGGTAGTGTTTGGCCCGACTTATTTGAGGCATAGAAGCTACTTTAATCTTACAGTTAAAAATATGAGCTTTAAAATTAAAGTTAAAGTTGTTTGGTAAATGTTGTTTTTTATTTCAAATACTTTTTTATGTTAAAGTGTTTGATAATATTTTTTTAGATAAAATGAATTTATTTTAAAAAAAGCTTATGTTTCATGATAAATTATGATAAATAAATAAATATTTGAGGGGGAAATGAAACAAAAAATTTGAAATATATATATATATATATATATATATATATATATATATATACACACACACGTTAAAAAATAATAAATATTTAGGACCTAAAACAAGAGTTTTACTTGCCTAATGATTGAGACGGTCCTTAGTGATATCATCAACAAAATATTGTTTAAGTACTACTATACTTGTCAATAAAAAGTATTAGGATGTCAAATTGTGAACAATATTTTTTATAACTAATTTATTATTATGGTTAATAAAAGAGATAACCATTTTTTAACATAAAGAAATTAAAGCAATCAACAAAGAAAAATATAGTAAAAACAAACAAAAAAATAATACATAGCCATTCCCTCAAAAAAAAGACATAGCCATTGAAGAGCACATGCCATAAAAAGAATCAATTGAACGACATGAAACAACACACAGAAAAATTAAAATGAAACATAAAATGAAAATGTGCTTCACGGGATTCGAAGGGGAAAACAATAGAAAAAGTTGCCGAGATTTTTTAAAAGTAAGTTTTAATAGCTTTACCAAAAAGTACTTTATCCATGTATTTTACACTAGAAAAATAAGCAACTTTTTCTATTAAGTACTTCTCAAAAAATATGTTTGGCCAAACTTCTCCTTTTATGGAGTAGAAAAGTTCAAAATAAGCTGGGCTAAACGCTACCTTAATCCACCAAACCTTGTCTGTGTGAGTGATCAGACATAGTAATGAGATGAGTGCATATGGTGTTTAATACTATATTTTGGTTTCCTCACTAGCTGCACAAGACTTCAACGTCCTAATTTTTTTATATTGTTTGTTGCTATCTTTATAAAACGCCATTAATGAAAATTGTCATAAGTTGTTATGCTTTTATAGAGTGAAAACCAAAACAAAAATGCAAAACACATTTTAGGTGTTTTCATTTTTTTAGTTTTAAATAAGAGAAAAACAGCAACAGTTTTTAAAATTGCCTATTACAAACGAGTAATCAAACAAGTTTTATCCTTTTGTAATTTTCAAAAACTTAAACTGTTTTCAAAACGGGAATCAAACAGACCCCAATCTACCACATAATTGATAAGACTAATTTTTTTTAGGTTAAGTAAGATTCATTGAATGATTTATTTCTTCTCCTCGCATGTGGTTTTTTTCAAAATCCAAATTTATCCACGAAAATATATAAAACTAATAAAAAGGTGAATACTACAGTTGTCATTGTGGGTTGAGAAAACCAGACAAGGATAAAAAAACCTGTTGTCATTTTGACCAAATTAAGTGCAGACCAAACCAAAGTTATATACAATCTATAAATCTCTGTGTGTTGCGAGGAAAAAAATAAAGTAGGAGAAGCGTGAATGTACTTACAAAGCACTATTTTCTTTTTCTTTGGAAATTTGCTTGTGTAGCTGACAAGGCCATGCTTCTGTTCCATACACCAGCCACTCCGTTTGTAGACATGGTAGCTTAAACTGATTCCCCCCAGCACCTCATTAACAGCAATGGATACAAGACCAGACTGCATCCAGACACAAGGTGCGATGACTGACTCTCCAGAGTTGACCCCCCGACAGCCTCTCAGCATAAATCCCTTATTCGTTCAACCAAGTCCCTACAGATGTTGAGACCGAATAGTTTGAGATTAATTGTAACGCCCCAGTTGCTATTTTACTATTTTTGGTTGATTTTAATATGTTTGGTGTATTTTATATGAAAATGTTGATTTATGTGAATATTAGTGTGTTGTTATTTGATATATATTTTATTATATAATTATTTGTAGAATTTTATGAAAATAGGAGAAATAATATTTATTTTAGAAAAAGAGGGATTTATTTGGAGTTAATAGAATTAAGGAGGGTTAATGAGAAATTTAATAAGATTTAGTGAGGGAGTAAATAGAAAAAGGAGTTATGTTTTGGTTGGTAAGGAATAGAAAGAGGCAGACAAAACTTTGTACGTACAGTAAAGAAAACATAGCTTTTTGGGAGAAAGGGAGAAGAACCAAGAGCAAGGAGGATTAGCCAAGAGGAGAGATTTGCTGTAGCTTTTATTCATCTAATCAGGTAAGGGTGAGCCTAACTTCAATAATCTTAATTGTGAATCATTTGTTCTTGATTGGCATAGGGTTTGAGAGGATTGAGATGGGTTTTATGAACTAGGGTTAAGATGAATTTGTGATGAATTGATGAGGGTTTGATGTGTAAGGCTGTAGAACTTGTTACAGAACCTAGATTATCCCCTAGGATGACATTACAGATGATTTAGGGGTTTGATTTGAGAGAATTGGCATGTTTTGGTGAGTTTAGGTCTGAACCCGTGTGGGTTCTGAGATCGCTCGCCTGTGGCGAGTGATCACTCGCCGTGGCGAGTAACCCTTGGTTTCTCGCGAGGCGAGCAGTATAGCTCGCCGTGGCGAGCTTGTCCCTTAATTTTAGGACTTTGGCCCAAGTGATGATGGTTTCGAGTGCCCTTATATTTATAGAGATGACCTGTGAAGTTGGTTTAGCCAAATTGGATTTAGAGAGCTTAAAAATGAGGATTTTTGGTGAAAATGTCAAAAAGGCCGAGAGCACCCAGGATTTCTCGCCTCCAGCTCGCCCCCAACTCGCCTTTGGCGAGTGAGCTGATGTGAGTACTCGCCTGTGGCGAGCAGATTACTCGCTGTGGCGAGTTAGTAGTTTTTGGACTGTTTGTTGTTTTGCGATCTGCTTTCGCATGGGACTTGAGAGGGACCCTTGGGGTAGTGATGATGATGTTTTATACCCTTAGATGAGTTACGTAAAGATGATTGCTGATGGTTCTTTTATGTTGTGAATAATTGATGTATTGTTGATAGTAAGTGATGTTTAAATATGATGATTATGTGATTGTGATGATGTTACGTGTTGCGATGTATATGATTAATGAGATGATGTTCTGCCATGTAACTATTATACTTGCATGTGTCAGTTTTGCATTATGAATGATGTTTTGAGACGGTGTATTAAGTTGTTAAACGACGAGTCCATGCATTTGCATATTTATGAGACGGTGGAGCTTTATGCTCAAAGCGACGGTGGAGCTTTATGCTCAAAGCGACGGTGGAGCTTTATGCTCAAAGCGACGGTGGAGCATTTGCTCAAAGCGACGGTGAAGCATATTTATGCTATAAATATATGGTACCACATGCATGATGTTGAGACGTTAGGTGTTTGCATTTAGTCGAGTCAATTGTGACATATATGAGATGATGTTTGAGACGTTGATGTGTGATGTAATGTTGTTTATGATGATGTTTATGATGTTGTTATGATGATGCTTATGATGTTGTTATAATGATGCTTATGATGTTGTTATGATGATGCTTATGATGTTGTTATGATGATGTTTATGATGTTGTTATGATGATGCTTATGATGTTGTTATAATGATGCTTATGATGTTGTTATGATGATGCTTATGATGTTGTTATGATGATGCTTATGATGTTGTTATGATGATGCTTATGATGTTGTTTATGATGATGCTTATGATGATGTTATGATGTGCTATAATGTATATGTATGAGTTGGATTTATGATTGTTAATCTTGACGTTTGATTTATATATTAATATTATTGTTGTGAATCTCACCCCTTCTGCTGGAATTGCCGCCTCGTGGGCAAGTGCAGGTAGCGAAGGATAGATAGGAGTTGGCTCTCGTGTCGTAGGCTCTGATACGTAACGGGATGGGGATTTTTGATGTTTAATTCTTTCATTCCTTTATGTATCATTTTATTTGAAGGACATGTTGTTGGAGATTTTATCTTTATGAAATAAATTGTAGTATGATGAGGCCTTTGTGCCAAGGATGATGACATAGTTGTTGATTGATTATTAAATAAATATTCCGCTGCAGATTTTTATAAAATGAGGTGTTGAATTAAATAGTTTTTATAATCTATTTAAACTGAATTTTGAAAAGTAGATGTAATACTCCGTTGTATGTTGAACTCTGATGTTTTATATAATATTACGTTGTTTTGGGAAAACGGGGTGTTACATTAATAATGTATAATTTTACACAAAAATGACCCAAAATTATGATCATATGATTTTTTTACCCAAAATACTAGTAAAACATGTACCTTCTCAAGAAAAGGTCTTCATCAAAAATTGAATCCACCAGATGGAAGATTTTGGCTTCCAAAGTAGAAACCAGATTGATCACCATCACCTGAAGGTAGAATCTCATCTTCATCGTTCAAACAATATGTTTCAAGAATTTTAACGGCCCTCTCATATATTTCATGGTTGTCATGACTCTGCAGGTTTTCTATCTTCTCAAATCCCTCAGAATCTTCTATCATATGAAAATACAAGCTGTCATTTTCAGTATTACTCCGCCTCTTCACAAAGTTAGAATCTTAAAGAACAACCATATTACCAGCTCAAATGCAGGCGGTGGCTTTCCCCTACAGAAGTTTGATGAAGTCCATGTGTCATTTCTCAGCATTGAAGTTCTGGTGTGCTCGTTGAACTGGGCCAACAGTGAGACAAGGGCACCATGGTTAAGCACTAGATCACGACACTTAGGGGAGTCACCAGCGACATTTCCCAAAGCCCACACAGCCTACAATTTCATGGATTTAGTTATTTAGTAAGCCGAAAAGGAAGATGTATGCACAACCACATTCTAATATAAGATACCTGCTCTCGAACATCCTCACTAGGTGACCTAAGCAACGCGACAAATAGAGGAACTGCTCCGTGATCAATCACCACCTTAGTGTTCTCAGAAGTTCCAGATGCTATGTTTGTCGGTGTCCATGCAGCCTCAAACTAAACAAACAACAGTCAACATAAATAACTAATGACCAGAAAACAAATTTCAACTACTCTGCATACACAATGTAATCATCCGTATCTGTAAAACAAACACAAAAGTAGCAAATTCAAACACATCGAACCTGAAGTTGAGGGGAGTCTTCCCTAGCAAGAAACTCAACAAAACGTGGCACAACACCAGATTGAATAACCTCCTCAATCGGAGGGTTATTTACTACAACAAAAATTATAAACAACAGCATTAACAATCACAAGTTAAACAACACCAGTCCACAAGCAATTAATTAAAAAAATAGCAAAGAGAAACGAATGATTCACAATTACCAACTGAAAACAGTTTCCAAAACAGTGTGGTGGCTTCCAGTTGCGCACTACCATCGTTGAACAAGACACCAACAACCATTGCAGGAAGACTCTCGAACTGCAACAACAATTAACAACGGAAATAGGGTTTCAATAACTCGAAAATAACTAAACTAACTCCAATAGACTATTAACTGAAGCGCCATGTGCATCATCAGAAAATCAAATCATTCATATAACTAACCATAAATAGTAATAAAATCCAAAAAAAAAATCAAAAACGGTTGAATATAACAGTTACTAACAAATAACACGATCAAAGTTAAAAATCAAAGCATGTAAAGTAAACGATTGAACCCTAATTTGTAAAGAAACGATAATGTATAAAATAAGAAAAGATAAAATAGACTGTGAAGTACCTTTGAATCGAAGGTAACGGGGAGCTGTTGTTGAGTTTGAAGGCCTTCACGACGCTTCTTCTGCAAACTCTCTTCACGCTTGTTCTTGCGAATCTCAACCACATCGTCCTCACGTCTCCTCCGACCATCTTCGGTGTCGAATGCGACCTGTAGCGGTTACGGCGAGCATCGGCCTTGGAATCGGTCTTGGAATCGTCCTTGGAATTAGGTCGAAGCGGCATCGTTTCGGTTGTTGATGATCAAAGAAACGAGAGAAGAATTTGAATGTAAACGCAAAAGAAAGAGTGTCTACTGTTTAGATAAGTGTCTACTGGGGAAGAAAGAGTGTCCTTTGGATCAGATAGGAACTGGGCTGAGTCCACTAAAATCAACACTAAAGCCCAAATCTTTCATTGGCAATTTATTTATCTTTATCCAATCAAATTATTTAAGATATTAATTTTTCGTCTAACTATTTTTTCTTTCAATTATTCTAGTACTCTTTAAACTATTTTGTTTATTATTTTATTTTTTACCTATTCAAAGAGAAAAGAAGAATTGTCAAAAAAAATAAACAGAAAAGGATGGCGAGAAAGAAAATGCGAGGCGAGAAAAGAAAATAGACGGACACTAATATCTTTTCATATGCACGCTAATAATTTTTTTTAAGGATTATTAGCGTGCACACGCTAATAATTTTATTTTATAACTAATAAATAACATCAAGAATGTGAAGTTTTATCTTTGATGGTAAGTTACAGGGCATGAACTCTGACACAAACACTCAAAACGGCAAAAACATGGACCCCCTAGCGTGGTTAATGTATAGAATATATGGGGTTTTCTTTGCAGGACGTAGATTAAGAAATTACAACTATAAGATTTTTTTGTAAAAAAAAACCATAAACTTGTTAGATATGCCTTAATGAACAATTAGAAAATTAGTGGTATTAGTGTATGGGGACCTGTTAACTTACGTAAACTCTCTTAAAAAAAAAAAAAACTTACGTAAACTCATTTTCAAAATTTGTGAAGTACACCTTAAAGATAAGTTTATATCTTCAATGTTTTGAAAAAGCTAAAATATAATAATTCAAAACATTGAAAATACAAAGTATATAGCTCACAAAAAGTAAAAAGAAACTTGTGCATTGTGCATTAATCAGTACACTCTTTTGAATGAAATCAAAATTCAAAATGTCTTTTGGAACATAAGTTTCATAATTCTCAATTGAACTATACATAAATTTCATGACAATTTAATGCCAAATTTATTGATTTTCATTAGCCTAGACACACGTCTCCTCTAATTCATCTATATAGTATTTTTATGAGTATGAATTGGACTCTAGAGTCTATAACACTTGTGCACCACACACTTATCTCTTGTTGAGGAAGAACTCCATTATATAACTAATTGATCACACAATAAAAAACCTGATAACTTTTATTCAATTCACCACCAGAAAAATATATTACTATAAGATATATAACATAATTTCCCCTGAATGAAATCAAGGGATCAATGATAAAAGTCATTTTCTTGGTAACTGGAAGTATCCTAGAAGCAATTAACATCTTGGCCTTGTTGATCACAAAGGTACCATTGTTGATTGTAGGATTGAACACAACTACCTTCTAAATGCATATCAGGCCACTGATATTCATAAACAAAATTCACAGAAGAATTACACTCTCCACTTTCAACACCATTTGATGAACTCCAAACACCACCACTACCACCATCATTATTTCCCACTAGTACACCAAAATCAGGATCTAGAATTTTATCATCATTGGTTACATTAATATTATTATTATTCTCATGATCTGGAATAACAAGTACTCCACTTTCAAACATGTAACTTAGTTTTATAATTTCATCATCTAACCATTCATATGGTCCCAAAGTGTCAACTAATTCGTTCATATTAGGGCATGATGAATTAGTTGTATCATAATCATTAGTATTATTATAACCTTGTTGTAGCTCTTCTTCTTTTCTTGTATGTAGTATAGATAATTGAACTTCAAGAACCTCTTTTTTGTTGTTGATTTTGTTGTTCTGATCTTGCCTTGGTGCAGCTCCTCTACCAGCTCTTCTCTTGGAAGCAGCTGCTAGGTTAACAACAGCTATGTCAATTGGTGAAAATGACTCATTTAATGACTTCATGAAACAATAAATCTTTCTCCTTAAATGAGAGTTCCAATAATTTTTGTGCTTGTGATTTTCGGGTATCAATCCATTAATTGGTTTTGAACCTTCAACCTTTGAACTCTCAACTTTTATTCATGGGAAGGGAAAAAGTGCGTAAAAACCCTTATGAGATCAAGGTCCGGGGGTTGGTTTCGAATAGGGAAGGTGTTAAGCACCCTAAACGACTTCGGTACTCCGAAGGAGCCTCTTGCCTAAATTATCTTGTGCTAATTACTTGCTTCTTTATTTGTACAATATTGCCTAAAAGTCTAAGTGAAAGAATGGAGGCAGAAGAAGGATTTTTTTTTTTTTTTTTGTTTTTATTGATTTGGAAAGACATAAGCTTTTTGCCTACATACCCACAAGTGGGATCAAAATCATGTAGTTCACCTCAAAAAATTATTTGGTGAGTTTGATTAATTTTAAGGTTTTAGAAAAAAGTTTTAGAAGGGATGAGAGACCTCAAGGGTGTAGAAGAATAAAATGAAGTGAAGTTGGTTGACTTTGTTTACAAGAAAGTAAGTCTAGATATATATTAAAATTGATTAAAAGTTTGATTAAGAAAATAAAGGAAAAAGATCACTTGGGTTAAAAAACCAACGTTTCTTAAGAAAATATTTTTGGTGTTTTGATTATTTGATTTTTAGCTAACGGTAAAAAAAATTATACGTAAAACGTAACGGAAAGCGTAAAAAATAAAAACCGGGGATATTGGATCCCATAGTAAAATCTCAAACCTAAAATTACTAGTAGTTCAATTTTAAAGCATTCAAATTAGTCGAGTTTTTAGTCCTAGTTTGTCTCTAATTCATTTTTCGTCCTCGGTAAAAATAAAGTGTGGTTTCGGTGCATATTCTCATTATTGGATATTTACATGGGACCTAGATACATGCTAATGTCTCAAGCAAAAAGTAAATGACAAGAAAAATAAAATGCGGAAAATTAAATTACATCAAATCCTAAATGCACACTAAAAGATAATGACAATTAAAGTAAATAACAAGAATTAAAATATGCATGAGATGATGAAAAATAAATATGCAACAATGCAAATATAATAAAAAGAAAAATAAATAACAATTAAAACAAGTCACAATTTTTTTTTGTAAAAAAAAAGAATTTAGTAAAAAAAAAAGGTGCTAATAATAAAAACAGTGGTGTAAATAGTGGAAAAGTAGTAAAAAATAAAAAACAAAGGGCTCAGGCTAGATGACTCTGGACCATCTGATGAATCAAGAGGTCCAGATTCAATCACAGCAAGATATCATCACAGCCACCAAATCAAAATCAAAGGCTAAAACAAAAAGGAACACAATGATAAAACGAAGCACGCACGTACAAAATCAAAATAAAGGGAATCTCAGGACCATCAGATCAAATATCAGACAATCCTGAGTGGAAGGCACACAGTAAACATAAACAAAACAAAGCACAGGATTCTCCAGGAAACAATTAGTATAAAAGGGTTTGGTCTGGTTAATAAAATCACTTTCAGCCTAACTTCCTCTCTCTTAAATCAAAAACCGGTCTCTCTCTCTCTAAAAGTTCAAGAACAAGAAGATGAACCATCATCTTCTCCGACAAGCTGTAAGAACGCCGGCGCGATGGCTGCTGGGCAACAGGCGGCGCCGCCGCGCCGGATAAAAAACAACCTCCGATCTAATTTTTTTTTGCACTTTCACATATCCTTTTCCTTCCTCTTCTCATATCCGGCCTTAGATTTTTGAAAATCGGACTCAAAAAGCTAAAAATCTAGGTTTTTAGAAAGGGTTTTGAAAGAAGTATAACACAACGAACTACCTTCTCCTACCTTTTGATTCGATTACGGACTGGCTCTTGTTTAATTTTCTGTTTCACGAGCCGGTTTGATCTTCGTTTTCCTCTTTCTGTTTCGGATCTTGAGTTGTTGTTGGTGGTTGAACTCGGCTCGATGGTGATAATGAGATAGTATGATCGGTCCGAGTTGCTGTTCTTCTTTTCACTTCATTTTCTTCACGTTCGGTTTGGATCCGAAAATGGATTCTAAATCGAAAATGAATGGATTGTATGGTGTTGTGTTGTTGGAGATTCGAACTTGTTGATTGTTGTATTTGTGAGGTATGATTCGAATTTGGATTGTGGTGAGGTTATGTGAGGTTACTTGTTCATAGTGTTCTTGAGCTTTTTGATTTATTTTTGTGTTTGATCCTCGAAGGAGTGAAAAAAATAGAAATTAGGGTTTGTGATCTATTTGGTGCGGTTGTGTCAGTGATTGTACATTGATTGGTTGGTCCATAGTGCAATAAATGTTACTACTATTTATAGTGCTACTTTTTAGGGTTTCCTCTGCAGGCTTTTTGATGAAGTGTCCCTTTTGGGCAGGACCAAAATACCCTTGCTTAGATCAGACTGAAATTGGACCAAAAACTCATCCAAAAAGACATGGACTTAAAATAAAAATAAAACAAATAATAATATATAAAAAACGAAAATCAAATAAGAAAATCAATAAAAATAATAAAAAACAATAAGGAATAATAAAAAAATAAGAAATAATAGTAGATAACAAAATGTAATTAAAACTGTCCCTTTCGAAAATCAAAATGAGGTATTTTAAAATACTCGGCTTCTTTAAATACGAACGAATAACCTCGAACGCGAATAAAACTAGAAATACAATGCAAGTGCAAAGAAATTTTAAAATGCCAATAAAATTCGAGAATTAAAATGCCAACGCGACGAGCGTTAAAATACGACTAAAAATACAACTAAAAAAAGAGAATAAAAGTACCAACGCGACGAGCGTTAAAAAAAATGATTAAAATGCAAATAAAATTGAAAATTGAAATACCAACGCAACAAGCGTTAAAAAACAATTAAAATGCAAAGAAAATTGGAAATTAAAATACCAACGCAACAAGCGTAAAAATGAGAATTGAAATGCGAATAAGATGAGTTTTAAAAAGGTGAACAAAATGAGAGATAAAATGCGGATAAAATATGCAAATAAAAATGAGCAAAAATCGGACCTTAGTCAAAATTTGGGGTATGACAGATGCCCCTATTTAAGTTTCTCTGTCACGAGGATTTAAAAAGATCTTTTTTCTAAATCATCGGGTCGAAGAGACTTAAATATCAAATACACCAATTTTGACCAGTTGAAATGCTGATAATGCAATGCTTATGAATATAATGATATGAATTTCTACGATGCAAGCATGAATGCAAAGACGGCAGAGATAAACTAATTGGGGGATAAAACAGGTTCACTAGGGAACAAACTGATGGGTAGAACTGGGGAGGAAAGACTGCCTATTACCTGTACAAGGGTAAGGTTAATAAAGACAAATGAGATGCGATTGTCCGCTACCGGTACAAAGGTAGGTTTAACAAAGGACACACGAGATAAAATTTAAAAGACATTGGGGACATTGAAAAGTATTGTTGAAAAGATTGTTTGGTGGGACCTGCCACTTGAAATAAACTTGATTAGTGACATCGCTAGATCAGAAACACTGGGAATGACACTTGAGAGAGGAAAACTGAGTGACATCTCGTCATCCGACATACCAGGAGATGACACTATTGACATTCCGTCTTTCGATAAACTGGGGAAAGATACACCTGATATTCCGTAATCCGACAAACTGGGGAATGATAATCTTGACATTCCGTCTTCCGACCAAGCGGGGAACGATACACATGATATTCCGTAAACAAACCGGGGAATAATCCACTTGATATTCCGTAATCCGACAAACCGGGGAATGATAATCTTGACATTCCGTCTTCCAACCAAGCGGGGAATGAAACACTTGATATTCCGTAATCCGACAAACCGGGGAATAATCCACTTGATATTCCGTAATCCGACAAACCGGGGAATGATAATCTTGACATTCCGTCTTCCGACCAAGCGGGGAATGATAATCTTGATATTCCGTCTTCCGATAACCGGGGAATGATCCACTTGATATTCCGTAACCCGACAGACCGAGGAATGAAACACTTCTAAGGATAACGATTAAGTGACATCTCGTTTTCTGACAAAGCAGGGGATGACACCTTTGTGGAGATACAAAAGGTTGACACAAGGTGGTCAATGCAAAAATGAATAAATGATATTGTGCATGTTGTATGTGCATGAATGTTTATATGCATGAATGTATGAATATATTGAAGGTGGGAAAAACACAAGAAGGGAGGGGGGTTGAATTGTGTTTTCAAAAACGTTTCTTTCTCACGAAAATAAGCAACTGTTCTCAGGATCAGAGTCTGAAAAGTTCAGATTCTGATAGAGTTCAGAGTTTTAGTGCAGCGGATAGAGAGTAAGAAAGCAGGAAACAGAAGAAGAACACAAGCAATTTATACAGGTTCCTTCCATAATCCGGAAGTAGTCCTGTCCCCCTTGCACTTCCAAGGAGAGTTCCACTAAAATGTAACATCAAATTACAAGTTGCTCAAACACACAAGTAAGAGACTTCAATGCTCAAGGACAACTCCAAGAGACTTCTAAACAATTACAGAGAATTGAAAAGAGTTTTGAATACTTGATATACAATCAGAGGTATTCACAAAACAAAACGAACAGAACAGACTCTGTTTTTCTTAGACACTTAGAAATTCTAAAATAAAAACTTTTGTAAGAATTATCTAAGTTGTTGATGAGCAATGTTTGTGACTTTGAATATGAAAAATAGCCTTGTTCGCGTATGTGTGTGTGTGTGTGTCTATATATATATATATATATATATATATATATATATATATGTTCTTCAAGTCTTCATCTCTATTTATAGAGGATTTGAGAGACGTTGGGAACTAGCCAGCTCATCAATCTGTCTTGACCGAAGCTTTGATTTATCACCATTGATCTTTTGCCTGATTTGAAGATTGTCCTTATGAAAACAATTTCAAATCCATTCCAATAACAAAAGGAACAATGTCTGCGATTGTTGCTGTTATTCTTGTCTTGTATAGGAGACACGATGCAGAGATGGTGGTTGCAGAGACATGCGCAGACTTAGTGGTTGTACATTTCGTACACTGTACTTTGTCAACGCTCTTCTGCCTCTGGAGAAATTGGCTTATGATGAACTTGCTTCTGGAGAACTGGCTTCTGATGATGTCATCTTCAGGAGCGCTTTCTTCAGACGCACTATGCTTCTGACTTTCCAGAAGCGCTTTCAATCAGATGCTCTTCAAGCTTCAATCTGAAATTCCTTTGCTTTTTAATTCATTCAGTCAGAACCTCTTGTAAATAACTCTTTGTTAATGGTCCTGTACACTTGAATAAACTTTTAGCATATCCAATTGATAATTTTTAATACCTTGTTATCATCAAAACTTAAGTGGTATATTTGTGAAACACCCTTTGTTCCAACATATATGTATGAAACTTGTATGACCATATGACTATATATAACTTGATGAAACCAGACTAGATAAGTAAGATGGGAGGTGGATCGACATCGCAGTACGAACACTCGACAATCTTCATTGGGGATAATATCACTGGAGATGAATCAAATCACTGTCGGCGTAAATCCCGTTAATCAAACCACTGAAGGTGGAAAAAAAAACCCATAATCATGCCACTGAAGGGGTAAAAGGCCATTAACCAAACCACTTGATGGGGTAAAAACTTAATAACCATACCACTGGTAGGGGAAAGCCCAAAAATCATACCACCGAAGAGGTAAAAACTACTTAATCAAGTCACTGAAGAGGTAACAACCCATTAATTAAACCACTAACGGGTAACAACCCATATTTAGGCAGAAGTCGCCATCAATCAGACCACCGACAGAAACCGCCATTTCTCGGGATAAAACCCATCAATCAACCAACTAGCAGAAGTCGCCATCAATCAAAACATAGGTAGAAGTCGCCATCTATCAAACCACATGGAGAAGTCGCCATTTCAACCACAGGTGTCGCGTCATTTTTCAGAGATCAAGGCTATTTGATTAGCTTTTGACTCACTAACTTATTTCACGACTTTTGAAAAAATTTATTTAAAGATGGGGTCTGGGG
Source organism: Medicago lupulina (assembly GCA_958299785.1). Taxonomy (NCBI): domain Eukaryota; kingdom Viridiplantae; phylum Streptophyta; class Magnoliopsida; order Fabales; family Fabaceae; genus Medicago; species Medicago lupulina. Next base: position 38,663,411 of record OY283141.1, on the reverse strand, counting down.
GTTGGTTACATAAGGGGAAGGTGTTAGCACCCCTTATGTTCGTAGTACTCTACGAGAACCTTTCAGCTTTATTTGCTTTTTGTGCTATAATTTACTTATTTTTTAGAAGAAAGAAGAGTAGTGATTGAAAGAGGCCTATTATCTACATTTTTTCTTGATTCGGAAGGACTAGGTCATTTGCCTACGTACCCGTGAGGGATCAGAACCTCGTAGTTCGGGGTAAAAATTACCGTTTGTTTGGTTTTGTGTTTTTTATTAGTTTTGAAAAAAAGGTTTAAAATGTAAAAGCCAAGTGGCAAATAAGAATTGATTTGTGTTTTTTAATATTGAAAAAAAGAAGACTCAAAGTAAAGTTAAATTGATTGAAATTTGATTAAGAAATAAAATAAAAGGAGTCACTTGATTTTTGGACCAAGGTTTGTTATAAAAAATGTTTTTCGATTTTTGTTATTTGCATGTTTTTGTTGTTTTTGAATATTGACTAAACTGAAATTAAACTAACGGAGAAGAAAGGTAAAGCGTAGGTAACTCATGGCGGCATTGGACCACCATGAGAACCTTTAACCTAAACTACGAAGAAAATAAGAGGCATACACACACGTACGCACACATGCACCTAAAGCTATTACATAAAAGCATATTATACATTCTAAGATTTGCAATAAAAAATAAATTACATTAAAGCCTATTTTTTTTTACATTCTAAATTATGTGCAAATAAAAAAAATGAATATGTACATACGCATTAGAATAACCCAATACTAAAAAATGCATGATAAATTGAATAAAATAAATATGTTAAATAAATGAATGATAAATATGAAACCTAATTTAACAAATGATGAATATGCAACCTATTTTAATAAACATAAAGGTGAAGTGCAGAGGAAATAAAAGAAATGCAAAGGAATGCGAGAAAGATTAAAATGCATGGATAAAAGAAATAAAACAGTTTGATGCAAATTTGGGGGTGCAGACAGTAATCAGGGTGGTGCAGTAATAAAAGCAGGAAACTAGGCTTTAAGGTGAATAGGGGCGTGTTGGGCTTAGGGATTCAATCAGAGCCACCTGATTAAAATCAAGTGGCCTGGATCTGATCAAGAGTAGGGCACCGGGGGCCTCTAGATCAATCCAATGGCTCTAATTAAAAGGGTTTAAAAACAAACCGAACCAGTATAAATCCTGTCGATTACTTTTAATATAGTAACCGACAAATATGCTGAAAATAAAAATCTTGCCGATTACTTTTGAAATAGTAACCGACGAATATGCTGAAAATAAAAATCTTGCCGATTACTTTTGAAATAGTAACCGACAAATGTCTTGAAAATAAATCATGCCGATTACTTTTGAAATAGTCACCGACGAATATGCTGAAAATAAAAATCTTGCTGATTACTTTTGAAATAGTAACCGACGAATGTGCTGAAAATAAATCATGCCGATTACTTTCGAAATAGTAAGCGACGAATATGTTGAAAATAAAAATCTTACCGATTACTTTTAAAATAGTAACCAACGAATGTACTGAAAATAAAGTCTTGCCGATTACTTTTGAAATAGTAACCGACGAATATGTTGAAAATAAAAATCTTGTCGATTACTTTTAAAATAGTAACCGACAAATATGCTGAAAATAAAAATCTTGCCGATTACTTTTGAAATCGTAACCGACGAATGTGTTGAAAATAAATCATGCCGATTACCTTTGAAATAGTAACCGACGAATATGCTGAAAATAAAACATGTCGATTACTTTTGAAATAGTCACCGACGAATATGCTGAAAATAAAAATCTTGCCGATTACTTTTGAAATAGTAACCAACGAATGTGCTGAAAATAAATCATGCCGATTACTTTTAAAATAATAAGCGACGAATATGTTGAAAATAAAAATCTTACCCATTACTTTTGAAATAGTAACCAACGAATATGCTGAAAATAAAGTCTTGTCGATTACTTTTGAAATAGTAACCGACGAATATGTTGAAAATAAAAATCTTGTAGATTACTTTTAAAATAGTAACCGACAAATATGCTGAAAATAAAAATCTTGCCGATTACATTTGAAATAGTAACCGACGAATGTGCTGAAAATAAATCATGCTGATTACTTTTGAAATAGTAAACGACGAATATGTTGGAAATAAAAATCTTACCGATTACTTTTAAAAAAGTAACCAAAGAATGTGCTGAAAATAAAGTCATGCCGATTACTTTTGAAATAGTAACCGACGAATATGTTGAAAATAAAAATCTTGCCGATTAGTTTTGAAATAGTAACCGACGAATGTGCGGAAAATAAAGTCTTGTCGATTACTTTTAAAATAGTAACCGACAAATATGCTGAAAATAAAGTCTTGCCGATTACTTTTGAAATAGTAACCGACGAATATGTTGAAAATAAAAATCTTGTCGATTACTTTTAAAATAGTAACCGAAAAATATGCTAAAAATAAAAATCTTGCCGATTACTTTTGAAATAGGAACCGACGAATATGTTGAAAATAAAAATCTTGTCGATTACTTTTGAAATACTAACCGACGAATATGCTGAAAATAAAAATCTTGCCGATTACTTTTGAAATAGTAACCAACGAATGTGCTGAAAATAAAGTCTTGCCGATTACTTTTGAAATAGTAACCGACGAATATGTTGAAAATAAAAATCTTGTCGATCACTTTTAAAATAGTAACCGACAAATATGCTAAAAACAAAAATCTTGCCGATTACTTTTGAAATAGGAACCGATGAATATGTTGAAAATAAAAATCTTGTCGATTACTTTTAAAATAGTAACCGACAAATAAGCTGAAAATAAAAAATCTTGCCGATTACTTTTGAAATAGTAACCGACGAATGAGCAGAAAATAGATCATGCCGATTACTTTTGAAATAGTAAGCGACGAACGTGTTGAAAATAAATCATGCCGATTACCTTTGAAAGAGTAACCGACGAATATGTTGAAAATAAAAATCTTACCGATTACTTTTGAAATAGTAACCAACGAATATGCTGAAAATAAAGTTTTGCCCATTACTTTTCAAATAGTAACCGACGAATATGTGCTGAAAATAAATCTTGCCGATTACTTTTGAAATAGTAACCGACGAATGTGCTGAAAATAAATCATGCCGATTACTTTTGAAATAGTAAGTGACGAATATGTTGAAAATAAAAATCTTACCGATTACTTTTGAAATAGTAACCAACGAATATGCTGAAAATAAAGTCTTGCCGATTACTTTTGAAATAGTAACCGATGAATATGTTGAAAATAAAAATCTTGTCGATTACTTTTAAAACAGTAACCGACAAATATGCTGAAAATAAAAATCTTGCCGATTACTTTTGAAATAGTAACCGACGAATATGCTGAAAATAAAAATCTTGCCGATTACTTTTGAAAGAGTAACCGACAAATGTCTTGAAAATAAATCATGCCGATTACTTTTGAAATAGTCACCGACGAATATGCTGAAAATAAAAATCTTGCTGATTACTTTTGAAATAGTAACCGACGAATGTGCTGAAAATAAATCATGCCGATTACTTTCGAAATAGTAAGCGACGAATATGTTGAAAATAAAAATCTTACCGATTACTTTTAAAATAGTAACCAACGAATGTACTGAAAATAAAGTCTTGCCGATTACTTTTGAAATAGTCACCGACGAATATGTTGAAAATAAAAATCTTGTCGATTACTTTTAAAATAGTAACCGACAAATATGCTGAAAATAAAAATCTTGCCGATTACTTTTGAAATAGTAACCGACGAATGTGTTGAAAATAAATCATGCCGATTACCTTTGAAATAGTAACCGACGAATATGCTGAAAATAAATCATGTCGATTACTTTTGAAATAGTCACCGACGAATATGCTGAAAATAAAAATCTTGCCGATTACTTTTGAAATAGTAACCGACGAATGTGCTGAAAATAAATCATGCCGATTACTTTTAAAATAATAAGCGACGAATATGTTGAAAATAAAAATCTTACCCATTACTTTTGAAATAGTAACCAACGAATATGCTGAAAATAAAGTCTTGTCGATTACTTTTGAAATAGTAACCGACGAATATGTTGAAAATAAAAATCTTGTAGATTACTTTTAAAATAGTAACCGACAAATATGCTGAAAATAAAAATCTTGCCGATTACATTTGAAATAGTCACCGACGAATATGCTGAAAATAAAAATCTTGTCGATTACTTTTGAAATAGTAACCGACGAATGTGCTGAAAATAAATCATGCTGATTACTTTTGAAATAGTAAACGACGAATATGTTGGAAATAAAAATCTTACCGATTACTTTTAAAAAAGTAACCAATGAATGTGCTGAAAATAAAGTCATGCCGATTACTTTTGAAATAGTAACCGACGAATATGTTGAAAATAAAAATCTTGCCGATTAGTTTTCAAATAGTAACCGACGAATGTGCTGAAAATAAAGTCTTGTCGATTACTTTTAAAATAGTAACCGACAAATATGCTGAAAATAAAGTCTTGCCGATTACTTTTGAAATAGTAACCGACGAATATGTTGAAAATAAAAATCTTGTCGATTACTTTTAAAATAGTAACCGAAAAATATGCTAAAAATAAAAATCTTGCCGATTACTTTTGAAATAGGAACCGACGAATATGTTGAAAATAAAAATCTTGTCGATTACTTTTGAAATACTAACCGACGAATATTCTGAAAATAAAAATCTTGCCGATTACTTTTGAAATAGTAACCAACGAATGTGCTGAAAATAAAGTCTTGCCGATTACTTTTGAAATAGAAACCGACGAATATGTTGAAAATAAAAATCTTGTCGATTACTTTTAAAATAGTAACCGACAAATATGCTAAAAATAAAAATCTTGCCGATTACTTTTGAAATAGGAACCGATGAATATGTTGAAAATAAAAATCTTGTCGATTACTTTTAAAATAGTAACCGACAAATAAGCTGAAAATAAAAAATCTTGCCGATTACTTTTGAAATAGTAACCGACGAATGAGCAGAAAATAGATCATGCCGATTACTTTTGAAATAGTAAGCGACGAACGTGTTGAAAATAAATCATGCCGATTACCTTTGAAAGAGTAACCGACGAATAGGTTGAAAATAAAAATCTTACCGATTACTTTTGAAATAGTAACCAACGAATATGCTGAAAATAAAGTTTTGCCCATTACTTTTCAAATAGTAACCGACGAATATGTGCTGAAAATAAATCTTGCCGATTACTTTTGAAATAGTAACCGACGAATGTGCTGAAAATAAATCATGCCGATTACTTTTGAAATAGTAAGTGACGAATATGTTGAAAATAAAAATCTTACCGATTACTTTTGAAATAGTAACCAACGAATATGCTGAAAATAAAGTCTTGCCGATTACTTTTGAAATAGTAACCGATGAATATGTTGAAAATAAAAATCTTGTCGATTACTTTTAAAACAGTAACCGACAAATATGCTGAAAATAAAAATCTTGCCGATTACTTTTGAAATAGTAACCGACGAATATGCTGAAAATAAAAATCTTGCCGATTACTTTTGAAATAGTAACCGACAAATGTCTTGAAAATAAATCATGCCGATTACTTTTGAAATAGTCACCGACGAATATGCTGAAAATAAAAATCTTGCTGATTACTTTTGAAATAGTAACCGACGAATGTGCTGAAAATAAATCATGTCGATTACTTTCGAAATAGTAAGCGACGAATATGTTGAAAATAAAAATCTTACCGATTACTTTTAAAATAGTAACCAACGAATGTACTGAAAATAAAGTCTTGCCGATTACTTTTGAAATAGTAACCGACGAATATGTTGAAAATAAAAATCTTGTCGATTACTTTTAAAATAGTAACCGACAAATATGCTGAAAATAAAAATCTTGCCGATTACTTTTGAAATAGTAACCGACAAATGTGTTGAAAATAAATCATGCCGATAACCTTTGAAATAGTAACCGACGAATATGCTGAAAATAAAACATGTCGATTACTTTTGAAATAGTCACCGACGAATATGCTGAAAATAAAAATCTTGTCGATTACTTTTGAAATAGTAACCGACGAATGTGCTGAAAATAAATCATGCCGATTACTTTTGAAATAATAAGCGACGAATATGTTGAAAATAAAAATCTTACCCATTACTTTTGAAATAGTAACCAACGAATATGCTGAAAATAAAGTCTTGTCGATTACTTTTGAAATAGTAACCGACGAATATGTTGAAAATAAAAATCTTGTAGATTACTTTTAAAATAGTAACCGACAAATATGCTGAAAATAAAAATCTTGCCGATTACATTTGAAATAGTCACCGACGAATATGCTGAAAATAAAAATCTTGTCGATTACTTTTGAAATAGTAACCGACGAATGTGCTGAAAATAAATCATGCTGATTACTTTTGAAATAGTAAGCGACGAATATGTTGGAAATAAAAATCTTACCGATTACTTTTAAAAAAGTAACCAATGAATGTGCTGAAAATAAAGTCATGCCGATTACTTTTGAAATAGTAACCAACGAATATGTTGAAAATAAAAATCTTGCCGATTAGTTTTCAAATAGTAACCGACGAATGTGCTGAAAATAAAGTCTTGTCGATTACTTTTAAAATAGTAACCGACAAATATGCTGAAAATAAAGTCTTGCCGATTACTTTTGAAATAGTAACCGACGAATATGTTGAAAATAAAAATCTTGTCGATTACTTTTAAAATAGTAACCGACAAATATGCTAAAAATAAAAATCTTGCCGATTACTTTTGAAATAGGAACCGACGAATATGTTGAAAATAAAAATCTTGTCGATTACTTTTGAAATACTAACCGACGAATGTGCTGAAAATAAATCATGCCGATTACTTTTGAAATAGTACGTGACGAATATGTTGAAAATAAAAATCTTACCGATTACTTTTGAAATAGTAACCAACGAATATGCTGAAAATAAAGTCTTGCCGATTACTTTTGAAATAGTAACCAATGAATATGTTGAAAATAAAAATCTTGTCGATTACTTTTAAAACAGTAACCGACAAATATGCTGAAAATAAAAATCTTGCCGATTACTTTTGAAATAGTAACCGACGAATATGCTGAAAATAAAAATCTTGCCGATTACTTTTGAAATAGTAACCGACAAATGTCTTGAAAATAAATCATGCCGATTACTTTTGAAATAGTCACCGACGAATATGCTGAAAATAAAAATCTTGCTGATTACTTTTGAAATAGTAACCGACGAATGTGCTGAAAATAAATCATGTCGATTACTTTCGAAATAGTAAGCGACGAATATGTTGAAAATAAAAATCTTACCGATTACTTTTAAAATAGTAACCAACGAATGTACTGAAAATAAAGTCTTGCCGATTACTTTTGAAATAGTAACCGACGAATATGTTGAAAATAAAAATCTTGTCGATTACTTTTAAAATAGTAACCGACAAATATGCTGAAAATAAAAATCTTGCCGATTACTTTTGAAATAGTAACCGACAAATGTGTTGAAAATAAATCATGCCGATAACCTTTGAAATAGTAACCGACGAATATGCTGAAAATAAAACATGTCGATTACTTTTGAAATAGTCACCGACGAATATGTTGAAAATAAAAATCTTGTCGATTACTTTTGAAATAGTAACCGACGAATGTGCTGAAAATAAATCATGCCGATTACTTTTGAAATAATAAGCGACGAATATGTTGAAAATAAAAATCTTACCCATTACTTTTGAAATAGTAACCAACGAATATGCTGAAAATAAAGTCTTGTCGATTACTTTTGAAATAGTAACCGACGAATATGTTGAAAATAAAAATCTTGTAGATTACTTTTAAAATAGTAACCGACAAATATGCTGAAAATAAAAATCTTGCCGATTACATTTGAAATAGTCACCGACGAATATGCTGAAAATAAAAATCTTGTCGATTACTTTTGAAATAGTAACCGACGAATGTGCTGAAAATAAATCATGCTGATTACTTTTGAAATAGTAAGCGACGAATATGTTGGAAATAAAAATCTTACCGATTACTTTTAAAAAAGTAACCAATGAATGTGCTGAAAATAAAGTCATGCCGATTACTTTTGAAATAGTAACCAACGAATATGTTGAAAATAAAAATCTTGCCGATTAGTTTTCAAATAGTAACCGACGAATGTGCTGAAAATAAAGTCTTGTCGATTACTTTTAAAATAGTAACCGACAAATATGCTGAAAATAAAGTCTTGCCGATTACTTTTGAAATAGTAACCGACGAATATGTTGAAAATAAAAATCTTGTCGATTACTTTTAAAATAGTAACCGACAAATATGCTAAAAATAAAAATCTTGCCGATTACTTTTGAAATAGGAACCGACGAATATGTTGAAAATAAAAATCTTGTCGATTACTTTTGAAATACTAACCGACGAATATGCTGAAAATAAAAATCTTGCCGATTACTTTTGAAATAGTAACCAACGAATGTGCTGAAAATAAAGTCTTGCCGATTACTTTTGAGATAGAAACCGACGAATATGTTGAAAATAAAAATCTTGTCGATTACTTTTAAAATAGTAACCGACAAATATGCTAAAAATAAAAATCTTGCCGATTACTTTTGAAATAGGAACCGATGAATATGTTGAAAATAAAAATCTTGTCGATTACTTTTAAAATAGTAACCGACAAATAAGCTGAAAATAAAAAATCTTGCCGATTACTTTTGAAATAGTAACCGACGAATGAGCAGAAAATAGATCATGCCGATTACTTTTGAAATAGTAAGCGACGAACGTGTTGAAAATAAATCATGCTGATTACCTTTGAAAGAGTAACCGACGAATAGGTTGAAAATAAAAATCTTACCGATTACTTTTGAAATAGTAACCAACGAATATGCTGAAAATAAAGTTTTGCCCATTACTTTTCAAATAGTAACCGACGAATATGTGCTGAAAATAAATCTTGCCGATTACTTTTGAAATAGTAACCGACGAATGTGCTGAAAATAAATCATGCCGATTACTTTTGAAATAGTAAGTGACGAATATGTTGAAAATAAAAATCTTACCCATTACTTTTGAAATAGTAACCAACGAATATGCTGAAAATAAAGTCTTGCCGATTACTTTTGAAATAGTAACCGATGAATATGTTGAAAATAAAAATCTTGTCGATTACTTTTAAAACAGTAACCGACAAATATGCTGAAAATAAAAATCTTGCCGATTACTTTTGAAATAGTAACCGACGAATATGCTGAAAATAAAAATCTTGCCGATTACTTTTGAAATAGTAACCGACATATGTCTTGAAAATAAATCATGCCGATTACTTTTGAAATAGTCACCGACGAATATGCTGAAAATAAAAATCTTGCTGATTACTTTTGAAATAGTAACCGACGAATGTGCTGAAAATAAATCATGTCGATTACTTTCGAAATAGTAAGCGACGAATATGTTGAAAATAAAAATCTTACCGATTACTTTTAAAATAGTAACCAACGAATGTACTGAAAATAAAGTCTTGCCGATTACTTTTGAAATAGTAACCGACGAATATGTTGAAAATAAAAATCTTGTCGATTACTTTTAAAATAGTAACCGACAAATATGCTGAAAATAAAAATCTTGCCGATTACTTTTGAAATAGTAACCGACAAATGTGTTGAAAATAAATCATGCCGATAACCTTTGAAATAGTAACCGACGAATATGCTGAAAATAAAACATGTCGATTACTTTTGAAATAGTCACCGACGAATATGCTGAAAATAAAAATCTTGTCGATTACTTTTGAAATAGTAACCGACGAATGTGCTGAAAATAAATCATGCCGATTACTTTTGAAATAATAAGCGACGAATATGTTGAAAATAAAAATCTTACCCATTACTTTTGAAATAGTAACCAACGAACATGCTGAAAATAAAGTCTTGTCGATTACTTTTGAAATAGTAACCGACGAATATGTTGAAAATAAAAATCTTGTAGATTACTTTTAAAATAGTAACCGACAAATATGCTGAAAATAAAAATCTTGCCGATTACATTTGAAATAGTCACCGACGAATATGCTGAAAATAAAAATCTTGTCGATTACTTTTGAAATAGTAACCGACGAATGTGCTGAAAATAAATCATGCTGATTACTTTTGAAATAGTAAGCGACGAATATGTTGGAAATAAAAATCTTACCGATTACTTTTAAAAAAGTAACCAATGAATGTGCTGAAAATAAAGTCATGCCGATTACTTTTGAAATAGTAACCAACGAATATGTTGAAAATAAAAATCTTGCCGATTAGTTTTCAAATAGTAACCGACGAATGTGCTGAAAATAAAGTCTTGTCGATTACTTTTAAAATAGTAACCGACAAATATGCTGAAAATAAAGTCTTGCCGATTACTTTTGAAATAGTAACCGACGAATATGTTGAAAATAAAAATCTTGTCGATTACTTTTAAAATAGTAACCGACAAATATGCTAAAAATAAAAATCTTGCCGATTACTTTTGAAATAGGAACCGACGAATATGTTGAAAATAAAAATCTTGTCGATTACTTTTGAAATACTAACCGACGAATGTGCTGAAAATAAATCATGCCGATTACTTTTGAAATAGTAAGTGACGAATATGTTGAAAATAAAAATCTTACCGATTACTTTTGAAATAGTAACCAACGAATATGCTGAAAATAAAGTCTTGCCGATTACTTTTGAAATAGTAACCGATGAATATGTTGAAAATAAAAATCTTGTCGATTACTTTTAAAACAGTAACCGACAAATATGCTGAAAATAAAAATCTTGCCGATTACTTTTGAAATAGTAACCGACGAATATGCTGAAAATAAAAATCTTGCCGATTACTTTTGAAATAGTAACCGACAAATGTCTTGAAAATAAATCATGCCGATTACTTTTGAAATAGTCACCGACGAATATGCTGAAAATAAAAATCTTGCTGATTACTTTTGAAATAGTAACCGACGAATGTGCTGAAAATAAATCATGTCGATTACTTTCGAAATAGTAAGCGACGAATATGTTGAAAATAAAAATCTTACCGATTACTTTTAAAATAGTAACCAACGAATGTACTGAAAATAAAGTCTTGCCGATTACTTTTGAAATAGTAACCGACGAATATGTTGAAAATAAAAATCTTGTCGATTACTTTTAAAATAGTAACCGACAAATATGCTGAAAATAAAAATCTTGCCGATTACTTTTGAAATAGTAACTGACAAATGTGTTGAAAATAAATCATGCCGATAACCTTTGAAATAGTAACCGACGAATATGCTGAAAATAAAACATGTCGATTACTTTTGAAATAGTCACCGACGAATATGCTGAAAATAAAAATCTTGTCGATTACTTTTGAAATAGTAACCGACGAATGTGCTGAAAATAAATCATGCCGATTACTTTTGAAATAATAAGCGACGAATATGTTGAAAATAAAAATCTTACCCATTACTTTTGAAATAGTAACCAACGAATATGCTGAAAATAAAGTCTTGTCGATTACTTTTGAAATAGTAACCGACGAATATGTTGAAAATAAAAATCTTGTAGATTACTTTTAAAATAGTAACCGACAAATATGCTGAAAATAAAAATCTTGCCGATTACATTTGAAATAGTCACCGACGAATATGCTGAAAATAAAAATCTTGTCGATTACTTTTGAAATAGTAACCGACGAATGTGCTGAAAATAAATCATGCTGATTACTTTTGAAATAGTAAGCGACGAATATGTTGGAAATAAAAATCTTACCGATTACTTTTAAAAAAGTAACCAATGAATGTGCTGAAAATAAAGTCATGCCGATTACTTTTGAAATAGTAACCAACGAATATGTTGAAAATAAAAATCTTGCCGATTAGTTTTCAAATAGTAACCGACGAATGTGCTGAAAATAAATCATGCCGATTACTTTTGAAATAGTAAGTGACGAATATGTTGAAAATAAAAATCTTACCGATTACTTTTGAAATAATAACCAACGAATATGCTGAAAATAAAGTCTTGCCGATTACTTTTGAAATAGTAACCGATGAATATGTTGAAAATAAAAATCTTGTCGATTACTTTTAAAACAGTAACCGACAAATATGCTGAAAATAAAAATCTTGCCGATTACTTTTGAAATAGTAACCGACGAATATGCTGAAAATAAAAATCTTGCCGATTACTTTTGAAATAGTAACCGACAAATGTCTTGAAAATAAATCATGCCGATTACTTTTGAAATAGTCACCGACGAATATGCTGAAAATAAAAATCTTGCTGATTACTTTTGAAATAGTAACCGACGAATGTGCCGAAAATAAATCATGCCGATTACTTTCGAAATAGTAAGCGACGAATATGTTGAAAATAAAAATCTTACCGATTACTTTTAAAATAGTAACCGACAAATATGCTAAAAATAAAAATCTTGCCGATTACTTTTGAAATAGGAACCGATGAATATGTTGAAAATAAAAATCTTGTCGATTACTTTTAAAATAGTAACCGACAAATAAGCTGAAAATAAAAAATCTTGCCGATTACTTTTGAAATAGTAACCGACGAATGTGCAGAAAATAGATCATGCCGATTACTTTTGAAATAGTAACTGACGAACGTGTTGAAAATAAATCATGCCGATTACCTTTGAAAGAGTAACCGACGAATATGTTGAAAATAAATATCTTACCGATTACTTTTGAAATAGTAACCAACGAATATGCTGAAAATAAAGTTTTGCCCATTACTTTTGAAATAGTAACCGACGAATATGTGCTGAAAATAAATCTTGCCGATTACTTTTGAAATAGTAACCGACGAATGTGCTGAAAATAAATCATGCCGATTACTTTTGAAATAGTAAGTGACGAATATGTTGAAAATAAAAATCTTACCGATTACTTTTGAAATAATAACCAACGAATATGCTGAAAATAAAGTCTTGCCGATTACTTTTGAAATAGTAACCGATGAATATGTTGAAAATAAAAATCTTGTCGATTACTTTTAAAACAGTAACCGACAAATATGCTGAAAATAAAAATCTTGCCGATTACTTTTGAAATAGTAACCGACGAATATGCTGAAAATAAAAATCTTGCCGATTACTTTTGAAATAGTAACCGACAAATGTCTTGAAAATAAATCATGCCGATTACTTTTGAAATAGTCACCGACGAATATGCTGAAAATAAAAATCTTGCTGATTACTTTTGAAATAGTAACCGACGAATGTGCCGAAAATAAATCATGCCGATTACTTTCGAAATAGTAAGCGACGAATATGTTGAAAATAAAAATCTTACCGATTACTTTTAAAATAGTAACCAACGAATGTACTGAAAATAAAGTCTTGCCGATTACTTTTGAAATAGTAACCGACGAATATGTTGAAAATAAAAATCTTGTCGATTACTTTTAAAATAGTAACCGACAAATATGCTGATAATAAAAATCTTGCCGATTACTTTTGAAATAGTAACCGACAAATGTGTTGAAAATAAATCATGCCGATTACCTTTGAAATAGTAACCGACGAATATGCTGAAAATAAATCATGTCGATTACTTTTGAAATAGTCACCGACGAATATGCTGAAAATAAAAATCTGGCCGATTACTTTTGAAATAGTAACCGACGAATGTGCTGAAAATAAATCATGCCGATTACTTTTGAAATAATAAGTGACGAATATGTTGAAAATAAAAATCTTACCGATTACTTTTGAAATAGTAACCAACGAATATGCTGAAAATAAAGTCTTGCCGATTACTTTTGAAATAGTAACCGACGAATATGTTGAAAATAAAAATCTTGTCGATTACTTTTAAAATAGTAACCGACAAATATGCTAAAAATAAAAATCTTGCCGATTACTTTTGAAATAGGAACCGACGAATATGTTGAAAATAAAAATCTTGTCGATTACTTTTGAAATACTAACCGACGAATGTGCTGAAAATAAATCATGCCGATTACTTTTGAAATAGTAAGTGACGAATATGTTGAAAATAAAAATCTTACCGATTACTTTTGAAATAGTAACCAACGAATATGCTGAAAATAAAGTCTTGCCGATTACTTTTGAAATAGTAACCGATGAATATGTTGAAAATAAAAATCTTGTCGATTACTTTTAAAACAGTAACCGACAAATATGCTGAAAATAAAAATCTTGCCGATTACTTTTGAAATAGTAACCGACGAATATGCTGAAAATAAAAATCTTGCCGATTACTTTTGAAATAGTAACCGACAAATGTCTTGAAAATAAATCATGCCGATTACTTTTGAAATAGTCACCGACGAATATGCTGAAAATAAAAATCTTGCTGATTACTTTTGAAATAGTAACCGACGAATGTGCTGAAAATAAATCATGTCGATTACTTTCGAAATAGTAAGCGACGAATATGTTGAAAATAAAAATCTTACCGATTACTTTTAAAATAGTAACCAACGAATGTACTGAAAATAAAGTCTTGCCGATTACTTTTGAAATAGTAACCGACGAATATGTTGAAAATAAAAATCTTGTCGATTACTTTTAAAATAGTAACCGACAAATATGCTGAAAATAAAAATCTTGCCGATTACTTTTGAAATAGTAACTGACAAATGTGTTGAAAATAAATCATGCCGATAACCTTTGAAATAGTAACCGACGAATATGCTGAAAATAAAACATGTCGATTACTTTTGAAATAGTCACCGACGAATATGCTGAAAATAAAAATCTTGTCGATTACTTTTGAAATAGTAACCGACGAATGTGCTGAAAATAAATCATGCCGATTACTTTTGAAATAATAAGCGACGAATATGTTGAAAATAAAAATCTTACCCATTACTTTTGAAATAGTAACCAACGAATATGCTGAAAATAAAGTCTTGTCGATTACTTTTGAAATAGTAACCGACGAATATGTTGAAAATAAAAATCTTGTAGATTACTTTTAAAATAGTAACCGACAAATATGCTGAAAATAAAAATCTTGCCGATTACATTTGAAATAGTCACCGACGAATATGCTGAAAATAAAAATCTTGTCGATTACTTTTGAAATAGTAACCGACGAATGTGCTGAAAATAAATCATGCTGATTACTTTTGAAATAGTAAGCGACGAATATGTTGGAAATAAAAATCTTACCGATTACTTTTAAAAAAGTAACCAATGAATGTGCTGAAAATAAAGTCATGCCGATTACTTTTGAAATAGTAACCAACGAATATGTTGAAAATAAAAATCTTGCCGATTAGTTTTCAAATAGTAACCGACGAATGTGCTGAAAATAAATCATGCCGATTACTTTTGAAATAGTAAGTGACGAATATGTTGAAAATAAAAATCTTACCGATTACTTTTGAAATAATAACCAACGAATATGCTGAAAATAAAGTCTTGCCGATTACTTTTGAAATAGTAACCGATGAATATGTTGAAAATAAAAATCTTGTCGATTACTTTTAAAACAGTAACCGACAAATATGCTGAAAATAAAAATCTTGCCGATTACTTTTGAAATAGTAACCGACGAATATGCTGAAAATAAAAATCTTGCCGATTACTTTTGAAATAGTAACCGACAAATGTCTTGAAAATAAATCATGCCGATTACTTTTGAAATAGTCACCGACGAATATGCTGAAAATAAAAATCTTGCTGATTACTTTTGAAATAGTAACCGACGAATGTGCCGAAAATAAATCATGCCGATTACTTTCGAAATAGTAAGCGACGAATATGTTGAAAATAAAAATCTTACCGATTACTTTTAAAATAGTAACCGACAAATATGCTAAAAATAAAAATCTTGCCGATTACTTTTGAAATAGGAACCGATGAATATGTTGAAAATAAAAATCTTGTCGATTACTTTTAAAATAGTAACCGACAAATAAGCTGAAAATAAAAAATCTTGCCGATTACTTTTGAAATAGTAACCGACGAATGTGCAGAAAATAGATCATGCCGATTACTTTTGAAATAGTAACTGACGAACGTGTTGAAAATAAATCATGCCGATTACCTTTGAAAGAGTAACCGACGAATATGTTGAAAATAAATATCTTACCGATTACTTTTGAAATAGTAACCAACGAATATGCTGAAAATAAAGTTTTGCCCATTACTTTTGAAATAGTAACCGACGAATATGTGCTGAAAATAAATCTTGCCGATTACTTTTGAAATAGTAACCGACGAATGTGCTGAAAATAAATCATGCCGATTACTTTTGAAATAGTAAGTGACGAATATGTTGAAAATAAAAATCTTACCGATTACTTTTGAAATAATAACCAACGAATATGCTGAAAATAAAGTCTTGCCGATTACTTTTGAAATAGTAACCGATGAATATGTTGAAAATAAAAATCTTGTCGATTACTTTTAAAACAGTAACCGACAAATATGCTGAAAATAAAAATCTTGCCGATTACTTTTGAAATAGTAACCGACGAATATGCTGAAAATAAAAATCTTGCCGATTACTTTTGAAATAGTAACCGACAAATGTCTTGAAAATAAATCATGCCGATTACTTTTGAAATAGTCACCGACGAATATGCTGAAAATAAAAATCTTGCTGATTACTTTTGAAATAGTAACCGACGAATGTGCCGAAAATAAATCATGCCGATTACTTTCGAAATAGTAAGCGACGAATATGTTGAAAATAAAAATCTTACCGATTACTTTTAAAATAGTAACCAACGAATGTACTGAAAATAAAGTCTTGCCGATTACTTTTGAAATAGTAACCGACGAATATGTTGAAAATAAAAATCTTGTCGATTACTTTTAAAATAGTAACCGACAAATATGCTGATAATAAAAATCTTGCCGATTACTTTTGAAATAGTAACCGACAAATGTGTTGAAAATAAATCATGCCGATTACCTTTGAAATAGTAACCGACGAATATGCTGAAAATAAATCATGTCGATTACTTTTGAAATAGTCACCGACGAATATGCTGAAAATAAAAATCTGGCCGATTACTTTTGAAATAGTAACCGACGAATGTGCTGAAAATAAATCATGCCGATTACTTTTGAAATAATAAGTGACGAATATGTTGAAAATAAAAATCTTACCCATTACTTTTGAAATAGTAACCAACGAATATGCTGAAAATAAAGTCTTGTCGATTACTTTTGAAATAGTAACCGACGAATATGTTGAAAATAAAAATCTTGTAGATTACTTTTAAAATAGTAACCGACAAATATGCTGAAAATAAAAATCTTGCCGATTACATTTGAAATAGTCACCGACGAATATGCTGAAAATAAAAATCTTGTCGATTACTTTTGAAATAGTAACCGACGAATGTGCTGAAAATAAATCATGCTGATTACTTTTGAAATAGTAAGCGACGAATATGTTGGAAATAAAAATCTTACCGATTACTTTTAAAAAAGTAACCAATGAATGTGCTGAAAATAAAGTCATGCCGATTACTTTTGAAATAGTAACCAACGAATATGTTGAAAATAAAAATCTTGCCGATTAGTTTTCAAATAGTAACCGACGAATGTGCTGAAAATAAAGTCTTGTCGATTACTTTTAAAATAGTAACCGACAAATATGCTGAAAATAAAGTCTTGCCGATTACTTTTGAAATAGTAACCGACGAATATGTTGAAAATAAAAATCTTGTCGATTACTTTTAAAATAGTAACCGACAAATATGCTAAAAATAAAAATCTTGCCGATTACTTTTGAAATAGGAACCGACGAATATGTTGAAAATAAAAATCTTGTCGATTACTTTTGAAATACTAACCGACGAATATGCTGAAAATAAAAATCTTGCCGATTACTTTTGAAATAGTAACCAACGAATGTGCTGAAAATAAAGTCTTGCCGATTACTTTTGAAATAGAAACCGACGAATATGTTGAAAATAAAAATCTTGTCGATTACTTTTAAAATAGTAACCGACAAATATGCTAAAAATAAAAATCTTGCCGATTACTTTTGAAATAGGAACCGATGAATATGTTGAAAATAAAAATCTTGTCGATTACTTTTAAAATAGTAACCGACAAATAAGCTGAAAATAAAAAATCTTGCCGATTACTTTTGAAATAGTAACCGACGAATGTGCAGAAAATAGATCATGCCGATTACTTTTGAAATAGTAACTGACGAACGTGTTGAAAATAAATCATGCCGATTACCTTTGAAAGAGTAACCGACGAATATGTTGAAAATAAAAATCTTACCGATTACTTTTGAAATAGTAACCAACGAATATGCTGAAAATAAAGTTTTGCCCATTACTTTTGAAATAGTAACCGACGAATATGTGCTGAAAATAAATCTTGCCGATTACTTTTGAAATAGTAACCGACGAATGTGCTGAAAATAAATCATGCCGATTACTTTTGAAATAGTAAGTGACGAATATGTTGAAAATAAAAATCTTACCGATTACTTTTGAAATAATAACCAACGAATATGCTGAAAATAAAGTCTTGCCGATTACTTTTGAAATAGTAACCGATGAATATGTTGAAAATAAAAATCTTGTCGATTACTTTTAAAACAGTAACCGACAAATATGCTGAAAATAAAAATCTTGCCGATTACTTTTGAAATAGTAACCGACGAATATGCTGAAAATAAAAATCTTGCCGATTACTTTTGAAATAGTAACCGACAAATGTCTTCAAAATAAATCATGCCGATTACTTTTGAAATAGTCACCGACGAATATGCTGAAAATAAAAATCTTGCTGATTACTTTTGAAATAGTAACCGACGAATGTGCTGAAAATAAATCATGCCGATTACTTTCGAAATAGTAAGCGACGAATATGTTGAAAATAAAAATCTTACCGATTACTTTTAAAATAGTAACCAACGAATGTACCGAACATAAAGTCTTGCCGATTACTTTTGAAATAGTAACCGACGAATATGTTGAAAATAAAAATCTTGTCGATTACTTTTAAAATAGTAACCGACAAATATGCTGAAAATAAAAATCTTGCCGATTACTTTTGAAATAGTAACCGACAAATGTGTTGAAAATAAATCATGCCGATTACCTTTGAAATAGTAACCGACGAATATGCTGAAAATAAATCATGTCGATTACTTTTGAAATAGTCACCGACGAATATGCTGAAAATAAAAATCTTGCCGATTACTTTTGAAATAGTAACCGATGAATGTGCTGAAAATAAATCATGCCGATTACTTTTGAAATAATAAGCGACGAATATGTTGAAAATAAAAATCTTACCCATTACTTTTGAAATAGTAACCAACGAATATGCTGAAAATAAAGTCTTGTCGATTACTTTTGAAATAGTAACCGACGAATATGTTGAAAATAAAAATCTTGTAGATTACTTTTAAAATAGTAACCGACAAATATGCTGAAAATAAAAATCTTGCCGATTACATTTGAAATAGTCACCGACGAATATGCTGAAAATAAAAATCTTGTCGATTACTTTTGAAATAGTAACCGACGAATGTGCAGAAAATAGATCATGCCGATTACTTTTGAAATAGTAACTGACGAACGTGTTGAAAATAAATCATGTCGATTACCTTTGAAAGAGTAACCGACGAATATGTTGAAAATAAAAATCTTACCGATTACTTTTGAAATAGTAACCAACGAATATGCTGAAAATAAAGTTTTGCCCATTACTTTTGAAATAGTAACCGACGAATATGTGCTGAAAATAAATCTTGCCGATTACTTTTGAAATAGTAACCGACGAATGTGCTGAAAATAAATCATGCCGATTACTTTTGAAATAGTAAGTGACGAATATGTTGAAAATAAAAATCTTACCGATTACTTTTGAAATAATAACCAACGAATATGCTGAAAATAAAGTCTTGCCGATTACTTTTGAAATAGTAACCGATGAATATGTTGAAAATAAAAATCTTGTCGATTACTTTTAAAACAGTAACCGACAAATATGCTGAAAATAAAAATCTTGCCGATTACTTTTGAAATAGTAACCGACGAATATGCTGAAAATAAAAATCTTGCCGATTACTTTTGAAATAGTAACCGACAAATGTCTTCAAAATAAATCATGCCGATTACTTTTGAAATAGTCACCGACGAATATGCTGAAAATAAAAATCTTGCTGATTACTTTTGAAATAGTAACCGACGAATGTGCTGAAAATAAATCATGCCGATTACTTTCGAAATAGTAAGCGACGAATATGTTGAAAATAAAAATCTTACCGATTACTTTTAAAATAGTAACCAACGAATGTACTGAAAATAAAGTCTTGCCGATTACTTTTGAAATAGTAACCGACGAATATGTTGAAAATAAAAATCTTGTCGATTACTTTTAAAATAGTAACCGACAAATATGCTGAAAATAAAAATCTTGCCGATTACTTTTGAAATAGTAACCGACAAATGTGTTGAAAATAAATCATGCCGATTACCTTTGAAATAGTAACCGACGAATATGCTGAAAATAAATCATGTCGATTACTTTTGAAATAGTCACCGACGAATATGCTGAAAATAAAAATCTTGCCGATTACTTTTGAAATAGTAACCGATGAATGTGCTGAAAATAAATCATGCCGATTACTTTTGAAATAATAAGCGACGAATATGTTGAAAATAAAAATCTTACCCATTACTTTTGAAATAGTAACCAACGAATATGCTGAAAATAAAGTCTTGTCGATTACTTTTGAAATAGTAACCGACGAATATGTTGAAAATAAAAATCTTGTAGATTACTTTTAAAATAGTAACCGACAAATATGCTGAAAATAAAAATCTTGCCGATTACATTTGAAATAGTCACCGACGAATATGCTGAAAATAAAAATCTTGTCGATTACTTTTGAAATAGTAACCGACGAATGTGCTGAAAATAAATCATGTTGATTACTTTTGAAATAGTAAGCGACGAATATGTTGGAAATAAAAATCTTACCGATTACTTTTAAAAAAGTAACCAATGAATGTGCTGAAAATAAAGTCATGCCGATTACTTTTGAAATAGTAACCAACGAATATGTTGAAAATAAAAATCTTGGGGATTAGTTTTCAAATAGTAACCGACGAATGTGCTGAAAATAAAGTCTTGTCGATTACTTTTAAAATAGTAACCGACAAATATGCTGAAAATAAAAATCTTGCCGATTACTTTTGAAATAGTAACCGACGAATATGCTGAAAATAAAAATCTTGCCGATTACTTTTGAAATAGTAACCGACAAATGTCTTCAAAATAAATCATGCCGATTACTTTTGAAATAGTCACCGACGAATATGCTGAAAATAAAAATCTTGCTGATTACTTTTGAAATAGTAATCGACGAATGTGCTGAAAATAAATCATGCCGATTACTTTCGAAATAGTAAGCGACGAATATGTTGAAAATAAAAATCTTACCGATTACTTTTAAAATAGTAACCAACGAATGTACTGAAAATAAAGTCTTGCCGATTACTTTTGAAATAGTAACCGACGAATATGTTGAAAATAAAAATCTTGTCGATTACTTTTAAAATAGTAACCGACAAATATGCTGAAAATAAAAATCTTGCCGATTACTTTTGAAATAGTAACCGACAAATGTGTTGAAAATAAATCATGCCGATTACCTTTGAAATAGTAACCGACGAATATGCTGAAAATAAATCATGTCGATTACTTTTGAAATAGTCACCGACGAATATGCTGAAAATAAAAATCTTGCCGATTACTTTTGAAATAGTAACCGATGAATGTGCTGAAAATAAATCATGCCGATTACTTTTGAAATAATAAGCGACGAATATGTTGAAAATAAAAATCTTACCCATTACTTTTGAAATAGTAACCAACGAATATGCTGAAAATAAAGTCTTGTCGATTACTTTTGAAATAGTAACCGATGAATATGTTGAAAATAAAAATCTTGTCGATTACTTTTAAAACAGTAACCGACAAATATGCTGAAAATAAAAATCTTGCCGATTACTTTTGAAATAGTAACCGACGAATATGCTGAAAATAAAAATCTTGCCGATTACTTTTGAAATATTAACCGACAAATGTCTTCAAAATAAATCATGCCGATTACTTTTGAAATAGTCACCGACGAATATGCTGAAAATAAAAATCTTGCTGATTACTTTTGAAATAGTAACCGACGAATGTGCTGAAAATAAATCATGCCGATTACTTTCGAAATAGTAAGCGACGAATATGTTGAAAATAAAAATCTTACCGATTACTTTTAAAATAGTAACCAACGAATGTACTGAAAATAAAGTCTTGCCGATTACTTTTGAAATAGTAACCGACGAATATGTTGAAAATAAAAATCTTGTCGATTACTTTTAAAATAGTAACCGACAAATATGCTGAAAATAAAAATCTTGCCGATTACTTTTGAAATAGTAACCGACAAATGTGTTGAAAATAAATCATGCCGATTACCTTTGAAATAGTAACCGATGAATATGCTGAAAATAAAACATGTCGATTACTTTTGAAATAGTCACCGACGAATATGCTGAAAATAAAAATCTTGCCGATTACTTTTGAAATAGTAACCGATGAATGTGCTGAAAATAAATCATGCCGATTACTTTTGAAATAATAAGCGACGAATATGTTGAAAATAAAAATCTTACCCATTACTTTTGAAATAGTAACCAACGAATATGCTGAAAATAAAGTCTTGTCGATTACTTTTGAAATAGTAACCGACGAATATGTTGAAAATAAAAATCTTGTAGATTACTTTTAAAATAGTAACCGACAAATATGCTGAAAATAAAAATCTTGCCGATTACATTTGAAATAGTCACCGACGAATATGCTGAAAATAAAAATCTTGTCGATTACTTTTGAAATAGTAACCGACGAATGTGCTGAAAATAAATCATGCTGATTACTTTTGAAATAGTAAGCGACGAATATGTTGGAAATAAAAATCTTACCGATTACTTTTAAAAAAGTAACCAATGAATGTGCTGAAAATAAAGTCATGCCGATTACTTTTGAAATAGTAACCAACGAATATGTTGAAAATAAAAATCTTGGCGATTAGTTTTCAAATAGTAACCGACGAATGTGCTGAAAATAAAGTCTTGTCGATTACTTTTAAAATAGTAACCGACAAATATGCTGAAAATAAAGTCTTGCCGATTACTTTTGAAATAGTAACCGACGAATATGTTGAAAATAAAAATCTTGTCGATTACTTTTAAAATAGTAACCGACAAATATGCTAAAAATAAAAATCTTGCTGATTACTTTTGAAATAGGAACCGACGAATATGTTGAAAATAAAAATCTTGTCGATTACTTTTGAAATACTAACCGACGAGTATGCTGAAAATAAAAATCTTGCCGATTACTTTTGAAATAGTAACCAACGAATGTGCTGAAAATAAAGTCTTGCCGATTACTTTTGAAATAGAAACCGACGAATATGTTGAAAATAAAAATCTTGTCGATTACTTTTAAAATAGTAACCGACAAATATGCTAAAAATAAAAATCTTGCCGATTACTTTTGAAATAGGAACCGATGAATATGTTGAAAATAAAAATCTTGTCGATTACTTTTAAAATAGTAACCGACAAATAAGCTGAAAATAAAAAATCTTGCCGATTACTTTTGAAATAGTAACCGACGAATGTGCAGAAAATAGATCATGCCGATTACTTTTGAAATAGTAACTGACGAACGTGTTGAAAATAAATCATGCCGATTACCTTTGAAAGAGTAACCGACGAATATGTTGAAAATAAAAATCTTACCGATTACTTTTGAAATAGTAACCAACGAATATGCTGAAAATAAAGTTTTGCCCATTACTTTTGAAATAGTAACCGACGAATATGTGCTGAAAATAAATCTTGCCGATTACTTTTGAAATAGTAACCGACGAATGTGCTGAAAATAAATCATGCCGATTACTTTTGAAATAGTAAGTGACGAATATGTTGAAAATAAAAATCTTACCGATTACTTTTGAAATAATAACCAACGAATATGCTGAAAATAAAGTCTTGCCGATTACTTTTGAAATAGTAACCGATGAATATGTTGAAAATAAAAATCTTGTCGATTACTTTTAAAACAGTAACCGACAAATATGCTGAAAATAAAAATCTTGCCGATTACTTTTGAAATAGTAACCGACGAATATGCTGAAAATAAAAATCTTGCCGATTACTTTTGAAATAGTAACCGACAAATGTCTTGAAAATAAATCATGCCGATTACTTTTGAAATAGTCACCGACGAATATGCTGAAAATAAAAATCTTGCTGATTACTTTTGAAATAGTAACCGACGAATGTGCTGAAAATAAATCATGCCGATTACTTTCGAAATAGTAAGCGACGAATATGTTGAAAATAAAAATCTTACCGATTACTTTTAAAATAGTAACCAACGAATGTACTGAAAATAAAGTCTTGCCGATTACTTTTGAAATAGTAACCGACGAATATGTTGAAAATAAAAATCTTGTCGATTACTTTTAAATTAGTAACCGACAAATATGCTGAAAATAAAAATCTTGCCGATTACTTTTGAAATAGTAACCGACAAATGTGTTGAAAATAAATCTTGCCGATTACCTTTGAAATAGTAACCGACGAATATGCTGAAAATAAATCATGTCGATTACTTTTGAAATAGTCACCGACGAATATGCTGAAAATAAAAATCTTGCCGATTACTTTTGAAATAGTAACCGACGAATGTGCTGAAAATAAATCATGCCGATTACTTTTGAAATAATAAGCGACGAATATGTTGAAAATAAAAATCTTACCCATTACTTTTGAAATAGTAACCAACGAATATGCTGAAAATAAAGTCTTGTCGATTACTTTTGAAATAGTAACCGACGAATATGTTGAAAATAAAAATCTTGTAGATTACTTTTAAAATAGTAACCGACAAATATGCTGAAAATAAAAATCTTGCCGATTACATTTGAAATAGTCACCGACGAATATGCTGAAAATAAAAATCTTGTCGATTACTTTTGAAATAGTAACCGACGAATGTGCTGAAAATAAATCATGCTGATTACTTTTGAAATAGTAAGCGACGAATATGTTGGAAATAAAAATCTTACCGATTACTTTTAAAAAAGTAACCAATGAATGTGCTGAAAATAAAGTCATGCCGATTACTTTTGAAATAGTAACCAACGAATATGTTGAAAATAAAAATCTTGCCGATTAGTTTTCAAATAGTAACCGACGAATGTGCTGAAAATAAAGTCTTGTCGATTACTTTTAAAATAGTAACCGACAAATATGCTGAAAATAAAGTCTTGCCGATTACTTTTGAAATAGTAACCGACGAATATGTTGAAAATAAAAATCTTGTCGATTACTTTTAAAATAGTAACCGACAAATATGCTAAAAATAAAAATCTTGCCGATTACTTTTGAAATAGGAACCGACGAATATGTTGAAAATAAAAATCTTGTCGATTACTTTTGAAATACTAACCGACAAATATGCTAAAAATAAAAATCTTGCCGATTACTTTTGAAATAGGAACCGATGAATATGTTGAAAATAAAAATCTTGTCGATTACTTTTAAAATAGTAACCGACAAATAAGCTGAAAATAAAAAATCTTGCCGATTACTTTTGAAATAGTAACCGACGAATGTGCAGAAAATAGATCATGCCGATTACTTTTGAAATAGTAACTGACGAACGTGTTGAAAATAAATCATGCCGATTACCTTTGAAAGAGTAACCGACGAATATGTTGAAAATAAAAATCTTACCGATTACTTTTGAAATAGTAACCAACGAATATGCTGAAAATAAAGTTTTGCCCATTACTTTTGAAATAGTAACCGACGAATATGTGCTGAAAATAAATCTTGCCGATTACTTTTGAAATAGTAACCGACGAATGTGCTGAAAATAAATCATGCCGATTACTTTTGAAATAGTAAGTGACGAATATGTTGAAAATAAAAATCTTACCGATTACTTTTGAAATAATAACCAACGAATATGCTGAAAATAAAGTCTTGCCGATTACTTTTGAAATAGTAACCGATGAATATGTTGAAAATAAAAATCTTGTCGATTACTTTAAAAACAGTAACCGACAAATATGCTGAAAATAAAAATCTTGCCGATTACTTTTGAAATAGTAACCGACGAATATGCTGAAAATAAAAATCTTGCCGATTACTTTTGAAATAGTAACCGACAAATGTCTTGAAAATAAATCATGCCGATTACTTTTGAAATAGTCACCGACGAATATGCTGAAAATAAAAATCTTGCTGATTACTTTTGAAATAGTAACCGACGAATGTGCTGAAAATAAATCATGCCGATTACTTTCGAAATAGTAAGCGACGAATATGTTGAAAATAAAAATCTTACCGATTACTTTTAAAATAGTAACCAACGAATGTACTGAAAATAAAGTCTTGCCGATTACTTTTGAAATAGTAACCGACGAATATGTTGAAAATAAAAATCTTGTCGATTACTTTTAAATTAGTAACCGACAAATATGCTGAAAATAAAAATCTTGCCGATTACTTTTGAAATAGTAACCGACAAATGTGTTGAAAATAAATCTTGCCGATTACCTTTGAAATAGTAACCGACGAATATGCTGAAAATAAATCATGTCGATTACTTTTGAAATAGTCACCGACGAATATGCTGAAAATAAAAATCTTGCCGATTACTTTTGAAATAGTAACCGACGAATGTGCTGAAAATAAATCATGCCGATTACTTTTGAAATAATAAGCGACGAATATGTTGAAAATAAAAATCTTACCCATTACTTTTGAAATAGTAACCAACGAATATGCTGAAAATAAAGTCTTGTCGATTACTTTTGAAATAGTAACCGACGAATATGTTGAAAATAAAAATCTTGTAGATTACTTTTAAAATAGTAACCGACAAATATGCTGAAAATAAAAATCTTGCCGATTACATTTGAAATAGTCACCGACGAATATGCTGAAAATAAAAATCTTGTCGATTACTTTTGAAATAGTAACCGACGAATGTGCTGAAAATAAATCATGCTGATTACTTTTGAAATAGTAAGCGACGAATATGTTGGAAATAAAAATCTTACCGATTACTTTTAAAAAAGTAACCAATGAATGTGCTGAAAATAAAGTCATGCCGATTACTTTTGAAATAGTAACCAACGAATATGTTGAAAATAAAAATCTTGCCGATTAGTTTTCAAATAGTAACCGACGAATGTGCTGAAAATAAAGTCTTGTCGATTACTTTTAAAATAGTAACCGACAAATATGCTGAAAATAAAGTCTTGCCGATTACTTTTGAAATAGTAACCGACGAATATGTTGAAAATAAAAATCTTGTCGATTACTTTTAAAATAGTAACCGACAAATATGCTAAAAATAAAAATCTTGCCGATTACTTTTGAAATAGGAACCGACGAATATGTTGAAAATAAAAATCTTGTCGATTACTTTTGAAATACTAACCGACAAATATGCTAAAAATAAAAATCTTGCCGATTACTTTTGAAATAGGAACCGATGAATATGTTGAAAATAAAAATCTTGTCGATTACTTTTAAAATAGTAACCGACAAATAAGCTGAAAATAAAAAAATCTTGCCGATTACTTTTGAAATAGTAACCGACGAATGTGCAGAAAATAGATCATGCCGATTACTTTTGAAATAGTAACTGACGAACGTGTTGAAAATAAATCATGCCGATTACCTTTGAAAGAGTAACCGACGAATATGTTGAAAATAAAAATCTTACCGATTACTTTTGAAATAGTAACCAACGAATATGCTGAAAATAAAGTTTTGCCCATTACTTTTGAAATAGTAACCGACGAATATGTGCTGAAAATAAATCTTGCCGATTACTTTTGAAATAGTAACCGACGAATGTGCTGAAAATAAATCATGCCGATTACTTTTGAAATAGTAAGTGACGAATATGTTGAAAATAAAAATCTTACCGATTACTTTTGAAATAATAACCAACGAATATGCTGAAAATAAAGTCTTGCCGATTACTTTTGAAATAGTAACCGATGAATATGTTGAAAATAAAAATCTTGTCGATTACTTTTAAAACAGTAACCGACAAATATGCTGAAAATAAAAATCTTGCCGATTACTTTTGAAATAGTAACCGACGAATATGCTGAAAATAAAAATCTTGCCGATTACTTTTGAAATAGTAACCGACAAATGTCTTGAAAATAAATCATGCCGATTACTTTTGAAATAGTCACCGACGAATATGCTGAAAATAAAAATCTTGCTGATTACTTTTGAAATAGTAACCGACGAATGTGCTGAAAATAAATCATGCCGATTACTTTCGAAATAGTAAGCGACGAATATGTTGAAAATAAAAATCTTACCGATTACTTTTAAAATAGTAACCAACGAATGTACTGAAAATAAAGTCTTGCCGATTACTTTTGAAATAGTAACCGACGAATATGTTGAAAATAAAAATCTTGTCGATTACTTTTAAATTAGTAACCGACAAATATGCTGAAAATAAAAATCTTGCCGATTACTTTTGAAATAGTAACCGACAAATGTGTTGAAAATAAATCTTGCCGATTACCTTTGAAATAGTAACCGACGAATATGCTGAAAATAAATCATGTCGATTACTTTTGAAATAGTCACCGACGAATATGCTGAAAATAAAAATCTTGCCGATTACTTTTGAAATAGTAACCGACGAATGTGCTGAAAATAAATCATGCCGATTACTTTTGAAATAATAAGCGACGAATATGTTGAAAATAAAAATCTTACCCATTACTTTTGAAATAGTAACCAACGAATATGCTGAAAATAAAGTCTTGTCGATTACTTTTGAAATAGTAACCGACGAATATGTTGAAAATAAAAATCTTGTAGATTACTTTTAAAATAGTAACCGACAAATATGCTGAAAATAAAAATCTTGCCGATTACATTTGAAATAGTCACCGACGAATATGCTGAAAATAAAAATCTTGTCGATTACTTTTGAAATAGTAACCGACGAATGTGCTGAAAATAAATCATGCTGATTACTTTTGAAATAGTAAGCGACGAATATGTTGGAAATAAAAATCTTACCGATTACTTTTAAAAAAGTAACCAATGAATGTGCTGAAAATAAAGTCATGCCGATTACTTTTGAAATAGTAACCAACGAATATGTTGAAAATAAAAATCTTGCCGATTAGTTTTCAAATAGTAACCGACGAATGTGCTGAAAATAAAGTCTTGTCGATTACTTTTAAAATAGTAACCGACAAATATGCTGAAAATAAAGTCTTGCCGATTACTTTTGAAATAGTAACCGACGAATATGTTGAAAATAAAAATCTTGTCGATTACTTTTAAAATAGTAACCGACAAATATGCTAAAAATAAAAATCTTGCCGATTACTTTTGAAATAGTCACCGACGAATATGTTGAAAAGAAAAATCTTGCCAATTACTTTTGAAATAGTAACGGACGAATGTGCTGAAAATAAAGTCTTGCCGATTACTTTTGAAATAGTAACCGACGAATATGTTGAAAATAAAAATCTTGTCGATTACTTTTAAAACAGTAACCGACAAATATGCTGAAAATAAAAATCTTGCCGATTACTTTTGAAATAGTAACCGACGAATATGCTGAAAATAAAAATCTTGCCGATTACTTTTGAAATAGTAACCGACAAATGTCTTGAAAATAAATCATGCCGATTACTTTTGAAATAGTCACCGACGAATATGCTGAAAATAAAAATCTTGCTGATTACTTTTGAAATAGTAACCGACGAATGTGCTGAAAATAAATCATGCCGATTACTTTCGAAATAGTAAGCGACGAATATGTTGAAAATAAAAATCTTACCGATTACTTTTAAAATAGTAACCAACGAATGTACTGAAAATAAAGTCTTGCCGATTACTTTTGAAATAGTAACCGACGAATATGTTGAAAATAAAAATCTTGTCGATTACTTTTAAATTAGTAACCGACAAATATGCTGAAAATAAAAATCTTGCCGATTACTTTTGAAATAGTAACCGACAAATGTGTTGAAAATAAATCTTGCCGATTACCTTTGAAATAGTAACCGACGAATATGCTGAAAATAAATCATGTCGATTACTTTTGAAATAGTCACCGACGAATATGCTGAAAATAAAAATCTTGCCGATTACTTTTGAAATAGTAACCGACGAATGTGCTGAAAATAAATCATGCCGATTACTTTTGAAATAATAAGCGACGAATATGTTGAAAATAAAAATCTTACCCATTACTTTTGAAATAGTAACCAACGAATATGCTGAAAATAAAGTCTTGTCGATTACTTTTGAAATAGTAACCGACGAATATGTTGAAAATAAAAATCTTGTAGATTACTTTTAAAATAGTAACCGACAAATATGCTGAAAATAAAAATCTTGCCGATTACATTTGAAATAGTCACCGACGAATATGCTGAAAATAAAAATCTTGTCGATTACTTTTGAAATAGTAACCGACGAATGTGCTGAAAATAAATCATGCTGATTACTTTTGAAATAGTAAGCGACGAATATGTTGGAAATAAAAATCTTACCGATTACTTTTAAAAAAGTAACCAATGAATGTGCTGAAAATAAAGTCATGCCGATTACTTTTGAAATAGTAACCAACGAATATGTTGAAAATAAAAATCTTGCCGATTAGTTTTCAAATAGTAACCGACGAATGTGTTGAAAATAAAGTCTTGTCGATTACTTTTAAAATATTAACCGACAAATATGCTGAAAATAAAGTCTTGCCGATTACTTTTGAAATAGTAACCGACGAATATGTTGAAAATAAAAATCTTGTCGATTACTTTTAAAATAGTAACCGACAAATATGCTAAAAATAAAAATCTTGCCGATTACTTTTGAAATAGGAACCGACGAATATGTTGAAAATAAAAATCTTGTCGATTACTTTTGAAATACTAACCGACGAATATGCTGAAAATAAAAATCTTGCCGATTACTTTTGAAATAGTAACCAACGAATGTGCTGAAAATAAAGTCTTGCCGATTACTTTTGAAATAGAAACCGACGAATATGTTGAAAATAAAAATCTTGTCGATTACTTTTAAAATAGTAACCGACAAATATGCTAAAAATAAAAATCTTGCCGATTACTTTTGAAATAGGAACCGATGAATATGTTGAAAATAAAAATCTTGTCGATTACTTTTAAAATAGTAACCGACAAATATGCTAAAAATAAAAATCTTGCCGATTACTTTTGAAATAGGAACCGATGAATATGTTGAAAATAAAAATCTCGTCGATTACTTTTAAAATAGTAACCGACAAATAAGCTGAAAATAAAAAATCTTGCCGATTACTTTTGAAATAGTAACCGACGAATGTGCAGAAAATAGATCATGCCGATTACTTTTGAAATAGTAACTGACGAACGTGTTGAAAATAAATCATGCCGATTACCTTTGAAAGAGTAACCGACGAATATGTTGAAAATAAAAATCTTACCGATTACTTTTGAAATAGTAACCAACGAATATGCTGAAAATAAAGTTTTGCCCATTACTTTTGAAATAGTAACCGACGAATATGTGCTGAAAATAAATCTTGCCGATTACTTTTGAAATAGTAACCGACGAATGTGCTGAAAATAAATCATGCCGATTACTTTTGAAATAGTAAGTGACGAATATGTTGAAAATAAAAATCTTACCGATTACTTTTGAAATAATAACCAACGAATATGCTGAAAATAAAGTCTTGCCGATTACTTTTGAAATAGTAACCGATGAATATGTTGAAAATAAAAATCTTGTCGATTACTTTTAAAACAGTAACCGACAAATATGCTGAAAATAAAAATCTTGCCGATTACTTTTGAAATAGTAACCGACGAATATGCTGAAAATAAAAATCTTGCCGATTACTTTTGAAATAGTAACCGACAAATGTCTTGAAAATAAATCATGCCGATTACTTTTGAAATAGTCACCGACGAATATGCTGAAAATAAAAATCTTGCTGATTACTTTTGAAATAGTAACCGACGAATGTGCTGAAAATAAATCATGCCGATTACTTTCGAAATAGTAAGCGACGAATATGTTGAAAATAAAAATCTTACCGATTACTTTTAAAATAGTAACCAACGAATGTACTGAAAATAAAGTCTTGCCGATTACTTTTGAAATAGTAACCGACGAATATGTTGAAAATAAAAATCTTGTCGATTACTTTTAAATTAGTAACCGACAAATATGCTGAAAATAAAAATCTTGCCGATTACTTTTGAAATAGTAACCGACAAATGTGTTGAAAATAAATCTTGCCGATTACCTTTGAAATAGTAACCGACGAATATGCTGAAAATAAATCATGTCGATTACTTTTGAAATAGTCACCGACGAATATGCTGAAAATAAAAATCTTGCCGATTACTTTTGAAAGAGTAACCGACGAATGTGCTGAAAATAAATCATGCCGATTACTTTTGAAATAATAAGCGACGAATATGTTGAAAATAAAAATCTTACCCATTACTTTTGAAATAGTAACCAACGAATATGCTGAAAATAAAGTCTTGTCGATTACTTTTGAAATAGTAACCGACGAATATGTTGAAAATAAAAATCTTGTAGATTACTTTTAAAATAGTAACCGACAAATATGCTGAAAATAAAAATCTTGCCGATTACATTTGAAATAGTCACCGACGAATATGCTGAAAATAAAAATCTTGTCGATTACTTTTGAAATAGTAACCGACGAATGTGCTGAAAATAAATCATGCTGATTACTTTTGAAATAGTAAGCGACGAATATGTTGGAAATAAAAATCTTACCGATTACTTTTAAAAAAGTAACCAATGAATGTGCTGAAAATAAAGTCATGCCGATTACTTTTGAAATAGTAACCAACGAATATGTTGAAAATAAAAATCTTGCCGATTAGTTTTCAAATAGTAACCGACGAATGTGCTGAAAATAAAGTCTTGTCGATTACTTTTAAAATAGTAACCGACAAATATGCTGAAAATAAAGTCTTGCCGATTACTTTTGAAATAGTAACCGAAGAATATGTTGAAAATAAAAATCTTGTCGATTACTTTTAAAATAGTAACCGACAAATATGCTAAAAATAAAAATCTTGCCGATTACTTTTGAAATAGGAACCGACGAATATGTTGAAAATAAAAATCTTGTCGATTACTTTTGAAATAGTAACCGACGAATGTGCTGAAAATAAAGTCTTGTCGATTACTTTTAAAATAGTAACCGACAAATATGCTGAAAATAAAGTCTTGCCGATTACTTTTGAAATAGTAACCGAAGAATATGTTGAAAATAAAAATCTTGTCGATTACTTTTAAAATAGTAACCGACAAATATGCTAAAAATAAAAATCTTGCCGATTACTTTTGAAATAGTAACCGACAAATGTGTTGAAAATAAATCTTGTCGATTACTTTTGAAATAGTCACCGACGAATATGCTGAAAATAAAAATCTGGCCGATTACTTTTGAAATAGTAACCGACGAATGTGCTGAAAATAAATCATGCCGATTACTTTTGAAATAATAAGCGACGAATATGTTGAAAATAAAAATCTTACCCATTACTTTTGAAATAGTAACCAACGAATATGCTGAAAATAAAGTTTTGCCCATTACTTTTGAAATAGTAACCGACGAATATGTGCTGAAAATAAATCTTGCCGATTACTTTTGAAATAGTAACCGACGAATGTGCTGAAAATAAATCATGCCGATTACTTTTGAAATAGTAAGTGACGAATATGTTGAAAATAAAAATCTTACCGATTACTTTTGAAATAATAACCAACGAATATGCTGAAAATAAAGTCTTGCCGATTACTTTTGAAATAGTAACCGATGAATATGTTGAAAATAAAAATCTTGTCGATTACTTTTAAAACAGTAACCGACAAATATGCTGAAAATAAAAATCTTGCCGATTACTTTTGAAATAGTAACCGACGAATATGCTGAAAATAAAAATCTTGCCGATTACTTTTGAAATAGTAACCGACAAATGTCTTGAAAATAAATCATGCCGATTACTTTTGAAATAGTCACCGACGAATATGCTGAAAATAAAAATCTTGCTGATTACTTTTGAAATAGTAACCGACGAATGTGCTGAAAATAAATCATGCCGATTACTTTCGAA
This sequence comes from Medicago lupulina, assembly GCA_958299785.1. NCBI lineage: Eukaryota > Viridiplantae > Streptophyta > Magnoliopsida > Fabales > Fabaceae > Medicago > Medicago lupulina. The sequence continues at coordinate 38,629,130 of OY283141.1, read as the reverse complement.
ATAGTAAGCGACGAATATGTTGAAAATAAAAATCTTACCGATTACTTTTAAAATAGTAACCAACGAATGTACTGAAAATAAAGTCTTGCCGATTACTTTTGAAATAGTAACCGACGAATATGTTGAAAATAAAAATCTTGTCGATTACTTTTAAATTAGTAACCGACAAATATGCTGAAAATAAAAATCTTGCCGATTACTTTTGAAATAGTAACCGACAAATGTGTTGAAAATAAATCTTGCCGATTACCTTTGAAATAGTAACCGACGAATATGCTGAAAATAAATCATGTCGATTACTTTTGAAATAGTCACCGACGAATATGCTGAAAATAAAAATCTTGCCGATTACTTTTGAAATAGTAACCGACGAATGTGCTGAAAATAAATCATGCCGATTACTTTTGAAATAATAAGCGACGAATATGTTGAAAATAAAAATCTTACCCATTACTTTTGAAATAGTAACCAACGAATATGCTGAAAATAAAGTCTTGTCGATTACTTTTGAAATAGTAACCGACGAATATGTTGAAAATAAAAATCTTGTAGATTACTTTTAAAATAGTAACCGACAAATATGCTGAAAATAAAAATCTTGCCGATTACATTTGAAATAGTCACCGACGAATATGCTGAAAATAAAAATCTTGTCGATTACTTTTGAAATAGTAACCGACGAATGTGCTGAAAATAAATCATGCTGATTACTTTTGAAATAGTAAGCGACGAATATGTTGGAAATAAAAATCTTACCGATTACTTTTAAAAAAGTAACCAATGAATGTGCTGAAAATAAAGTCATGCCGATTACTTTTGAAATAGTAACCAACGAATATGTTGAAAATAAAAATCTTGCCGATTAGTTTTCAAATAGTAACCGACGAATGTGCTGAAAATAAAGTCTTGTCGATTACTTTTAAAATAGTAACCGACAAATATGCTGAAAATAAAGTCTTGCCGATTACTTTTGAAATAGTAACCGACGAATATGTTGAAAATAAAAATCTTGTCGATTACTTTTAAAATAGTAACCGACAAATATGCTAAAAATAAAAATCTTGCCGATTACTTTTGAAATAGTCACCGACGAATATGTTGAAAAGAAAAATCTTGCCAATTACTTTTGAAATAGTAACGGACGAATGTGCTGAAAATAAAGTCTTGCCGATTACTTTTGAAATAGTAACCGACGAATATGTTGAAAATAAAAATCTTGTCGATTACTTTTAAAACAGTAACCGACAAATATGCTGAAAATAAAAATCTTGCCGATTACTTTTGAAATAGTAACCGACGAATATGCTGAAAATAAAAATCTTGCCGATTACTTTTGAAATAGTAACCGACAAATGTCTTGAAAATAAATCATGCCGATTACTTTTGAAATAGTCACCGACGAATATGCTGAAAATAAAAATCTTGCTGATTACTTTTGAAATAGTAACCGACGAATGTGCTGAAAATAAATCATGCCGATTACTTTCGAAATAGTAAGCGACGAATATGTTGAAAATAAAAATCTTACCGATTACTTTTAAAATAGTAACCAACGAATGTACTGAAAATAAAGTCTTGCCGATTACTTTTGAAATAGTAACCGACGAATATGTTGAAAATAAAAATCTTGTCGATTACTTTTAAATTAGTAACCGACAAATATGCTGAAAATAAAAATCTTGCCGATTACTTTTGAAATAGTAACCGACAAATGTGTTGAAAATAAATCTTGCCGATTACCTTTGAAATAGTAACCGACGAATATGCTGAAAATAAATCATGTCGATTACTTTTGAAATAGTCACCGACGAATATGCTGAAAATAAAAATCTTGCCGATTACTTTTGAAATAGTAACCGACGAATGTGCTGAAAATAAATCATGCCGATTACTTTTGAAATAATAAGCGACGAATATGTTGAAAATAAAAATCTTACCCATTACTTTTGAAATAGTAACCAACGAATATGCTGAAAATAAAGTCTTGTCGATTACTTTTGAAATAGTAACCGACGAATATGTTGAAAATAAAAATCTTGTAGATTACTTTTAAAATAGTAACCGACAAATATGCTGAAAATAAAAATCTTGCCGATTACATTTGAAATAGTCACCGACGAATATGCTGAAAATAAAAATCTTGTCGATTACTTTTGAAATAGTAACCGACGAATGTGCTGAAAATAAATCATGCTGATTACTTTTGAAATAGTAAGCGACGAATATGTTGGAAATAAAAATCTTACCGATTACTTTTAAAAAAGTAACCAATGAATGTGCTGAAAATAAAGTCATGCCGATTACTTTTGAAATAGTAACCAACGAATATGTTGAAAATAAAAATCTTGCCGATTAGTTTTCAAATAGTAACCGACGAATGTGTTGAAAATAAAGTCTTGTCGATTACTTTTAAAATATTAACCGACAAATATGCTGAAAATAAAGTCTTGCCGATTACTTTTGAAATAGTAACCGACGAATATGTTGAAAATAAAAATCTTGTCGATTACTTTTAAAATAGTAACCGACAAATATGCTAAAAATAAAAATCTTGCCGATTACTTTTGAAATAGGAACCGACGAATATGTTGAAAATAAAAATCTTGTCGATTACTTTTGAAATACTAACCGACGAATATGCTGAAAATAAAAATCTTGCCGATTACTTTTGAAATAGTAACCAACGAATGTGCTGAAAATAAAGTCTTGCCGATTACTTTTGAAATAGAAACCGACGAATATGTTGAAAATAAAAATCTTGTCGATTACTTTTAAAATAGTAACCGACAAATATGCTAAAAATAAAAATCTTGCCGATTACTTTTGAAATAGGAACCGATGAATATGTTGAAAATAAAAATCTTGTCGATTACTTTTAAAATAGTAACCGACAAATATGCTAAAAATAAAAATCTTGCCGATTACTTTTGAAATAGGAACCGATGAATATGTTGAAAATAAAAATCTCGTCGATTACTTTTAAAATAGTAACCGACAAATAAGCTGAAAATAAAAAATCTTGCCGATTACTTTTGAAATAGTAACCGACGAATGTGCAGAAAATAGATCATGCCGATTACTTTTGAAATAGTAACTGACGAACGTGTTGAAAATAAATCATGCCGATTACCTTTGAAAGAGTAACCGACGAATATGTTGAAAATAAAAATCTTACCGATTACTTTTGAAATAGTAACCAACGAATATGCTGAAAATAAAGTTTTGCCCATTACTTTTGAAATAGTAACCGACGAATATGTGCTGAAAATAAATCTTGCCGATTACTTTTGAAATAGTAACCGACGAATGTGCTGAAAATAAATCATGCCGATTACTTTTGAAATAGTAAGTGACGAATATGTTGAAAATAAAAATCTTACCGATTACTTTTGAAATAATAACCAACGAATATGCTGAAAATAAAGTCTTGCCGATTACTTTTGAAATAGTAACCGATGAATATGTTGAAAATAAAAATCTTGTCGATTACTTTTAAAACAGTAACCGACAAATATGCTGAAAATAAAAATCTTGCCGATTACTTTTGAAATAGTAACCGACGAATATGCTGAAAATAAAAATCTTGCCGATTACTTTTGAAATAGTAACCGACAAATGTCTTGAAAATAAATCATGCCGATTACTTTTGAAATAGTCACCGACGAATATGCTGAAAATAAAAATCTTGCTGATTACTTTTGAAATAGTAACCGACGAATGTGCTGAAAATAAATCATGCCGATTACTTTCGAAATAGTAAGCGACGAATATGTTGAAAATAAAAATCTTACCGATTACTTTTAAAATAGTAACCAACGAATGTACTGAAAATAAAGTCTTGCCGATTACTTTTGAAATAGTAACCGACGAATATGTTGAAAATAAAAATCTTGTCGATTACTTTTAAATTAGTAACCGACAAATATGCTGAAAATAAAAATCTTGCCGATTACTTTTGAAATAGTAACCGACAAATGTGTTGAAAATAAATCTTGCCGATTACCTTTGAAATAGTAACCGACGAATATGCTGAAAATAAATCATGTCGATTACTTTTGAAATAGTCACCGACGAATATGCTGAAAATAAAAATCTTGCCGATTACTTTTGAAAGAGTAACCGACGAATGTGCTGAAAATAAATCATGCCGATTACTTTTGAAATAATAAGCGACGAATATGTTGAAAATAAAAATCTTACCCATTACTTTTGAAATAGTAACCAACGAATATGCTGAAAATAAAGTCTTGTCGATTACTTTTGAAATAGTAACCGACGAATATGTTGAAAATAAAAATCTTGTAGATTACTTTTAAAATAGTAACCGACAAATATGCTGAAAATAAAAATCTTGCCGATTACATTTGAAATAGTCACCGACGAATATGCTGAAAATAAAAATCTTGTCGATTACTTTTGAAATAGTAACCGACGAATGTGCTGAAAATAAATCATGCTGATTACTTTTGAAATAGTAAGCGACGAATATGTTGGAAATAAAAATCTTACCGATTACTTTTAAAAAAGTAACCAATGAATGTGCTGAAAATAAAGTCATGCCGATTACTTTTGAAATAGTAACCAACGAATATGTTGAAAATAAAAATCTTGCCGATTAGTTTTCAAATAGTAACCGACGAATGTGCTGAAAATAAAGTCTTGTCGATTACTTTTAAAATAGTAACCGACAAATATGCTGAAAATAAAGTCTTGCCGATTACTTTTGAAATAGTAACCGAAGAATATGTTGAAAATAAAAATCTTGTCGATTACTTTTAAAATAGTAACCGACAAATATGCTAAAAATAAAAATCTTGCCGATTACTTTTGAAATAGGAACCGACGAATATGTTGAAAATAAAAATCTTGTCGATTACTTTTGAAATACTAACCGACGAATATGCTGAAAATAAAAATCTTGCCGATTACTTTTGAAATAGTAACCAACGAATGTGCTGAAAATAAAGTCTTGCCGATTACTTTTGAAATAGAAACCGACGAATATGTTGAAAATAAAAATCTTGTCGATTACTTTTAAAATAGTAACCGACAAATATGCTAAAAATAAAAATCTTGCCGATTACTTTTGAAATAGGAACCGATGAATATGTTGAAAATAAAAATCTTGTCGATTACTTTTAAAATAGTAACCGACAAATAAGCTGAAAATAAAAAATCTTGCCGATTACTTTTGAAATAGTAACCGACGAATGTGCAGAAAATAGATCATGCCGATTACTTTTGAAATAGTAACTGACGAACGTGTTGAAAATAAATCATGCCGATTACCTTTGAAAGAGTAACCGACGAATATGTTGAAAATAAAAATCTTACCGATTACTTTTGAAATAGTAACCAACGAATATGCTGAAAATAAAGTTTTGCCCATTACTTTTGAAATAGTAACCGACGAATATGTGCTGAAAATAAATCTTGCCGATTACTTTTGAAATAGTAACCGACGAATGTGCTGAAAATAAATCATGCCGATTACTTTTGAAATAGTAAGTGACGAATATGTTGAAAATAAAAATCTTACCGATTACTTTTGAAATAATAACCAACGAATATGCTGAAAATAAAGTCTTGCCGATTACTTTTGAAATAGTAACCGATGAATATGTTGAAAATAAAAATCTTGTCGATTACTTTTAAAACAGTAACCGACAAATATGCTGAAAATAAAAATCTTGCCGATTACTTTTGAAATAGTAACCGACGAATATGCTGAAAATAAAAATCTTGCCGATTACTTTTGAAATAGTAACCGACAAATGTCTTGAAAATAAATCATGCCGATTACTTTTGAAATAGTCACCGACGAATATGCTGAAAATAAAAATCTTGCTGATTACTTTTGAAATAGTAACCGACGAATGTGCCGAAAATAAATCATGCCGATTACTTTCGAAATAGTAAGCGACGAATATGTTGAAAATAAAAATCTTACCGATTACTTTTAAAATAGTAACCAACGAATGTACTGAAAATAAAGTCTTGCCGATTACTTTTGAAATAGTAACCGACGAATATGTTGAAAATAAAAATCTTGTCGATTACTTTTAAAATAGTAACCGACAAATATGCTGATAATAAAAATCTTGCCGATTACTTTTGAAATAGTAACCGACAAATGTGTTGAAAATAAATCATGCCGATTACCTTTGAAATAGTAACCGACGAATATGCTGAAAATAAAAATCTTGTCGATTACTTTTAAAATAGTAACCGACAAATATGCTGAAAATAAAAATCTTGCCGATTACTTTTGAAATAGTAACCGACAAATGTGTTGAAAATAAATCATGCCGATTACCTTTGAAATAGTAACCGACGAATATGCTGAAAATAAATCATGTCGATTACTTTTGAAACAGTCACCGACGAATATGCTGAAAATAAAAATCTTGCCGATTACTTTTGAAATAGTAACCGACGAATGTGCTGAAAATAAATCATGCCGATTACTTTTGAAATAATAAGCGACGAATATGTTGAAAATAAAAATCTTACCCATTACTTTTGAAATAGTAACCAACGAATATGCTGAAAATAAAGTCTTGTCGATTACTTTTGAAATAGTAACCGACGAATATGTTGAAAATAAAAATCTTGTAGATTACTTTTAAAATAGTAACCGACAAATATGCTGAAAATAAAAATCTTGCCGATTACATTTGAAATAGTCACCGACGAATATGCTGAAAATAAAAATCTTGTCGATTACTTTTGAAATAGTAACCGACGAATGTGCTGAAAATAAATCATGCTGATTACTTTTGAAATAGTAAGCGACGAATATGTTGGAAATAAAAATCTTACCGATTACTTTTAAAAAAGTAACCAATGAATGTGCTGAAAATAAAGTCATGCCGATTACTTTTGAAATAGTAACCAACGAATATGTTGAAAATAAAAATCTTGCCGATTAGTTTTCAAATAGTAACCGACGAATGTGCTGAAAATAAAGTCTTGTCGATTACTTTTAAAATAGTAACCGACAAATATGCTGAAAATAAAGTCTTGCCGATTACTTTTGAAATAGTAACCGACGAATATGTTGAAAATAAAAATCTTGTCGATTACTTTTAAAATAGTAACCGACAAATATGCTAAAAATAAAAATCTTGCCGATTACTTTTGAAATAGGAACCGACGAATATGTTGAAAATAAAAATCTTGTCGATTACTTTTGAAATACTAACCGACGAATATGCTGAAAATAAAAATCTTGCCGATTACTTTTGAAATAGTAACCAACGAATGTGCTGAAAATAAAGTCTTGCCGATTACTTTTGAAATAGAAACCGACGAATATGTTGAAAATAAAAATCTTGTCGATTACTTTTAAAATAGTAACCGACAAATAAGCTGAAAATAAAAAATCTTGCCGATTACTTTTGAAATAGTAACCGACGAATGTGCAGAAAATAGATCATGCCGATTACTTTTGAAATAGTAACTGACGAACGTGTTGAAAATAAATCATGCCGATTACCTTTGAAAGAGTAACCGACGAATATGTTGAAAATAAAAATCTTACCGATTACTTTTGAAATAGTAACCAACGAATATGCTGAAAATAAAGTTTTGCCCATTACTTTTGAAATAGTAACCGACGAATATGTGCTGAAAATAAATCTTGCCGATTACTTTTGAAATAGTAACCGACGAATGTGCTGAAAATAAATCATGCCGATTACTTTTGAAATAGTAAGTGACGAATATGTTGAAAATAAAAATCTTACCGATTACTTTTGAAATAATAACCAACGAATATGCTGAAAATAAAGTCTTGCCGATTACTTTTGAAATAGTAACCGATGAATATGTTGAAAATAAAAATCTTGTCGATTACTTTTAAAACAGTAACCGACAAATATGCTGAAAATAAAAATCTTGCCGATTACTTTTGAAATAGTAACCGACGAATATGCTGAAAATAAAAATCTTGCCGATTACTTTTGAAATAGTAACCGACAAATGTCTTGAAAATAAATCATGCCGATTACTTTTGAAATAGTCACCGACGAATATGCTGAAAATAAAAATCTTGCTGATTACTTTTGAAATAGTAACCGACGAATGTGCCGAAAATAAATCATGCCGATTACTTTCGAAATAGTAAGTGACGAATATGTTGAAAATAAAAATCTTACCGATTACTTTTAAAATAGTAACCAACGAATGTACTGAAAATAAAGTCTTGCCGATTACTTTTGAAATAGTAACCGACGAATATGTTGAAAATAAAAATCTTGTCGATTACTTTTAAAATAGTAACCGACAAATATGCTGATAATAAAAATCTTGCCGATTACTTTTGAAATAGTAACCGACAAATGTGTTGAAAATAAATCATGCCGATTACCTTTGAAATAGTAACCGACGAATATGCTGAAAATAAATCATGTCGATTACTTTTGAAATAGTCACCGACGAATATGCTGAAAATAAAAATCTGGCCGATTACTTTTGAAATAGTAACCGACGAATGTGCTGAAAATAAATCATGCCGATTACTTTTGAAATAATAAGCGACGAATATGTTGAAAATAAAAATCTTACCCATTACTTTTGAAATAGTAACCAACGAATATGCTGAAAATAAAGTCTTGTCGATTACTTTTGAAATAGTAACCGACGAATATGTTGAAAATAAAAATCTTGTAGATTACTTTTAAAATAGTAACCGACAAATATGCTGAAAATAAAAATCTTGCCGATTACATTTGAAATAGTCACCGACGAATATGCTGAAAATAAAAATCTTGTCGATTACTTTTGAAATAGTAACCGACGAATGTGCTGAAAATAAATCATGCTGATTACTTTTGAAATAGTAAGCGACGAATATGTTGGAAATAAAAATCTTACCGATTACTTTTAAAAAAGTAACCAATGAATGTGCTGAAAATAAAGTCATGCCGATTACTTTTGAAATAGTAACCAACGAATATGTTGAAAATAAAAATCTTGCCGATTAGTTTTCAAATAGTAACCGACGAATGTGCTGAAAATAAAGTCTTGTCGATTACTTTTAAAATAGTAACCGACAAATATGCTGAAAATAAAGTCTTGCCGATTACTTTTGAAATAGTAACCGACGAATATGTTGAAAATAAAAATCTTGTCGATTACTTTTAAAATAGTAACCGACAAATATGCTAAAAATAAAAATCTTGCCGATTACTTTTGAAATAGGAACCGACGAATATGTTGAAAATAAAAATCTTGTCGATTACTTTTGAAATACTAACCGACGAATATGCTGAAAATAAAAATCTTGCCGATTACTTTTGAAATAGTAACCAACGAATGTGCTGAAAATAAAGTCTTGCCGATTACTTTTGAAATAGAAACCGACGAATATGTTGAAAATAAAAATCTTGTCGATTACTTTTAAAATAGTAACCGACAAATAAGCTGAAAATAAAAAATCTTGCCGATTACTTTTGAAATAGTAATCGACGAATGTGCAGAAAATAGATCATGCCGATTACTTTTGAAATAGTAACTGACGAACGTGTTGAAAATAAATCATGCCGATTACCTTTGAAAGAGTAACCGACGAATATGTTGAAAATAAAAATCTTACCGATTACTTTTGAAATAGTAACCAACGAATATGCTGAAAATAAAGTTTTGCCCATTACTTTTGAAATAGTAACCGACGAATATGTGCTGAAAATAAATCTTGCCGATTACTTTTGAAATAGTAACCGACGAATGTGCTGAAAATAAATCATGCCGATTACTTTTGAAATAGTAAGTGACGAATATGTTGAAAATAAAAATCTTACCGATTACTTTTGAAATAATAACCAACGAATATGCTGAAAATAAAGTCTTGCCGATTACTTTTGAAATAGTAACCGATGAATATGTTGAAAATAAAAATCTTGTCGATTACTTTTAAAACAGTAACCGACAAATATGCTGAAAATAAAAATCTTGCCGATTACTTTTGAAATAGTAACCGACGAATATGCTGAAAATAAAAATCTTGCCGATTACTTTTGAAATAGTAACCGACAAATGTCTTGAAAATAAATCATGCCGATTACTTTTGAAATAGTCACCGACGAATATGCTGAAAATAAAAATCTTGCTGATTACTTTTGAAATAGTAACCGACGAATGTGCCGAAAATAAATCATGCCGATTACTTTCGAAATAGTAAGTGACGAATATGTTGAAAATAAAAATCTTACCGATTACTTTTAAAATAGTAACCAACGAATGTACTGAAAATAAAGTCTTGCCGATTACTTTTGAAATAGTAACCGACGAATATGTTGAAAATAAAAATCTTGTCGATTACTTTTAAAATAGTAACCGACAAATATGCTGATAATAAAAATCTTGCCGATTACTTTTGAAATAGTAACCGACAAATGTGTTGAAAATAAATCATGCCGATTACCTTTGAAATAGTAACCGACGAATATGCTGAAAATAAATCATGTCGATTACTTTTGAAATAGTCACCGACGAATATGCTGAAAATAAAAATCTGGCCGATTACTTTTGAAATAGTAACCGACGAATGTGCTGAAAATAAATCATGCCGATTACTTTTGAAATAATAAGCGACGAATATGTTGAAAATAAAAATCTTACCCATTACTTTTGAAATAGTAACCAACGAATATGCTGAAAATAAAGTCTTGTCGATTACTTTTGAAATAGTAACCGACGAATATGTTGAAAATAAAAATCTTGTAGATTACTTTTAAAATAGTAACCGACAAATATGCTGAAAATAAAAATCTTGCCGATTACATTTGAAATAGTCACCGACGAATATGCTGAAAATAAAAATCTTGTCGATTACTTTTGAAATAGTAACCGACGAATGTGCTGAAAATAAATCATGCTGATTACTTTTGAAATAGTAAGCGACGAATATGTTGGAAATAAAAATCTTACCGATTACTTTTAAAAAAGTAACCAATGAATGTGCTGAAAATAAAGTCATGCCGATTACTTTTGAAATAGTAACCAACGAATATGTTGAAAATAAAAATCTTGCCGATTAGTTTTCAAATAGTAACCGACGAATGTGCTGAAAATAAAGTCTTGTCGATTACTTTTAAAATAGTAACCGACAAATATGCTGAAAATAAAGTCTTGCCGATTACTTTTGAAATAGTAACCGAAGAATATGTTGAAAATAAAAATCTTGTCGATTACTTTTAAAATAGTAACCGACAAATATGCTAAAAATAAAAATCTTGCCGATTACTTTTGAAATAGGAACCGACGAATATGTTGAAAATAAAAATCTTGTCGATTACTTTTGAAATACTAACCGACGAATATGCTGAAAATAAAAATCTTGCCGATTACTTTTGAAATAGTAACCAACGAATGTGCTGAAAATAAAGTCTTGCCGATTACTTTTGAAATAGTAACCGACGAATATGTTGAAAATAAAAATCTTGTCGATTACTTTTAAAATAGTAACCGACAAATATGCTAAAAATAAAAATCTTGCCGATTACTTTTGAAATAGGAACCGATGAATATGTTGAAAATAAAAATCTTGTCGATTACTTTTAAAATAGTAACCGACAAATAAGCTGAAAATAAAAAATCTTGCCGATTACTTTTGAAATAGTAACCGACGAATGTGCAGAAAAAAGATCATGCCGATTACTTTTGAAATAGTAACTGACGAACGTGTTGAAAATAAATCATGCCGATTACCTTTGAAAGAGTAACCGACGAATATGTTGAAAATAAAAATCTTACCGATTACTTTTGAAATAGTAACCAACGAATATGCTGAAAATAAAGTTTTGCCCATTACTTTTGAAATAGTAACCGACGAATATGTGCTGAAAATAAATCTTGCCGATTACTTTTCAAATAGTAACCGACGAATGTGCTGAAAATAAATCATGCCGATTACTTTTGAAATAGTAAGTGACGAATATGTTGAAAATAAAAATCTTACCGATTACTTTTGAAATAATAACCAACGAATATGCTGAAAATAAAGTCTTGCCGATTACTTTTGAAATAGTAACCGATGAATATGTTGAAAATAAAAATCTTGTCGATTACTTTTAAAACAGTAACCGACAAATATGCTGAAAATAAAAATCTTGCCGATTACTTTTGAAATAGTAACCGACGAATATGCTGAAAATAAAAATCTTGCCGATTACTTTTGAAATAGTAACCGACAAATGTCTTGAAAATAAATCATGCCGATTACTTTTGAAATAGTCACCGACGAATATGCTGAAAATAAAAATCTTGCTGATTACTTTTGAAATAGTAACCGACGAATGTGCTGAAAATAAATCATGCCGATTACTTTCGAAATAGTAAGCGACGAATATGTTGAAAATAAAAATCTTACCGATTACTTTTAAAATAGTAACCAACGAATGTACTGAAAATAAAGTCTTGCCGATTACTTTTGAAATAGTAACCGACGAATATGTTGAAAATAAAAATCTTGTTGATTACTTTTAAAATAGTAACCGACAAATATGCTGAAAATAAAAATCTTGCCGATTACTTTTGAAATAGTAACCGACAAATGTGTTGAAAATAAATCATGCCGATTACCTTTGAAATAGTAACCGACGAATATGCTGAAAATAAATCATGTCGATTACTTTTGAAATAGTCACCGACGAATATGCTGAAAATAAAAATCTTGCCGATTACTTTTGAAATAGTAACCGACGAATGTGCTGAAAATAAATCATGCCGATTACTTATGAAATAATAAGCGACGAATATGTTGAAAATAAAAATCTTACCCATTACTTTTGAAATAGTAACCAACGAATATGCTGAAAATAAAGTCTTGTCGATTACTTTTGAAATAGTAACCGACGAATATGTTGAAAATAAAAATCTTGTAGATTACTTTTAAAATAGTAACCGACAAATATGCTGAAAATAAAAATCTTGCCGATTACATTTGAAATAGTCACCGACGAATATGCTGAAAATAAAAATCTTGTCGATTACTTTTGAAATAGTAACCGACGAATGTGCTGAAAATAAATCATGCTGATTACTTTTGAAATAGTAAGCGACGAATATGTTGGAAATAAAAATCTTACCGATTACTTTTAAAAAAGTAACCAATGAATGTGCTGAAAATAAAGTCATGCCGATTACTTTTGAAATAGTAACCAACGAATATGTTGAAAATAAAAATCTTGCCGATTAGTTTTCAAATAGTAACCGACGAATGTGCTGAAAATAAAGTCTTGTCGATTACTTTTAAAATAGTAACCGACAAATATGCTGAAAATAAAGTCTTGCCGATTACTTTTGAAATAGTAACCGACGAATATGTTGAAAATAAAAATCTTGTCGATTACTTTTAAAATAGTAACCGACAAATATGCTAAAAATAAAAATCTTGCCGATTACTTTTGAAATAGGAACCGACGAATATGTTGAAAATAAAAATCTTGTCGATTACTTTTGAAATACTAACCGACGAATATGCTGAAAATAAAAATCTTGCCGATTACTTTTGAAATAGTAACCGACAAATGTGTTGAAAATAAATCATGCCGATTACCTTTGAAATAGTAACCGACGAATATGCTGAAAATAAATCATGTCGATTACTTTTGAAATAGTCACCGACGAATATGCTGAAAATAAAAATCTTGCCGATTACTTTTGAAATAGTAACCGACGAATGTGCTGAAAATAAATCATGCCGATTACTTTTGAAATAATAAGCGACGAATATGTTGAAAATAAAAATCTTACCCATTACTTTTGAAATAGTAACCAACGAATATGCTGAAAATAAAGTCTTGTCGATTACTTTTGAAATAGTAACCGACGAATATGTTGAAAATAAAAATCTTGTAGATTACTTTTAAAATAGTAACCGACAAATATGCTGAAAATAAAAATCTTGCCGATTACATTTGAAATAGTCACCGACGAATATGCTGAAAATAAAAATCTTGTCGATTACTTTTGAAATAGTAACCGACGAATGTGCTGAAAATAAATCATGCTGATTACTTTTGAAATAGTAAGCGACGAATATGTTGGAAATAAAAATCTTACCGATTACTTTTAAAAAAGTAACCAATGAATGTGCTGAAAATAAAGTCATGCCGATTACTTTTGAAATAGTAACCAACGAATATGTTGAAAATAAAAATCTTGCCGATTAGTTTTCAAATAGTAACCGACGAATGTGCTGAAAATAAAGTCTTGTCGATTACTTTTAAAATAGTAACCGACAAATATGCTGAAAATAAAGTCTTGCCGATTACTTTTGAAATAGTAACCGACGAATATGTTGAAAATAAAAATCTTGTCGATTACTTTTAAAATAGTAACCGACAAATATGCTAAAAATAAAAATCTTGCCGATTACTTTTGAAATAGGAACCGACGAATATGTTGAAAATAAAAATCTTGTCGATTACTTTTGAAATACTAACCGACGAATATGCTGAAAATAAAAATCTTGCCGATTACTTTTGAAATAGTAACCAACGAATGTGCTGAAAATAAAGTCTTGCCGATTACTTTTGAAATAGTAACCGACGAATATGTTGAAAATAAAAATCTTGTCGATTACTTTTAAAATAGTAACCGACAAATATGCTGAAAATAAAAATCTTGCCGATTACTTTTGAAATAGTAACCGACAAATGTGTTGAAAATAAATCATGCCGATTACCTTTGAAATAGTAACCGACGAATATGCTGAAAATAAATCATGTCGATTACTTTTGAAATAGTCACCGACGAATATGCTGAAAATAAAAATCTTGCCGATTACTTTTGAAATAGTAACCGACGAATGTGCTGAAAATAAATCATGCCGATTACTTTTGAAATAATAAGCGACGAATATGTTGAAAATAAAAATCTTACCCATTACTTTTGAAATAGTAACCAACGAATATGCTGAAAATAAAGTCTTGTCGATTACTTTTGAAATAGTAACCGACGAATATGTTGAAAATAAAAATCTTGTAGATTACTTTTAAAATAGTAACCGACAAATATGCTGAAAATAAAAATCTTGCCGATTACATTTGAAATAGTCACCGACGAATATGCTGAAAATAAAAATCTTGTCGATTACTTTTGAAATAGTAACCGACGAATGTGCTGAAAATAAATCATGCTGATTACTTTTGAAATAGTAAGCGACGAATATGTTGGAAATAAAAATCTTACCGATTACTCTTAAAAAAGTAACCAATGAATGTGCTGAAAATAAAGTCATGCCGATTACTTTTGAAATAGTAACCAACGAATATGTTGAAAATAAAAATCTTGCCGATTAGTTTTCAAATAGTAACCGACGAATGTGCTGAAAATAAAGTCTTGTCGATTACTTTTAAAATAGTAACCGACAAATATGCTGAAAATAAAGTCTTGCCGATTACTTTTGAAATAGTAACCGACGAATATGTTGAAAATAAAAATCTTGTCGATTACTTTTAAAATAGTAACCGACAAATATGCTAAAAATAAAAATCTTGCCGATTACTTTTGAAATAGGAACCGACGAATATGTTGAAAATAAAAATCTTGTCGATTACTTTTGAAATACTAACCGACGAATATGCTGAAAATAAAAATCTTGCCGATTACTTTTGAAATAGTAACCAACGAATGTGCTGAAAATAAAGTCTTGCCGATTACTTTTGAAATAGTAACCGACGAATATGTTGAAAATAAAAATCTTGTCGATTACTTTTAAAATAGTAACCGACAAATATGCTAAAAATAAAAATCTTGCCGATTACTTTTGAAATAGGAACCGATGAATATGTTGAAAATAAAAATCTTGTCGATTACTTTTAAAATAGTAACCGACAAATAAGCTGAAAATAAAAAATCTTGCCGATTACTTTTGAAATAGTAACCGACGAATGTGCAGAAAATAGATCATGCCGATTACTTTTGAAATAGTAACTGACGAACGTGTTGAAAATAAATCATGCCGATTACCTTTGAAAGAGTAACCGACGAATATGTTGAAAATAAAAATCTTACCGATTACTTTTGAAATAGTAACCAACGAATATGCTGAAAATAAAGTTTTGCCCATTACTTTTGAAATAGTAACCGACGAATATGTGCTGAAAATAAATCTTGCCGATTACTTTTGAAATAGTAACCGACGAATGTGCTGAAAATAAATCATGCCGATTACTTTTGAAATAGTAAGTGACGAATATGTTGAAAATAAAAATCTTACCGATTACTTTTGAAATAATAACCAACGAATATGCTGAAAATAAAGTCTTGCCGATTACTTTTGAAATAGTAACCGATGAATATGTTGAAAATAAAAATCTTGTCGATTACTTTTAAAACAGTAACCGACAAATATGCTGAAAATAAAAATCTTGCCGATTACTTTTGAAATAGTAACCGACGAATATGCTGAAAATAAAAATCTTGCCGATTACTTTTGAAATAGTAACCGACAAATGTCTTGAAAATAAATCATGCCGATTACTTTTGAAATAGTCACCGACGAATATGCTGAAAATAAAAATCTTGCTGATTACTTTTGAAATAGTAACCGACGAATGTGCTGAAAATAAATCATGCCGATTACTTTCGAAATAGTAAGCGACGAATATGTTGAAAATAAAAATCTTACCGATTACTTTTAAAATAGTAACCAACGAATGTACTGAAAATAAAGTCTTGCCGATTACTTTTGAAATAGTAACCGACGAATATGTTGAAAATAAAAATCTTGTTGATTACTTTTAAAATAGTAACCGACAAATATGCTGAAAATAAAAATCTTGCCGATTACTTTTGAAATAGTAACCGACAAATGTGTTGAAAATAAATCATGCCGATTACCTTTGAAATAGTAACCGACGAATATGCTGAAAATAAATCATGTCGATTACTTTTGAAATAGACACCGACGAATATGCTGAAAATAAAAATCTTGCCGATTACTTTTGAAATAGTAACCGACGAATGTGCTGAAAATAAATCATGCCGATTACTTTTGAAATAATAAGCGACGAATATGTTGAAAATAAAAATCTTACCCATTACTTTTGAAATAGTAACCAACGAATATGCTGAAAATAAAGTCTTGTCGATTACTTTTGAAATAGTAACCGACGAATATGTTGAAAATAAAAATCTTGTAGATTACTTTTAAAATAGTAACCGACAAATATGCTGAAAATAAAAATCTTGCCGATTACATTTGAAATAGTCACCGACGAATATGCTGAAAATAAAAATCTTGTCGATTACTTTTGAAATAGTAACCGACGAATGTGCTGAAAATAAATCATGCTGATTACTTTTGAAATAGTAAGCGACGAATATGTTGGAAATAAAAATCTTACCGATTACTTTTAAAAAAGTAACCAATGAATGTGCTGAAAATAAAGTCATGCCGATTACTTTTGAAATAGTAACCAACGAATATGTTGAAAATAAAAATCTTGCCGATTAGTTTTCAAATAGTAACCGACGAATGTGCTGAAAATAAAGTCTTGTCGATTACTTTTAAAATAGTAACCGACAAATATGCTGAAAATAAAGTCTTGCCGATTACTTTTGAAATAGTAACCGACGAATATGTTGAAAATAAAAATCTTGTCGATTACTTTTAAAATAGTAACCGACAAATATGCTAAAAATAAAAATCTTGCCGATTACTTTTGAAATAGGAACCGACGAATATGTTGAAACTAAAAATTTTGTCGATTACTTTTGAAATACTAACCGACGAATATGCTGAAAATAAAAATCTTGCCGATTACTTTTGAAATAGTAACCAACGAATGTGCTGAAAATAAAGTCTTGCCGATTACTTTTGAAATAGTAACCGACGAATATGTTGAAAATAAAAATCTTGTCGATTACTTTTAAAATAGTAACCGACAAATATGCTGAAAATAAAAATCTTGCCGATTACTTTTGAAATAGTAACCGACAAATGTGTTGAAAATAAATCATGCCGATTACCTTTGAAATAGTAACCGACGAATATGCTGAAAATAAATCATGTCGATTACTTTTGAAATAGTCACCGACGAATATGCTGAAAATAAAAATCTTGCCGATTACTTTTGAAATAGTAACCGACGAATGTGCTGAAAATAAATCATGCCGATTACTTTTGAAATAATAAGCGACGAATATGTTGAAAATAAAAATCTTACCCATTACTTTTGAAATAGTAACCAACGAATATGCTGAAAATAAAGTCTTGTCGATTACTTTTGAAATAGTAACCGACGAATATGTTGAAAATAAAAATCTTGTAGATTACTTTTAAAATAGTAACCGACAAATATGCTGAAAATAAAAATCTTGCCGATTACATTTGAAATAGTCACCGACGAATATGCTGAAAATAAAAATCTTGCCGATTACTTTTGAAATAGTAACCGACGAATATGCTGAAAATAAAAATCTTGCCGATTACTTTTGAAATAGTAACCGACAAATGTCTTGAAAATAAATCATGCCGATTACTTTTGAAATAGTCACCGACGAATATGCTGAAAATAAAAATCTTGCTGATTACTTTTGAAATAGTAACCGACGAATGTGCTGAAAATAAATCATGCCGATTACTTTCGAAATAGTAAGCGACGAATATGTTGAAAATAAAAATCTTACCGATTACTTTTAAAATAGTAACCAACGAATGTACTGAAAATAAAGTCTTGCCGATTACTTTTGAAATAGTAACCGACGAATATGTTGAAAATAAAAATCTTGTTGATTACTTTTAAAATAGTAACCGACAAATATGCTGAAAATAAAAATCTTGCCGATTACTTTTGAAATAGTAACCGACAAATGTGTTGAAAATAAATCATGCCGATTACCTTTGAAATAGTAACCGACGAATATGCTGAAAATAAATCATGTCGATTACTTTTGAAATAGACACCGACGAATATGCTGAAAACAAAAATCTTGCCGATTACTTTTGAAATAGTAACCGACGAATGTGCTGAAAATAAATCATGCCGATTACTTTTGAAATAATAAGCGACGAATATGTTGAAAATAAAAATCTTACCCATTACTTTTGAAATAGTAACCAACGAATATGCTGAAAATAAAGTCTTGTCGATTACTTTTGAAATAGTAACCGACGAATATGTTGAAAATAAAAATCTTGTAGATTACTTTTAAAATAGTAACCGACAAATATGCTGAAAATAAAAATCTTGCCGATTACATTTGAAATAGTCACCGACGAATATGCTGAAAATAAAAATCTTGTCGATTACTTTTGAAATAGTAACCGACGAATGTGCTGAAAATAAATCATGCTGATTACTTTTGAAATAGTAAGCGACGAATATGTTGGAAATAAAAATCTTACCGATTACTTTTAAAAAAGTAACCAATGAATGTGCTGAAAATAAAGTCATGCCGATTACTTTTGAAATAGTAACCAACGAATATGTTGAAAATAAAAATCTTGCCGATTAGTTTTCAAATAGTAACCGACGAATGTGCTGAAAATAAAGTCTTGTCGATTACTTTTAAAATAGTAACCGACAAATATGCTGAAAATAAAGTCTTGCCGATTACTTTTGAAATAGTAACCGACGAATATGTTGAAAATAAAAATCTTGTCGATTACTTTTAAAATAGTAACCGACAAATATGCTAAAAATAAAAATCTTGCCGATTACTTTTGAAATAGGAACCGACGAATATGTTGAAACTAAAAATTTTGTCGATTACTTTTGAAATACTAACCGACGAATATGCTGAAAATAAAAATCTTGCCGATTACTTTTGAAATAGTAACCAACGAATGTGCTGAAAATAAAGTCTTGCCGATTACTTTTGAAATAGTAACCGACGAATATGTTGAAAATAAAAATCTTGTCGATTACTTTTAAAATAGTAACCGACAAATATGCTGAAAATAAAAATCTTGCCGATTACTTTTGAAATAGTAACCGACAAATGTGTTGAAAATAAATCATGCCGATTACCTTTGAAATAGTAACCGACGAATATGCTGAAAATAAATCATGTCGATTACTTTTGAAATAGTCACCGACGAATATGCTGAAAATAAAAATCTTGCCGATTACTTTTGAAATAGTAACCGACGAATGTGCTGAAAATAAATCATGCCGATTACTTTTGAAATAATAAGCGACGAATATGTTGAAAATAAAAATCTTACCCATTACTTTTGAAATAGTAACCAACGAATATGCTGAAAATAAAGTCTTGTCGATTACTTTTGAAATAGTAACCGACGAATATGTTGAAAATAAAAATCTTGTAGATTACTTTTAAAATAGTAACCGACAAATATGCTGAAAATAAAAATCTTGCCGATTACATTTGAAATAGTCACCGACGAATATGCTGAAAATAAAAATCTTGTCGATTACTTTTGAAATAGTAACCGACGAATGTGCTGAAAATAAATCATGCTGATTACTTTTGAAATAGTAAGCGACGAATATGTTGGAAATAAAAATCTTACCGATTACTTTTAA
Organism: Medicago lupulina; assembly: GCA_958299785.1. Lineage (NCBI taxonomy): Eukaryota > Viridiplantae > Streptophyta > Magnoliopsida > Fabales > Fabaceae > Medicago > Medicago lupulina. The sequence goes on along the minus strand of OY283141.1, from coordinate 38,608,626 downwards.
AAAAGTAACCAATGAATGTGCTGAAAATAAAGTCATGCCGATTACTTTTGAAATAGTAACCAACGAATATGTTGAAAATAAAAATCTTGCCGATTAGTTTTCAAATAGTAACCGACGAATGTGCTGAAAATAAAGTCTTGTCGATTACTTTTAAAATAGTAACCGACAAATATGCTGAAAATAAAGTCTTGCCGATTACTTTTGAAATAGTAACCGACGAATATGTTGAAAATAAAAATCTTGTCGATTACTTTTAAAATAGTAACCGACAAATATGCTAAAAATAAAAATCTTGCCGATTACTTTTGAAATAGGAACCGACGAATATGTTGAAACTAAAAATTTTGTCGATTACTTTTGAAATACTAACCGACGAATATGCTGAAAATAAAAATCTTGCCGATTACTTTTGAAATAGTAACCAACGAATGTGCTGAAAATAAAGTCTTGCCGATTACTTTTGAAATAGTAACCGACGAATATGTTGAAAATAAAAATCTTGTCGATTACTTTTAAAATAGTAACCGACAAATATGCTGAAAATAAAAATCTTGCCGATTACTTTTGAAATAGTAACCGGCAAATGTGTTGAAAATAAATCATGCCGATTACCTTTGAAATAGTAACCGACGAATATGCTGAAAATAAATCATGTCGATTACTTTTGAAATAGTCACCGACGAATATGCTGAAAATAAAAATCTTGCCGATTACTTTTGAAATAGTAACCGACGAATGTGCTGAAAATAAATCATGCCGATTACTTTTGAAATAATAAGCGACGAATATGTTGAAAATAAAAATCTTACCCATTACTTTTGAAATAGTAACCAACGAATATGCTGAAAATAAAGTCTTGTCGATTACTTTTGAAATAGTAACCGACGAATATGTTGAAAATAAAAATCTTGTAGATTACTTTTAAAATAGTAACCGACAAATATGCTGAAAATAAAAATCTTGCCGATTACATTTGAAATAGTCACCGACGAATATGCTGAAAATAAAAATCTTGTCGATTACTTTTGAAATAGTAACCGACGAATGTGCTGAAAATAAATCATGCTGATTACTTTTGAAATAGTAAGCGACGAATATGTTGGAAATAAAAATCTTACCGATTACTTTTAAAAAAGTAACCAATGAATGTGCTGAAAATAAAGTCATGCCGATTACTTTTGAAATAGTAACCAACGAATATGTTGAAAATAAAAATCTTGCCGATTAGTTTTCAAATAGTAACCGACGAATGTGCTGAAAATAAAGTCTTGTCGATTACTTTTAAAATAGTAACCGACAAATATGCTGAAAATAAAGTCTTGCCGATTACTTTTGAAATAGTAACCGACGAATATGTTGAAAATAAAAATCTTGTCGATTACTTTTAAAATAGTAACCGACAAATATGCTAAAAATAAAAATCTTGCCGATTACTTTTGAAATAGGAACCGACGAATATGTTGAAACTAAAAATTTTGTCGATTACTTTTGAAATACTAACCGACGAATATGCTGAAAATAAAAATCTTGCCGATTACTTTTGAAATAGTAACCAACGAATGTGCTGAAAATAAAGTCTTGCCGATTACTTTTGAAATAGTAACCGACGAATATGTTGAAAATAAAAATCTTGTCGATTACTTTTAAAATAGTAACCGACAAATATGCTGAAAATAAAAATCTTGCCGATTACTTTTGAAATAGTAACCGACAAATGTGTTGAAAATAAATCATGCCGATTACCTTTGAAATAGTAACCGACGAATATGCTGAAAATAAATCATGTCGATTACTTTTGAAATAGTAACCGACGAATATGCTGAAAATAAAAATCTTGCCGATTACTTTTGAAATAGTAACCGACGAATGTGCTGAAAATAAATCATGCCGATTACTTTTGAAATAATAAGCGACGAATATGTTGAAAATAAAAATCTTACCCATTACTTTTGAAATAGTAACCAACGAATATGCTGAAAATAAAGTCTTGTCGATTACTTTTGAAATAGTAACCGACGAATATGTTGAAAATAAAAATCTTGTAGATTACTTTTAAAATAGTAACCGACAAATATGCTGAAAATAAAAATCTTGCCGATTACATTTGAAATAGTCACCGACGAATATGCTGAAAATAAAAATCTTGTCGATTACTTTTGAAATAGTAACCGACGAATGTGCTGAAAATAAATCATGCTGATTACTTTTGAAATAGTAAGCGACGAATATGTTGGAAATAAAAATCTTACCGATTACTTTTAAAAAAGTAACCAATGAATGTGCTGAAAATAAAGTCATGCCGATTACTTTTGAAATAGTAACCAACGAATATGTTGAAAATAAAAATCTTGCCGATTAGTTTTCAAATAGTAACCGACGAATGTGCTGAAAATAAAGTCTTGTCGATTACTTTTAAAATAGTAACCGACAAATATGCTGAAAATAAAGTCTTGCCGATTACTTTTGAAATAGTAACCGACGAATATGTTGAAAATAAAAATCTTGTCGATTACTTTTAAAATAGTAACCGACAAATATGCTAAAAATAAAAATCTTGCCGATTACTTTTGAAATAGGAACCGACGAATATGTTGAAACTAAAAATTTTGTCGATTACTTTTGAAATACTAACCAACGAATATGCTGAAAATAAAAATCTTGCCGATTACTTTTGAAATAGTAACCAACGAATGTGCTGAAAATAAAGTCTTGCCGATTACTTTTGAAATAGTAACCGACGAATATGTTGAAAATAAAAATCTTGTCGATTACTTTTAAAATAGTAACCGACAAATATGCTGAAAATAAAAATCTTGCCGATTACTTTTGAAATAGTAACGACAAATGTGTTGAAAATAAATCATGCCGATTACCTTTGAAATAGTAACCGACGAATATGCTGAAAATAAATCATGTCGATTACTTTTGAAATAGTCACCGACGAATATGCTGAAAATAAAAATCTTGCCGATTACTTTTGAAATAGTAACCGACGAATGTGCTGAAAATAAATCATGCCGATTACTTTTGAAATAATAAGCGACGAATATGTTGAAAATAAAAATCTTACCCATTACTTTTGAAATAGTAACCAACGAATATGCTGAAAATAAAGTCTTGTCGATTACTTTTGAAATAGTAACCGACGAATATGTTGAAAATAAAAATCTTGTAGATTACTTTTAAAATAGTAACCGACAAATATGCTGAAAATAAAAATCTTGCCGATTACATTTGAAATAGTCACCGACGAATATGCTGAAAATAAAAATCTTGTCGATTACTTTTGAAATAGTAACCGACGAATGTGCTGAAAATAAATCATGCTGATTACTTTTGAAATAGTAAGCGACGAATATGTTGGAAATAAAAATCTTACCGATTACTCTTAAAAAAGTAACCAATGAATGTGCTGAAAATAAAGTCATGCCGATTACTTTTGAAATAGTAACCAACAAATATGTTGAAAATAAAAATCTTGCCGATTAGTTTTCAAATAGTAACCGACGAATGTGCTGAAAATAAAGTCTTGTCGATTACTTTTAAAATAGTAACCGACAAATATGCTGAAAATAAAGTCTTGCCGATTACTTTTGAAATAGTAACCGACGAATATGTTGAAAATAAAAATCTTGTCGATTACTTTTAAAATAGTAACCGACAAATATGCTAAAAATAAAAATCTTGCCGATTACTTTTGAAATAGGAACCGACGAATATGTTGAAAATAAAAATCTTGTCGATTACTTTTGAAATACTAACCGACGAATATGCTGAAAATAAAAATCTTGCCGATTACTTTTGAAATAGTAACCAACGAATGTGCTGAAAATAAAGTCTTGCCGATTACTTTTGAAATAGTAACCGACGAATATGTTGAAAATAAAAATCTTGTCGATTACTTTTAAAATAGTAACCGACAAATATGCTAAAAATAAAAATCTTGCCGATTACATTTGAAATAGTAACCGACGAATGTGCTGAAAATAAATCATGCCGATTACTTTTGAAATAATAAGCGACGAATATGTTGAAAATAAAAATCTTACCCATTACTTTTGAAATAGTAACCAACGAATATGCTGAAAATAAAGTCTTGTCGATTACTTTTGAAATAGTAACCGACGAATATGTTGAAAATAAAAATCTTGTAGATTACTTTTAAAATAGTAACCGACAAATATGCTGAAAATAAAAATCTTGCCGATTACATTTGAAATAGTCACCGACGAATATGCTGAAAATAAAAATCTTGTCGATTACTTTTGAAATAGTAACCGACGAATGTGCTGAAAATAAATCATGCTGATTACTTTTGAAATAGTAAGCGACGAATATGTTGGAAATAAAAATCTTACCGATTACTTTTAAAAAAGTAACCAATGAATGTGCTGAAAATAAAGTCATGCCGATTACTTTTGAAATAGTAACCAACGAATATGTTGAAAATAAAAATCTTGCCGATTAGTTTTCAAATAGTAACCGACGAATGTGCTGAAAATAAAGTCTTGTCGATTACTTTTAAAATAGTAACCGACAAATATGCTGAAAATAAAGTCTTGCCGATTACTTTTGAAATAGTAACCGACGAATATGTTGAAAATAAAAATCTTGTCGATTACTTTTAAAATAGTAACCGACAAATATGCTAAAAATAAAAATCTTGCCGATTACTTTTGAAATAGGAACCGACGAATATGTTGAAACTAAAAATTTTGTCGATTACTTTTGAAATACTAACCAACGAATATGCTGAAAATAAAAATCTTGCCGATTACTTTTGAAATAGTAACCAACGAATGTGCTGAAAATAAAGTCTTGCCGATTACTTTTGAAATAGTAACCGACGAATATGTTGAAAATAAAAATCTTGTCGATTACTTTTAAAATAGTAACCGACAAATATGCTGAAAATAAAAATCTTGCCGATTACTTTTGAAATAGTAACGACAAATGTGTTGAAAATAAATCATGCCGATTACCTTTGAAATAGTAACCGACGAATATGCTGAAAATAAATCATGTCGATTACTTTTGAAATAGTCACCGACGAATATGCTGAAAATAAAAATCTTGCCGATTACTTTTGAAATAGTAACCGACGAATGTGCTGAAAATAAATCATGCCGATTACTTTTGAAATAATAAGCGACGAATATGTTGAAAATAAAAATCTTACCCATTACTTTTGAAATAGTAACCAACGAATATGCTGAAAATAAAGTCTTGTCGATTACTTTTGAAATAGTAACCGACGAATATGTTGAAAATAAAAATCTTGTAGATTACTTTTAAAATAGTAACCGACAAATATGCTGAAAATAAAAATCTTGCCGATTACATTTGAAATAGTCACCGACGAATATGCTGAAAATAAAAATCTTGTCGATTACTTTTGAAATAGTAACCGACGAATGTGCTGAAAATAAATCATGCTGATTACTTTTGAAATAGTAAGCGACGAATATGTTGGAAATAAAAATCTTACCGATTACTCTTAAAAAAGTAACCAATGAATGTGCTGAAAATAAAGTCATGCCGATTACTTTTGAAATAGTAACCAACAAATATGTTGAAAATAAAAATCTTGCCGATTAGTTTTCAAATAGTAACCGACGAATGTGCTGAAAATAAAGTCTTGTCGATTACTTTTAAAATAGTAACCGACAAATATGCTGAAAATAAAGTCTTGCCGATTACTTTTGAAATAGTAACCGACGAATATGTTGAAAATAAAAATCTTGTCGATTACTTTTAAAATAGTAACCGACAAATATGCTAAAAATAAAAATCTTGCCGATTACTTTTGAAATAGGAACCGACGAATATGTTGAAAATAAAAATCTTGTCGATTACTTTTGAAATACTAACCGACGAATATGCTGAAAATAAAAATCTTGCCGATTACTTTTGAAATAGTAACCAACGAATGTGCTGAAAATAAAGTCTTGCCGATTACTTTTGAAATAGTAACCGACGAATATGTTGAAAATAAAAATCTTGTCGATTACTTTTAAAATAGTAACCGACAAATATGCTAAAAATAAAAATCTTGCCGATTACATTTGAAATAGGAACCGATGAATATGTTGAAAATAAAAATCTTGTCGATTACTTTTAAAATAGTAACCGACAAATAAGCTGAAAATAAAAAATCTTGCCGATTACTTTTGAAATAGTAACCGACGAATGTGCAGAAAATAGATCATGCCGATTACTTTTGAAATAGTAACTGACGAACGTGTTGAAAATAAATCATGCCGATTACCTTTGAAAGAGTAACCGACGAATATGTTGAAAATAAAAATCTTACCGATTACTTTTGAAATAGTAACCAACGAATATGCTGAAAATAAAGTTTTGCCCATTACTTTTGAAATAGTAACCGACGAAAGTGTGCTGAAAATAAATCTTGCCGATTACTTTTGAAATAGTAACCGACGAATGTGCTGAAAATAAATCATGTCGATTACTTTTGAAATAGTAAGTGACGAATATGTTGAAAATAAAAATCTTACCGATTACTTTTGAAATAATAACCAACGAATATGCTGAAAATAAAGTCTTGCCGATTACTTTTGAAATAGTAACCGATGAATATGTTGAAAATAAAAATCTTGTCGATTACTTTTAAAACAGTAACCGACAAATATGCTGAAAATAAAAATCTTGCCGATTACTTTTGAAATAGTAACCGACGAATATGCTGAAAATAAAAATCTTGCCGATTACTTTTGAAATAGTAACCGACAAATGTCTTGAAAATAAATCATGCCGATTACTTTTGAAATAGTCACCGACGAATATGCTGAAAATAAAAATCTTGCTGATTACTTTTGAAATAGTAACCGACGAATGTGCTGAAAATAAATCATGCCGATTACTTTCGAAATAGTAAGCGACGAATATGTTGAAAATAAAAATCTTACCGATTACTTTTGAAATAGTAACCGACAAATGTGTTGAAAATAAATCATGCCGATTACCTTTGAAATAGTAACCGACGAATATGCTGAAAATAAATCATGTCGATTACTTTTGAAATAGTCACCGACGAATATGCTGAAAATAAAAATCTTGCCGATTACTTTTGAAATAGTAACCGACGAATGTGCTGAAAATAAATCATGCCGATTACTTTTGAAATAATAAGCGACGAATATGTTGAAAATAAAAATCTTACCCATTACTTTTGAAATAGTAACCAACGAATATGCTGAAAATAAAGTCTTGTCGATTACTTTTGAAATAGTAACCGACGAATATGTTGAAAATAAAAATCTTGTAGATTACTTTTAAAATAGTAACCGACAAATATGCTGAAAATAAAAATCTTGCCGATTACATTTGAAATAGTCACCGACGAATATGCTGAAAATAAAAATCTTGTCGATTACTTTTGAAATAGTAACCGACGAATGTGCTGAAAATAAATCATGCTGATTACTTTTGAAATAGTAAGCGACGAATATGTTGGAAATAAAAATCTTACCGATTACTTTTAAAAAAGTAACCAATGAATGTGCTGAAAAAAAAGTCATGCCGATTACTTTTGAAATAGTAACCAACGAATATGTTGAAAATAAAAATCTTGCCGATTAGTTTTCAAATAGTAACCGACGAATGTGCTGAAAATAAAGTCTTGTCGATTACTTTTAAAATAGTAACCGACAAATATGCTGAAAATAAAGTCTTGCCGATTACTTTTGAAATAGTAACCGACGAATATGTTGAAAATAAAAATCTTGTCGATTACTTTTAAAATAGTAACCGACAAATATGCTAAAAATAAAAATCTTGCCGATTACTTTTGAAATAGGAACCGACGAATATGTTGAAAATAAAAATCTTGTCGATTACTTTTGAAATACTAACCGACGAATATGCTGAAAATAAAAATCTTGCCGATTACTTTTGAAATAGTAACCAACGAATGTGCTGAAAATAAAGTCTTGCCGATTACTTTTGAAATATTAACCGACGAATATGTTGAAAATAAAAATCTTGTCGATTACTTTTAAAATAGTAACCGACAAATATGCTAAAAATAAAAATCTTGCCGATTACTTTTGAAATAGGAACCGATGAATATGTTGAAAATAAAAATCTTGTCGATTACTTTTAAAATAGTAACCGACAAATAAGCTGAAAATAAAAAATCTTGCCGATTACTTTTGAAATAGTAACCGACGAATGTGCAGAAAATAGATCATGCCGATTACTTTTGAAATAGTAACTGACGAACGTGTTGAAAATAAATCATGCCGATTACCTTTGAAAGAGTAACCGACGAATATGTTGAAAATAAAAATCTTACCGATTACTTTTGAAATAGTAACCAACGAATATGCTGAAAATAAAGTTTTGCCCATTACTTTTGAAATAGTAACCGACGAATATGTGCTGAAAATAAATCTTGCCGATTACTTTTGAAATAGTAACCGATGAATGTGCTGAAAATAAATCATGCCGATTACTTTTGAAATAGTAAGTGACGAATATGTTGAAAATAAAAATCTTACCGATTACTTTTGAAATAATAACCAACGAATATGCTGAAAATAAAGTCTTGCCGATTACTTTTGAAATAGTAACCGATGAATATGTTGAAAATAAAAATCTTGTCGATTAATTTTAAAACAGTAACCGACAAATATGCTGAAAATAAAAATCTTGCCGATTACTTTTGAAATAGTCACCGACGAATATGCTGAAAATAAAAATCTTGCCGATTACTTTTGAAATAGTAACCGACGAATGTGCTGATAATAAATCATGCTGATTACTTTTGAAATAGTAAGCGACGATATGTTGGAAATAAAAATCTTACCGATTACTTTTAAAAAAGTAACCAATGAATGTGCTGAAAATAAAGTCTTGCCGATTACTTTTAAAAAAGTAACTGACGAATATGTTGAAAATAAAAATATTGCCGAATACTTTTGAAATAGTAACCGACGAATGTGCTAAAAATAAAAATCTAGCCGATTACCTTTGAAATAGTAATCGATGAACATGCTGAAAATAAAAATCTTGCCGATTACTTTTGAAATAGTAACCGACGAATGTGCAGAAAATAGATCATGCCGATTACTTTTGAAATAGTAACAGACGAATGTGTTGAAAATAAATCATGTCGATTACCTTTGAAATAGTAACCGACGAATATGCTGAAAATAAATCATGTCGATTACTTTTGAAATAGTCACCGACGAATATGCTGAAAATAAAAATCTTGCCGATTACTTTTGAAATAGTAACCAACGAATGTGCTGAAAATAAATCATGCCGATTACTTTGGAAATAGTAAGTGACGAATATGTTGAAAATAAAAATCTTACCTATTACTTTTGAAATAGTAACCAACGAATGTGCTAAAAATAAAGTCTTGTCGATAAATTTTGAAATAGTAACCGACGAATATGTGCTGAAAATAAATCTTGCCGATTACTTTTGAAATAGTAACCGACGAATGTGCTGAAAATAAATCATGCCGATTACTTTTGAAATAGTAAGCGACGAATATGTTGAAAATAAAAATCTTACCTTTTACTTTTGAAATAGTAACAACGAATATGCTGAAAATAAAGTCTTGCCGATTACTTTTGAAATAGTAACCGACGAATATGTTGAAAATAAAAATGTTGTCGATTACTTTTAAAATAGTAACCGACAAATATGCTGAAAATAAAAATCTTGTCGATTACTTTTGAAAAAGTAACCGACAAATATGCTGAAAATAAAAATCTTGCCGATTACTTTTGAAATAGTCACCGACCAATATGCTGAAAATAAAAATCTTGCCGATTACTTTTGAAATAGTAACCGACGAATGTCTTGAAAATAAATCATGCCGATTACTTTTGAAATAGTCACCGACGAATATGCTGAAAATAAAAATCTTGCTGATTACTTTTGAAATAGTAACCAACGAATGTGCTGAAAATAAATCATGCCGATTACTTTCGAAATAGTAAGCGACGAATATGTTGAAAATAAAAATCTTACCGATTACTTTTAAAATAGTAACCAATGAATGTACTGAAAATAAAGTCTTGCCGATTACTTTTGAAATAGTAACCGACGAATATGTTGAAAATAAAAATCTTGTTGATTACTTTTAAAACAGTAACCGACAAATATGCTGAAAATAAAAATCTTGCCGATTACTTTTGAAATAGCAACCGACGAATGTGCTGAAAATAAATCATGCTGATTACTTTTGAAATAGTAAGCGACGAATATGTTGGAAATAAAAATCTTACCGATTACTTTAAAAAAGTAACCAATGAATGTGCTGAAAATAAAGTCATGCCGATTACTTTTGAAATAGTAATCGACGAATATGTTGAAAATAAAAATCTTGCCGATTAATTTTGAAATAGTAACCGACGAATGTGCTGAAAATAAAGTCTTGTCGATTACTTTTAAAATAGTAACCGACAAATATGCTGAAAATAAAAATCTTGCCGATTACTTTTGAAATAGTAACCGACGAATGTGTTGAAAATAATTCATGCCGATTACCTTTGAAATAGTAACCGACGAATATGCTGAAAATAAATCATGTCGATTGCTTTTGAAATAGTCACCGACGAATATGCTGAAAATAAAAATCTTGCCGATTACTTTTGAAATAGTAACCGACGAATGTGCTGAAAATAAATCATGCCGATTACTTTTGAAATAATAAGTGACGAATATGTTGAAAATAAAAATCTTACCCATTACTTTTGAAATAGTAACCAACAAATATGCTGAAAATAAAGTCTTGTCGATTACTTTTGAAATAGTAACCGACGAATATGTTGAAAATAAAAATCTTGTAGACTACTTTTAAAATAGTAACCGACAAATATGCTGAAAATAAAAATCTTGCCGATTACATTTGAAATAGTCACCGACGAATATGCTGAAAATAAAAATCTTGTCGATTACTTTTGAAATAGTAACCGACGAATGTGCTGAAAATAAATCATGCTGATTACTTTTGAAATAGTAAGCGACGAATATGTTGGAAATAAAAATCTTACCGATTACTTTTAAAAAAGTAACCAATGAATGTGCTGAAAATAAAGTCATGCCGATTACTTTTGAAATAGTAACCGACGAATATGTTGAAAATAAAAATCTTGCCGATTAATTTTGAAATAGTAACCGACGAATGTGCTGAAAATAAAGTCTTGTCGATTACTTTTAAAATAGTAACCGACAAATATGCTGAAAATAAAGTCTTGCCGATTACTTTTGAAATAGTAACCGACGAATATGTTGAAAATAAAAATCTTGTCGATTACTTTTAAAATAGTAACCGACAAATATGCTAAAAATAAAAATCTTGCCGATTACTTTTGAAATAGGAACCGACGAATATGTTGAAAATAAAAATCTTGTCGATTACTTTTGAAATACTAACCGACGAATATCCTGAAAATAAAAATCTTGCCGATTACTTTTGAAATAGTAACCAACGAATGTGCTGAAAATAAAGTCTTGCCGATTACTTTTGAAATAGTAACCGACGAATATGTTGAAAATAAAAATCTTGTCGATTACTTTTAAAATAGTAACCGACAAATATGCTAAAAATAAAAATCTTGCCGATTACTTTTGAAATAGGAACCGATGAATATGTTGAAAATAAAAATCTTGTCGATTACTTTTAAAATAGTAACCGACAAATAAGCTGAAAATAAAAAATCTTGCCGATTACTTTTGAAATAGTAACCGACGAATGTGCAGAAAATAGATCATGCCGATTACTTTTGAAATAGTAACCAACGAACGTGTTGAAAATAAATCATGCCGATTACCTTTGAAAGAGTAACCGATGAATATGTTGAAAATAAAAATCTTGTCGATTACTTTTAAAATAGTAACCGACAAATATGCTGAAAATAAAAATCTTGCCGATTACTTTTGAAATAGTAACCGACGAATGTGTTGAAAATAAATCATGCCGATTACCTTTGAAATAGTAACCGACGAATATGCTGAAAATAAATCATGTCGATTACTTTTGAAATAGTCACCGACGAATATGCTGAAAATAAAAATCTTGCCGATTACTTTTGAAATAGTAACCGACGAATGTGTTGAAAATAAATCATGCCGATTACTTTTGAAATAATAAGCGACGAATATGTTGAAAATAAAAATCTTACCCATTACTTTTGAAATAGTAACAACGAATATGCTGAAAATAAAGTCTTGCTGATTACTTTTGAAATAGTAACCGACGAATATGTTGAAAATAAAAATCTTGTCGATTACTTTTAGAATAGTAACCGACAAATATGCTGAAAATAAAAATCTTGTCGATTACTTTTGAAAAAGTAACCGACAAATATGCTGAAAATAAAAATCTTGTCGATTACTTTTGAAAAAGTAACCGACAAATATGCTGAAAATAAAAATCTTGCCGATTACTTTTGAAATAGTCACCGACCAATATGCTGAAAATAAAAATCTTGCCGATTACTTTTGAAATAGTAACCGACGAATGTCTTGAAAATAAATCATGCCGATTACCTTTGAAATAGTCACCGACGAATATGCTGAAAATAAAAATCTTGCTGATTACTTTTGAAATAGAAACCGACGAATGTGCTGAAAATAAATCATGCCGATTACTTTCGAAATAGTAAGCGACGAATATGTTGAAAATAAAAATCTTACCGATTACTTTTAAAATAGTAACCAACGAATGTACTGAAAATAAAGTCTTGCCGATTACTTTTGAAATAGTAACCGACGAATATGTTGAAAATAAAAATCTTGTCGATTACTTTTAAAATAGTAACCGACAAATATGCTGAAAATAAAAATCTTGTCGATTACTTTTGAAAAATTAACCGACAAATATGCTGAAAATAAAAATCTTGTCGATTACTTTTGAAAAAGTAACCGACAAATATGCTGAAAATAAAAATCTTGCCGATTACTTTTGAAAAAGTAACCGACAAATATGCTGAAAATAAAAATCTTGCCGATTACTTTTGAAATAGTCACCGACCAATATGCTGAAAATAAAAATCTTGCCGTTTACTTTTGAAATAGTAACCGACGAATATGTTGAAAATAAAAATCTTGTCGATTACTTTTAAAATAGTAACCGACAAATATGCTAAAAATAAAAATCTTGCCGATTACTTTTGAAATAGGAACCGACGAATATGTTGAAAATAAAAATCTTGTCGATTACTTTTGAAATACTAACCGACGAATATCCTGAAAATAAAAATCTTGCCGATTACTTTTGAAATAGTAACCAACGAATGTGCTGAAAATAAAGTCTTGCCGATTACTTTTGAAATAGTAACCGACGAATATGTTGAAAATAAAAATCTTGTCGATTACTTTTAAAATAGTAACCGACAAATATGCTAAAAATAAAAATCTTGCCGATTACTTTTGAAATAGGAACCGATGAATATGTTGAAAATAAAAATCTTGTCGATTACTTTTAAAATAGTAACCGACAAATAAGCTGAAAATAAAAAATCTTGCCGATTACTTTTGAAATAGTAACCGACGAATGTGCAGAAAATAGATCATGCCGATTACTTTTGAAATAGTAACCAACGAACGTGTTGAAAATAAATCATGCCGATTACCTTTGAAAGAGTAACCGATGAATATGTTGAAAATAAAAATCTTGTCGATTACTTTTAAAATAGTAACCGACAAATATGCTAAAAATAAAAATCTTGCCGATTACTTTTGAAATAGGAACCGACGAATATGTTGAAAATAAAAATCTTGTCGATTACTTTTGAAATACTAACCGACGAATATCCTGAAAATAAAAATCTTGCCGATTACTTTTGAAATAGTAACCAACGAATGTGCTGAAAATAAAGTCTTGCCGATTACTTTTGAAATAGTAACCGACGAATATGTTGAAAATAAAAATCTTGTCGATTACTTTTAAAATAGTAACCGACAAATATGCTAAAAATAAAAATCTTGCCGATTACTTTTGAAATAGGAACCGATGAATATGTTGAAAATAAAAATCTTGTCGATTACTTTTAAAATAGTAACCGACAAATAAGCTGAAAATAAAAAATCTTGCCGATTACTTTTGAAATAGTAACCGACGAATGTGCAGAAAATAGATCATGCCGATTACTTTTGAAATAGTAACCAACGAACGTGTTGAAAATAAATCATCCCGATTACCTTTGAAAGAGTAACCGATGAATATGTTGAAAATAAAAATCTTGTCGATTACTTTTAAAATAGTAACCGACAAATATGCTGAAAATAAAAATCTTGCCGATTACTTTTGAAATAGTAACCGACGAATGTGTTGAAAATAAATCATGCCGATTACCTTTGAAATAGTAACCGACGAATATGCTGAAAATAAATCATGTCGATTACTTTTGAAATAGTCACCGACGAATATGCTGAAAATAAAAATCTTGCCGATTACTTTTGAAATAGTAACCGACGAATGTGCTGAAAATAAATCATGCCGATTACTTTTGAAATAATAAGCGACGAATATGTTGAAAATAAAAATCTTACCCATTACTTTTGAAATAGTAACAACGAATATGCTGAAAATAAAGTCTTGCTGATTACTTTTGAAATAGTAACCGACGAATATGTTGAAAATAAAAATCTTGTCGATTACTTTTAAAATAGTAACCGACAAATATGCTGAAAATAAAAATCTTGTCGATTACTTTTGAAAAAGTAACCGACAAATATGCTGAAAATAAAAATCTTGTCGATTACTTTTGAAAAAGTAACCGACAAATATGCTGAAAATAAAAATCTTGCCGATTACTTTTGAAATAGTCACCGACCAATATGCTGAAAATAAAAATCTTGCCGATTACTTTTGAAATAGTAACCGACGAATGTCTTGAAAATAAATCATGCCGATTACCTTTGAAATAGTCACCGACGAATATGCTGAAAATAAAAATCTTGCTGATTACTTTTGAAATAGAAACCGACGAATGTGCTGAAAATAAATCATGCCGATTACTTTCGAAATAGTAAGCGACGAATATGTTGAAAATAAAAATCTTACCGATTACTTTTAAAATAGTAACCAACGAATGTACTGAAAATAAAGTCTTGCCGATTACTTTTGAAATAGTAACCGACGAATATGTTGAAAATAAAAATCTTGTCGATTACTTTTAAAATAGTAACCGACAAATATGCTGAAAATAAAAATCTCACCCATTACTTTTGAAATAGTAACCAACAAATATGCTGAAAATAAAGTCTTGTCGATTACTTTTGAAATAGTAACCGACGAATATGTTGAAAATAAAAATCTTGTAGACTACTTTTAAAATAGTAACCGACAAATATGCTGAAAATAAAAATCTTGCCGATTACATTTGAAATAGTCACCGACGAATATGCTGAAAATAAACATCTTGTCGATTACTTTTGAAATAGTAACCGACGAATGTGCTGAAAATAAATCATGCTGATTACTTTTGAAATAGTAAGCGACGAATATGTTGGAAATAAAAATCTTACCGATTACTTTTAAAAAAGTAACCAATGAATGTGCTGAAAATAAAGTCATGTCGATTACTTTTGAAATAGTAACCGACGAATATGTTGAAAATAAAAAACTTGCCGATTAATTTTGAAATAGTAACCGACGAATGTGCTGAAAATAAAGTCTTGTCAATTACTTTTAAAATAGTAACCGACAAATATGCTGAAAATAAAGTCTTGCCGATTACTTTTGAAATAGTAACCGACGAATATGTTGAAAATAAAAATCTTGTCGATTACTTTTAAAATAGTAACCGACAAATATGCTAAAAATAAAAATCTTGCCGATTACTTTTGAAATAGGAACCGACGAATATGTTGAAAATAAAAATCTTGTCGATTACTTTTGAAATACTAACCGACGAATATCCTGAAAATAAAAATCTTGCCGATTACTTTTGAAAAAGTAACCAACGAATGTGCTGAAAATAAAGTCTTGCCGATTACTTTTGAAATAGTAACCGACAAATATGCTGAAAATAAAAATCTTGTCGATTACTTTTGAAAAAGTAACCGACAAATATGCTGAAAATAAAAATCTTGCCGATTACTTTTGAAATAGTCACCGACCAATATGCTGAAAATAAAAATCTTGCCGATTACTTTTGAAATAGTAACCGACGAATGTCTTGAAAATAAATCATGCCGATTACCTTTGAAATAGTCACCGACGAATATGCTGAAAATAAAAATCTTGCTGATTACTTTTGAAATAGAAACCGACGAATGTGCTGAAAATAAATCATGCCGATTACTTTCGAAATAGTAAGCGACGAATATGTTGAAAATAAAAATCTTACCGATTACTTTTAAAATAGTAACCAACGAATGTACTGAAAATAAAGTCTTGCCGATTACTTTTGAAATAGTAACCGACGAATATGTTGAAAATAAAAATCTTGTCGATTACTTTTAAAATAGTAACCGACAAATATGCTGAAAATAAAAATCTCACCCATTACTTTTGAAATAGTAACCAACAAATATGCTGAAAATAAAGTCTTGTCGATTACTTTTGAAATAGTAACCGACGAATATGTTGAAAATAAAAATCTTGTAGACTACTTTTAAAATAGTAACCGACAAATATGCTGAAAATAAAAATCTTGCCGATTACATTTGAAATAGTCACCGACGAATATGCTGAAAATAAACATCTTGTCGATTACTTTTGAAATAGTAACCGACGAATGTGCTGAAAATAAATCATGCTGATTACTTTTGAAATAGTAAGCGACGAATATGTTGGAAATAAAAATCTTACCGATTACTTTTAAAAAAGTAACCAATGAATGTGCTGAAAATAAAGTCATGTCGATTACTTTTGAAATAGTAACCGACGAATATGTTGAAAATAAAAAACTTGCCGATTAATTTTGAAATAGTAACCGACGAATGTGCTGAAAATAAAGTCTTGTCAATTACTTTTAAAATAGTAACCGACAAATATGCTGAAAATAAAGTCTTGCCGATTACTTTTGAAATAGTAACCGACGAATATGTTGAAAATAAAAATCTTGTCGATTACTTTTAAAATAGTAACCGACAAATATGCTAAAAATAAAAATCTTGCCGATTACTTTTGAAATAGGAACCGACGAATATGTTGAAAATAAAAATCTTGTCGATTACTTTTGAAATACTAACCGACGAATATCCTGAAAATAAAAATCTTGCCGATTACTTTTGAAAAAGTAACCAACGAATGTGCTGAAAATAAAGTCTTGCCGATTACTTTTGAAATAGTAACCGACGAATATGTTGAAAATAAAAATCTTGTCGATTACTTTTAAAATAGTAACCGACAAATATGCTAAAAATAAAAATCTTGCCGATTACTTTTGAAATAGGAACCGACGAATATGTTGAAAATAAAAATCTTGTCGATTACTTTTGAAATACTAACCGACGAATATCCTGAAAATAAAAATCTTGCCGATTACTTTTGAAATAGTAACCAACGAATGTGCTGAAAATAAAGTCTTGCCGATTGCTTTTGAAATAGTAACCGACGAATATGTTGAAAATAAAAATCTTGTCGATTACTTTTAAAATAGTAACCGACAAATATGCTAAAAATAAAAATCTTGCCGATTACTTTTGAAATAGGAACCGATGAATATGTTGAAAATAAAAATCTTGTCGTTTACTTTTAAAATAGTAACCGACAAATAAGCTGAAAATAAAAAATCTTGCCGATTACTTTTGAAATAGTAACCGACGAATGTGCAGAAAATAGATCATGCGGATTACTTTTGAAATAGTAACCAACGAACGTGTTGAAAATAAATCATGCCGATTACCTTTGAAAGAGTAACCGATGAATATGTTGAAAATAAAAATCTTGTCGATTACTTTTAAAATAGTAACCGACAAATATGCTGAAAATAAAAATCTTGCCGATTACTTTTGAAATAGTAACCGACGAATGTGTTGAAAATAAATCATGCCGATTACCTTTGAAATAGTAACCGACGAATGTGCTGAAAATAAATCATGCCGATTACTTTTGAAATAATAAGCGACGAATATGTTGAAAATAAAAATCTTACCCATTACTTTTGAAATAGTAACAACGAATATGCTGAAAATAAAGTCTTGCTGATTACTTTTGAAATAGTAACCGACGAATATGTTGAAAATAAAAATCTTGTCGATTACTTTTAAAATAGTAACCGACAAATATGCTGAAAATAAAAATCTTGTCGATTACTTTTGAAAAAGTAACCGACAAATATGCTGAAAATAAAAATCTTGTCGATTACTTTTGAAAAAGTAACCGACAAATATGCTGAAAATAAAAATCTTGCCGATTACTTTTGAAATAGTCACCGACCAATATGCTGAAAATAAAAATCTTGCCGATTACTTTTGAAATAGTAACCGACGAATGTCTTGAAAATAAATCATGCCGATTACCTTTGAAATAGTCACCGACGAATATGCTGAAAATAAAAATCTTGCTGATTACTTTTGAAATAGAAACCGACGAATGTGCTGAAAATAAATCATGCCGATTACTTTCGAAATAGTAAGCGACAAATATGTTGAAAATAAAAATCTTACCGATTACTTTTAAAATAGTAACCAACGAATGTACTGAAAATAAAGTCTTGCCGATTACTTTTGAAATAGTAACCGACGAATATGTTGAAAATAAAAATCTTGTCGATTACTTTTAAAATAGTAACCGACAAATATGCTGAAAATAAAAATCTTGCCGATTACTTTTGAAAAAGTAACCGACAAATATGCTGAAAATAAAAATCTTGCCGATTACTTTTGAAATAGTCACCGACCAATATGCTGAAAATAAAAATCTTGCCGATTACTTTTGAAATAGTAACCGACGAATGTCTTGAAAATAAATCATGCCGATTACTTTTGAAATAGTCACCGACGAATATGCTGAAAATAAAAATTTTGCTGATTACTTTTGAAATAGAAACCGACGAATGTGCTGAAAATAAATCATGCCGACTACTTTCGAAATAGTAAGCGACGAATATGTTGAAAATAAAAATCTTACCGATTACTTTTAAAATAGTAACCAACGAATGTACTGAAAATAAAGTCTTGCCGATTACTTTTGAAATAGTAACCGACGAATATGTTGAAAATAAAAATCTTGTAGACTACTTTTAAAATAGTAACCGACAAATATGCTGAAAATAAAAATCTTGCCGATTACATTTGAAATAGTCACCGACGAATATGCTGAAAATAAACATCTTGTCGATTACTTTTGAAATAGTAACCGACGAATGTGCTGAAAATAAATCATGCTGATTACTTTTGAAATAGTAAGCGACGAATATGTTGGAAATAAAAATCTTACCGATTACTTTTAAAAAAGTAACCAATGAATGTGCTGAAAATAAAGTCATGTCGATTACTTTTGAAATAGTAACCGACGAATATGTTGAAAATAAAAAACTTGCCGATTAATTTTGAAATAGTAACCGACGAATGTGCTGAAAATAAAGTCTTGTCAATTACTTTTAAAATAGTAACCGACAAATATGCTGAAAATAAAGTCTTGCCGATTACTTTTGAAATAGTAACCGACGAATATGTTGAAAATAAAAATCTTGTCGATTACTTTTAAAATAGTAACCGACAAATATGCTAAAAATAAAAATCTTGCCGATTACTTTTGAAATAGGAACCGACGAATATGTTGAAAATAAAAATCTTGTCGATTACTTTTGAAATACTAACCGACGAATATCCTGAAAATAAAAATCTTGCCGATTACTTTTGAAAAAGTAACCAACGAATGTGCTGAAAATAAAGTCTTGCCGATTACTTTTGAAATAGTAACCGACGAATATGTTGAAAATAAAAATCTTGTCGATTACTTTTAAAATAGTAACCGACAAATATGCTAAAAATAAAAATCTTGCCGATTACTTTTGAAATAGGAACCGACGAATATGTTGAAAATAAAAATCTTGTCGATTACTTTTGAAATACTAACCGACGAATATCCTGAAAATAAAAATCTTGCCGATTACTTTTGAAATAGTAACCAACGAATGTGCTGAAAATAAAGTCTTGCCGATTGCTTTTGAAATAGTAACCGACGAATATGTTGAAAATAAAAATCTTGTCGATTACTTTTAAAATAGTAACCGACAAATATGCTAAAAATAAAAATCTTGCCGATTACTTTTGAAATAGGAACCGATGAATATGTTGAAAATAAAAATCTTGTCGATTACTTTTAAAATAGTAACCGACAAATAAGCTGAAAATAAAAAATCTTGCCGATTACTTTTGAAATAGTAACCGACGAATGTGCAGAAAATAGATCATGCGGATTACTTTTGAAATAGTAACCAACGAACGTGTTGAAAATAAATCATGCCGATTACCTTTGAAAGAGTAACCGATGAATATGTTGAAAATAAAAATCTTGTCGATTACTTTTAAAATAGTAACCGACAAATATGCTGAAAATAAAAATCTTGCCGATTACTTTTGAAATAGTAACCGACGAATGTGTTGAAAATAAATCATGCCGATTACCTTTGAAATAGTAACCGACGAATGTGCTGAAAATAAATCATGCCGATTACTTTTGAAATAATAAGCGACGAATATGTTGAAAATAAAAATCTTACCCATTACTTTTGAAATAGTAACAACGAATATGCTGAAAATAAAGTCTTGCTGATTACTTTTGAAATAGTAACCGACGAATATGTTGAAAATAAAAATCTTGTCGATTACTTTTAAAATAGTAACCGACAAATATGCTGAAAATAAAAATCTTGTCGATTACTTTTGAAAAAGTAACCGACAAATATGCTGAAAATAAAAATCTTGTCGATTACTTTTGAAAAAGTAACCGACAAATATGCTGAAAATAAAAATCTTGCCGATTACTTTTGAAATAGTCACCGACCAATATGCTGAAAATAAAAATCTTGCCGATTACTTTTGAAATAGTAACCGACGAATGTCTTGAAAATAAATCATGCCGATTACCTTTGAAATAGTCACCGACGAATATGCTGAAAATAAAAATCTTGCGGATTACTTTTGAAATAGAAACCGACGAATGTGCTGAAAATAAATCATGCCGATTACTTTCGAAATAGTAAGCGACAAATATGTTGAAAATAAAAATCTTACCGATTACTTTTAAAATAGTAACCAACGAATGTACTGAAAATAAAGTCTTGCCGATTACTTTTGAAATAGTAACCGACGAATATGTTGAAAATAAAAATCTTGTCGATTACTTTTAAAATAGTAACCGACAAATATGCTGAAAATAAAAATCTTGCCGATTACTTTTGAAAAAGTAACCGACAAATATGCTGAAAATAAAAATCTTGCCGATTACTTTTGAAATAGTCACCGACCAATATGCTGAAAATAAAAATCTTGCCGATTACTTTTGAAATAGTAACCGACGAATGTCTTGAAAATAAATCATGCCGATTACTTTTGAAATAGTCACCGACGAATATGCTGAAAATAAAAATTTTGCTGATTACTTTTGAAATAGAAACCGACGAATGTGCTGAAAATAAATCATGCCGACTACTTTCGAAATAGTAAGCGACGAATATGTTGAAAATAAAAATCTTACCGATTACTTTTAAAATAGTAACCAACGAATGTACTGAAAATAAAGTCTTGCCGATTACTTTTGAAATAGTAACCGACGAATATGTTGAAAATAAAAATCTTGTCGATTACTTTTAAAATAGTAACCGACAAATATGCTGAAAATGAAAATCTTGCCGATTACTTTTGAAATAGTAACCGACGAATGTGTTAAAAATAAATCATGCCGATTACCTTTGAAATAGTAACCGACGAATATGCTGAAAATAAATCATGTCGATTACTTTTGAAATAGTCACCGACGAATATGCTGAAAATAAAAATCTTGCCGCTTACTTTTGAAATAGTAACCAACGAATGTGCTCAAAATAAATCATGCCGATTACTTTTGAAATAATAAGCGATGAATATGTTGAAAATAAAAATCTTACCCATTACTTTTGAAATAGTAACCAACGAATATGCTGAAAATAAAGTCTTGTCGATTACTTTTGAAATAGTAACCGACGAATGTGCTGAAAATAAATCATGCCGATTACTTTTGAAATAATAAGTGACGAATATGTTGAAAATAAAAATCTTACCCATTACTTTTGAAATAGTAACCAACAAATATGCTGAAAATAAAGTCTTGTCGATTACTTTTGAAATAGTAACCGACGAATATGTTGAAAATAAAAATCTTGTAGACTACTTTTAAAATAGTAACCGACAAATATGCTGAAAATAAAAATCTTGCCGATTACATTTGAAATAGTCACCGACGAATATGCTGAAAATAAAAATCTTGTCGATTACTTTTGAAATAGTAACCGACGAATGTGCTGAAAATAAATCATGCTGATTACTTTTGAAATAGTAAGCGACGAATATGTTGGAAATAAAAATCTTACCGATTACTTTTAAAAAAGTAACCAATGAATGTGCTGAAAATAAAGTCATGCCGATTACTTTTGAAATAGTAACCGACGAATATGTTGAAAATAAAAATCTTGTCGATTACTTTTAAAATAGTAACCGACAAATATGCTGAAAAAAAAATCTTGCCGATTACTTTTGAAATAGTCACCGACCAATATGCTGAAAATAAAAATCTTGCCGATTACTTTTGAAATAGTAACCGACGAATGTCTTGAAAATAAATCATGCCGATTACTTTTGAAATAGTCACCGACCAATATGCTGAAAATAAAAATCTTGCTGATTACTTTTGAAATAGTAACCGACGAATGTGCTGAAAATAAATCATGCCGATTACTTTCGAAATAGTAAGCGACGAATATGTTGAAAATAAAAATCTTACCCATTACTTTTAAAATAGTAACCAACGAATGTACTGAAAATAAAGTCTTGCCGATTACTTTTGAAATAGTAACCGACGAATATGTTGAAAATAAAAATCTTGTCGATTACTTTTGAAATAGTAACCGACGAATGTGCAGAAAATAGATCATGCCGATTACTTTTGAAATAGTAACCGACGAACGTGTTGAAAATAAATCATGCCGATTACCTTTGAAAGAGTAACCGACGAATATGTTGAAAATAAAAATCTTGTCGATTACTTTTAAAATAGTAACCGACAAATATGTTGAAAATAAAAATCTTGCCAATTACTTTTGAAATAGTAACCGACGAATGTGTTGAAAATAAATCATGCCGATTACCTTTGAAATAGTAACCGACGAATATGCTGAAAATAAATCATGTCGATTACTTTTGAAATAGTCACCGACGAATATGCTGAAAATAAAAATCTTGCCGATTACTTTTGAAATAGTAACCGACGAATGTGCTGAAAATAAATCATGCCGATTACTTTTGAAATAATAAGCGACGAATATGTTGAAAATAAAAATCTTACCCATTACTTTTGAAATAGTAACAACGAATATGCTGAAAATAAAGTCTTGCCGATTACTTTTGAAATAGTAACCGACGAATATGTTGAAAATAAAAATCTTGTCGATTACTTTTAAAATAGTAACCGACAAATATGCTGAAAATAAAAATCTTGTCGATTACTTTTGAAAAAGTAACCGACAAATATGCTGAAAATAAAAATCTTGCCGATTACTTTTGAAAAAGTAACCGACAAATATGCTGAAAATAAAAATCTTGTCGACTACTTTTGAAATAGTCACCGACCAATATGCTGAAAATAAAAATCTTGCCGATTACTTTTGAAATAGTAACCGACGAATGTCTTGAAAATAAATCATGCCGATTACTTTTGAAATAGTCACCGACGAATATGCTGAAAATAAAAATCTTGCTGATTACTTTTGAAATAGAAACCGACGAATGTGCTGAAAATAAATCATGCCGATTACTTTCGAAATAGTAAGCGACGAATATGTTGAAAATAAAAATCTTACCGATTACTTTTAAAATAGTAACCAACGAATGTACTGAAAATAAAGTCTTGCCGATTACTTTTGAAATAGTAACCGACGAATATGTTGAAAATAAAAATCTTGTCGATTACTTTTAAAATAGTAACCGACAAATATGCTGAAAAAAAAAATCTTGCCGATTACTTTTGAAATAGTCACCGACCAATATGCTGAAAATAAAAATCTTGCCGATTACTTTTGAAATAGTAACCGACGAATGTCTTGAAAATAAATCATGCCGATTACTTTTGAAATAGTCACCGACGAATATGCTGAAAATAAAAATCTTGCTGATTACTTTTGAAATAGTAACCGACGAATGTGCTGAAAATAAATCATGCCGATTACTTTCGAAATAGTAAGCGACGAATATGTTGAAAATAAAAATCTTACCCATTACTTTTAAAATAGTAACCAACGAATGTACTGAAAATAAAGTCTTGCCGATTACTTTTGAAATAGTAAACGACGAATATGTTGAAAATAAAAATCTTGTCGATTACTTTTGAAATAGTAACCGACGAATGTGCAAAAAATAGATCATGCCGATTACTTTTGAAATAGTAACCGACGAACGTGTTGAAAATAAATCATGCCGATTACCTTTGAAAGAGTAACCGACGAATATGTTGAAAATAAAAATCTTGTCGATTACTTTTAAAATAGTAACTGACAAATATGCTGAAAATAAAAATCTTGCCGATTACTTTTGAAATAGTAACCGACGAATGTGTTGAAAATAAATCATGCCGATTACCTTTGAAATAGTAACCGACGAATATGCTGAAAATAAATCATGTCGATTACTTTTGAAATAGTCACCGACGAATATGCTGAAAATAAAAATCTTGCCGATTACTTTTGAAATAGTAACCGACGAATGTGCTGAAAATAAATCATGCCGATTACTTTTGAAATAATAAGGGACGAATATGTTGAAAATAAAAATCTTACCCATTACTTTTGAAATAGTAACAACGAATATGCTGAAAATAATGTCTTGCCGATTACTTTTGAAATAGTAACCGACGAATATGTTGAAAATAAAAATCTTGTCGATTACTTTTAAAATAGTAACCGACAAATATGCTAAAAATAAAAATCTTGTCGATTACTTTTGAAAAAGTAACCGACAAATATGCTGAAAATAAAAATCTTGCCGATTACTTTTGAAAAAGTAACCGACAAATATGCTGAAAATAAAAATCTTGCCGATTACTTTTGAAATAGTCACCGACCAATATGCTGAAAATAAAAATCTTGCCGATTACTTTTGAAATAGTAACCGACAAATGTCTTGAAAATAAATCATGCCGATTACTTTTGAAATAGTCACCGACGAATATGCTGAAAATAAATCATGTCGATTACTTTTGAAATAGTCACCGACGAATATGCTGAAAATAAAAATCTTGCCGATTACTTTTGAAATAGTAACCGACGAATGTGCTGAAAATAAATCATGCCGATTACTTTTGAAATAATAAGCGACGAATATGTTGAAAATAAAAATCTTACCCATTACTTTTGAAATAGTAACAACGAATATGCTGAAAATAAAGTCTTGCCGATTACTTTTGAAATAGTAACCGACGAATATGTTGAAAATAAAAATCTTGTCGATTACTTTTAAAATAGTAACCGACAAATATGCTGAAAATGAAAATCTTGCCGATTACTTTTGAAATAGTAACCGACGAATGTGTTGAAAATAAATCATGTCGATTACCTTTGAAATAGTAACCGACGAATATGCTGAAAATAAATCATGTCGATTACTTTTGAAATAGTCACCGACGAATATGCTGAAAATAAAAATCTTGCCGATTACTTTTGAAATAGTAACCGACGAATGTCTTGAAAATAAATCATGCCGATTACTTTTGAAATAGTCACCGACGAATATGCTGAAAATAAAAATCTTGCTGATTACTTTTGAAATAGTAACCGACGAATGTGCTGAAAATAAATCATGCCGATTACTTTCGAAATAGTAAGCGACGAATATGTTGAAAATAAAAATCTTACCCATTACTTTTAAAATAGTAACCAACGAATGTACTGAGAATAAAGTCTTGCCGATTACTTTTGAAATAGTAACCGACGAATATGTTGAAAATAAAAATCTTGTCGATTACTTTTGAAATAGTAACCGACGAATGTGCAGAAAATAGATCATGCCGATTACTTTTGAAATAGTAACCGACGAACGTGTTGAAAATAAATCATGCCGATTACCTTTGAAAGAGTAACCGACGAATATGTTGAAAATAAAAATCTTGTCGATTACTTTTAAAATAGTAACTGACAAATATGCTGAAAATAAAAATCTTGCCGATTACTTTTGAAATAGTAACCGACGAATGTGTTGAAAATAAATCATGCCGATTACCTTTGAAATAGTAACCGACGAATATGCTGAAAATAAATCATGTCGATTACTTTTGAAATAGTCACCGACGAATATGCTGAAAATAAAAATCTTGCCGATTACTTTTGAAATAGTAACCGACGAATGTGCTGAAAATAAATCATGCCGATTACTTTTGAAATAATAAGCGACGAATATGTTGAAAATAAAAATCTTACCCATTACTTTTGAAATAGTAACAACGAATATGCTGAAAATAATGTCTTGCCGATTACTTTTGAAATAGTAACCGACGAATATGTTGAAAATAAAAATCTTGTCGATTACTTTTAAAATAGTAACCGACAAATATGCTAAAAATAAAAATCTTGTCGATTACTTTTGAAAAAGTAACCGACAAATATGCTGAAAATAAAAATCTTGCCGATTACTTTTGAAAAAGTAACCGACAAATATGCTGAAAATAAAAATCTTGCCGATTACTTTTGAAATAGTCACCGACCAATATGCTGAAAATAAAAATCTTGCCGATTACTTTTGAAATAGTAACCGACGAATGTCTTGAAAATAAATCATGCCGATTACTTTTGAAATAGTCACCGACGAATATGCTGAAAATAAATCATGTCGATTACTTTTGAAATAGTCACCGACGAATATGCCGAAAATAAAAATCTTGCCGATTACTTTTGAAATAGTAACCGACGAATGTGCTGAAAATAAATCATGCCGATTACTTTTGAAATAATAAGCGACGAATATGTTGAAAATAAAAATCTTACCCATTACTTTTGAAATAGTAACAACGAATATGCTGAAAATAAAGTCTTGCCGATTACTTTTGAAATAGTAATCGACGAATATGTTGAAAATAAAAATCTTGTCGATTACTTTTAAAATAGTAACCGACAAATATGCTGAAAATAAAAATCTTGTCGATTACTTTTGAAAAAGTAACCGACAAATATGCTGAAAATAAAAATCTTGCCGATTACTTTTGAAATAGTCACCGACCAATATGCTGAAAATAAAAATCTTGCCGATTACTTTTGAAATAGTAACCGACGAATGTCTTGAAAATAAATCATGCCGATTACTTTTGAAATAGTCACCGACGAATATGCTGAAAATAAAAATCTTGCTGATTACTTTTGAAATAGAAACCGACGAATGTGCTGAAAATAAATCATGCCGATTACTTTCGAAATAGTAAGCGACGAATATGTTGAAAATAAAAATCTTACCGATTACTTTTAAAATAGTAACCAACGAATGTACTGAAAATAAAGTCTTGCCGATTACTTTTGAAATAGTAACCGACGAATATGTTGAAAATAAAAATCTTGTTGATTACTTTTAAAATAGTAACCGACAAATATGCTGAAAAAAAAAATCTTGCCGATTACTTTTGAAATAGTCACCGACCAATATGCTGAAAATAAAAATCTTGCCGATTACTTTTGAAATAGTAACCGACGAATGTCTTGAAAATAAATCATGCCGATTACTTTTGAAATAGTCACCGACGAATATGCTGAAAATAAAAATCTTGCTGATTACTTTTGAAATTGTAACTGACGAATGTGCTGAAAATAAATCATGCCGATTACTTTCGAAATAGTAAGCGACGAATATGTTGAAAATAAAAATCTTACCCATTACTTTTAAAATAGTAACCAACGAATGTACTGAAAATAAAGTCTTGCCGATTACTTTTGAAATAGTAACCGACGAATATGTTGAAAATAAAAATCTTGTCGATTA
Source organism: Medicago lupulina (assembly GCA_958299785.1). Classification (NCBI taxonomy): domain Eukaryota; kingdom Viridiplantae; phylum Streptophyta; class Magnoliopsida; order Fabales; family Fabaceae; genus Medicago; species Medicago lupulina. The sequence goes on along the minus strand of OY283141.1, from coordinate 38,580,477 downwards.
CTTTTGAAATAGTAACCGACGAATGTGCAGAAAATAGATCATGCCGATTACTTTTGAAATAGTAACCGACGAACGTGTTGAAAATAAATCATGCCGATTACCTTTGAAAGAGTAACCGACGAATATGTTGAAAATAAAAATCTTGTCGATTACTTTTAAAATAGTAACTGACAAATATGCTGAAAATAAAAATCTTGCCGATTACTTTTGAAATAGTAACCGACGAATGTGTTGAAAATAAATCATGCTGATTACCTTTGAAATAGTAACCGACGAATATGCTGAAAATAAATCATGTCGATTACTTTTGAAATAGTCACCGACGAATATGCTGAAAATAAAAATCTTGCCGATTACTTTTGAAATAGTAACCGACGAATGTGCTGAAAATAAATCATGCCGATTACTTTTGAAATAATAAGCGACGAATATGTTGAAAATAAAAATCTTACCCATTACTTTTGAAATAGTAACAACGAATATGCTGAAAATAAAGTCTTGCCGATTACTTTTGAAATAGTAACCGACGAATATGTTGAAAATAAAAATCTTGCCGATTACTTTTAAAATAGTAACCGACAAATATGCTAAAAATAAAAATCTTGTCGATTACTTTTGAAAAAGTAACCGACAAATATGCTGAAAATAAAAATCTTGCCGATTACTTTTGAAAAAGTAACCGACAAATATGCTGAAAATAAAAATCTTGCCGATTACTTTTGAAATAGTCACCGACCAATATGCTGAAAATAAAAATCTTGCCGATTACTTTTGAAATAGTAACCGACGAATGTCTTGAAAATAAATCATGCCGATTACTTTTGAAATAGTCACCGACGAATATGCTGAAAATAAATCATGTCGATTACTTTTGAAATAGTCACCGACGAATATGCTGAAAATAAAAATCTTGCCGATTACTTTTGAAATAGTAACCGACGAATGTGCTGAAAATAAATCATGCCGATTACTTTTGAAATAATAAGCGACGAATATGTTGAAAATAAAAATCTTACCCATTACTTTTGAAATAGTAACAACGAATATGCTGAAAATAAAGTCTTGCCGATTACTTTTGAAATAGTAACCGACGAATATGTTGAAAATAAAAATCTTGTCGATTACTTTTAAAATAGTAACCGACAAATATGCTGAAAATAAAAATCTTGTCGATTACTTTTGAAAAAGTAACCGACAAATATGCTGAAAATAAAAATCTTGCCGATTACTTTTGAAAAAGTAACCGACAAATATGCTGAAAATAAAAATCTTGCCGATTACTTTTGAAATAGTCACCGACTAATATGCTGAAAATAAAAATCTTGCCGATTACTTTTGAAATAGTAACCGACGAATGTCTTGAAAATAAATCATGCCGATTACTTTTGAAATAGTCACCGACGAATATGCTGAAAATAAAAATCTTGCTGATTACTTTTGAAATAGAAACCGACGAATGTGCTGAAAATAAATCATGCCGATTACTTTCGAAATAGTAAGCGACGAATATGTTGAAAATAAAAATCTTACCGATTACTTTTAAAATAGTAACCAACGAATGTACTGAAAATAAAGTCTTGCCGATTACTTTTGAAATAGTAACCGACGAATATGTTGAAAATAAAAATCTTGTCGATTACTTTTAAAATAGTAACCGACAAATATGCTAAAAAAAAAAATCTTGCCGATTACTTTTGAAATAGTCACCGACCAATATGCTGAAAATAAAAATCTTGCCGATTACTTTTGAAATAGTAACCGACGAATGTCTTGAAAATAAATCATGCCGATTACTTTTGAAATAGTCACCGACGAATATGCTGAAAATAAAAATCTTGCTGATTACTTTTGAAATAGTAACCGACGAATGTGCTGAAAATAAATCATGCCGATTACTTTCGAAATAGTAAGCGACGAATATGTTGAAAATAAAAATCTTACCCATTACTTTTAAAATAGTAACCAACGAATGTACTGAAAATAAAGTCTTGCCGATTACTTTTGAAATAGTAACCGACGAATATGTTGAAAATAAAAATCTTGTCGATTACTTTTGAAATAGTAACCGACGAATGTGCAGAAAATAGATCATGCCGATTACTTTTGAAATAGTAACCGACGAACGTGTTGAAAATAAATCATGCCGATTACCTTTGAAAGAGTAACCGACGAATATGTTGAAAATAAAAATCTTGTCGATTACTTTTAAAATAGTAACTGACAAATATGCTGAAAATAAAAATCTTGCCGATTACTTTTGAAATAGTAACCGACGAATGTGTTGAAAATAAATCATGCCGATTACCTTTGAAATAGTAACCGACGAATATGCTGAAAATAAATCATGTCGATTACTTTTGAAATAGTCACCGACGAATATGCTGAAAATAAAAATCTTGCCGATTACTTTTGAAATAGTAACCGACGAATGTGCTGAAAATAAATCATGCCGATTACTTTTGAAATAATAAGCGACGAATATGTTGAAAATAAAAATCTTACCCATTACTTTTGAAATAGTAACAACGAATATGCTGAAAATAAAGTCTTGCCGATTACTTTTGAAATAGTAACCGACGAATATGTTGAAAATAAAAATCTTGCCGATTACTTTTAAAATAGTAACCGACAAATATGCTAAAAATAAAAATCTTGTCGATTACTTTTGAAAAAGTAACCGACAAATATGCTGAAAATAAAAATCTTGCCGATTACTTTTGAAAAAGTAACCGACAAATATGCTGAAAATAAAAATCTTGCCGATTACTTTTGAAATAGTCACCGACCAATATGCTGAAAATAAAAATGTTGCCGATTACTTTTGAAATAGTAACCGACGAATGTCTTGAAAATAAATCATGCCGATTACTTTTGAAATAGTCACCGACGAATATGCTGAAAATAAATCATGTCGATTACTTTTGAAATAGTCACCGACGAATATGCTGAAAATAAAAATCTTGCCGATTACTTTTGAAATAGTAACCGACGAATGTGCTGAAAATAAATCATGCCGATTACTTTTGAAATAATAAGCGACGAATATGTTGAAAATAAAAATCTTACCCATTACTTTTGAAATAGTAACAACGAATATGCTGAAAATAAAGTCTTGCCGATTACTTTTGAAATAGTAACCGACGAATATGTTGAAAATAAAAATCTTGTCGATTACTTTTAAAATAGTAACCGACAAATATGCTGAAAATAAAAATCTTGTCGATTACTTTTGAAAAAGTAACCGACAAATATGCTGAAAATAAAAATCTTGCCGATTACTTTTGAAAAAGTAACCGACAAATATGCTGAAAATAAAAATCTTGCCGATTACTTTTGAAATAGTCACCGACTAATATGCTGAAAATAAAAATCTTGCCGATTACTTTTGAAATAGTAACCGACGAATGTCTTGAAAATAAATCATGCCGATTACTTTTGAAATAGTCACCGACGAATATGCTGAAAATAAAAATCTTGCTGATTACTTTTGAAATAGAAACCGACGAATGTGCTGAAAATAAATCATGCCGATTACTTTCGAAATAGTAAGCGACGAATATGTTGAAAATAAAAATCTTACCGATTACTTTTAAAATAGTAACCAACGAATGTACTGAAAATAAAGTCTTGCCGATTACTTTTGAAATAGTAACCGACGAATATGTTGAAAATAAAAATCTTGTCGATTACTTTTAAAATAGTAACCGACAAATATGCTGAAAAAAAAAATCTTGCCGATTACTTTTGAAATAGTCACCGACCAATATGCTGAAAATAAAAATCTTGCCGATTACTTTTGAAATAGTAACCGACGAATGTCTTGAAAATAAATCATGCCGATTACTTTTGAAACAGTCACCGACGAATATGCTGAAAATAAAAATCTTGCTGATTACTTTTGAAATAGTAACCGACGAATGTGCTGAAAATAAATCATGCCGATTACTTTCGAAATAGTAAGCGACGAATATGTTGAAAACAAAAATCTTACCCATTACTTTTAAAATAGTAACCAACGAATGTACTGAAAATAAAGTCTTGCCGATTACTTTTGAAATAGTAACCGACGAATATGTTGAAAATAAAAATCTTGTCGATTACTTTTGAAATAGTAACCGACGAATGTGCAGAAAATAGATCATGCCGATTACTTTTGAAATAGTAACCGACGAACGTGTTGAAAATAAATCATGCCGATTACCTTTGAAAGAGTAACCGACGAATATGTTGAAAATAAAAATCTTGTCGATTACTTTTAAAATAGTAACCGACAAATATGTTGAAAATAAAAATCTTGCCAATTACTTTTGAAATAGTAACTGACGAATGTGTTGAAAATAAATCATGCCGATTACTTTTGAAATAGTAACCGACGAATATGCTGAAAATAAATCATGTCGATTACTTTTGAAATAGTCACCGACGAATATGCTGAAAATAAAAATCTTGCCGATTACTTTTGAAATAGTAACCGACGAATGTGCTGAAAATAAATCATGCCGATTACTTTTGAAATAATAAGCGACGAATATGTTGAAAATAAAAATCTTACCCATTACTTTTGAAATAGTAACAACGAATATGCTGAAAATAAAGTCTTGCCGATTACTTTTGAAATAGTAACCGACGAATATGTTGAAAATAAAAATCTTGTCGATTACTTTTGAAAAAGTAACCGACAAATATGCTGAAAATAAAAATCTTGCCGATTACTTTTGAAAAAGTAACCGACAAATATGCTGAAAATAAAAATCTTGCCGATTACTTTTGAAATAGTCACCGACCAATATGCTGAAAATAAAAATGTTGCCGATTACTTTTGAAATAGTAACCGACGAATGTCTTGAAAATAAATCATGCCGATTACTTTTGAAATAGTCACCGACGAATATGCTGAAAATAAATCATGTCGATTACTTTTGAAATAGTCACCGACGAATATGCTGAAAATAAAAATCTTGCCGATTACTTTTGAAATAGTAACCGACGAATGTGCTGAAAATAAATCATGCCGATTACTTTTGAAATAATAAGCGACGAATATGTTGAAAATAAAAATCTTACCCATTACTTTTGAAATAGTAACAACGAATATGCTGAAAATAAAGTCTTGCCGATTACTTTTGAAATAGTAACCGACGAATATGTTGAAAATAAAAATCTTGTCGATTACTTTTAAAATAGTAACCGACAAATATGCTGAAAATAAAAATCTTGTCGATTACTTTTGAAAAAGTAACCGACAAATATGCTGAAAATAAAAATCTTGCCGATTACTTTTGAAAAAGTAACCGACAAATATGCTGAAAATAAAAATCTTGCCGATTACTTTTGAAATAGTCACCGACTAATATGCTGAAAATAAAAATCTTGCCGATTACTTTTGAAATAGTAACCGACGAATGTCTTGAAAATAAATCATGCCGATTACTTTTGAAATAGTCACCGACGAATATGCTGAAAATAAAAATCTTGCTGATTACTTTTGAAATAGAAACCGACGAATGTGCTGAAAATAAATCATGCCGATTACTTTCGAAATAGTAAGCGACGAATATGTTGAAAATAAAAATCTTACCGATTACTTTTAAAATAGTAACCAACGAATGTACTGAAAATAAAGTCTTGCCGATTACTTTTGAAATAGTAACCGACGAATATGCTGAAAATAAATCATGTCGATTACTTTTGAAATAGTCACCGACGAATATGCTGAAAATAAAAATCTTGCCGATTACTTTTGAAATAGTAACCGACGAATGTGCTGAAAATAAATCATGCCGATTACTTTTGAAATAATAAGCGACGAATATGTTGAAAATAAAAATCTTACCCATTACTTTTGAAATAGTAACAACGAATATGCTGAAAATAAAGTCTTGCCGATTACTTTTGAAATAGTCACCGACCAATATGCTGAAAATAAAAATGTTGCCGATTACTTTTGAAATAGTAACCGACGAATGTCTTGAAAATAAATCATGCCGATTACTTTTGAAATAGTCACCGACGAATATGCTGAAAATAAATCATGTCGATTACTTTTGAAATAGTCACCGACGAATATGCTGAAAATAAAAATCTTGCCGATTACTTTTGAAATAGTAACCGACGAATGTGCTGAAAATAAATCATGCCGATTACTTTTGAAATAATAAGCGACGAATATGTTGAAAATAAAAATCTTACCCATTACTTTTGAAATAGTAACAACGAATATGCTGAAAATAAAGTCTTGCCGATTACTTTTGAAATAGTAACCGACGAATATGTTGAAAATAAAAATCTTGTCGATTACTTTTAAAATAGTAACCGACAAATATGCTGAAAATAAAAATCTTGTCGATTACTTTTGAAAAAGTAACCGACAAATATGCTGAAAATAAAAATCTTGCCGATTACTTTTGAAAAAGTAACCGACAAATATGCTGAAAATAAAAATCTTGCCGATTACTTTTGAAATAGTCACCGACTAATATGCTGAAAATAAAAATCTTGCCGATTACTTTTGAAATAGTAACCGACGAATGTCTTGAAAATAAATCATGCCGATTACTTTTGAAATAGTCACCGACGAATATGCTGAAAATAAAAATCTTGCTGATTACTTTTGAAATAGAAACCGACGAATGTGCTGAAAATAAATCATGCCGATTACTTTCGAAATAGTAAGCGACGAATATGTTGAAAATAAAAATCTTACCGATTACTTTTAAAATAGTAACCAACGAATGTACTGAAAATAAAGTCTTGCCGATTACTTTTGAAATAGTAACCGACGAATATGCTGAAAATAAATCATGTCGATTACTTTTGAAATAGTCACCGACGAATATGCTGAAAATAAAAATCTTGCCGATTACTTTTGAAATAGTAACCGACGAATGTGCTGAAAATAAATCATGCCGATTACTTTTGAAATAATAAGCGACGAATATGTTGAAAATAAAAATCTTACCCATTACTTTTGAAATAGTAACAACGAATATGCTGAAAATAAAGTCTTGCCGATTACTTTTGAAATAGTAACCGACGAATATGTTGAAAATAAAAATCTTGTCGATTACTTTTGAAAAAGTAACCGACAAATATGCTGAAAATAAAAATCTTGCCGATTACTTTTGAAAAAGTAACCGACAAATATGCTGAAAATAAAAATCTTGCCGATTACTTTTGAAATAGTCACCGACCAATATGCTGAAAATAAAAATGTTGCCGATTACTTTTGAAATAGTAACCGACGAATGTCTTGAAAATAAATCATGCCGATTACTTTTGAAATAGTCACCGACGAATATGCTGAAAATAAATCATGTCGATTACTTTTGAAATAGTCACCGACGAATATGCTGAAAATAAAAATCTTGCCGATTACTTTTGAAATAGTAACCGACGAATGTGCTGAAAATAAATCATGCCGATTACTTTTGAAATAATAAGCGACGAATATGTTGAAAATAAAAATCTTACCCATTACTTTTGAAATAGTAACAACGAATATGCTGAAAATAAAGTCTTGCCGATTACTTTTGAAATAGTAACCGACGAATATGTTGAAAATAAAAATCTTGTCGATTACTTTTAAAATAGTAACCGACAAATATGCTGAAAATAAAAATCTTGTCGATTACTTTTGAAAAAGTAACCGACAAATATGCTGAAAATAAAAATCTTGCCGATTACTTTTGAAAAAGTAACCGACAAATATGCTGAAAATAAAAATCTTGCCGATTACTTTTGAAATAGTCACCGACTAATATGCTGAAAATAAAAATCTTGCCGATTACTTTTGAAATAGTAACCGACGAATGTCTTGAAAATAAATCATGCCGATTACTTTTGAAATAGTCACCGACGAATATGCTGAAAATAAAAATCTTGCTGATTACTTTTGAAATAGAAACCGACGAATGTGCTGAAAATAAATCATGCCGATTACTTTCGAAATAGTAAGCGACGAATATGTTGAAAATAAAAATCTTACCGATTACTTTTAAAATAGTAACCAACGAATGTACTGAAAATAAAGTCTTGCCGATTACTTTTGAAATAGTAACCGACGAATATGTTGAAAATAAAAATCTTGTCGATTACTTTTAAAATAGTAACCGACAAATATGCTAAAAAAAAAAATCTTGCCGATTACTTTTGAAATAGTCACCGACCAATATGCTGAAAATAAAAATCTTGCCGATTACTTTTGAAATAGTAACCGACGAATGTCTTGAAAATAAATCATGCCGATTACTTTTGAAATAGTCACCGACGAATATGCTGAAAATAAAAATCTTGCTGATTACTTTTGAAATAGTAACCGACGAATGTGCTGAAAATAAATCATGCCGATTACTTTCGAAATAGTAAGCGACGAATATGTTGAAAACAAAAATCTTACCCATTACTTTTAAAATAGTAACCAACGAATGTACTGAAAATAAAGTCTTGCCGATTACTTTTGAAATAGTAACCGACGAATATGTTGAAAATAAAAATCTTGTCGATTACTTTTGAAATAGTAACCGACGAATGTGCAGAAAATAGATCATGCCGATTACTTTTGAAATAGTAACCGACGAACGTGTTGAAAATAAATCATGCCGATTACCTTTGAAAGAGTAACCGACGAATATGTTGAAAATAAAAATCTTGTCGATTACTTTTAAAATAGTAACCGACAAATATGTTGAAAATAAAAATCTTGCCAATTACTTTTGAAATAGTAACTGACGAATGTGTTGAAAATAAATCATGCCGATTACCTTTGAAATAGTAACCGACGAATATGCTGAAAATAAATCATGTCGATTACTTTTGAAATAGTCACCGACGAATATGCTGAAAATAAAAATCTTGCCGATTACTTTTGAAATAGTAACCGACGAATGTGCTGAAAATAAATCATGCCGATTACTTTTGAAATAATAAGCGACGAATATGTTGAAAATAAAAATCTTACCCATTACTTTTGAAATAGTAACAACGAATATGCTGAAAATAAAGTCTTGCCGATTACTTTTGAAATAGTAACCGACGAATATGTTGAAAATAAAAATCTTGTCGATTACTTTTAAAATAGTAACCGACAAATATGCTGAAAATAAAAATCTTGTCGATTACTTTTGAAAAAGTAACCGACAAATATGCTGAAAATAAAAATCTTGCCGATTACTTTTGAAAAAGTAACCGACAAATATGCTGAAAATAAAAATCTTGTCGATTACTTTTGAAATAGTCACCGACCAATATGCTGAAAATAAAAATCTTGCCGATTACTTTTGAAATAGTAACCGACGAATGTCTTGAAAATAAATCATGCCGATTACTTTTGAAATAGTCACCGACGAATATGCTGAAAATAAAAATCTTGCCGATTACTTTTGAAATAGTAAGCAACGAATGTGCTGAAAATAAATCATGCCGATTACTTTTGAAATAATAAGCGACGAATATGTTGAAAATAAAAATCTTACCCATTACTTTTGAAATAGTAACCAACGAATATGCTGAAAATAAAGTCTTGTCGATTACTTTTGAAATAGTAACCGACGAATATGTTGAAAATAAAAATCTTGTCGATTACTTTTAAAATAGTAACCGACAAATATGCTGAAAATAAAAATCTTGCCGATTACATTTGAAATAGTCACCGACGAATATGCTGAAAATAAAAATCTTGCCGATTACTTTTGAAATAGTAACCGACGAATGTGCTGAAAATAAATCATGCAGATTACTTTTGAAATAGTAAGCGACGAATATGTTGGAAATAAAAATCTTACCGATTACTTTTAAAAAAGTAACCAATGAATGTGCTGAAAATAAAGTCATGCCGATTACTTTTGAAATAGTAACCGACGAATATGTTGAAAATAAAAATCTTGCCGATTAGTTTTGAAATAGTAACCGACGAATGTGCCAAAAATAAAGTCTTGTCGTTTACTTTTAAAATAGTAACCGACAAATATGCTGAAAATAAAGTCTTGCCGATTACTTTTGAAATAGTAACCGACGAATATGTTGAAAATAAAAATCTTGTCGATTACTTTTAAAATAGTAACCGACAAATATGCTGAAAATAAAAATCTTGTCGATTACTTTTGAAAAAGTAACCGACAAATATGCTGAAAATAAAAATCTTGCCGATTACTTTTGAAAAAGTAACCGACAAATATGCTGAAAATAAAAATCTTGCCGATTACTTTTGAAATAGTCACCGACCAATATGCTGAAAATAAAAATCTTGCAGATTACTTTTGAAATAGTAACCGACGAATGTCTTGAAAATAAATCATGCCGATTACTTTTGAAATAGTCACCGACGAATATGCTGAAAATAAAAATCTTGCTGATTACTTTTGAAATAGTAACCGACGAATGTGCTGAAAATAAATCATGCCGATTACTTTCGAAATAGTAAGCGACGAATATGTTGAAAATAAAAATCTTACCCATTACTTTTAAAATAGTAACCAACGAATGTACTGAAAATAAAGTCTTGCCGATTACTTTTGAAATAGTAACCGACGAATATGTTGAAAATAAATTCTTGTCGATTACTTTTGAAATAGTAACCGACGAATGTGCAGAAAATAGATCATGCCGATTACTTTTGAAATAGTAACCGACGAACGTGTTGAAAATAAATCATGCCGATTACCTTTGAAAGAGTAACCGACGAATATGTTGAAAATAAAAATCTTGTCGATTACTTTTAAAATAGTAACTGACAAATATGCTGAAAATAAAAATCTTGCCGATTACTTTTGAAATAGTAACCGACGAATGTGTTGAAAATAAATCATGCCGATTACCTTTGAAATAGTAACCGACGAATATGCTGAAAATAAATCATGTCGATTACTTTTGAAATAGTCACCGACGAATATGCTGAAAATAAAAATCTTGCCGATTACTTTTGAAATAGTAACCGACGAATGTGCTGAAAATAAATCATGCCGATTACTTTTGAAATAATAAGCGACGAATATGTTGAAAATAAAAATCTTACCCATTACTTTTGAAATAGTAACAACGAATATGCTGAAAATAAAGTCTTGCCGATTACTTTTGAAATAGTAACCGACGAATATGTTGAAAATAAAAATCTTGTCGATTACTTTTAAAATAGTAACCGACAAATATGCTGAAAATAAAAATCTTGTCGATTACTTTTGAAAAAGTAACCGACAAATATGCTGAAAATAAAAATCTTGCCGATTACTTTTGAAAAAGTAACCGACAAATATGCTGAAAATAAAAATCTTGCCGATTACTTTTGAAATAGTAACCGACGAATATGTTGAAAATAAAAATCTTGTCGATTACTTTTGAAATAGTAACCGACGAATGTGCAGAAAATAGATCATGCCGATTACTTTTGAAATACTAACCGACGAACGTGTTGAAAATAAATCATGCCGATTACCTTTGAAAGAGTAACCGACGAATATGTTGAAAATAAAAATCTTGTCGATTACTTTTAAAATAGTAACTGACAAATATGCTGAAAATAAAAATCTTGCCGATTACTTTTGAAATAGTAACCGACGAATGTGTTGAAAATAAATCATGCCGATTACCTTTGAAATAGTAACCGACGAATATGCTGAAAATAAATCATGTCGATTACTTTTGAAATAGTCACCGACGAATATGCTGAAAATAAAAATCTTGCCGATTACTTTTGAAATAGTAACCGACGAATGTGCTGAAAATAAATCATGCCGATTACTTTTGAAATAATAAACGACGAATATGTTGAAAATAAAAATCTTACCCATTACTTTTGAAATAGTAACAACGAATATGCTGAAAATAAAGTCTTGCCGATTACTTTTGAAATAGTAACCGACGAATATGTTGAAAATAAAAATCTTGTCGATTACTTTTAAAATAGTAACCGACAAATATGCTGAAAATAAAAATCTTGTCGATTACTTTTGAAAAAGTAACCGACAAATATGCTGAAAATAAAAATCTTGCCGATTACTTTTGAAAAAGTAACTGACAAATATGCTGAAAATAAAAATCTTGCCGATTACTTTTGAAATAGTCACCGACCAATATGCTGAAAATAAAAATCTTGCCGATTACTTTTGAAATAGTAACCGACGAATGTGCTGAAAATAAATCATGCAGATTACTTTTGAAATAGTAAGCGACGAATATGTTGGAAATAAAAATCTTACCGATTACTTTTAAAAAAGTAACCAATGAATGTGCTGAAAATAAAGTCATGCCGATTACTTTTGAAATAGTAACCGACGAATATGTTGAAAATAAAAATCTTGCCGATTAGTTTTGAAATAGTAACCGACGAATGTGCCGAAAATAAAGTCTTGTCGATTACTTTTAAAATAGTAACCGACAAATATGCTGAAAATAAAGTCTTGCCGATTACTTTTGAAATAGTAACCGACGAATATGTTGAAAATAAAAATCTTGTCGATTACTTTTAAAATAGTAACCGACAAATATGCTGAAAATAAAAATCTTGTCGATTACTTTTGAAAAAGTAACCGACAAATATGCTGAAAATAAAAATCTTGCCGATTACTTTTGAAAAAGTAACCGACAAATATGCTGAAAATAAAAATCTTGCCGATTACTTTTGAAATAGTCACCGACCAATATGCTGAAAATAAAAATCTTGCCGATTACTTTTGAAATAGTAACCGACGAATGTCTTGAAAATAAATCATGTCGATTACTTTTGAAATAGTCACACACGAATATGCTGAAAATAAAAATCTTGCTGATTACTTTTGAAATAGAAACCGACGAATGTGCTGAAAATAAATCATGCCGATTACTTTCAAAATAGTAAGCGACGAATATGTTGAAAATAAAAATCTTACCGATTACTTTTAAAATAGTAACCAACGAATGTACTGAAAATAAAGTCTTGCCGATTACTTTTGAAATAGTAACCGACGAATATGTTGAAAATAAAAATCTTGTCGATTACTTTTAAAATAGTAACCGACAAATATGCTGAAAATGAAAATCTTGCCGATTAATTTTGAAATAGTAACCGACGAATGTGTTGAAAATAAATCATGTCGATTACCTTTGAAATAGTAACCGACGAATATGCTGAAAATAAATCATGTCGATTACTTTTGAAATAGTCACCGACGAATATGCTGAAAATAAAAATCTTCCCGATTACTTTTGAAATAGTAACCAACGAATGTGCTGAAAATAAATCATGCCGATTACTTTTGAAATAATAAGCGACGAATATGTTGAAAATAAAAATCTTACCCATTACTTTTGAAATAGTCACCAACGAATATGCTGAAAATAAAGTCTTGTCGATTACTTTTGAAATAGTAACCGACGAATATGTTGAAAATAAAAATCTTGTCGATTACTTTTAAAATAGTAACCGACAAATATGCTGAAAATAAAAATCTTGTCGATTACTTTTGAAAAAGTAACCGACAAATATGCTGAAAATAAAAATCTTGTCGATTACTTTTGAAAAAGTAACCGACAAATATGCTGAAAAAAAAAATCTTGCCGATTACTTTTGAAATAGTCACCGACCAATATGCTGAAAATAAAAATCTTGCCGATTACTTTTGAAATAGTAACCGACGAATGTCTTGAAAATAAATCATGTCGATTACTTTTGAAATAGTCACCGACGAATATGCTGAAAATAAAAATCTTGCTGATTACTTTTGAAATAGTAACCGACGAATGTGCTGAAAATAAATCATGCCGATTACTTTCGAAATAGTAAGCGACGAATATGTTGAAAATAAAAATCTTACCCATTACTTTTAAAATAGTAACCAACGAATGTACTGAAAATAAAGTCTTGCCGATTACTTTTGAAATAGTAACCAACGAATATGTTGAAAATAAAAATCTTGTCGATTACTTTTTAAATAGTAACCGACGAATGTGCAGAAAATAGATCATGCCGATTACTTTTGAAATAGTAACCGACGAACGTGTTGAAAATAAATCATGCCGATTACCTTTGAAAGAGTAACCGACGAATATGTTGAAAATAAAAATCTTGTCGATTACTTTTAAAATAGTAACTGACAAATATGCTGAAAATAAAAATCTTGCCGATTACTTTTGAAATAGTAACCAACGAATGTGTTGAAAATAAATCATGCCGATTACCTTTGAAATAGTAACCGACGAATATGCTGAAAATAAATCATGTCGATTACTTTTGAAATAGTCACCGACGAATATGCTGAAAATAAAAATCTTGCCGATTACTTTTGAAATAGTAACCGACGAATGTGCTGAAAATAAATCATGCCGATTACTTTTGAAATAATAAGCGACGAATATGTTGAAAATAAAAATCTTGCCGATTACTTTTAAAAAAGTAACCAATGAATGTGCTGAAAATAAAGTCATGCCGATTACTTTTGAAATAGTAACCGACGAATATGTTGAAAATAAAAATCTTGCCGATTAGTTTTGAAATAGTAACCGACGAATGTGCTGAAAATAAAGTCTTGTCGATTACTTTTAAAATAGTAACCGACAAATATGCTGAAAATAAAGTCTTGCCGATTACTTTTGAAATAGTAACCGACGAATATGTTGAAAATAAAAATCTTGTCGATTACTTTTAAAATAGTAACCGACAAATATGCTGAAAATAAAAATCTTGTCGATTACTTTTGAAAAAGTAACCGACAAATATGCTGAAAATAAAAATCTTGCCGATTACTTTTGAAAAAGTAACCGACAAATATGCTGAAAATAAAAATCTTGCCGATTACTTTTGAAATAGTAACCGACGAATATGTTGAAAATAAAAATCTTGTCGATTACTTTTAAAATAGTAACCGACAAATATGCTGAAAATAAAAATCTTGCCGATTACATTTGAAATAGTCACCGACGAATATGCTGAAAATAAAAATCTTGCCGATTACTTTTGAAATAGTAACCGACGAATGTGCTGAAAATAAATCATGCAGATTACTTTTGAAATAGTAAGCGACGAATATGTTGGAAATAAAAATCTTACCGATTACTTTTAAAAAAGTAACCAATGAATGTGCTGAAAATAAAGTCATGCCGATTACTTTTGAAATAGTAACCGACGAATATGTTGAAAATAAAAATCTTGCCGATTAGTTTTGAAATAGTAACCGACGAATGTGCCAAAAATAAAGTCTTGTCGTTTACTTTTAAAATAGTAACCGACAAATATGCTGAAAATAAAGTCTTGCCGATTACTTTTGAAATAGTAACCGACGAATATGTTGAAAATAAAAATCTTGTCGATTACTTTTAAAATAGTAACCGACAAATATGCTGAAAATAAAAATCTTGTCGATTACTTTTGAAAAAGTAACCGACAAATATGCTGAAAATAAAAATCTTGCCGATTACTTTTGAAAAAGTAACCGACAAATATGCTGAAAATAAAAATCTTGCCGATTACTTTTGAAATAGTCACCGACCAATATGCTGAAAATAAAAATCTTGCAGATTACTTTTGAAATAGTAACCGACGAATGTCTTGAAAATAAATCATGCCGATTACTTTTGAAATAGTCACCGACGAATATGCTGAAAATAAAAATCTTGCTGATTACTTTTGAAATAGTAACCGACGAATGTGCTGAAAATAAATCATGCCGATTACTTTCGAAATAGTAAGCGACGAATATGTTGAAAATAAAAATCTTACCCATTACTTTTAAAATAGTAACCAACGAATGTACTGAAAATAAAGTCTTGCCGATTACTTTTGAAATAGTAACCGACGAATATGTTGAAAATAAATTCTTGTCGATTACTTTTGAAATAGTAACCGACGAATGTGCAGAAAATAGATCATGCCGATTACTTTTGAAATAGTAACCGACGAACGTGTTGAAAATAAATCATGCCGATTACCTTTGAAAGAGTAACCGACGAATATGTTGAAAATAAAAATCTTGTCGATTACTTTTAAAATAGTAACTGACAAATATGCTGAAAATAAAAATCTTGCCGATTACTTTTGAAATAGTAACCGACGAATGTGTTGAAAATAAATCATGCCGATTACCTTTGAAATAGTAACCGACGAATATGCTGAAAATAAATCATGTCGATTACTTTTGAAATAGTCACCGACGAATATGCTGAAAATAAAAATCTTGCCGATTACTTTTGAAATAGTAACCGACGAATGTGCTGAAAATAAATCATGCCGATTACTTTTGAAATAATAAGCGACGAATATGTTGAAAATAAAAATCTTACCCATTACTTTTGAAATAGTAACAACGAATATGCTGAAAATAAAGTCTTGCCGATTACTTTTGAAATAGTAACCGACGAATATGTTGAAAATAAAAATCTTGTCGATTACTTTTAAAATAGTAACCGACAAATATGCTGAAAATAAAAATCTTGTCGATTACTTTTGAAAAAGTAACCGACAAATATGCTGAAAATAAAAATCTTGCCGATTACTTTTGAAAAAGTAACCGACAAATATGCTGAAAATAAAAATCTTGCCGATTACTTTTGAAATAGTAACCGACGAATATGTTGAAAATAAAAATCTTGTCGATTACTTTTGAAATAGTAACCGACGAATGTGCAGAAAATAGATCATGCCGATTACTTTTGAAATACTAACCGACGAACGTGTTGAAAATAAATCATGCCGATTACCTTTGAAAGAGTAACCGACGAATATGTTGAAAATAAAAATCTTGTCGATTACTTTTAAAATAGTAACTGACAAATATGCTGAAAATAAAAATCTTGCCGATTACTTTTGAAATAGTAACCGACGAATGTGTTGAAAATAAATCATGCCGATTACCTTTGAAATAGTAACCGACGAATATGCTGAAAATAAATCATGTCGATTACTTTTGAAATAGTCACCGACGAATATGCTGAAAATAAAAATCTTGCCGATTACTTTTGAAATAGTAACCGACGAATGTGCTGAAAATAAATCATGCCGATTACTTTTCAAATAATAAACGACGAATATGTTGAAAATAAAAATCTTACCCATTACTTTTGAAATAGTAACAACGAATATGCTGAAAATAAAGTCTTGCCGATTACTTTTGAAATAGTAACCGACGAATATGTTGAAAATAAAAATCTTGTCGATTACTTTTAAAATAGTAACCGACAAATATGCTGAAAATAAAAATCTTGTCGATTACTTTTGAAAAAGTAACCGACAAATATGCTGAAAATAAAAATCTTGCCGATTACTTTTGAAAAAGTAACTGACAAATATGCTGAAAATAAAAATCTTGCCGATTACTTTTGAAATAGTCACCGACCAATATGCTGAAAATAAAAATCTTGCCGATTACTTTTGAAATAGTAACCGACGAATGTGCTGAAAATAAATCATGCAGATTACTTTTGAAATAGTAAGCGACGAATATGTTGGAAATAAAAATCTTACCGATTACTTTTAAAAAAGTAACCAATGAATGTGCTGAAAATAAAGTCATGCCGATTACTTTTGAAATAGTAACCGACGAATATGTTGAAAATAAAAATCTTGCCGATTAGTTTTGAAATAGTAACCGACGAATGTGCCGAAAATAAAGTCTTGTCGATTACTTTTAAAATAGTAACCGACAAATATGCTGAAAATAAAGTCTTGCCGATTACTTTTGAAATAGTAACCGACGAATATGTTGAAAATAAAAATCTTGTCGATTACTTTTAAAATAGTAACCGACAAATATGCTGAAAATAAAAATCTTGTCGATTACTTTTGAAAAAGTAACCGACAAATATGCTGAAAATAAAAATCTTGCCGATTACTTTTGAAAAAGTAACCGACAAATATGCTGAAAATAAAAATCTTGCCGATTACTTTTGAAATAGTCACCGACCAATATGCTGAAAATAAAAATCTTGCCGATTACTTTTGAAATAGTAACCGACGAATGTCTTGAAAATAAATCATGTCGATTACTTTTGAAATAGTCACACACGAATATGCTGAAAATAAAAATCTTGCTGATTACTTTTGAAATAGAAACCGACGAATGTGCTGAAAATAAATCATGCCGATTACTTTCAAAATAGTAAGCGACGAATATGTTGAAAATAAAAATCTTACCGATTACTTTTAAAATAGTAACCAACGAATGTACTGAAAATAAAGTCTTGCCGATTACTTTTGAAATAGTAACCGACGAATATGTTGAAAATAAAAATCTTGTCGATTACTTTTAAAATAGTAACCGACAAATATGCTGAAAATGAAAATCTTGCCGATTAATTTTGAAATAGTAACCGACGAATGTGTTGAAAATAAATCATGTCGATTACCTTTGAAATAGTAACCGACGAATATGCTGAAAATAAATCATGTCGATTACTTTTGAAATAGTCACCGACGAATATGCTGAAAATAAAAATCTTCCCGATTACTTTTGAAATAGTAACCAACGAATGTGCTGAAAATAAATCATGCCGATTACTTTTGAAATAATAAGCGACGAATATGTTGAAAATAAAAATCTTACCCATTACTTTTGAAATAGTCACCAACGAATATGCTGAAAATAAAGTCTTGTCGATTACTTTTGAAATAGTAACCGACGAATATGTTGAAAATAAAAATCTTGTCGATTACTTTTAAAATAGTAACCGACAAATATGCTGAAAATAAAAATCTTGTCGATTACTTTTGAAAAAGTAACCGACAAATATGCTGAAAATAAAAATCTTGTCGATTACTTTTGAAAAAGTAACCGACAAATATGCTGAAAAAAAAAATCTTGCCGATTACTTTTGAAATAGTCACCGACCAATATGCTGAAAATAAAAATCTTGCCGATTACTTTTGAAATAGTAACCGACGAATGTCTTGAAAATAAATCATGCCGATTACTTTTGAAATAGTCACCGACGAATATGCTGAAAATAAAAATCTTGCTGATTACTTTTGAAATAGTAACTGACAAATATGCTGAAAATAAAAATCTTGCCGATTACTTTTGAAATAGTAACCAACGAATGTGTTGAAAATAAATCATGCCGATTACCTTTGAAATAGTAACCGACGAATATGCTGAAAATAAATCATGTCGATTACTTTTGAAATAGTCACCGACGAATATGCTGAAAATAAAAATCTTGCCGATTACTTTTGAAATAGTAACCGACGAATGTGCTGAAAATAAATCATGCCGATTACTTTTGAAATAATAAGCGACGAATATGTTGAAAATAAAAATCTTGCCGATTACTTTTAAAAAAGTAACCAATGAATGTGCTGAAAATAAAGTCATGCCGATTACTTTTGAAATAGTAACCGACGAATATGTTGAAAATAAAAATCTTGCCGATTAGTTTTGAAATAGTAACCGACGAATGTGCTGAAAATAAAGTCTTGTCGATTACTTTTAAAATAGTAACCGACAAATATGCTGAAAATAAAGTCTTGCCGATTACTTTTGAAATAGTAACCGACGAATATGTTGAAAATAAAAATCTTGTCGATTACTTTTAAAATAGTAACCGACAAATATGCTGAAAATAAAAATCTTGTCGATTACTTTTGAAAAAGTAACCGACAAATATGCTGAAAATAAAAATCTTGCCGATTACTTTTGAAAAAGTAACCGACAAATATGCTGAAAATAAAAATCTTGCCGATTACTTTTGAAATAGTCACCGACCAATATACTGAAAATAAAAATCTTGCCGATTACTTTTGAAATAGTAACCGACGAATGTCTTGAAAATAAATCATGCCGATTACTTTTGAAATAGTCACCGACGAATATGCTGAAAATAAAAATCTTGCTGATTACTTTTGAAATAGAAACCGACGAATGTGCTGAAAATAAATCATGCCGATTACTTTCGAAATAGTAAGCGACGAATATGTTGAAAATAAAAATCTTACCGATTACTTTTAAAATAGTAACCAACGAATGTACGGAAAATAAAGTCTTGCCGATTACTTTTGAAATAGTAACCGACGAATATGTTGAAAATAAAAATCTTGTCGATTACTTTTAAAATAGTAACCGACAAATATGCTGAAAATGAAAATCTTGCCGATTACTTTTGAAATAGTAACCGACGAATGTGTTGAAAATAAATCATGCCGATTACCTTTGAAATAGTAACCGACGAATATGCTGAAAATAAATCATGTCGATTACTTTTGAAATAGTCACCGACGAATATGCTGAAAATAAAAATCTTACCGATTACTTTTAAAATAGTAACCAACGAATGTACTGAAAATAAAGTCTTGCCGATTACTTTTGAAATAGTAACCGACGAATATGTTGAAAATAAAAATCTTGTCGATTACTTTTAAAATAGTAACCGACAAATATGCTGAAAATAAAAATCTTGTCGATTACTTTTGAAAAAGTAACCGACAAATATGCTGAAAATAAAAATCTTGTCGATTACTTTTGAAAAAGTAACCGACAAATATGCTGAAAAAAAAAATCTTGCCGATTAATTTTGAAATAGTCACCGACCAATATGCTGAAAATAAAAATCTTGCCGATTACTTTTGAAATAGTAACCGACGAATGTCTTGAAAATAAATCATGCCGATTACTTTTGAAATAGTCACCGACGAATATGCTGAAAATAAAAATCTTGCTGATTACTTTTGAAATAGTAACCGACGAATGTGCTGAAAATAAATCATGCCGATTACTTTCGAAATAGTAAGCGACGAATATGTTGAAAATAAAAATCTTACCCATTACTTTTAAAATAGTAACCAACGAATGTACTGAAAATAAAGTCTTGCCGATTACTTTTGAAATAGTAACCGACGAATATGTTGAAAATAAAAATCTTGTCGATTACTTTTTAAATAGTAACCGACGAATGTGCAGAAAATAGATCATGCCGATTACTTTTGAAATAGTAACCGACGAACGTGTTGAAAATAAATCATGCCGATTACCTTTGAAAGAGTAACCGACGAATATGTTGAAAATAAAAATCTTGTCGATTACTTTTAAAATAGTAACTGACAAATATGCTGAAAATAAAAATCTTGTCGATTACTTTTAAAATAGTAACCGACAAATATGCTGAAAATAAAAATCTTGTCGATTACTTTTGAAAAAGTAACCGACAAATATGCTGAAAATAAAAATCTTGCCGATTACTTTTGAAAAAGTAACTGACAAATATGCTGAAAATAAAAATCTTGCCGATTACTTTTGAAATAGTCACCGACCAATATGCTGAAAATAAAAATCTTGCCGATTACTTTTGAAATAGTAACCGACGAATGTGCTGAAAATAAATCATGCAGATTACTTTTGAAATAGTAAGCGACGAATATGTTGGAAATAAAAATCTTACCGATTACTTTTAAAAAAGTAACCAATGAATGTGCTGAAAATAAAGTCATGCCGATTACTTTTGAAATAGTAACCGACGAATATGTTGAAAATAAAAATCTTGCCGATTAGTTTTGAAATAGTAACCGACGAATGTGCCGAAAATAAAGTCTTGTCGATTACTTTTAAAATAGTAACCGACAAATATGCTGAAAATAAAGTCTTGCCGATTACTTTTGAAATAGTAACCGACGAATATGTTGAAAATAAAAATCTTGTCGATTACTTTTAAAATAGTAACCGACAAATATGCTGAAAATAAAAATCTTGTCGATTACTTTTGAAAAAGTAACCGACAAATATGCTGAAAATAAAAATCTTGCCGATTACTTTTGAAAAAGTAACCGACAAATATGCTGAAAATAAAAATCTTGCCGATTACTTTTGAAATAGTCACCGACCAATATGCTGAAAATAAAAATCTTGCCGATTACTTTTGAAATAGTAACCGACGAATGTCTTGAAAATAAATCATGTCGATTACTTTTGAAATAGTCACACACGAATATGCTGAAAATAAAAATCTTGCTGATTACTTTTGAAATAGAAACCGACGAATGTGCTGAAAATAAATCATGCCGATTACTTTCAAAATAGTAAGCGACGAATATGTTGAAAATAAAAATCTTACCGATTACTTTTAAAATAGTAACCAACGAATGTACTGAAAATAAAGTCTTGCCGATTACTTTTGAAATAGTAACCGACGAATATGTTGAAAATAAAAATCTTGTCGATTACTTTTAAAATAGTAACCGACAAATATGCTGAAAATGAAAATCTTGCCGATTAATTTTGAAATAGTAACCGACGAATGTGTTGAAAATAAATCATGTCGATTACCTTTGAAATAGTAACCGACGAATATGCTGAAAATAAATCATGTCGATTACTTTTGAAATAGTCACCGACGAATATGCTGAAAATAAAATTCTTCCCGATTACTTTTGAAATAGTAACCAACGAATGTGCTGAAAATAAATCATGCCGATTACTTTTGAAATAATAAGCGACGAATATGTTGAAAATAAAAATCTTACCCATTACTTTTGAAATAGTCACCAACGAATATGCTGAAAATAAAGTCTTGTCGATTACTTTTGAAATAGTAACCGACGAATATGTTGAAAATAAAAATCTTGTCGATTACTTTTAAAATAGTAACCGACAAATATGCTGAAAATAAAAATCTTGTCGATTACTTTTGAAAAAGTAACCGACAAATATGCTGAAAATAAAAATCTTGTCGATTACTTTTGAAAAAGTAACCGACAAATATGCTGAAAAAAAAAATCTTGCCGATTACTTTTGAAATAGTCACCGACCAATATGCTGAAAATAAAAATCTTGCCGATTACTTTTGAAATAGTAACCGACGAATGTCTTGAAAATAAATCATGCCGATTACTTTTGAAATAGTCACCGACGAATATGCTGAAAATAAAAATCTTGCTGATTACTTTTGAAATAGTAACCGACGAATGTGCTGAAAATAAATCATGCCGATTACTTTCGAAATAGTAAGCGACGAATATGTTGAAAATAAAAATCTTACCCATTACTTTTAAAATAGTAACCAACGAATGTACTGAAAATAAAGTCTTGCCGATTACTTTTGAAATAGTAACCAACGAATATGTTGAAAATAAAAATCTTGTCGATTACTTTTTAAATAGTAACCGACGAATGTGCAGAAAATAGATCATGCCGATTACTTTTGAAATAGTAACCGACGAACGTGTTGAAAATAAATCATGCCGATTACCTTTGAAAGAGTAACCGACGAATATGTTGAAAATAAAAATCTTGTCGATTACTTTTAAAATAGTAACTGACAAATATGCTGAAAATAAAAATCTTGCCGATTACTTTTGAAATAGTAACCCACGAATGTGTTGAAAATAAATCATGCCGATTACCTTTGAAATAGTAACCGACGAATATGCTGAAAATAAATCATGTCGATTACTTTTGAAATAGTCACCGACGAATATGCTGAAAATAAAAATCTTGCCGATTACTTTTGAAATAGTAACCGACGAATGTGCTGAAAATAAATCATGCCGATTACTTTTGAAATAATAAGCGACGAATATGTTGAAAATAAAAATCTTGCCGATTACTTTTAAAAAAGTAACCAATGAATGTGCTGAAAATAAAGTCATGCCGATTACTTTTGAAATAGTAACCGACGAATATGTTGAAAATAAAAATCTTGCCGATTAGTTTTGAAATAGTAACCGACGAATGTGCTGAAAATAAAGTCTTGTCGATTACTTTTAAAATAGTAACCGACAAATATGCTGAAAATAAAGTCTTGCCGATTACTTTTGAAATAGTAACCGACGAATATGTTGAAAATAAAAATCTTGTCGATTACTTTTAAAATAGTAACCGACAAATATGCTGAAAATAAAAATCTTGTCGATTACTTTTGAAAAAGTAACCGACAAATATGCTGAAAATAAAAATCTTGCCGATTACTTTTGAAAAAGTAACCGACAAATATGCTGAAAATAAAAATCTTGCCGATTACTTTTGAAATAGTCACCGACCAATATACTGAAAATAAAAATCTTGCCGATTACTTTTGAAATAGTAACCGACGAATGTCTTGAAAATAAATCATGCCGATTACTTTTGAAATAGTCACCGACGAATATGCTGAAAATAAAAATCTTGCTGATTACTTTTGAAATAGAAACCGACGAATGTGCTGAAAATAAATCATGCCGATTACTTTCGAAATAGTAAGCGACGAATATGTTGAAAATAAAAATCTTACCGATTACTTTTAAAATAGTAACCAACGAATGTACGGAAAATAAAGTCTTGCCGATTACTCTTGAAATAGTAACCGACGAATATGTTGAAAATAAAAATCTTGTCGATTACTTTTAAAATAGTAACCGACAAATATGCGGAAAATGAAAATCTTGCCGATTACTTTTGAAATAGTAACCGACGAATGTGTTGAAAATAAATCATGCCGATTACCTTTGAAATAGTAACCGACGAATATGCTGAAAATAAATCATGTCGATTACTTTTGAAATAGTCACCGACGAATATGCTGAAAATAAAAATCTTACCGATTACTTTTAAAATAGTAACCAACGAATGTACTGAAAATAAAGTCTTGCCGATTACTTTTGAAATAGTAACCGACGAATATGTTGAAAATAAAAATCTTGTCGATTACTTTTAAAATAGTAACCGACAAATATGCTGAAAATAAAAATCTTGTCGATTACTTTTGAAAAAGTAACCGACAAATATGCTGAAAATAAAAATCTTGTCGATTACTTTTGAAAAAGTAACCGACAAATATGCTGAAAAAAAAAATCTTGCCGATTAATTTTGAAATAGTCACCGACCAATATGCTGAAAATAAAAATCTTGCCGATTACTTTTGAAATAGTAACCGACGAATGTCTTGAAAATAAATCATGCCGATTACTTTTGAAATAGTCACCGACGAATATGCTGAAAATAAAAATCTTGCTGATTACTTTTGAAATAGTAACCGACGAATGTGCTGAAAATAAATCATGCCGATTACTTTCGAAATAGTAAGCGACGAATATGTTGAAAATAAAAATCTTACCCATTACTTTTAAAATAGTAACCAACGAATGTACTGAAAATAAAGTCTTGCCGATTACTTTTGAAATAGTAACCGACGAATATGTTGAAAATAAAAATCTTGTCGATTACTTTTTAAATAGTAACCGACGAATGTGCAGAAAATAGATCATGCCGATTACTTTTGAAATAGTAACCGACGAACGTGTTGAAAATAAATCATGCCGATTACCTTTGAAAGAGTAACCGACGAATATGTTGAAAATAAAAATCTTGTCGATTACTTTTAAAATAGTAACTGACAAATATGCTGAAAATAAAAATCTTGCCGATTACTTTTGAAATAGTAACCGACGAATGTTGTGAAAATAAATCATGCCGATTACCTTTGAAATAGTAACCGACGAATATGCTGAAAATAAATCATGTCGATTACTTTTGAAATAGTCACCGACGAATATGCTGAAAATAAAAATCTTGCCGATTACTTTTGAAATAGTAACCGACGAATGTGCTGAAAATAAATCATGCCGATTACTTTTGAAATAATAAGCGACGAATATGTTGAAAATAAAAATCTTGCCGATTACTTTTAAAAAAGTAACCAATGAATGTGCTGAAAATAAAGTCATGCCGATTACTTTTGAAATAGTAACCGACGAATATGTTGAAAATAAAAATCTTGCCGATTAGTTTTGAAATAGTAACCGACGAATGTGCTGAAAATAAAGTCTTGTCGATTACTTTTAAAATAGTAACCGACAAATATGCTGAAAATAAAGTCTTGCCGATTACTTTTGAAATAGTAACCGACGAATATGTTGAAAATAAAAATCTTGTCGATTACTTTTAAAATAGTAACCGACAAATATGCTGAAAATAAAAATCTTGTCGATTACTTTTGAAAAAGTAACCGACAAATATGCTGAAAATAAAAATCTTGCCGATTACTTTTGAAAAAGTAACCGACAAATATGCTGAAAATAAAAATCTTGCCGATTACTTTTGAAATAGTCACCGACCAATATACTGAAAATAAAAATCTTGCCGATTACTTTTGAAATAGTAACCGACGAATGTCTTGAAAATAAATCATGCCGATTACTTTTGAAATAGTCACCGACGAATATGCTGAAAATAAAAATCTTGCTGATTACTTTTGAAATAGAAACCGACGAATGTGCTGAAAATAAATCATGCCGATTACTTTCGAAATAGTAAGCGACGAATATGTTGAAAATAAAAATCTTACCGATTACTTTTAAAATAGTAACCAACGAATGTACGGAAAATAAAGTCTTGCCGATTACTTTTGAAATAGTAACCGACGAATATGTTGAAAATAAAAATCTTGTCGATTACTTTTAAAATAGTAACCGACAAATATGCTGAAAATGAAAATCTTGCCGATTACTTTTGAAATAGTAACCGACGAATGTGTTGAAAATAAATCATGCCGAATACCTTTGAAATAGTAACCGACGAATATGCTGAAAATAAATCATGTCGATTACTTTTGAAATAGTCACCGACGAATATGCTGAAAATAAAAATCTTGCCGATTACTTTTGAAATAGTAACCAACGAATGTGCTGAAAATAAATCATGCCGATTACTTTTGAAATAGTCACCAACGAATATGCTGAAAATAAAGTCTTGTCGATTACTTTTGAAATAGTAACCGACGAATATGTTGAAAATAAAAATCTTGTCGATTACTTTTAAAATAGTAACCGACAAATATGCTGAAAATAAAAATCTTGTCGATTACTTTTGAAAAAGTAACCGACAAATATGCTGAAAATAAAAATCTTGTCGATTACTTTTGAAAAAGTAACCGACAAATATGCTGAAAAAAAAAATCTTGCCGATTACTTTTGAAATAGTCACCGACCAATATGCTGAAAATAAAAATCTTGCCGATTACTTTTGAAATAGTAACCGACGAATGTCTTGAAAATAAATCATGCCGATTACTTTTGAAATAGTAACCGACGAATGTGCTGAAAATAAATCATGCCGATTACTTTCGAAATAGTAAGCGACGAATATGTTGAAAATAAAAATCTTACCCATTACTTTTAAAATAGTAACCAACGAATGTACTGAAAATAAAGTCTTGCCGATTACTTTTGAAATAGTAACCGACGAATATGTTGAAAATAAAAATCTTGTCGATTACTTTTTAAATAGTAACCGACGAATGTGCAGAAAATAGATCATGCCGATTACTTTTGAAATAGTAACCGACGAACGTGTTGAAAATAAATCATGCCGATTACCTTTGAAAGAGTAACCGACGAATATGTTGAAAATAAAAATCTTGTCGATTACTTTTAAAATAGTAACTGACAAATATGCTGAAAATAAAAATCTTGCCGATTACTTTTGAAATAGTAACCGACGAATGTGTTGAAAATAAATCATGCCGATTACCTTTGAAATAGTAACCGACGAATATGCTGAAAATAAATCATGTCGATTACTTTTGAAATAGTCACCGACGAATATGCTGAAAATAAAAATCTTGCCGATTACTTTTGAAATAGTAACCGACGAATGTGCTGAAAATAAATCATGCCGATTACTTTTGAAATAATAAGCGACGAATATGTTGAAAATAAAAATCTTGCCGATTACTTTTAAAAAAGTAACCAATGAATGTGCTGAAAATAAAGTCATGCCGATTACTTTTGAAATAGTAACCGACGAATATGTTGAAAATAAAAATCTTGCCGATTAGTTTTGAAATAGTAACCGACGAATGTGCTGAAAATAAAGTCTTGTCGATTACTTTTAAAATAGTAACCGACAAATATGCTGAAAATAAAGTCTTGCCGATTACTTTTGAAATAGTAACCGACGAATATGTTGAAAATAAAAATCTTGTCGATTACTTTTAAAATAGTAACCGACAAATATGCTGAAAATAAAAATCTTGTCGATTACTTTTGAAAAAGTAACCGACAAATATGCTGAAAATAAAAATCTTGCCGATTACTTTTGAAAAAGTAACCGACAAATATGCTGAAAATAAAAATCTTGCCGATTACTTTTGAAATAGTCACCGACCAATATACTGAAAATAAAAATCTTGCCGATTACTTTTGAAATAGTAACCGACGAATGTCTTGAAAATAAATCATGCCGATTACTTTTGAAATAGTCACCGACGAATATGCTGAAAATAAAAATCTTGCTGATTACTTTTGAAATAGAAACCGACGAATGTGCTGAAAATAAATCTTGCCGATTACTTTTGAAATAGTAACCGACGAATATGTTGAAAATAAAAATCTTGTCGATTACTTTTAAAATAGTAACCGACAAATATGCTGAAAATGAAAATCTTGCCGATTACTTTTGAAATAGTAACCGACGAATGTGTTGAAAATAAATCATGCCGATTACCTTTGAAATAGTAACCGACGAATATGCTGAAAATAAATCATGTCGATTACTTTTGAAATAGTCACCGACGAATATGCTGAAAATAAAAATCTTGCCGATTACTTTTGAAATAGTAACCGACGAATGTGCTGAAAATAAAGTCTTGTCGATTACTTTTAAAATAGTAACCGACAAATATGCTGAAAGTAAAGTCTTGCCGATTACTTTTGAAATAGTAACCGACGAATATGTTGAAAATAAAAATCTTGTCGATTACTTTTAAAATAGTAACCGACAAATATGCTAAAAATAAAAATCTTGCCGATTACTTTTGAAATAGGAACCGACGAATATGTTGAAAATAAAAATCTTGTCGATTACTTTTGAAATACTAACCGACGAATATGCTGAAAATAAAAATCTTGTCGATTACTTTTAAAATAGTAACCGACAAATATGCTGAAAATAAAAATCTTGCCGATTACATTTGAAATAGTCACCGACGAATATGCTGAAAATAAAAATCTTGCCGATTACTTTTGAAATAGTAACCGACGAATGTGCTGAAAATAAATCATGCTGATTACTTTTGAAATAGTAAGCGACGAATATGTTGGAAATAAAAATCTTACCGATTACTTTTAAAAAAGTAACCAATGAATGTGCAGAAAATAAAGTCATGCCGATTACTTTTGAAATAGTAACCGACAAATATGTTGAAAATAAAAATCTTGTCGATTACTTTTGAAATACTAACCGACGAATATGCTGAAAATAAAAATCTTGTCGATTACTTTTAAAATAGTAACCGACAAATATGCTGAAAATAAAGTCTTGCCGATTACTTTTGAAATAGTAACCGACGAATATGTTGAAAATAAAAATCTTGTCGATTACTTTTAAAATAGTAACCGACAAATATGCTGAAAATGAAAATCTTGCCGATTACTTTTGAAATAGTAACCGACGAATGTGTTGAAAATAAATCATGCCGATTACCTTTGAAATAGTAACCGACGAATATGCTGAAAATAAATCATGTCGATTACTTTTGAAATAGTCACCGACGAATATGCTGAAAATAAAAATCTTGCCGATTACTTTTGAAATAGTAACCAACGAATGTGCTGAAAATAAATCATGCCGATTACTTTTGAAATAATAAGCGACGAATATGTTGAAAATAAAAATCTTACCCATTACTTTTGAAATAGTCACCAACGAATATGCTGAAAATAAAGTCTTGTCGATTACTTTTGAAATAGTAACCGACGAATATGTTGAAAATAAAAATCTTGTCGATTACTTTTAAAATAGTAACCGACAAATATGCTGAAAATAAAAATCTTGTCGATTACTTTTGAAAAAGTAACCGACAAATATGCTTAAAATAAAAATCTTGTCGATTACTTTTGAAAAAGTAACCGACAAATATGCTGAAAAAAAAAATCTTCCCGATTACTTTTGAAATAGTCACCGACCAATATGCTGAAAATAAAAATCTTGCCGATTACTTTTGAAATAGTAACCGACGAATGTGCTGAAAATAAATCATGCCGATTACTTTCGAAATAGTAAGCGACGAATATGTTGAAAATAAAAATCTTACCCATTACTTTTAAAATAGTAACCAACGAATGTACTGAAAATAAAGTCTTGCCGATTACTTTTGAAATAGTAACCGACGAATATGTTGAAAATAAAAATCTTGTCGATTACTTTTGAAATAGTAACCGACGAATGTGCAGAAAATAGATCATGCCGATTACTTTTGAAATAGTAACCGACGAACGTGTTGAAAATAAATCATGCCGATTACCTTTGAAAGAGTAACCGACGAATATGTTGAAAATAAAAATCTTGTCGATTACTTTTAAAATAGTAACTGACAAATATGCTGAAAATAAAAATCTTGCTGATTACTTTTGAAATAGAAACCGACGAATGTGCTGAAAATAAATCATGCCGATTACTTTCAAAATAGTAAGCGACGAATATGTTGAAAATAAAAATCTTACCGATTACTTTTAAAATAGTAACCAACGAATGTACTGAAAATAAAGTCTTGCCGATTACTTTTGAAATAGTAACCGACGAATATGTTGAAAATAAAAATCTTGTCGATTACTTTTAAAATAGTAACCGACAAATATGCTGAAAATGAAAATCTTGCCGATTACTTTTGAAATAGTAACCGACGAATGTGCTGAAAATAAATCATGCCGATTACTTTTGAAATAATAAGCGACGAATATGTTGAAAATAAAAATCTTACCCATTACTTTTGAAATAGTCACCAACGAATATGCTGAAAATAAAGTCTTGTCGATTACTTTTGAAATAGTAACCGACGAATATGTTGAAAATAAAAATCTTGTCGATTACTTTTAAAATAGTAACCGACAAATATGCTGAAAATAAAAATCTTGTCGATTACTTTTGAAAAAGTAACCGACAAATATGCTTAAAATAAAAATCTTGTCGATTACTTTTGAAAAAGTAACCGACAAATATGCTGAAAAAAAAAATCTTCCCGATTACTTTTGAAATAGTCACCGACCAATATGCTGAAAATAAAAATCTTGCCGATTACTTTTGAAATAGTAACCGACGAATGTCTTGAAAATAAATCATGCCGATTACTTTTGAAATAGTCACCGACGAATATGCTGAAAATAAAAATCTTGCTGATTACTTTTGAAATAGTAACCGACGAATGTGCTGAAAATAAATCATGCCGATTACTTTCGAAATAGTAAGCGACGAATATGTTGAAAATAAAAATCTTACCCATTACTTTTAAAATAGTAACCAACGAATGTACTGAAAATAAAGTCTTGCCGATTACTTTTGAAATAGTAACCGACGAATATGTTGAAAATAAAAATCTTGTCGATTACTTTTGAAATAGTAACCGACGAATGTGCAGAAAATAGATCATGCCGATTACTTTTGAAATAGTAACCGACGAACGTGTTGAAAATAAATCATGCCGATTACCTTTGAAAGAGTAACCGACGAATATGTTGAAAATAAAAATCTTGTCGATTACTTTTAAAATAGTAACTGACAAATATGCTGAAAATAAAAATCTTGCTGATTACTTTTGAAATAGAAACCGACGAATGTGCTGAAAATAAATCATGCCGATTACTTTCAAAATAGTAAGCGACGAATATGTTGAAAATAAAAATCTTACCGATTACTTTTAAAATAGTAACCAACGAATGTACTGAAAATAAAGTCTTGCCGATTACTTTTGAAATAGTAACCGACGAATATGTTGAAAATAAAAATCTTGTCGATTACTTTTAAAATAGTAACCGACAAATATGCTGAAAATGAAAATCTTGCCGATTACTTTTGAAATAGTAACCGACGAATGTGCTGAAAATAAATCATGCCGATTACTTTTGAAATAATAAGCGACGAATATGTTGAAAATAAAAATCTTACCCATTACTTTTGAAATAGTCACCAACGAATATGCTGAAAATAAAGTCTTGTCGATTACTTTTGAAATAGTAACCGACGAATATGTTGAAAATAAAAATCTTGTCGATTACTTTTAAAATAGTAACCGACAAATATGCTGAAAATAAAAATCTTGTCGATTACTTTTGAAAAAGTAACCGACAAATATGCTTAAAATAAAAATCTTGTCGATTACTTTTGAAAAAGTAACCGACAAATATGCTGAAAAAAAAAATCTTCCCGATTACTTTTGAAATAGTCACCGACCAATATGCTGAAAATAAAAATCTTGCCGATTACTTTTGAAATAGTAACCGACGAATGTCTTGAAAATAAATCATGCCGATTACTTTTGAAATAGTCACCGACGAATATGCTGAAAATAAAAATCTTGCTGATTACTTTTGAAATAGTAACCGACGAATGTGCTGAAAATAAATCATGCCGATTACTTTCGAAATAATAAGCGACGAATATGTTGAAAATAAAAATCTTACCCATTACTTTTAAAATAGTAACCAACGAATGTACTGAAAATAAAGTCTTGCCGATTACTTTTGAAATAGTAACCGACGAATATGTTGAAAATAAAAATCTTGTCGATTACTTTTGAAATAGTAACCGACGAATGTGCAGAAAATAGATCATGCCGATTACTTTTGAAATAGTAACCGACGAACGTGTTGAAAATAAATCATGCCGATTACCTTTGAAAGAGTAACCGACGAATATGTTGAAAATAAAAATCTTGTCGATTACTTTTAAAATAGTAACTGACAAATATGCTGAAAATAAAAATCTTGCTGATTACTTTTGAAATAGAAACCGACGAATGTGCTGAAAATAAATCATGCCGATTACTTTCAAAATAGTAAGCGACGAATATGTTGAAAATAAAAATCTTACCGATTACTTTTAAAATAGTAACCAACGAATGTACTGAAAATAAAGTCTTGCCGATTACTTTTGAAATAGTAACCGACGAATATGTTGAAAATAAAAATCTTGTCGATTACTTTTAAAATAGTAACCGACAAATATGCTGAAAATGAAAATCTTGCCGATTACTTTTGAAATAGTAACCGAGGAATGTGTTGAAAATAAATCATGCCGATTACCTTTGAAATAGTAACCGACGAATATGCTGAAAATAAATCATGTCGATTACTTTTGAAATAGTCACCGACGAATATGCTGAAAATAAAAATCTTGCCGATTACTTTTGAAATAGTAACCAACGAATGTGCTGAAAATAAATCATGCCGATTACTTTTGAAATAATAAGCGACGAATATGTTGAAAATAAAAATCTTACCCATTACTTTTAAAATAGTAACCAACGAATGTACTGAAAATAAAGTCTTGCCGATTACTTTTGAAATAGTAACCGACGAATATGTTGAAAATAAAAATCTTGTCGATTACTTTTGAAATAGTAACCGACGAATGTGCAGAAAATAGATCATGCCGATTACTTTTGAAATAGTAACCGACGAACGTGTTGAAAATAAATCATGCCGATTACCTTTGAAAGAGTAACCGACGAATATGTTGAAAATAAAAATCTTGTCGATTACTTTTAAAATAGTAACTGACAAATATGCTGAAAATAAAAATCTTGCTGATTACTTTTGAAATAGAAACCGACGAATGTGCTGAAAATAAATCATGCCGATTACTTTCAAAATAGTAAGCGACGAATATGTTGAAAATAAAAATCTTACCGATTACTTTTAAAATAGTAACCAACGAATGTACTGAAAATAAAGTCTTGCCGATTACTTTTGAAATAGTAACCGACGAATATGTTGAAAATAAAAATCTTGTCGATTACTTTTAAAATAGTAACCGACAAATATGCTGAAAATGAAAATCTTGCCGATTACTTTTGAAATAGTAACCGACGAATGTGTTGAAAATAAATCATGCCGATTACCTTTGAAATAGTAACCGACGAATATGCTGAAAATAAATCATGTCGATTACTTTTGAAATAGTCACC
Organism: Medicago lupulina; assembly: GCA_958299785.1. Lineage (NCBI taxonomy): Eukaryota > Viridiplantae > Streptophyta > Magnoliopsida > Fabales > Fabaceae > Medicago > Medicago lupulina. Next base: position 38,546,661 of record OY283141.1, on the reverse strand, counting down.
GACGAATATGCTGAAAATAAAAATCTTGCCGATTACTTTTGAAATAGTAACCAACGAATGTGCTGAAAATAAATCATGCCGATTACTTTTGAAATAATAAGCGACGAATATGTTGAAAATAAAAATCTTACCCATTACTTTTGAAATAGTCACCAACGAATATGCTGAAAATAAAGTCTTGTCGATTACTTTTGAAATAGTAACCGACGAATATGTTGAAAATAAAAATCTTGTCGATTACTTTTAAAATAGTAACCGACAAATATGCTGAAAATAAAAATCTTGTCGATTACTTTTGAAAAAGTAACCGACAAATATGCTGAAAATAAAAATCTTGTCGATTACTTTTGAAAAAGTAACCGACAAATATGCTGAAAAAAAAAATCTTGCCGATTACTTTTGAAATAGTCACCGACCAATATGCTGAAAATAAAAATCTTGCCGATTACTTTTGAAATAGTAACCGACGAATGTCTCTAAAATAAATCATGCCGATTACTTTTGAAATAGTCACCGACGAATATGCTGAAAATAAAAATCTTGCTGATTACTTTTGAAATAGTAACCGACGAATGTGCTGAAAATAAATCATGCCGATTACTTTTGAAATAATAAGCGACGAATATGTTGAAAATAAAAATCTTACCCATTACTTTTGAAATAGTCACCAACGAATATGCTGAAAATAAAGTCTTGTCGATTACTTTTGAAATAGTAACCGACGAATATGTTGAAAATAAAAATCTTGTCGATTACTTTTAAAATAGTAACCGACAAATATGCTGAAAATAAAAATCTTGTCGATTACTTTTGAAAAAGTAACCGACAAATATGCTTAAAATAAAAATCTTGTCGATTACTTTTGAAAAAGTAACCGACAAATATGCTGAAAAAAAAAATCTTCCCGATTACTTTTGAAATAGTCACCGACCAATATGCTGAAAATAAAAATCTTGCCGATTACTTTTGAAATAGTAACCGACGAATGTCTTGAAAATAAATCATGCCGATTACTTTTGAAATAGTCACCGACGAATATGCTGAAAATAAAAATCTTGCTGATTACTTTTGAAATAGTAACCGACGAATGTGCTGAAAATAAATCATGCCGATTACTTTCGAAATAGTAAGCGACGAATATGTTGAAAATAAAAATCTTACCCATTACTTTTAAAATAGTAACCAACGAATGTACTGAAAATAAAGTCTTGCCGATTACTTTTGAAATAGTAACCGACGAATATGTTGAAAATAAAAATCTTGTCGATTACTTTTGAAATAGTAACCGACGAATGTGCAGAAAATAGATCATGCCGATTACTTTTGAAATAGTAACCGACGAACGTGTTGAAAATAAATCATGCCGATTACCTTTGAAAGAGTAACCGACGAATATGTTGAAAATAAAAATCTTGTCGATTACTTTTAAAATAGTAACTGACAAATATGCTGAAAATAAAAATCTTGCTGATTACTTTTGAAATAGAAACCGACGAATGTGCTGAAAATAAATCATGCCGATTACTTTCAAAATAGTAAGCGACGAATATGTTGAAAATAAAAATCTTACCGATTACTTTTAAAATAGTAACCAACGAATGTACTGAAAATAAAGTCTTGCCGATTACTTTTGAAATAGTAACCGACGAATATGTTGAAAATAAAAATCTTGTCGATTACTTTTAAAATAGTAACCGACAAATATGCTGAAAATGAAAATCTTGCCGATTACTTTTGAAATAGTAACCGAGGAATGTGTTGAAAATAAATCATGCCGATTACCTTTGAAATAGTAACCGACGAATATGCTGAAAATAAATCATGTCGATTACTTTTGAAATAGTCACCGACGAATATGCTGAAAATAAAAATCTTGCCGATTACTTTTGAAATAGTAACCAACGAATGTGCTGAAAATAAATCATGCCGATTACTTTTGAAATAATAAGCGACGAATATGTTGAAAATAAAAATCTTACCCATTACTTTTAAAATAGTAACCAACGAATGTACTGAAAATAAAGTCTTGCCGATTACTTTTGAAATAGTAACCGACGAATATGTTGAAAATAAAAATCTTGTCGATTACTTTTGAAATAGTAACCGACGAATGTGCAGAAAATAGATCATGCCGATTACTTTTGAAATAGTAACCGACGAACGTGTTGAAAATAAATCATGCCGATTACCTTTGAAAGAGTAACCGACGAATATGTTGAAAATAAAAATCTTGTCGATTACTTTTAAAATAGTAACTGACAAATATGCTGAAAATAAAAATCTTGCTGATTACTTTTGAAATAGAAACCGACGAATGTGCTGAAAATAAATCATGCCGATTACTTTCAAAATAGTAAGCGACGAATATGTTGAAAATAAAAATCTTACCGATTACTTTTAAAATAGTAACCAACGAATGTACTGAAAATAAAGTCTTGCCGATTACTTTTGAAATAGTAACCGACGAATATGTTGAAAATAAAAATCTTGTCGATTACTTTTAAAATAGTAACCGACAAATATGCTGAAAATGAAAATCTTGCCGATTACTTTTGAAATAGTAACCGACGAATGTGTTGAAAATAAATCATGCCGATTACCTTTGAAATAGTAACCGACGAATATGCTGAAAATAAATCATGTCGATTACTTTTGAAATAGTCACCGACGAATATGCTGAAAATAAAAATCTTGCCGATTACTTTTGAAATAGTAACCAACGAATGTGCTGAAAATAAATCATGCCGATTACTTTTGAAATAATAAGCGACGAATATGTTGAAAATAAAAATCTTACCCATTACTTTTGAAATAGTCACCAACGAATATGCTGAAAATAAAGTCTTGTCGATTACTTTTGAAATAGTAACCGACGAATATGTTGAAAATAAAAATCTTGTCGATTACTTTTAAAATAGTAACCGACAAATATGCTGAAAATAAAAATCTTGTCGATTACTTTTGAAAAAGTAACCGACAAATATGCTGAAAATAAAAATCTTGTCGATTACTTTTGAAAAAGTAACCGACAAATATGCTGAAAAAAAAAATCTTGCCGATTACTTTTGAAATAGTCACCGACCAATATGCTGAAAATAAAAATCTTGCCGATTACTTTTGAAATAGTAACCGACGAATGTCTCTAAAATAAATCATGCCGATTACTTTTGAAATAGTCACCGACGAATATGCTGAAAATAAAAATCTTGCTGATTACTTTTGAAATAGTAACCGACGAATGTGCTGAAAATAAATCATGCCGATTACTTTCGAAATAGTAAGCGACGAATATGTTGAAAATAAAAATCTTACCCATTACTTTTAAAATAGTAACCAACGAATGTACTGAAAATAAAGTCTTGCCGATTACTTTTGAAATAGTAACCGACGAATATGTTGAAAATAAAAATCTTGTCGATTACTTTTGAAATAGTAACCGACGAATGTGCAGAAAATAGATCATGCCGATTACTTTTGAAATAGTAACCGACGAACGTGTTGAAAATAAATCATGCCGATTACCTTTGAAAGAGTAACCGACGAATATGTTGAAAATAAAAATCTTGTCGATTACTTTTAAAATAGTAACTGACAAATATGCTGAAAATAAAAATCTTGCTGATTACTTTTGAAATAGAAACCGACGAATGTGCTGAAAATAAATCATGCCGATTACTTTCAAAATAGTAAGCGACGAATATGTTGAAAATAAAAATCTTACCGATTACTTTTAAAATAGTAACCAACGAATGTACTGAAAATAAAGTCTTGCCGATTACTTTTGAAATAGTAACCGACGAATATGTTGAAAATAAAAATCTTGTCGATTACTTTTAAAATAGTAACCGACAAATATGCTGAAAATGAAAATCTTGCCGATTACTTTTGAAATAGTAACCGACGAATGTGTTGAAAATAAATCATGCCGATTACCTTTGAAATAGTAACCGACGAATATGCTGAAAATAAATCATGTCGATTACTTTTGAAATAGTCACCGACGAATATGGTGAAAATAAAAATCTTGCCGATTACTTTTGAAATAGTAACCAACGAATGTGCTGAAAATAAATCATGCCGATTACTTTTGAAATAATAAGCGACGAATATGTTGAAAATAAAAATCTTACCCATTACTTTTGAAATAGTCACCAACGAATATGCTGAAAATAAAGTCTTGTCGATTACTTTTGAAATAGTAACCGACGAATATGTTGAAAATAAAAATCTTGTCGATTACTTTTAAAATAGTAACCGACAAATATGCTGAAAATAAAAATCTTGTCGATTACTTTTGAAAAAGTAACCGACAAATATGCTGAAAAAAAAAATCTTGCCGATTACTTTTGAAATAGTCACCGACCAATATGCTGAAAATAAAAATCTTGCCGATTACTTTTGAAATAGTAACCGACGAATGTCTTGAAAATAAATCATGCCGATTACTTTTGAAATAGTCACCGACGAATATGCTGAAAATAAAAATCTTACTGATTACTTTTGAAATAGTAACCGACGAATGTGCTGAAAATAAATCATGCCGATTACTTTCGAAATAGTAAGCGACGAATATGTTGAAAATAAAAATCTTACCCATTACTTTTAAAATAGTAACCAACGAATGTACTGAAAATAAAGTCTTGCCGATTACTTTTGAAATAGTAACCGACGAATATGTTGAAAATAAAAATCTTGTCGATTACTTTTTAAATAGTAACCGACGAATGTGCAGAAAATAGATCATGCCGATTACTTTTGAAATAGTAACCGACGAACGTGTTGAAAATAAATCATGCCGATTACCTTTGAAAGAGTAACCGACGAATATGTTGAAAATAAAAATCTTGTCGATTACTTTTAAAATAGTAACTGACAAATATGCTGAAAATAAAAATCTTGCCGATTACTTTTGAAATAGTAACCGACGAATGTTGTGAAAATAAATCATGCCGATTACCTTTGAAATAGTAACCGACGAATATGCTGAAAATAAATCATGTCGATTACTTTTGAAATAGTCACCGACGAATATGCTGAAAATAAAAATCTTGCCGATTACTTTTGAAATAGTAACCGACGAATGTGCTGAAAATAAATCATGCCGATTACTTTTGAAATAATAAGCGACGAATATGTTGAAAATAAAAATCTTGCCGATTACTTTTAAAAAAGTAACCAATGAATGTGCTGAAAATAAAGTCATGCCGATTACTTTTGAAATAGTAACCGACGAATATGTTGAAAATAAAAATCTTGCCGATTAGTTTTGAAATAGTAACCGACGAATGTGCTGAAAATAAAGTCTTGTCGATTACTTTTAAAATAGTAACCGACAAATATGCTGAAAATAAAGTCTTGCCGATTACTTTTGAAATAGTAACCGACGAATATGTTGAAAATAAAAATCTTGTCGATTACTTTTAAAATAGTAACCGACAAATATGCTGAAAATAAAAATCTTGTCGATTACTTTTGAAAAAGTAACCGACAAATATGCTGAAAATAAAAATCTTGCCGATTACTTTTGAAAAAGTAACCCACAAATATGCTGAAAATAAAAATCTTGCCGATTACTTTTGAAATAGTCACCGACCAATATACTGAAAATAAAAATCTTGCCGATTACTTTTGAAATAGTAACCGACGAATGTCTTGAAAATAAATCATGCCGATTACTTTTGAAATAGTCACCGGCGAATATGCTGAAAATAAAAATCTTGCTGATTACTTTTGAAATAGAAACCGACGAATGTGCTCAAAATAAATCATGCCGATTACTTTCGAAATAGTAAGCGACGAATATGTTGAAAATAAAAATCTTACCGATTACTTTTAAAATAGTAACCAACGAATGTACGGAAAATAAAGTCTTGCCGATTACTTTTGAAATAGTAACCGACGAATATGTTGAAAATAAAAATCTTGTCGATTACTTTTAAAATAGTAACCGACAAATATGCTGAAAATGAAAATCTTGCCGATTACTTTTGAAATAGTAACCGACGAATGTGTTGAAAATAAATCATGCCGATTACCTTTGAAATAGTAACCGACGAATATGCTGAAAATAAATCATGTCGATTACTTTTGAAATAGACACCGACGAATATGCTGAAAATAAAGTCTTGTCGATTACTTTTGAAATAGTAACCGACGAATATGTTGAAAATAAAAATCTTGTAGATTACTTTTAAAATAGTAACCGACAAATATGCTGAAAATAAAAATCTTGCCGATTACATTTGAAATAGTCACCGACGAATATGCTGAAAATAAAAATCTTGCCGATTACTTTTGAAATAGTAACCGACGAATGTGCTGAAAATAAATCATGCCGATTACTTTTGAAATAATAAGCGACGAATATGTTGAAAATAAAAATCTTGCCGATTACTTTTAAAAAAGTAACCAATGAATGTGCTGAAAATAAAGTCATGCCGATTACTTTTGAAATAGTAACCGACGAATATGTTGAAAATAAAAATCTTGCCGATTAGTTTTGAAATAGTAACCGACGAATGTGCTGAAAATAAAGTCTTGTCGATTACTTTTAAAATAGTAACCGACAAATATGCTGAAAATAAAGTCTTGCCGATTACTTTTGAAATAGTAACCGACGAATATGTTGAAAATAAAAATCTTGTCGATTACTTTTAAAATAGTAACCGACAAATATGCTGAAAATAAAAATCTTGTCGATTACTTTTGAAAAAGTAACCGACAAATATGCTGAAAATAAAAATCTTGCCGATTACTTTTGAAAAAGTAACCAACAAATATGCTGAAAATAAAAATCTTGCCGATTACTTTTGAAATAGTCACCGACCAATATACTGAAAATAAAAATCTTGCCGATTACTTTTGAAATAGTAACCGACGAATGTCTTGAAAATAAATCATGCCGATTACTTTTGAAATAGTCACCGGCGAATATGCTGAAAATAAAAATCTTGCTGATTACTTTTGAAATAGAAACCGACGAATGTGCTCAAAATAAATCATGCCGATTACTTTCGAAATAGTAAGCGACGAATATGTTGAAAATAAAAATCTTACCGATTACTTTTAAAATAGTAACCAACGAATGTACGGAAAATAAAGTCTTGCCGATTACTTTTGAAATAGTAACCGACGAATATGTTGAAAATAAAAATCTTGTCGATTACTTTTAAAATAGTAACCGACAAATATGCTGAAAATGAAAATCTTGCCGATTACTTTTGAAATAGTAACCGACGAATGTGTTGAAAATAAATCATGCCGATTACCTTTGAAATAGTAACCGACGAATATGCTGAAAATAAATCATGTCGATTACTTTTGAAATAGTCACCGACGAATATGCTGAAAATAAAAATCTTGCCGATTACTTTTGAAATAGTAACCAACGAATGTGCTGAAAATAAATCATGCCGATTACTTTTGAAATAATAAGCGACGAATATGTTGAAAATAAAAATCTTACCCATTACTTTTGAAATAGTCACCAACGAATATGCTGAAAATAAAGTCTTGTCGATTACTTTTGAAATAGTAACCGACGAATATGTTGAAATTAAAAATCTTGTCGATTACTTTTAAAATAGTAACCGACAAATATGCTGAAAATAAAAATCTTGTCGATTACTTTTGAAAAAGTAACCGACAAATATGCTGAAAATAAAAATCTTGTCGATTACTTTTGAAAAAGTAACCGACAAATATGCTGAAAAAAAAAATCTTGCCGATTACTTTTGAAATAGTCACCGACCAATATGCTGAAAATAAAAATCTTGCCGTTTACTTTTGAAATAGTAACCGACGAATGTCTTGAAAATAAATCATGCCGATTACTTTTGAAATAGTCACCGACGAATATGTTGAAAATAAAAATCTTGCTGATTACTTTTGAAATAGTAACCGACGAATGTGCTGAAAATAAATCATGCCGATTACTTTCGAAATAGTAAGCGACGAATATGTTGAAAATAAAAATCTTACCCATTACTTTTAAAATAGTAACCAACGAATGTACTGAAAATAAAGTCTTGCCAATTACTTTTGAAATAGTAACCGACGAATATGTTGAAAATAAAAATCTTGTCGACTACTTTTTAAATAGTAACCGACGAATGTGCAGAAAATAGATCATGCCGATTACTTTTGAAATAGTAACCGACGAACGTGTTGAAAATAAATCATGCCGATTACCTTTGAAAGAGTAACCGACGAATATGTTGAAAATAAAAATCTTGTCAATTACTTTTAAAATAGTAACTGACAAATATGCTGAAAATAAAAATCTTGCCGATTACTTTTGAAATAGTAACCGACGAATGTGTTGAAAATAAATCATGCCGATTACCTTTGAAATAGTAACCGACGAATATGCTGAAAATAAATCATGTCGATTACTTTTGAAATAGTCACCGACGAATATGCTGAAAATAAAAATCTTGCCGATTACTTTTGAAATAGTAACCGACGAATGTGCTGAAAATAAATCATGCCGATTACTTTTGAAATAATAAGCGACGAATATGTTGAAAATAAAAATCTTGCCGATTACTTTTAAAAAAGTAACCAATGAATGTGCTGAAAATAAAGTCATGCCGATTACTTTTGAAATAGTAACCGACGAATATGTTGAAAATAAAAATCTTGCCGATTAGTTTTGAAATAGTAACCGACGAATGTGCTGAAAATAAAGTCTTGTCGATTACTTTTAAAATAGTAACCGACAAATATGCTGAAAATAAAGTCTTGCCGATTACTTTTGAAATAGTAACCGACGAATATGTTGAAAATAAAAATCTTGTCGATTACTTTTAAAATAGTAACCGACAAATATGCTGAAAATAAAAATCTTGTCGATTACTTTTGAAAAAGTAACCGACAAATATGCTGAAAATAAAAATCTTGCCGATTACTTTTGAAAAAGTAACCGACAAATATGCTGAAAATAAAAATCTTGCCGATTACTTTTGAAATAGTCACCGACCAATATACTGAAAATAAAAATCTTGCCGATTACTTTTGAAATAGTAACCGACGAATGTCTTGAAAATAAATCATGCCGATTACTTTTGAAATAGTCACCGACGAATATGCTGAAAATAAAAATCTTGCTGATTACTTTTGAAATAGAAACCGACGAATGTGCTGAAAATAAATCTTGCCGATTACTTTTGAAATAGTAACCGACGAATATGTTGAAAATAAAAATCTTGTCGATTACTTTTAAAATAGTAACCGACAAATATGCTGAAAATGAAAATCTTGCCGATTACTTTTGAAATAGTAACCGACGAATGTGTTGAAAATAAATCATGCCGATTACCTTTGAAATAGTAACCGACGAATATGCTGAAAATAAATCATGTCGATTACTTTTGAAATAGTCACCGACGAATATGCTGAAAATAAAAATCTTGCCGATTACTTTTGAAATAGTAACCAACGAATGTGCTGAAAATAAATCATGCCGATTACTTTTGAAATAATAAGCGACGAATATGTTGAAAATAAAAATCTTACCCATTACTTTTGAAATAGTCACCAACGAATATGCTGAAAATAAAGTCTTGTCGATTACTTTTGAAATAGTAACCGACGAATATGTTGAAAATAAAAATCTTGTCGATTACTTTTAAAATAGTAACCGACAAATATGCTGAAAATAAAAATCTTGTCGATTACTTTTGAAAAAGTAACCGACAAATATGCTGAAAATAAAAATCTTGTCGATTACTTTTGAAAAAGTAACCGACAAATATGCTGAAAAAAAAAATCTTGCCGATTACTTTTGAAATAGTCACCGACCAATATGCTGAAAATAAAAATCTTGCCGTTTACTTTTGAAATAGTAACCGACGAATGTCTTGAAAATAAATCATGCCGATTACTTTTGAAATAGTCACCGACGAATATGTTGAAAATAAAAATCTTGCTGATTACTTTTGAAATAGTAACCGACGAATGTGCTGAAAATAAATCATGCCGATTACTTTCGAAATAGTAAGCGACGAATATGTTGAAAATAAAAATCTTACCCATTACTTTTAAAATAGTAACCAACGAATGTACTGAAAATAAAGTCTTGCCAATTACTTTTGAAATAGTAACCGACGAATATGTTGAAAATAAAAATCTTGTCGACTACTTTTTAAATAGTAACCGACGAATGTGCAGAAAATAGATCATGCCGATTACTTTTGAAATAGTAACCGACGAACGTGTTGAAAATAAATCATGCCGATTACCTTTGAAAGAGTAACCGACGAATATGTTGAAAATAAAAATCTTGTCAATTACTTTTAAAATAGTAACTGACAAATATGATGAAAATAAAAATCTTGCCGATTACTTTTGAAATAGTAACCGACGAATGTGTTGAAAATAAATCATGCCGATTACCTTTGAAATAGTAACCGACGAATATGCTGAAAATAAATCATGTCGATTACTTTTGAAATAGTCACCGACGAATATGCTGAAAATAAAAATCTTGCCGATTACTTTTGAAATAGTAACCGACGAATGTGCTGAAAATAAATCATGCCGATTACTTTTGAAATAATAAGCGACGAATATGTTGAAAATAAAAATCTTGCCGATTACTTTTAAAAAAGTAACCAATGAATGTGCTGAAAATAAAGTCATGCCGATTACTTTTGAAATAGTAACCGACGAATATGTTGAAAATAAAAATCTTGCCGATTAGTTTTGAAATAGTAACCGACGAATGTGCTGAAAATAAAGTCTTGTCGATTACTTTTAAAATAGTAACCGACAAATATGCTGAAAATAAAGTCTTGCCGATTACTTTTGAAATAGTAACCGACGAATATGTTGAAAATAAAAATCTTGTCGATTACTTTTAAAATAGTAACCGACAAATATGCTGAAAATAAAAATCTTGTCGATTACTTTTGAAAAAGTAACCGACAAATATGCTGAAAATAAAAATCTTGCCGATTACTTTTGAAAAAGTAACCGACAAATATGCTGAAAATAAAAATCTTGCCGATTACTTTTGAAATAGTCACCGACCAATATACTGAAAATAAAAATCTTGCCGATTACTTTTGAAATAGTAACCGACGAATGTCTTGAAAATAAATCATGCCGATTACTTTTGAAATAGTCACCGACGAATATGCTGAAAATAAAAATCTTGCTGATTACTTTTGAAATAGAAACCGACGAATGTGCTGAAAATAAATCTTGCCGATTACTTTTGAAATAGTAACCGACGAATATGTTGAAAATAAAAATCTTGTCGATTACTTTTAAAATAGTAACCGACAAATATGCTGAAAATGAAAATCTTGCCGATTACTTTTGAAATAGTAACCGACGAATGTGTTGAAAATAAATCATGCCGATTACCTTTGAAATAGTAACCGACGAATATGCTGAAAATAAATCATGTCGATTACTTTTGAAATAGTCACCGACGAATATGCTGAAAATAAAAATCTTGCCGATTACTTTTGAAATAGTAACCAACGAATGTGCTGAAAATAAATCATGCCGATTACTTTTGAAATAATAAGCGACGAATATGTTGAAAATAAAAATCTTACCCATTACTTTTGAAATAGTCACCAACGAATATGCTGAAAATAAAGTCTTGTCGATTACTTTTGAAATAGTAACCGACGAATATGTTGAAAATAAAAATCTTGTCGATTACTTTTAAAATAGTAACCGACAAATATGCTGAAAATAAAAATCTTGTCGATTACTTTTGAAAAAGTAACCGACAAATATGCTTAAAATAAAAATCTTGTCGATTACTTTTGAAAAAGTAACCGACAAATATGCTGAAAAAAAAAATCTTCCCGATTACTTTTGAAATAGTCACCGACCAATATGCTGAAAATAAAAATCTTGCCGATTACTTTTGAAATAGTAACCGACGAATGTCTTGAAAATAAATCATGCCGATTACTTTTGAAATAGTCACCGACGAATATGCTGAAAATAAAAATCTTGCTGATTACTTTTGAAATAGTAACCGACGAATGTGCTGAAAATAAATCATGCCGATTACTTTCGAAATAGTAAGCGACGAATATGTTGAAAATAAAAATCTTACCCATTACTTTTAAAATAGTAACCAACGAATGTACTGAAAATAAAGTCTTGCCGATTACTTTTGAAATAGTAACCGACGAATATGTTGAAAATAAAAATCTTGTCGATTACTTTTGAAATAGTAACCGACGAATGTGCAGAAAATAGATCATGCCGATTACTTTTGAAATAGTAACCGACGAACGTGTTGAAAATAAATCATGCCGATTACCTTTGAAAGAGTAACCGACGAATATGTTGAAAATAAAAATCTTGTCGATTACTTTTAAAATAGTAACTGACAAATATGCTGAAAATAAAAATCTTGCTGATTACTTTTGAAATAGAAACCGACGAATGTGCTGAAAATAAATCATGCCGATTACTTTCAAAATAGTAAGCGACGAATATGTTGAAAATAAAAATCTTACCGATTACTTTTAAAATAGTAACCAACGAATGTACTGAAAATAAAGTCTTGCCGATTACTTTTGAAATAGTAACCGACGAATATGTTGAAAATAAAAATCTTGTCGATTACTTTTAAAATAGTAACCGACAAATATGCTGAAAATGAAAATCTTGCCGATTACTTTTGAAATAGTAACCGACGAATGTGTTGAAAATAAATCATGCCGATTACCTTTGAAATAGTAACCGACGAATATGCTGAAAATAAATCATGTCGATTACTTTTGAAATAGTCACCGACGAATATGCTGAAAATAAAAATCTTGCCGATTACTTTTGAAATAGTAACCAACGAATGTGCTGAAAATAAATCATGCCGATTACTTTTGAAATAATAAGCGACGAATATGTTGAAAATAAAAATCTTACCCATTACTTTTAAAATAGTAACCAACGAATGTACTGAAAATAAAGTCTTGCCGATTACTTTTGAAATAGTAACCGACGAATATGTTGAAAATAAAAATCTTGTCGATTACTTTTGAAATAGTAACCGACGAATGTGCAGAAAATAGATCATGCCGATTACTTTTGAAATAGTAACCGACGAACGTGTTGAAAATAAATCATGCCGATTACCTTTGAAAGAGTAACCGACGAATATGTTGAAAATAAAAATCTTGTCGATTACTTTTAAAATAGTAACTGACAAATATGCTGAAAATAAAAATCTTGCTGATTACTTTTGAAATAGAAACCGACGAATGTGCTGAAAATAAATCATGCCGATTACTTTCAAAATAGTAAGCGACGAATATGTTGAAAATAAAAATCTTACCGATTACTTTTAAAATAGTAACCAACGAATGTACTGAAAATAAAGTCTTGCCGATTACTTTTGAAATAGTAACCGACGAATATGTTGAAAATAAAAAACTTGTCGATTACTTTTAAAATAGTAACCGACAAATATGCTGAAAATGAAAATCTTGCCGATTACTTTTGAAATAGTAACCGACGAATGTGTTGAAAATAAATCATGCCGATTACCTTTGAAATAGTAACCGACGAATATGCTGAAAATAAATCATGTCGATTACTTTTGAAATAGTCACCGACGAATATGCTGAAAATAAAAATCTTGCCGATTACTTTTGAAATAGTAACCAACGAATGTGCTGAAAATAAATCATGCCGATTACTTTTGAAATAATAAGCGACGAATATGTTGAAAATAAAAATCTTACCCATTACTTTTGAAATAGTCACCAACGAATATGCTGAAAATAAAGTCTTGTCGATTACTTTTGAAATAGTAACCGACGAATATGTTGAAAATAAAAATCTTGTCGATTACTTTTAAAATAGTAACCGACAAATATGCTGAAAATAAAAATCTTGTCGATTACTTTTGAAAAAGTAACCGACAAATATGCTGAAAATAAAAATCTTGTCGATTACTTTTGAAAAAGTAACCGACAAATATGCTGAAAAAAAAAATCTTGCCGATTACTTTTGAAATAGTCACCGACCAATATGCTGAAAATAAAAATCTTGCCGATTACTTTTGAAATAGTAACCGACGAATGTCTCTAAAATAAATCATGCCGATTACTTTTGAAATAGTCACCGACGAATATGCTGAAAATAAAAATCTTGCTGATTACTTTTGAAATAGTAACCGACGAATGTGCTGAAAATAAATCATGCCGATTACTTTCGAAATAGTAAGCGACGAATATGTTGAAAATAAAAATCTTACCCATTACTTTTAAAATAGTAACCAACGAATGTACTGAAAATAAAGTCTTGCCGATTACTTTTGAAATAGTAACCGACGAATATGTTGAAAATAAAAATCTTGTCGATTACTTTTGAAATAGTAACCGACGAATGTGCAGAAAATAGATCATGCCGATTACTTTTGAAATAGTAACCGACGAACGTGTTGAAAATAAATCATGCCGATTACCTTTGAAAGAGTAACCGACGAATATGTTGAAAATAAAAATCTTGTCGATTACTTTTAAAATAGTAACTGACAAATATGCTGAAAATAAAAATCTTGCTGATTACTTTTGAAATAGAAACCGACGAATGTGCTGAAAATAAATCATGCCGATTACTTTCAAAATAGTAAGCGACGAATATGTTGAAAATAAAAATCTTACCGATTACTTTTAAAATAGTAACCAACGAATGTACTGAAAATAAAGTCTTGCCGATTACTTTTGAAATAGTAACCGACGAATATGTTGAAAATAAAAATCTTGTCGATTACTTTTAAAATAGTAACCGACAAATATGCTGAAAATGAAAATCTTGCCGATTACTTTTGAAATAGTAACCGACGAATGTGTTGAAAATAAATCATGCCGATTACCTTTGAAATAGTAACCGACGAATATGCTGAAAATAAATCATGTCGATTACTTTTGAAATAGTCACCGACGAATATGCTGAAAATAAAAATCTTGCCGATTACTTTTGAAATAGTAACCAACGAATGTGCTGAAAATAAATCATGCCGATTACTTTTGAAATAATAAGCGACGAATATGTTGAAAATAAAAATCTTACCCATTACTTTTGAAATAGTCACCAACGAATATGCTGAAAATAAAGTCTTGTCGATTACTTTTGAAATAGTAACCGACGAATATGTTGAAAATAAAAATCTTGTCGATTACTTTTAAAATAGTAACTGACAAATATGCTGAAAATAAAAATCTTGTCGATTACTTTTGAAAAAGTAACCGACAAATATGCTGAAAATAAAAATCTTGTCGATTACTTTTGAAAAAGTAACCGACAAATATGCTGAAAAAAAAAATCTTGCCGATTACTTTTGAAATAGTCACCGACCAATATGCTGAAAATAAAAATCTTGCCGATTACTTTTGAAATAGTAACCGACGAATGTCTCTAAAATAAATCATGCCGATTACTTTTGAAATAGTCACCGACGAATATGCTGAAAATAAAAATCTTGCTGATTACTTTTGAAATAGTAACCGACGAATGTGCTGAAAATAAATCATGCCGATTACTTTCGAAATAGTAAGCGACGAATATGTTGAAAATAAAAATCTTACCCATTACTTTTAAAATAGTAACCAACGAATGTACTGAAAATAAAGTCTTGCCGATTACTTTTGAAATAGTAACCGACGAATATGTTGAAAATAAAAATCTTGTCGATTACTTTTGAAATAGTAACCGAGGAATGTGCAGAAAATAGATCATGCCGATTACTTTTGAAATAGTAACCGACGAACGTGTTGAAAATAAATCATGCCGATTACCTTTGAAAGAGTAACCGACGAATATGTTGAAAATAAAAATCTTGTCGATTACTTTTAAAATAGTAACTGACAAATATGCTGAAAATAAAAATCTTGCTGATTACTTTTGAAATAGAAACCGAAGAATGTGCTGAAAATAAATCATGCCGATTACTTTCAAAATAGTAAGCGACGAATATGTTGAAAATAAAAATCTTACCGATTACTTTTAAAATAGTAACCAACGAATGTACTGAAAATAAAGTCTTGCCGATTACTTTTGAAATAGTAACCGACGAATATGTTGAAAATAACAATCTTGTCGATTACTTTTAAAATAGTAACCGACAAATATGCTGAAAATGAAAATCTTGCCGATTACTTTTGAAATAGTAACCGACGAATGTGTTGAAAATAAATCATGCCGATTACCTTTGAAATAGTAACCGACGAATATGCTGAAAATAAATCATGTCGATTACTTTTGAAATAGTCACCGACGAATATGCTGAAAATAAAAATCTTGCCGATTACTTTTGAAATAGTAACCAACGAATGTGCTGAAAATAAATCATGCCGATTACTTTTGAAATAATAAGCGACGAATATGTTGAAAATAAAAATCTTACCCATTACTTTTGAAATAGTCACCAACGAATATGCTGAAAATAAAGTCTTGTCGATTACTTTTGAAATAGTAACCGACGAATATGTTGAAAATAAAAATCTTGTCGATTACTTTTAAAATAGTAACTGACAAATATGCTGAAAATAAAAATCTTGTCGATTACTTTTGAAAAAGTAACCGACAAATATGCTGAAAATAAAAATCTTGTCGATTACTTTTGAAAAAGTAACCGACAAATATGCTGAAAAAAAAAATCTTGCCGATTACTTTTGAAATAGTCACCGACCAATATGCTGAAAATAAAAATCTTGCCGATTACTTTTGAAATAGTAACCGACGAATGTCTCTAAAATAAATCATGCCGATTACTTTTGAAATAGTCACCGACGAATATGCTGAAAATAAAAATCTTGCTGATTACTTTTGAAATAGTAACCGACGAATGTGCTGAAAATAAATCATGCCGATTACTTTCGAAATAGTAAGCGACGAATATGTTGAAAATAAAAATCTTACCCATTACTTTTAAAATAGTAACCAACGAATGTACTGAAAATAAAGTCTTGCCGATTACTTTTGAAATAGTAACCGACGAATATGTTGAAAATAAAAATCTTGTCGATTACTTTTGAAATAGTAACCGAGGAATGTGCAGAAAATAGATCATGCCGATTACTTTTGAAATAGTAACCGACGAACGTGTTGAAAATAAATCATGCCGATTACCTTTGAAAGAGTAACCGACGAATATGTTGAAAATAAAAATCTTGTCGATTACTTTTAAAATAGTAACTGACAAATATGCTGAAAATAAAAATCTTGCTGATTACTTTTGAAATAGAAACCGACGAATGTGCTGAAAATAAATCATGCCGATTACTTTCAAAATAGTAAGCGACGAATATGTTGAAAATAAAAATCTTACCGATTACTTTTAAAATAGTAACCAACGAATGTACTGTAAATAAAGTCTTGCCGATTACTTTTGAAATAGTAACCGACGAATATGTTGAAAATAACAATCTTGTCGATTACTTTTAAAATAGTAACCGACAAATATGCTGAAAATGAAAATCTTGCCGATTACTTTTGAAATAGTAACCGACGAATGTGTTGAAAATAAATCATGCCGATTACCTTTGAAATAGTAACCGACGAATATGCTGAAAATAAATCATGTCGATTACTTTTGAAATAGTCACCGACGAATATGCTGAAAATAAAAATCTTGCCGATTACTTTTGAAATAGTAACCAACGAATGTGCTGAAAATAAATCATGCCGATTACTTTTGAAATAATAAGCGACGAATATGTTGAAAATAAAAATCTTACCCATTACTTTTGAAATAGTCACCAACGAATATGCTGAAAATAAAGTCTTGTCGATTACTTTTGAAATAGTAACCGACGAATATGTTGAAAATAAAAATCTTGTCGATTACTTTAAAAATAGTAACCGACGAATGTCTTGAAAATAAATCATGCCGATTACTTTTGAAATAGTCACCGACGAATATGCTGAAAATAAAAATCTTGCTGATTACTTTTGAAATAGTAACCGACGAATGTGCTGAAAATAAATCATGCCGATTACTTTCGAAATAGTAAGCGACGAATATGTTGAAAATAAAAATCTTACCCATTACTTTTAAAATAGTAACCAACGAATGTACTGAAAATAAAGTCTTGCCGATTACTTTTGAAATAGTAACCGACGAATATGTTGAAAATAAAAATCTTGTCGATTACTTTTGAAATAGTAACCGAGGAATGTGCAGAAAATAGATCATGCCGATTACTTTTGAAATAGTAACCGACGAACGTGTTGAAAATAAATCATGCCGATTACCTTTGAAAGAGTAACCGACGAATATGTTGAAAATAAAAATCTTGTCGATTACTTTTAAAATAGTAACTGACAAATATGCTGAAAATAAAAATCTTGCTGATTACTTTTGAAATAGAAACCGACGAATGTGCTGAAAATAAATCATGCCGATTACTTTCAAAATAGTAAGCGACGAATATGTTGAAAATAAAAATCTTACCGATTACTTTTAAAATAGTAACCAACGAATGTACTGAAAATAAAGTCTTGCCGATTACTTTTGAAATAGTAACCGACGAATATGTTGAAAATAAAAATCTTGTCGATTACTTTTAAAATAGTAACCGACAAATATGCTGAAAATGAAAATCTTGCCGATTACTTTTGAAATAGTAACCGACGAATGTGTTGAAAATAAATCATGCCGATTACCTTTGAAATAGTAACCGACGAATATGCTGAAAATAAATCATGTCGATTACTTTTGAAATAGTCACCGACGAATATGCTGAAAATAAAAATCTTGCCGATTACTTTTGAAATAGTAACCAACGAATGTGCTGAAAATAAATCATGCCGATTACTTTTGAAATAATAAGCGACGAATATGTTGAAAATAAAAATCTTACCCATTACTTTTGAAATAGTCACCAACGAATATGCTGAAAATAAAGTCTTGTCGATTACTTTTGAAATAGTAACCGACGAATATGTTGAAAATAAAAATCTTGTCGATTACTTTAAAAATAGTAACCGACGAATGTCTTGAAAATAAATCATGCCGATTACTTTTGAAATAGTCACCGACGAATATGCTGAAAATAAAAATCTTGCTGATTACTTTTGAAATAGTAACCGACGAATGTGCTGAAAATAAATCATGCCGATTACTTTCGAAATAGTAAGCGACGAATATGTTGAAAATAAAAATCTTACCCATTACTTTTAAAATAGTAACCAACGAATGTACTGAAAATAAAGTCTTGCCGATTACTTTTGAAATAGTAACCGACGAATATGTTGAAAATAAAAATCTTGTCGATTACTTTTGAAATAGTAACCGAGGAATGTGCAGAAAATAGATCATGCCGATTACTTTTGAAATAGTAACCGACGAACGTGTTGAAAATAAATCATGCCGATTACCTTTGAAAGAGTAACCGACGAATATGTTGAAAATAAAAATCTTGTCGATTACTTTTAAAATAGTAACTGACAAATATGCTGAAAATAAAAATCTTGCTGATTACTTTTGAAATAGAAACCGACGAATGTGCTGAAAATAAATCATGCCGATTACTTTCAAAATAGTAAGCGACGAATATGTTGAAAATAAAAATCTTACCGATTACTTTTAAAATAGTAACCAACGAATGTACTGAAAATAAAGTCTTGCCGATTACTTTTGAAATAGTAACCGACGAATATGTTGAAAATAAAAATCTTGTCGATTACTTTTAAAATAGTAACCGACAAATATGCTGAAAATGAAAATCTTGCCGATTACTTTTGAAATAGTAACCGACGAATGTGTTGAAAATAAATCATGCCGATTACCTTTGAAATAGTAACCGACGAATATGCTGAAAATAAATCATGTCGATTACTTTTGAAATAGTCACCGACGAATATGCTGAAAATAAAAATCTTGCCGATTACTTTTGAAATAGTAACCAACGAATGTGCTGAAAATAAATCATGCCGATTACTTTTGAAATAATAAGCGACGAATATGTTGAAAATAAAAATCTTACCCATTACTTTTGAAATAGTCACCAACGAATATGCTGAAAATAAAGTCTTGTCGATTACTTTTGAAATAGTAACCGACGAATATGTTGAAAATAAAAATCTTGTCGATTACTTTTAAAATAGTAACCGACGAATGTCTTGAAAATAAATCATGCCGATTACTTTTGAAATAGTCACCGACGAATATGCTGAAAATAAAAATCTTGCTGATTACTTTTGAAATAGTAACCGACGAATGTGCTGAAAATAAATCATGCCGATTACTTTCGAAATAGTAAGCGACGAATATGTTGAAAATAAAAATCTTACCCATTACTTTTAAAATAGTAACCAACGAATGTACTGAAAATAAAGTCTTGCCGATTACTTTTGAAATAGTAACCGACGAATATGTTGAAAATAAAAATCTTGTCGATTACTTTTGAAATAGTAACCGACGAATGTGCAGAAAATAGATCATGCCGATTACTTTTGAAATAGTAACCGACGAACGTGTTGAAAATAAATCATGCCGATTACCTTTGAAAGAGTAACCGACGAATATGTTGAAAATAAAAATCTTGTCGATTACTTTTAAAATAGTAACTGACAAATATGCTGAAAATAAAATTTTGCCGATTACTTTTGAAATAGTAACCGACGAATGTGTTGAAAATAAATCATGCCGATTACCTTTGAAATAGTAACCGACGAATATGCTGAAAATAAATCATGTCGATTACTTTTTAAA
This sequence comes from Medicago lupulina, assembly GCA_958299785.1. Taxonomy (NCBI): domain Eukaryota; kingdom Viridiplantae; phylum Streptophyta; class Magnoliopsida; order Fabales; family Fabaceae; genus Medicago; species Medicago lupulina. The sequence goes on along the minus strand of OY283141.1, from coordinate 38,525,966 downwards.
TAGTCACCGACGAATATGCTGAAAATAAAAATCTTGCCGATTACTTTTGAAATAGTAACCGACGAATGTGCTGAAAATAAATCATGCCGATTACTTTTGAAATAATAAGCGACGAATATGTTGAAAATAAAAATCTTACCCATTACTTTTGAAATAGTAACAACGAATATGCTGAAAATAAAGTCTTGCCGATTACTTTTGAAATAGTAACCGACGAATATGTTGAAAATAAAAATCTTGTCGATTACTTTTAAAATAGTAACCGACAAATATGCTGAAAATAAAAATCTTGTCGATTACTTTTGAAAAAGTAACCGACAAATATGCTGAAAATAAAAATCTTGCCGATTACTTTTGAAATAGTAACCGACGAATGTCTTGAAAATAAATCATGCCGATTACTTTTGAAATAGTCACCGACGAATATGCTGAAAATAAAAATCTTGCTGATTACTTTTGAAATAGAAACCGACGAATGTGCTGAAAATAAATCATGCCGATTACTTTCGAAATAGTAAGCGACGAATATGTTGAAAATAAAAATCTTACCGATTACTTTTAAAATAGTAACCAACGAATGTACTGAAAATAAAGTCTTGCCGATTACTTTTGAAATAGTAACCGACGAATATGTTGAAAATAAAAATCTTGTCGATTACTTTTAAAATAGTAACCGACAAATATGCTGAAAATGAAAATCTTGCCGATTACTTTTGAAATAGTAACCGACGAATGTGTTGAAAATAAATCATGCCGATTACCTTTGAAATAGTAACCGACGAATATGCTGAAAATAAATCATGTCGATTACTTTTGAAATAGTCACCGACGAATATGCTGAAAATAAAAATCTTGCCGATTACTTTTGAAATAGTAACCAACGAATGTGCTGAAAATAAATCATGCCGATTACTTTTGAAATAATAAGCGACGAATATGTTGAAAATAAAAATCTTACCCATTACTTTTGAAATAGTAACCAACGAATATGCTGAAAATAAAGTCTTGTCGATTACTTTTGAAATAGTAACCGACGAATATGTTGAAAATAAAAATCTTGTCGATTACTTTTAAAATAGTAACCGACAAATATGCTGAAAATAAAAATCTTGCCGATTACATTTGAAATAGTCACCGACGAATATGCTGAAAATAAAAATCTTGCCGATTACTTTTGAAATAGTAACCGACGAACGTGTTGAAAATAAATCATGCCGATTACCTTTGAAAGAGTAACCGACGAATATGTTGAAAATAAAAATCTTGTCGATTACTTTTAAAATAGTAACTGACAAATATGCTGAAAATAAAAATCTTGCTGATTACTTTTGAAATAGAAACCGACGAATGTGCTGAAAATAAATCATGCCGATTACTTTCAAAATAGTAAGCGACGAATATGTTGAAAATAAAAATCTTACCGATTACTTTTAAAATAGTAACCAACGAATGTACTGAAAATAAAGTCTTGCCGATTACTTTTGAAATAGTAACCGACGAATATGTTGAAAATAAAAATCTTGTCGATTACTTTTAAAATAGTAACCGACAAATATGCTGAAAATGAAAATCTTGCCGATTACTTTTGAAATAGTAACCGACGAATGTGTTGAAAATAAATCATGCCGATTACCTTTGAAATAGTAACCGACGAATATGCTGAAAATAAATCATGTCGATTACTTTTGAAATAGTCACCGACGAATATGCTGAAAATAAAAATCTTGCCGATTACTTTTGAAATAGTAACCAACGAATGTGCTGAAAATAAATCATGCCGATTACTTTTGAAATAATAAGCGACGAATATGTTGAAAATAAAAATCTTACCCATTACTTTTGAAATAGTCACCAACGAATATGCTGAAAATAAAGTCTTGTCGATTACTTTTGAAATAGTAACCGACGAATATGTTGAAAATAAAAATCTTGTCGATTACTTTTAAAATAGTAACCGACGAATGTCTTGAAAATAAATCATGCCGATTACTTTTGAAATAGTCACCGACGAATATGCTGAAAATAAAAATCTTGCTGATTACTTTTGAAATAGTAACCGACGAATGTGCTGAAAATAAATCATGCCGATTACTTTCGAAATAGTAAGCGACGAATATGTTGAAAATAAAAATCTTACCCATTACTTTTAAAATAGTAACCAACGAATGTACTGAAAATAAAGTCTTGCCGATTACTTTTGAAATAGTAACCGACGAATATGTTGAAAATAAAAATCTTGTCGATTACTTTTGAAATAGTAACCGACGAATGTGCAGAAAATAGATCATGCCGATTACTTTTGAAATAGTAACCGACGAACGTGTTGAAAATAAATCATGCCGATTACCTTTGAAAGAGTAACCGACGAATATGTTGAAAATAAAAATCTTGTCGATTACTTTTAAAATAGTAACTGACAAATATGCTGAAAATAAAAATCTTGCCGATTACTTTTGAAATAGTAACCGACGAATGTGTTGAAAATAAATCATGCCGATTACCTTTGAAATAGTAACCGACGAATATGCTGAAAATAAATCATGTCGATTACTTTTTAAATAGTCACCGACGAATATGCTGAAAATAAAAATCTTGCCGATTACTTTTGAAATAGTAACCGACGAATGTGCTGAAAATAAATCATGCCGATTACTTTTGAAATAATAAGCGACGAATATGTTGAAAATAAAAATCTTACCCATTACTTTTGAAATAGTAACAACGAATATGCTGAAAATAAAGTCTTGCCGATTACTTTTGAAATAGTAACCGACGAATATGTTGAAAATAAAAATCTTGTCGATTACTTTTAAAATAGTAACCGACAAATATGCTGAAAATAAAAATCTTGTCGATTACTTTTGAAAAAGTAACCGACAAATATGCTGAAAATAAAAATCTTGCCGATTACTTTTGAAAAAGTAACCGACAAATATGCTGAAAATAAAAATCTTGCCGATTACTTTTGAAATAGTAACCGACGAATGTCTTGAAAATAAATCATGCCGATTACTTTTGAAATAGTCACCGACGAATATGCTGAAAATAAAAATCTTGCTGATTACTTTTGAAATAGAATCCGACGAATGTGCTGAAAATAAATCATGCCGATTACTTTCGAAATAGTAAGCGACGAATATGTTGAAAATAAAAATCTTACCGATTACTTTTAAAATAGTAACCAACGAATGTACTGAAAATAAAGTCTTGCCGATTACTTTTGAAATAGTAACCGACGAATATGTTGAAAATAAAAATCTTGTCGATTACTTTTAAAATAGTAACCGACAAATATGCTGAAAATGAAAATCTTGCCGATTACTTTTGAAATAGTAACCGACGAATGTGTTGAAAATAAATCATGCCGATTACCTTTGAAATAGTAACCGACGAATATGCTGAAAATAAATCATGTCGATTACTTTTGAAATAGTCACCGACGAATATGCTGAAAATAAAAATCTTGCCGATTACTTTTGAAATAGTAACCAACGAATGTGCTGAAAATAAATCATGCCGATTACTTTTGAAATAATAAGCGACGAATATGTTGAAAATAAAAATCTTACCCATTACTTTTGAAATAGTAACCAACGAATATGCTGAAAATAAAGTCTTGTCGATTACTTTTGAAATAGTAACCGACGAATATGTTGAAAATAAAAATCTTGTCGATTACTTTTAAAATAGTAACCGACAAATATGCTGAAAATAAAAATCTTGCCGATTACATTTGAAATAGTCACCGACGAATATGCTGAAAATAAAAATCTTGCCGATTACTTTTGAAATAGTAACCGACGAATGTGCTGAAAATAAATCATGCTGATTACTTTTGAAATAGTAAGCGACGAATATGTTGGAAATAAAAATCTTACCGATTACTTTTAAAAAAGTAACCAATGAATGTGCTGAAAATAAAGTCATGCCGATTACTTTTGAAATAGTAACCGACGAATATGTTGAAAATAAAAATCTTGCCGATTAGTTTTGAAATAGTAACCGACGAATGTGCTGAAAATAAAGTCTTGTCGATTACTTTTAAAATAGTAACCGACAAATATGCTGAAAATAAAGTCTTGCCGATTACTTTTGAAATAGTAACCGACGAATATGTTGAAAATAAAAATCTTGTCGATTACTTTTAAAATAGTAACCGACAAATATGCTGAAAATAAAAATCTTGCCGATTACTTTTGAAATAGTAACCGACAAATGTGTTGAAAATAAATCATGCCGATTACCTTTGAAATAGTAACCGACGAATATGCTGAAAATAAATCATGTCGATTACTTTTGAAATAGTCACCGACGAATATGCTGAAAATAAAAATCTTGCCGATTACTTTTGAAATAGTAACCAACGAATGTGCTGAAAATAAATCATGCCGATTACTTTTGAAATAATAAGCGACGAATATGTTGAAAATAAAAATCTTACCCATTACTTTTGAAATAGTAACCAACGAATATGCTGAAAATAAAGTCTTGTCGATTACTTTTGAAATAGTAATCGACGAATATGTTGAAAATAAAAATCTTGTCGATTACTTTTAAAATAGTAACCGACAAATATGCTGAAAATAAAAATCTTGCCGATTACATTTGAAATAGTCACCGACGAATATGCTGAAAATAAAAATCTTGCCGATTACTTTTGAAATAGTAACCGACGAATGTGCTGAAAATAAATCATGCAGATTACTTTTGAAATAGTAAGCGACGAATATGTTGGAAATAAAAATCTTACCGATTACTTTTAAAAAAGTAACCAATGAATGTGCTGAAAATAAAGTCATGCCGATTACTTTTGAAATAGTAAGCGACGAATATGTTGAAAATAAAAATCTTACCCATTACTTTTAAAATAGTAACCAACGAATGTACTGAAAATAAAGTCTTGCCGATTACTTTTGAAATAGTAACCGACGAATATGTTGAAAATAAAAATCTTGTCGATTACTTTTGAAATAGTAACCGACGAATGTGCAGAAAATAGATCATGCCGATTACTTTTGAAATAGTAACCGACGAACGTGTTGAAAATAAATCATGCCGATTACCTTTGAAAGAGTAACCGACGAATATGTTGAAAATAAAAATCTTGTCGATTACTTTTAAAATAGTAACTGACAAATATGCTGAAAATAAAAATCTTGCCGATTACTTTTGAAATAGTAACCGACGAATGTGTTGAAAATAAATCATGCCGATTACCTTTGAAATAGTAACCGACGAATATGCTGAAAATAAATCATGTCGATTACTTTTTAAATAGTCACCGACGAATATGCTGAAAATAAAAATCTTGCCGATTACTTTTGAAATAGTAACCGACGAATGTGCTGAAAATAAATCATGCCGATTACTTTTGAAATAATAAGCGACGAATATGTTGAAAATAAAAATCTTACCCATTACTTTTGAAATAGTAACAACGAATATGCTGAAAATAAAGTCTTGCCGATTACTTTTGAAATAGTAACCGACGAATATGTTGAAAATAAAAATCTTGTCGATTACTTTTAAAATAGTAACCGACAAATATGCTGAAAATAAAAATCTTGTCGATTACTTTTGAAAAAGTAACCGACAAATATGCTGAAAATAAAAATCTTGCCGATTACTTTTGAAAAAGTAACCGACAAATATGCTGAAAATAAAAATCTTGCCGATTACTTTTGAAATAGTAACCGACGAATGTCTTGAAAATAAATCATGCCGATTACTTTTGAAATAGTCACCGACGAATATGCTGAAAATAAAAATCTTGCTGATTACTTTTGAAATAGAAACCGACGAATGTGCTGAAAATAAATCATGCCGATTACTTTCGAAATAGTAAGCGACGAATATGTTGAAAATAAAAATCTTACCGATTACTTTTAAAATAGTAACCAACGAATGTACTGAAAATAAAGTCTTGCCGATTACTTTTGAAATAGTAACCGACGAATATGTTGAAAATAAAAATCTTGTCGATTACTTTTAAAATAGTAACCGACAAATATGCTGAAAATGAAAATCTTGCCGATTACTTTTGAAATAGTAACCGACGAATGTGTTGAAAATAAATCATGCCGATTACCTTTGAAATAGTAACCGACGAATATGCTGAAAATAAATCATGTCGATTACTTTTGAAATAGTCACCGACGAATATGCTGAAAATAAAAATCTTGCCGATTACTTTTGAAATAGTAACCAACGAATGTGCTGAAAATAAATCATGCCGATTTCTTTTGAAATAATAAGCGACGAATATGTTGAAAATAAAAATCTTACCCATTACTTTTGAAATAGTAACCAACGAATATGCTGAAAATAAAGTCTTGTCGATTACTTTTGAAATAGTAACCGACGAATATGTTGAAAATAAAAATCTTGTCGATTACTTTTAAAATAGTAACCGACAAATATGCTGAAAATAAAAATCTTGCCGATTACATTTGAAATAGTCACCGACGAATATGCTGAAAATAAAAATCTTGCCGATTACTTTTGAAATAGTAACCGACGAATGTGCTGAAAATAAATCATGCTGATTACTTTTGAAATAGTAAGCGACGAATATGTTGGAAATAAAAATCTTACCGATTACTTTTAAAAAAGTAACCAATGAATGTGCTGAAAATAAAGTCATGCCGATTACTTTTGAAATAGTAACCGACGAATATGTTGAAAATAAAAATCTTGTCGATTACTTTTGAAAGAATGTGCAGAAAATAGATCATGCCGATTACTTTTGAAATAGTAACCGACGAACGTGTTGAAAATAAATCATGCCGATTACCTTTGAAAGAGTAACCGACGAATATGTTGAAAATAAAAATCTTGTCGATTACTTTTAAAATAGTAACTGACAAATATGCTGAAAATAAAAATCTTGCCGATTACTTTTGAAATAGTAACCGACGAATGTGTTGAAAATAAATCATGCCGATTACCTTTGAAATAGTAACCGACGAATATGCTGAAAATAAATCATGTCGATTACTTTTTAAATAGTCACCGACGAATATGCTGAAAATAAAAATCTTGCCGATTACTTTTGAAATAGTAACCGACGAATGTGCTGAAAATAAATCATGCCGATTACTTTTGAAATAATAAGCGACGAATATGTTGAAAATAAAAATCTTACCCATTACTTTTGAAATAGTAACAACGAATATGCTGAAAATAAAGTCTTGCCGATTACTTTTGAAATAGTAACCGACGAATATGTTGAAAATAAAAATCTTGTCGATTACTTTTAAAATAGTAACCGACAAATATGCTGAAAATAAAAATCTTGTCGATTACTTTTGAAAAAGTAACCGACAAATATGCTGAAAATAAAAATCTTGCCGATTACTTTTGAAAAAGTAACCGACAAATATGCTGAAAATAAAAATCTTGCCGATTACTTTTGAAATAGTAACCGACGAATGTCTTGAAAATAAATCATGCCGATTACTTTTGAAATAGTCACCGACGAATATGCTGAAAATAAAAATCTTGCTGATTACTTTTGAAATAGAAACCGACGAATGTGCTGAAAATAAATCATGCCGATTACTTTCGAAATAGTAAGCGACGAATATGTTGAAAATAAAAATCTTACCGATTACTTTTAAAATAGTAACCAACGAATGTACTGAAAATAAAGTCTTGCCGATTACTTTTGAAATAGTAACCGACGAATATGTTGAAAATAAAAATCTTGTCGATTACTTTTAAAATAGTAACCGACAAATATGCTGAAAATGAAAATCTTGCCGATTACTTTTGAAATAGTAACCGACGAATGTGTTGAAAATAAATCATGCCGATTACCTTTGAAATAGTAACCGACGAATATGCTGAAAATAAATCATGTCGATTACTTTTGAAATAGTCACCGACGAATATGCTGAAAATAAAAATCTTGCCGATTACTTTTGAAATAGTAACCAACGAATGTGCTGAAAATAAATCATGCCGATTTCTTTTGAAATAATAAGCGACGAATATGTTGAAAATAAAAATCTTACCCATTACTTTTGAAATAGTAACCAACGAATATGCTGAAAATAAAGTCTTGTCGATTACTTTTGAAATAGTAACCGACGAATATGTTGAAAATAAAAATCTTGTCGATTACTTTTAAAATAGTAACCGACAAATATGCTGAAAATAAAAATCTTGCCGATTACATTTGAAATAGTCACCGACGAATATGCTGAAAATAAAAATCTTGCCGATTACTTTTGAAATAGTAACCGACGAATGTGCTGAAAATAAATCATGCTGATTACTTTTGAAATAGTAAGCGACGAATATGTTGGAAATAAAAATCTTACCGATTACTTTTAAAAAAGTAACCAATGAATGTGCTGAAAATAAAGTCATGCCGATTACTTTTGAAATAGTAACCGACGAATATGTTGAAAATAAAAATCTTGTCGATTACTTTTGAAAGAATGTGCAGAAAATAGATCATGCCGATTACTTTTGAAATAGTAACCGACGAACGTGTTGAAAATAAATCATGCCGATTACCTTTGAAAGAGTAACCGACGAATATGTTGAAAATAAAAATCTTGTCGATTACTTTTAAAATAGTAACTGACAAATATGCTGAAAATAAAAATCTTGCCGATTACTTTTGAAATAGTAACCGACGAATGTGTTGAAAATAAATCATGCCGATTACCTTTGAAATAGTAACCGACGAATATGCTGAAAATAAATCATGTCGATTACTTTTTAAATAGTCACCGACGAATATGCTGAAAATAAAAATCTTGCCGATTACTTTTGAAATAGTAACCGACGAATGTGCTGAAAATAAATCATGCCGATTACTTTTGAAATAATAAGCGACGAATATGTTGAAAATAAAAATCTTACCCATTACTTTTGAAATAGTAACAACGAATATGCTGAAAATAAAGTCTTGCCGATTACTTTTGAAATAGTAACCGACGAATATGTTGAAAATAAAAATCTTGTCGATTACTTTTAAAATAGTAACCGACAAATATGCTGAAAATAAAAATCTTGTCGATTACTTTTGAAAAAGTAACCGACAAATATGCTGAAAATAAAAATCTTGCCGATTACTTTTGAAAAAGTAACCGACAAATATGCTGAAAATAAAAATCTTGCCGATTACTTTTGAAATAGTAACCGACGAATGTCTTGAAAATAAATCATGCCGATTACTTTTGAAATAGTCACCGACGAATATGCTGAAAATAAAAATCTTGCTGATTACTTTTGAAATAGAAACCGACGAATGTGCTGAAAATAAATCATGCCGATTACTTTCGAAATAGTAAGCGACGAATATGTTGAAAATAAAAATCTTACCGATTACTTTTAAAATAGTAACCAACGAATGTACTGAAAATAAAGTCTTGCCGATTACTTTTGAAATAGTAACCGACGAATATGTTGAAAATAAAAATCTTGTCGATTACTTTTAAAATAGTAACCGACAAATATGCTGAAAATGAAAATCTTGCCGATTACTTTTGAAATAGTAACCGACGAATGTGTTGAAAATAAATCATGCCGATTACCTTTGAAATAGTAACCGACGAATATGCTGAAAATAAATCATGTCGATTACTTTTGAAATAGTCACCGACGAATATGCTGAAAATAAAAATCTTGCCGATTACTTTTGAAATAGTAACCAACGAATGTGCTGAAAATAAATCATGCCGATTTCTTTTGAAATAATAAGCGACGAATATGTTGAAAATAAAAATCTTACCCATTACTTTTGAAATAGTAACCAACGAATATGCTGAAAATAAAGTCTTGTCGATTACTTTTGAAATAGTAACCGACGAATATGTTGAAAATAAAAATCTTGTCGATTACTTTTAAAATAGTAACCGACAAATATGCTGAAAATAAAAATCTTGCCGATTACATTTGAAATAGTCACCGACGAATATGCTGAAAATAAAAATCTTGCCGATTACTTTTGAAATAGTAACCGACGAATGTGCTGAAAATAAATCATGCTGATTACTTTTGAAATAGTAAGCGACGAATATGTTGGAAATAAAAATCTTACCGATTACTTTTAAAAAAGTAACCAATGAATGTGCTGAAAATAAAGTCATGCCGATTACTTTTGAAATAGTAACCGACGAATATGTTGAAAATAAAAATCTTGCCGATTAGTTTTGAAATAGTAACCGACGAATGTGCTGAAAATAAAGTCTTGTCGATTACTTTTAAAATAGTAACCGACAAATATGCTGAAAATAAAGTCTTGCCGATTACTTTTGAAATAGTAACCGACGAATATGTTGAAAATAAAAATCTTGTCGATTACTTTTGAAAGAATGTGCAGAAAATAGATCATGCCGATTACTTTTGAAATAGTAACCGACGAACGTGTTGAAAATAAATCATGCCGATTACCTTTGAAAGAGTAACCGACGAATATGTTGAAAATAAAAATCTTGTCGATTACTTTTAAAATAGTAACTGACAAATATGCTGAAAATAAAAATCTTGCCGATTACTTTTGAAATAGTAACCGACGAATGTGTTGAAAATAAATCATGCCGATTACCTTTGAAATAGTAACCGACGAATATGCTGAAAATAAATCATGTCGATTACTTTTTAAATAGTCACCGACGAATATGCTGAAAATAAAAATCTTGCCGATTACTTTTGAAATAGTAACCGACGAATGTGCTGAAAATAAATCATGCCGATTACTTTTGAAATAATAAGCGACGAATATGTTGAAAATAAAAATCTTACCCATTACTTTTGAAATAGTAACAACGAATATGCTGAAAATAAAGTCTTGCCGATTACTTTTGAAATAGTAACCGACGAATATGTTGAAAATAAAAATCTTGTCGATTACTTTTAAAATAGTAACCGACAAATATGCTGAAAATAAAAATCTTGTCGATTACTTTTGAAAAAGTAACCGACAAATATGCTGAAAATAAAAATCTTGCCGATTACTTTTGAAAAAGTAACCGACAAATATGCTGAAAATAAAAATCTTGCCGATTACTTTTGAAATAGTAACCGACGAATGTCTTGAAAATAAATCATGCCGATTACTTTTGAAATAGTCACCGACGAATATGCTGAAAATAAAAATCTTGCCGATTACTTTTGAAATAGTAACCGACGAATGTGCTGAAAATAAATCATGCTGATTACTTTTGAAATAGTAAGCGACGAATATGTTGAAAATAAAAATCTTACCGATTACTTTTAAAATAGTAACCAACGAATGTACTGAAAATAAAGTCTTGCCGATTACTTTTGAAATAGTAACCGACGAATATGTTGAAAATAAAAATCTTGTCGATTACTTTTAAAATAGTAACCGACAAATATGCTGAAAATGAAAATCTTGCCGATTACTTTTGAAATAGTAACCGACGAATGTGTTGAAAATAAATCATGCCGATTACCTTTGAAATAGTAACCGACGAATATGCTGAAAATAAATCATGTCGATTACTTTTGAAATAGTCACCGACGAATATGCTGAAAATAAAAATCTTGCCGATTACTTTTGAAATAGTAACCAACGAATGTGCTGAAAATAAATCATGCCGATTTCTTTTGAAATAATAAGCGACGAATATGTTGAAAATAAAAATCTTACCCATTACTTTTGAAATAGTAACCAACGAATATGCTGAAAATAAAGTCTTGTCGATTACTTTTGAAATAGTAACCGACGAATATGTTGAAAATAAAAATCTTGTCGATTACTTTTAAAATAGTAACCGACAAATATGCTGAAAATAAAAATCTTGCCGATTACATTTGAAATAGTCACCGACGAATATGCTGAAAATAAAAATCTTGCCGATTACTTTTGAAATAGTAACCGACGAATGTGCTGAAAATAAATCATGCTGATTACTTTTGAAATAGTAAGCGACGAATATGTTGGAAATAAAAATCTTACCGATTACTTTTAAAAAAGTAACCAATGAATGTGCTGAAAATAAAGTCATGCCGATTACTTTTGAAATAGTAACCGACGAATATGTTGAAAATAAAAATCTTGCCGATTAGTTTTGAAATAGTAACCGACGAATGTGCTGAAAATAAAGTCTTGTCGATTACTTTTAAAATAGTAACCGACAAATATGCTGAAAATAAAGTCTTGCCGATTACTTTTGAAATAGTAACCGACGAATATGTTGAAAATAAAAATCTTGTCGATTACTTTTGAAAGAATGTGCAGAAAATAGATCATGCCGATTACTTTTGAAATAGTAACCGACGAACGTGTTGAAAATAAATCATGCCGATTACCTTTGAAAGAGTAACCGACGAATATGTTGAAAATAAAAATCTTGTCGATTACTTTTAAAATAGTAACTGACAAATATGCTGAAAATAAAAATCTTGCCGATTACTTTTGAAATAGTAACCGACGAATGTGTTGAAAATAAATCATGCCGATTACCTTTGAAATAGTAACCGACGAATATGCTGAAAATAAATCATGTCGATTACTTTTTAAATAGTCACCGACGAATATGCTGAAAATAAAAATCTTGCCGATTACTTTTGAAATAGTAACCGACGAATGTGCTGAAAATAAATCATGCCGATTACTTTTGAAATAATAAGCGACGAATATGTTAAAAATAAAAATCTTCCCCATTACTTTTGAAATAGTAACAACGAATATGCTGAAAATAAAGTCCTGCCGATTACTTTTGAAATAGTAACCGACGAATATGTTGAAAATAAAAATCTTGTCGATTACTTTTAAAATAGTAACCGACAAATATGCTGAAAATAAAAATCTTGTCGATTACTTTTGAAAAAGTAACCGACAAATATGCTGAAAATAAAAATCTTGCCGATTACTTTTGAAAAAGTAACCGACAAATATGCTGAAAATAAAAATCTTGCCGATTACTTTTGAAATAGTAACCGACGAATGTCTTGAAAATAAATCATGCCTATTACTTTTGAAATAGTCACCGACGAATATGCTGAAAATAAAAATCTTGCTGATTACTTTTGAAATAGAAACCGACGAATGTGCTGAAAATAAATCATGCCGATTACTTTCGAAATAGTAAGCGACGAATATGTTGAAAATAAAAATCTTACCGATTACTTTTAAAATAGTAACCAACGAATGTACTGAAAATAAAGTCTTGCCGATTACTTTTGAAATAGTAACCGACGAATATGTTGAAAATAAAAATCTTGTCGATTACTTTTAAAATAGTAACCGACAAATATGCTGAAAATGAAAATCTTGCCGATTACTTTTGAAATAGTAACCGACGAATGTGTTGAAAATAAATCATGCCGATTACCTTTGAAATAGTAACCGACGAATATGCTGAAAATAAATCATGTCGATTACTTTTGAAATAGTCACCGACGAATATGCTGAAAATAAAAATCTTGCCGATTACTTTTGAAATAGTAACCAACGAATGTGCTGAAAATAAATCATGCCGATTACTTTTGAAATAATAAGCGACGAATATGTTGAAAATAAAAATCTTACCCATTACTTTTGAAATAGTAACCAACGAATATGCTGAAAATAAAGTCTTGTCGATTACTTTTGAAATAGTAACCGACGAATATGTTGAAAATAAAAATCTTGTCGATTACTTTTAAAATAGTAACCGACAAATATGCTGAAAATAAAAATCTTGCCGATTACATTTGAAATAGTCACCGACGAATATGCTGAAAATAAAAATCTTGCCGATTACTTTTGAAATAGTAACCGACGAATGTGCTGAAAATAAATCATGCTGATTACTTTTGAAATAGTAAGCGACGAATATGTTGGAAATAAAAATCTTACCGATTACTTTTAAAAAAGTAACCAATGAATGTGCTGAAAATAAAGTCATGCCGATTACTTTTGAAATAGTAACCGACGAATATGTTGAAAATAAAAATCTTGCCGATTAGTTTTGAAATAGTAACCGACGAATGTGCTGAAAATAAAGTCTTGTCGATTACTTTTAAAATAGTAACCGACAAATATGCTGAAAATAAAGTCTTGCCGATTACTTTTGAAATAGTAACCGACGAATATGTTGAAAATAAAAATCTTGTCGATTACTTTTGAAAGAATGTGCAGAAAATAGATCATGCCGATTACTTTTGAAATAGTAACCGACGAACGTGTTGAAAATAAATCATGCCGATTACCTTTGAAAGAGTAACCGACGAATATGTTGAAAATAAAAATCTTGTCGATTACTTTTAAAATAGTAACTGACAAATATGCTGAAAATAAAAATCTTGCCGATTACTTTTGAAATAGTAACCGACGAATGTGTTGAAAATAAATCATGCCGATTACCTTTGAAATAGTAACCGACGAATATGCTGAAAATAAATCATGTCGATTACTTTTTAAATAGTCACCGACGAATATGCTGAAAATAAAAATCTTGCCGATTACTTTTGAAATAGTAACCGACGAATGTGCTGAAAATAAATCATGCCGATTACTTTTGAAATAATAAGCGACGAATATGTTGAAAATAAAAATCTTCCCCATTACTTTTGAAATAGTAACAACGAATATGCTGAAAATAAAGTCCTGCCGATTACTTTTGAAATAGTAACCGACGAATATGTTGAAAATAAAAATCTTGTCGATTACTTTTAAAATAGTAACCGACAAATATGCTGAAAATAAAAATCTTGTCGATTACTTTTGAAAAAGTAACCGACAAATATGCTGAAAATAAAAATCTTGCCGATTACTTTTGAAAAAGTAACCGACAAATATGCTGAAAATAAAAATCTTGCCGATTACTTTTGAAATAGTAACCGACGAATGTCTTGAAAATAAATCATGCCGATTACTTTTGAAATAGTCACCGACGAATATGCTGAAAATAAAAATCTTGCTGATTACTTTTGAAATAGAAACCGACGAATGTGCTGAAAATAAATCATGCCGATTACTTTCGAAATAGTAAGCGACGAATATGTTGAAAATAAAAATCTTACCGATTACTTTTAAAATAGTAACCAACGAATGTACTGAAAATAAAGTCTTGCCGATTACTTTTGAAATAGTAACCGACGAATATGTTGAAAATAAAAATCTTGTCGATTACTTTTAAAATAGTAACCGACAAATATGCTGAAAATGAAAATCTTGCCGATTACTTTTGAAATAGTAACCGACGAATGTGTTGAAAATAAATCATGCCGATTACCTTTGAAATAGTAACCGACGAATATGCTGAAAATAAATCATGTCGATTACTTTTGAAATAGTCACCGACGAATATGCTGAAAATAAAAATCTTGCCGATTACTTTTGAAATAGTAACCAACGAATGTGCTGAAAATAAATCATGCCGATTACTTTTGAAATAATAAGCGACGAATATGTTGAAAATAAAACTCTTACCCATTACTTTTGAAATAGTAACCAACGAATATGCTGAAAATAAAGTCTTGTCGATTACTTTTGAAATAGTAACCGACGAATATGTTGAAAATAAAAATCTTGTCGATTACTTTTAAAATAGTAACCGACAAATATGCTGAAAATAAAAATCTTGCCGATTACATTTGAAATAGTCACCGACGAATATGCTGAAAATAAAAATCTTGCCGATTACTTTTGAAATAGTAACCGACGAATGTGCTGAAAATAAATCATGCTGATTACTTTTGAAATAGTAAGCGACGAATATGTTGGAAATAAAAATCTTACCGATTACTTTTAAAAAAGTAACCAATGAATGTGCTGAAAATAAAGTCATGCCGATTACTTTTGAAATAGTAACCGACGAATATGTTGAAAATAAAAATCTTGCCGATTAGTTTTGAAATAGTAACCGACGAATGTGCTGAAAATAAAGTCTTGTCGATTACTTTTAAAATAGTAACCGACAAATATGCTGAAAATAAAGTCTTGCCGATTACTTTTGAAATAGTAACCGACGAATATGTTGAAAATAAAAATCTTGTCGATTACTTTTAAAATAGTAACCGACAAATATGCTGAAAATAAAAATCTTGCCGATTACTTTTGAAATAGTAACCGACAAATGTGTTGAAAATAAATCATGCCGATTACCTTTGAAATAGTAACCGACGAATATGCTGAAAATAAATCATGTCGATTACTTTTGAAATAGTCACCGACGAATATGCTGAAAATAAAAATCTTGCCGATTACTTTTGAAATAGTAACCAACGAATGTGCTGAAAATAAATCATGCCGATTACTTTTGAAATAATAAGCGACGAATATGTTGAAAATAAAAATCTTACCCATTACTTTTGAAATAGTAACCAACGAATATGCTGAAAATAAAGTCTTGTCGATTACTTTTGAAATAGTAACCGACGAATATGTTGAAAATAAAAATCTTGTCGATTACTTTTAAAATAGTAACCGACAAATATGCTGAAAATAAAAATCTTGCCGATTACATTTGAAATAGTCACCGACGAATATGCTGAAAATAAAAATCTTGCCGATTACTTTTGAAATAGTAACCGACGAATGTGCTGAAAATAAATCATGCAGATTACTTTTGAAATAGTAAGCGACGAATATGTTGGAAATAAAAATCTTACCGATTACTTTTAAAAAAGTAACCAATGAATGTGCTGAAAATAAAGTCATGCCGATTACTTTTGAAATAGTAACCGACGAATATGTTGAAAATAAAAATCTTGCCGATTAGTTTTGAAATAGTAACCGACGAATGTGCCGAAAATAAAGTCTTGTCGATTACTTTTAAAATAGTAACCGACAAATATGCTGAAAATAAAGTCTTGCCGATTACTTTTGAAATAGTAACCGACGAATATGTTGAAAATAAAAATCTTGTCGATTACTTTTAAAATAGTAACCGACAAATATGCTGAAAATAAAAATCTTGTCGATTACTTTTGAAAAAGTAACCGACAAATATGCTGAAAATAAAAATCTTGCCGATTACTTTTGAAAAAGTAACCGACAAATATGCTGAAAATAAAAATCTTGCCGATTACTTTTGAAATAGTCACCGACCAATATGCTGAAAATAAAAATCTTGCCGATTACTTTTGAAATAGTAACCGACGAATGTCTTGAAAATAAATCATGTCGATTACTTTTGAAATAGTCACCGACGAATATGCTGAAAATAAAAATCTTACCGATTACTTTTAAAATAGCAACCAACGAATGTACTGAAAATAAAGTCTTGCCGATTACTTTTGAAATAGTAACCGACGAATATGTTGAAAATAAAAATCTTGTCGATTACTTTTAAAATAGTAACCGACAAATATGCTGAAAATGAAAATCTTGCCGATTAATTTTGAAATAGTAACCGACGAATGTGTTGAAAATAAATCTTGCCGATTACCTTTGAAATAGTAACCGACGAATATGCTGAAAATAAATCATGTCGATTACTTTTGAAATAGTCACCGACGAATATGCTGAAAATAAAAATCTTGCCGATTACTTTTGAAATAGTAACCAACGAATGTGCTGAAAATAAATCATGCCGATTACTTTTGAAATAATAAGCGACGAATATGTTGAAAATAAAAATCTTACCCATTACTTTTGAAATAGTCACCAACGAATATGCTGAAAATAAAGTCTTGTCGATTACTTTTGAAATAGTAACCGACGAATATGTTGAAAATAAAAATCTTGTCGAGTACTTTTAAAATAGTAACCGACAAATATGCTGAAAATAAAAATCTTGTCGATTACTTTTGAAAAAGTAACCGACAAATATGCTGAAAATAAAAATCTTGTCGATTACTTTTGAAAAAGTAACCGACAAATATGCTGAAAAAAAAAAATCTTGCCGATTACTTTTGAAATAGTCACCGACCAATATGCTGAAAATAAAAATCTTGCCGATTACTTTTGAAATAGTAACCGACGAATGTGCAGAAAATAGATCATGCCGATTACTTTTGAAATAGTAACCGACGAACATGTTGAAAATAAATCATGCCGATTACCTTTGAAAGAGTAACCGACGAATATGTTTAAAATAAAAATCTTGTCGATTACTTTTAAAATAGTAACTGACAAATATGCTGAAAATAAAAATCTTGCCGATTACTTTTGAAATAGTAACCGATGAATGTGTTGAAAATAAATCATGCCGATTACCTTTGAAATAGTAACCGACGAATATGCTGAAAATAAATCATGTCGATTACTTTTGAAATAGTCACCGACGAATATGCTAAAAATAAAAATCTTGCCGATTACTTTTGAAATAGTAACCGACGAATGTACTGAAAATAAATCATGCCGATTACTTTTGAAATAATAAGCGACGAATATGTTGAAAATAAAAATCTTGCCGATTACTTTTAAAAAAGTAACCAATGAATGTGCTGAAAATAAAGTCATGCCGATTACTTTTGAAATAGTAACCGACGAATATGTTGAAAATAAAAATCTTGCCGATTAGTTTTGAAATAGTAACCGACGAATGTGCTGAAAATAAAGTCTTGTCGATTACTTTTAAAATAGTAACCGACAAATATGCTGAAAATAAAGTCTTGTCGATTACTTTTGAAATAGTAACCGACGAATATGTTGAAAATAAAAATCTTGTCGATTACTTTTAAAATAGTAACCGACAAATATGCTGAAAATAAAAATCTTGTCGATTACTTTTGAAAAAGTAACCGACAAATATGCTGAAAATAAAAATCTTGCCGATTACTTTTGAAAAAGTAACCAACAAATATGCTAAAAATAAAAATCTTGCCGATTACTTTTGAAATAGTCACCGACCAATATGCTGAAAATAAAAATCTTGCCGATTACTTTTGAAATAGTAACCGACGAATGTCTTGAAAATAAATCATGCCGATTACTTTTGAAATAGTCACCGACGAATATGCTGAAAATAAAAATCTTGCCGATTACTTTTGAAATAGAAACCGACGAATGTGCTGAAAATAAATCATGCCGATTACTTTCGAAATAGTAAGCGACGAATATGTTGAAAATAAAAATCTTACCGATTACTTTTAAAATAGTAACCAACGAATGTACTGAAAATAAAGTCTTGCCGATTACTTTTGAAATAGTAACCGACGAATATGTTGAAAATAAAAATCTTGTCGATTACTTTTAAAATAGTAACCGACAAATATGCTGAAAATGAAAATCTTGCCGATTACTTTTGAAATAGTAACCGACGAATGTGTTGAAAATAAATCATGCCGATTACCTTTGAAATAGTAACCGACGAATATGCTGAAAATTAATCATGTCGATTACTTTTGAAATAGTCACCGACGAATACGCTGAAAATAAAAATCTTGCCGATTACTTTTGAAATAGTAACCAACGAATGTGCTGAAAATAAATCATGCCGATTACTTTTGAAATAATAAGCGACGAATATGTTGAAAATAAAAATCTTACCCATTACTTTTGAAATAGTCACCAACGAATATGCTGAAAATAAAGTCTTGTCGATTACTTTTGAAATAGTAACCGACGAATATGTTGAAAATAAAAATCTTGTCGATTACTTTTAAAATAGTAACCGACCAATATGTTGAAAATAAAAATCTTACCCATTACTTTTGAAATAGTAACCAACGAATATGCTGAAAATAAAGTCTTGTCGATTACTTTTGAAATAGTAACCGACGAATATGTTGAAAATAAAAATCTTGTCGATTACTTTTAAAATAGTAACCGACAAATATGCTGAAAATAAAAATCTTGCCGATTACATTTGAAATAGTCACCGACGAATATGCTGAAAATAAAAATCTTGCCGATTACTTTTGAAATAGTAACCGACGAATGTGCTGAAAATAAATCATGCAGATTACTTTTGAAATAGTAAGCGACGAATATGTTGGAAATAAAAATCTTACCGATCACTTTTAAAAAAGTAACCAATGAATGTGCTGAAAATAAAGTCATGCCGATTACTTTTGAAATAGTAACCGACGAATATGTTGAAAATAAAAATCTTGCCGATTAGTTTTGAAATAGTAACCGACGAATGTGCCGAAAACAAAGTCTTGTCGATTACTTTTAAAATAGTAACCGACAAATATGCTGAAAATAAAGTCTTGCCGATTACTTTTGAAATAGTAACCGACGAATATGTTGAAAAAAAAAATCTTGTCGATTACTTTTAAAATAGTAACCGACAAATATGCTGAAAATAAAAATCTTGTCGATTACTTTTGAAAAAGTAACCGACAAATATGCTGAAAATAAAAATCTTGCCGATTACTTTTGAAAAAGTAACCGACAAATATGCTGAAAATAAAAATCTTGCCGATTACTTTTGAAATAGTCACCGACCAATATGCTGAAAATAAAAATCTTGCCGATTACTTTTGAAATAGTAACCGACGAATGTCTTGAAAATAAATCATGTCGATTACTTTTGAAATAGTCACCGACGAATATGCTGAAAATAAAAATCTTGCTGATTACTTTTGAAATAGAAACCGACGAATGTGCTGAAAATAAATCATGCCGATTACTTTCAAAATAGTAAGCGACGAATATGTTGAAAATAAAAATCTTACCGATTACTTTTAAAATAGTAACCAACGAATGTACTGAAAATAAAGTCTTGCCGATTACTTTTGAAATAGTAACCGACGAATATGTTGAAAATAAAAATCTTGTCGATTACTTTTAAAATAGTAACCGACAAATATGCTGAAAATGAAAATCTTGCCGATTAATTTTGAAATAGTAACCGACGAATGTGTTGAAAATAAATCTTGCCGATTACCTTTGAAATAGTAACCGACGAATATGCTGAAAATAAATCATGTCGATTACTTTTGAAATAGTCACCGACGAATATGCTGAAAATAAAAATCTTGCCGATTACTTTTGAAATAGTAACCAACGAATGTGCTGAAAATAAATCATGCCGATTACTTTTGAAATAATAAGCGACGAATATGTTGAAAATAAAAATCTTACCCATTACTTTTGAAATAGTCACCAACGAATATGCTGAAAATAAAGTCTTGTCGATTACTTTTGAAATAGTAACCGACGAATGTGTTGAAAATAAAAATCTTGTCGAGTACTTTTAAAATAGTAACCGACAAATATGCTGAAAATAAAAATCTTGTCGATTACTTTTGAAAAAGTAACCGACAAATATGCTGAAAATAAAAATCTTGTCGATTACTTTTGAAAAAGTAACCGACAAATATGCTGAAAAAAAAAATCTTGCCGATTACTTTTGAAATAGTCACCGACCAATATGCTGAAAATAAAAATCTTGCCGATTACTTTTGAAATAGTAACCGACGAATGTGCAGAAAATAGATCATGCCGATTACTTTTGAAATAGTAACCGACGAACATGTTGAAAATAAATCATGCCGATTACCTTTGAAAGAGTAACCGACGAATATGTTTAAAATAAAAATCTTGTCGATTACTTTTAAAATAGTAACTGACAAATATGCTGAAAATAAAAATCTTGCCGATTACTTTTGAAATAGTAACCGACGAATGTGTTGAAAATAAATCATGCCGATTACCTTTGAAATAGTAACCGACGAATATGCTGAAAATAAATCATGTCGATTACTTTTGAAATAGTTACCGACGAATATGCTGAAAATAAAAATCTTGCCGATTACTTTTGAAATAGTAACCGACGAATGTGCTGAAAATAAATCATGCCGATTACTTTTGAAATAATAAGCGACGAATATGTTGAAAATAAAAATCTTGCCGATTACTTTTAAAAAAGTAACCAATGAATGTGCTGAAAATAAAGTCATGCCGATTACTTTTGAAATAGTAACCGACGAATATGTTGAAAATAAAAATCTTGCCGATTAGTTTTGAAATAGTAACCGACGAATGTGCTGAAAATAAAGTCTTGTCGATTACTTTTAAAATAGTAACCGACAAATATGCTGAAAATAAAGTCTTGTCGATTACTTTTGAAATAGTAACCGACGAATATGTTGAAAATAAAAATCTTGTCGATTACTTTTAAAATAGTAACCGACAAATATGCTGAAAATAAAAATCTTGTCGATTACTTTTGAAAAAGTAACCGACAAATATGCTGAAAATAAAAATCTTGCCGATTACTTTTGAAAAAGTAACCGACAAATATGCTAAAAATAAAAATCTTGCCGATTACTTTTGAAATAGTCACCGACCAATATGCTGAAAATAAAAATCTTGCCGATTACTTTTGAAATAGTAACCGACGAATGTCTTGAAAATAAATCATGCCGATTACTTTTGAAATAGTCACCGACGAATATGCTGAAAATAAAAATCTTGCCGATTACTTTTGAAATAGAAACCGACGAATGTGCTGAAAATAAATCATGCCGATTACTTTCGAAATAGTAAGCGACGAATATGTTGAAAATAAAAATCTTACCGATTACTTTTAAAATAGTAACCAACGAATGTACTGAAAATAAAGTCTTGCCGATTACTTTTGAAATAGTAACCGACGAATATGTTGAAAATAAAAATCTTGTCGATTACTTTTAAAATAGTAACCGACAAATATGCTGAAAATGAAAATCTTGCCGATTACTTTTGAAATAGTAACCGACGAATATGCTGAAAATAAATCATGTCGATTACTTTTGAAATAGTCACCGACGAATATGCTGAAAATAAAAATCTTGCCGATTACTTTTGAAATAGTAGCCAACGAATGTGCTGAAAATAAATCATGCCGATTACTTTTGAAATAATAAGCGACGAATATGTTGAAAATAAAAATCTTACCCATTACTTTTGAAATAGTCACCAACGAATATGCTGAAAATAAAGTCTTGTCGATTACTTTTGAAATAGTAACCGACGAATATGTTGAAAATAAAAATCTTGTCGATTACTTTTAAAATAGTAACCGACCAATATGTTGAAAATAAAAATCTTGTCGATTACTTTTGAAAAAGTAACCGACAAATATGCTGAAAATAAAAATCTTGTCGATTACTTTTGAAAAAGTAACCGACAAATATGCTGAAAAAAAAAATCTTCCCGATTACTTTTGAAATAGTCACCGACCAATATGCTGAAAATAAAAATCTTGCCGATTACTTTTGAAATAGTAACCGACGAATGTCTTGAAAATAAATCATGCCGATTACTTTTGAAAAAGTCACCGACGAATATGCTGAAAATAAAAATCTTGCTGATTACTTTTGAAATAGTAACCGACGAATGTGCTGAAAATAAATCATGCCGATTACTTTCGAAATAGTAAGCGACGAATATGTTGAAAATAAAAATCTTACCCATTACTTTTAAAATAGTAACCAACGAATGTACTGAAAATAAAGTCTTGCCGATTACTTTTGAAATAGTAACCGACGAATATGTTGAAAATAAAAATCTTGTCGATTACTTTTGAAATAGTAACCGACGAATATGTTGAAAATAAAAATCTTGTCGATTACTTTTAAAATAGTAACTGACAAATATGCTGAAAATAAAAATCTTGCTGATTACTTTTGAAATAGAAACCGACGAATGTGCTGAAAATAAATCATGCCGATTACTTTCAAAATAGTAAGCGACGAATATGTTGAAAATAAAAATCTTACCGATTACTTTTAAAATAGTAACCAACGAATGTACTGAAAATAAAGTCTTGCCGATTACTTTTGAAATAGTAACCGACGAATATGTTGAAAATAAAAATCTTGTCGATTACTTTTAAAATAGTAACCGACAAATATGCTGAAAATGAAAATCTTGCCGATTACTTTTGAAATAGTAACCGACGAATATGCTGAAAATAAATCATGTCGATTACTTTTGAAATAGTCACCGACGAATATGCTGAAAATAAAAATCTTGCCGATTACTTTTGAAATAGTAACCAACGAATGTGCTGAAAATAAATCATGCCGATTACTTTTGAAATAATAAGCGACGAATATGTTGAAAATAAAAATCTTACCCATTACTTTTGAAATAGTCACCAACGAATATGCTGAAAATAAAGTCTTGTCGATTACTTTTGAAATAGTAACCGACGAATATGTTGAAAATAAAAATCTTGTCGATTACTTTTAAAATAGTAACAGACAAATATGCTGAAAATAAAAATCTTGTCGATTACTTTTGAAAAAGTAACCGACAAATATGCTGAAAATAAAAATCTTGCCGATTACTTTTGAAAAAGTAACCGACAAATATGCTGAAAATAAAAATCTTGCCGATTACTTTTGAAATAGTCACCGACCAATATGCTGAAAATAAAAATCTTGCCGATTACTTTTGAAATAGTAACCGACGAATGTCTTGAAAATAAATCATGTCGATTACTTTTGAAATAGTCACCGACGAATATGCTGAAAATAAAAATCTTGCTGATTACTTTTGAAATAGAAACCGACGAATGTGCTGAAAATAAATCATGCCGATTACTTTCAAAATAGTAAGCGACGAATATGTTGAAAATAAAAATCTTACCGATTACTTTTAAAATAGTAACCAACGAATGTACTGAAAATAAAGTCTTGCCGATTACTTTTGAAATAGTAACCGACGAATATGTTGAAAATAAAAATCTTGTCGATTACTTTTAAAATAGTAACAGACAAATATGCTGAAAATGAAAATCTTGCCGATTAATTTTGAAATAGTAACCGACGAATGTGTTGAAAATAAATCTTGCCGATTACCTTTGAAATAGTAACCGACGAATATGCTGAAAATAAATCATGTCGATTACTTTTGAAATAGTCACCGACGAATATGCTGAAAATAAAAATCTTGCCGATTACTTTTGAAATAGTAACCAACGAATGTGCTGAAAATAAATCATGCCGATTACTTTTGAAATAATAAGCGACGAATATGTTGAAAATAAAAATCTTACCCATTACTTTTGAAATAGTCACCAACGAATATGCTGAAAATAAAGTCTTGTCGATTACTTTTGAAATAGTAACCGACGAATGTGTTGAAAATAAAAATCTTGTCGAGTACTTTTAAAATAGTAACCGACAAATATGCTGAAAATAAAAATCTTGTCGATTACTTTTGAAAAAGTAACCGACAAATATGCTGAAAATAAAAATCTTGTCGATTACTTTTGAAAAAGTAACCGACAAATATGCTGAAAAAAAAAATCTTGCCGATTACTTTTGAAATAGTCACCGACCAATATGCTGAAAATAAAAATCTTGCCGATTACTTTTGAAATAGTAACCGACGAATGTGCAGAAAATAGATCATGCCGATTACTTTTGAAATAGTAACCGACGAACATGTTGAAAATAAATCATGCCGATTACCTTTGAAAGAGTAACCGACGAATATGTTTAAAATAAAAATCTTGTCGATTACTTTTAAAATAGTAACTGACAAATATGCTGAAAATAAAAATCTTGCCGATTACTTTTGAAATAGTAACCGACGAATGTGTTGAAAATAAATCATGCCGATTACCTTTGAAATAGTAACCGACGAATATGCTGAAAATAAATCATGTCGATTACTTTTGAAATAGTTACCGACGAATATGCTGAAAATAAAAATCTTGCCGATTACTTTTGAAATAGTAACCGACGAATGTGCTGAAAATAAATCATGCCGATTACTTTTGAAATAATAAGCGACGAATATGTTGAAAATAAAAATCTTGCCGATTACTTTTAAAAAAGTAACCAATGAATGTGCTGAAAATAAAGTCATGCCGATTACTTTTGAAATAGTAACCGACGAATATGTTGAAAATAAAAATCTTGCCGATTAGTTTTGAAATAGTAACCGACGAATGTGCTGAAAATAAAGTCTTGTCGATTACTTTTAAAATAGTAACCGACAAATATGCTGAAAATAAAGTCTTGTCGATTACTTTTGAAATAGTAACCGACGAATATGTTGAAAATAAAAATCTTGTCGATTACTTTTAAAATAGTAACCGACAAATATGCTGAAAATAAAAATCTTGTCGATTACTTTTGAAAAAGTAACCGACAAATATGCTGAAAATAAAAATCTTGCCGATTACTTTTGAAAAAGTAACCGACAAATATGCTAAAAATAAAAATCTTGCCGATTACTTTTGAAATAGTCACCGACCAATATGCTGAAAATAAAAATCTTGCCGATTACTTTTGAAATAGTAACCGACGAATGTCTTGAAAATAAATCATGCCGATTACTTTTGAAATAGTCACCGACGAATATGCTGAAAATAAAAATCTTGCCGATTACTTTTGAAATAGAAACCGACGAATGTGCTGAAAATAAATCATGCCGATTACTTTCGAAATAGTAAGCGACGAATATGTTGAAAATAAAAATCTTACCGATTACTTTTAAAATAGTAACCAACGAATGTACTGAAAATAAAGTCTTGCCGATTACTTTTGAAATAGTAACCGACGAATATGTTGAAAATAAAAATCTTGTCGATTACTTTTAAAATAGTAACCGACAAATATGCTGAAAATGAAAATCTTGCCGATTACTTTTGAAATAGTAACCGACGAATGTGTTGAAAATAAATCATGCCGATTACCTTTGAAATAGTAACCGACGAATATGCTGAAAATAAATCATGTCGATTACTTTTGAAATAGTCACCGACGAATATGCTGAAAATAAAAATCTTGCCGATTACTTTTGAAATAGTAACCAACGAATGTGCTGAAAATAAATCATGCCGATTACTTTTGAAATAATAAGCGACGAATATGTTGAAAATAAAAATCTTACCCATTACTTTTGAAATAGTCACCAACGAATATGCTGAAAATAAAGTCTTGTCGATTACTTTTGAAATAGTAACCGACGAATATGTTGAAAATAAAAATCTTGTCGATTACTTTTAAAATAGTAACCGACCAATATGTTGAAAATAAAAATCTTGTCGATTACTTTTGAAAAAGTAACCGACAAATATGCTGAAAATAAAAATCTTGTCGATTACTTTTGAAAAAGTAACCGACAAATATGCTGAAAAAAAAAATCTTCCCGATTACTTTTGAAATAGTCACCGACCAATATGCTGAAAATAAAAATCTTGCCGATTACTTTTGAAATAGTAACCGACGAATGTCTTGAAAATAAATCATGCCGATTACTTTTGAAAAAGTCACCGACGAATATGCTGAAAATAAAAATCTTGCTGATTACTTTTGAAATAGTAACCGACGAATGTGCTGAAAATAAATCATGCCGATTACTTTCGAAATAGTAAGCGACGAATATGTTGAAAATAAAAATCTTACCCATTACTTTTAAAATAGTAACCAACGAATGTACTGAAAATAAAGTCTTGCCGATTACTTTTGAAATAGTAACCGACGAATATGTTGAAAATAAAAATCTTGTCGATTACTTTTGAAATAGTAACCGACGAATATGTTGAAAATAAAAATCTTGTCGATTACTTTTAAAATAGTAACTGACAAATATGCTGAAAATAAAAATCTTGCTGATTACTTTTGAAATAGAAACCGACGAATGTGCTGAAAATAAATCATGCCGATTACTTTCAAAATAGTAAGCGACGAATATGTTGAAAATAAAAATCTTACCGATTACTTTTAAAATAGTAACCAACGAATGTACTGAAAATAAAGTCTTGCCGATTACTTTTGAAATAGTAACCGACGAATATGTTGAAAATAAAAATCTTGTCGATTACTTTTAAAATAGTAACCGACAAATATGCTGAAAATGAAAATCTTGCCGATTACTTTTGAAATAGTAACCGACGAATATGCTGAAAATAAATCATGTCGATTACTTTTGAAATAGTCACCGACGAATATGCTGAAAATAAAAATCTTGCCGATTACTTTTGAAATAGTAACCAACGAATGTGCTGAAAATAAATCATGCCGATTACTTTTGAAATAATAAGCGACGAATATGTTGAAAATAAAAATCTTACCCATTACTTTTGAAATAGTCACCAACGAATATGCTGAAAATAAAGTCTTGTCGATTACTTTTGAAATAGTAACCGACGAATATGTTGAAAATAAAAATCTTGTCGATTACTTTTAAAATAGTAACAGACAAATATGCTGAAAATAAAAATCTTGTCGATTACTTTTGAAAAAGTAACCGACAAATATGCTGAAAATAAAAATCTTGTCGATTACTTTTGAAAAAGTAACCGACAAATATGCTGAAAAAAAAAATCTTGCCGATTACTTTTGAAATAGTCACCGACCAATATGCTGAAAATAAAAATCTTGCCGATTACTTTTGAAATAGTAACCGACGAATGTCTCTAAAATAAATCATGCCGATTACTTTTGAAATAGTCACCGACGAATATGTTGAAAATAAAAATCTTGTCGATTACTTTTGAAATAGTAACCGACGAATGTGCAGAAAATAGATCATGCCGATTACTTTTGAAATAGTAACCGACGAACGTGTTGAAAATAAATCATGCCGATTACCTTTGAAAGAGTAACCGACGAATATGTTGAAAATAAAAATCTTGTCGATTACTTTTAAAATAGTAACTGACAAATATGCTGAAAATAAAAATCTTGCTGATTACTTTTGAAATAGAAACCGACGAATGTGCTGAAAATAAATCATGCCGATTACTTTCAAAATAGTAAGCGACGAATATGTTGAAAATAAAAATCTTACCGATTACTTTTAAAATAGTAACCAACGAATGTACTGAAAATAAAGTCTTGCCGATTACTTTTGAAATAGTAACCGACGAATATGTTGAAAATAAAAATCTTGTCGATTACTTTTAAAATAGTAACCGACAAATATGCTGAAAATGAAAATCTTGCCGATTACTTTTGAAATAGTAACCGACGAATATGCTGAAAATAAATCATGTCGATTACTTTTGAAATAGTCACCGACGAATATGCTGAAAATAAAAATCTTGCCGATTACTTTTGAAATAGTAACCAACGAATGTGCTGAAAATAAATCATGCCGATTACTTTTGAAATAATAAGCGACGAATATGTTGAAAATAAAAATCTTACCCATTACTTTTGAAATAGTCACCAACGAATATGCTGAAAATAAAGTCTTGTCGATTACTTTTGAAATAGTAACCGACGAATATGTTGAAAATAAAAATCTTGTCGATTACTTTTAAAATAGTAACAGACAAATATGCTGAAAATAAAAATCTTGTCGATTACTTTTGAAAAAGTAACCGACAAATATGCTGAAAATAAAAATCTTGTCGATTACTTTTGAAAAAGTAACCGACAAATATGCTGAAAAAAAAAATCTTGCCGATTACTTTTGAAATAGTCACCGACCAATATGCTGAAAATAAAAATCTTGCCGATTACTTTTGAAATAGTAACCGACGAATGTCTCTAAAATAAATCATGCCGATTACTTTTGAAATAGTCACCGACGAATATGTTGAAAATAAAAATCTTGTCGATTACTTTTGAAATAGTAACCGACGAATGTGCAGAAAATAGATCATGCCGATTACTTTTGAAATAGTAACCGACGAAAGTGTTGAAAATAAATCATGCCGATTACCTTTGAAAGAGTAACCGACGAATATGTTGAAAATAAAAATCTTGTCGATTACTTTTAAAATAGTAACTGACAAATATGCTGAAAATAAAAATCTTGCTGATTACTTTTGAAATAGAAACCGACGAATGTGCTGAAAATAAATCATGCCGATTACTTTCAAAATAGTAAGCGACGAATATGTTGAAAATAAAAATCTTACCGATTACTTTTAAAATAGTAACCAACGAATGTACTGAAAATAAAGTCTTGCCGATTACTTTTGAAATAATAAGCGACGAATATGTTGAAAATAAAAATCTTACCCATTACTTTTGAAATAGTCACCAACGAATATGCTGAAAATAAAGTCTTGTCGATTACTTTTGAAATAGTAACCGACGAATATGTTGAAAATAAAAATCTTGTCGATTACTTTTTAAATAGTAACCGACAAATATGCTGAAAATAAAAATCTTGTCGATTACTTTTGAAAAAGTAACCGACAAATATGCTGAAAATAAAAATCTTGTCGATTACTTTTGAAAAAGTAACCGACAAATATGCTGAAAAAAAAAATCTTGCCGATTACTTTTGAAATAGTCACCGACCAATATGCTGAAAATAAAAATCTTGCCGATTACTTTTGAAATAGTAACCGACGAATGTCTCTAAAATAAATCATGCCGATTACTTTTGAAATAGTCACCGACGAATATGCTGAAAATAAAAATCTTGCTGATTACTTTTGAAATAGTAACCGACGAATGTGCTGAAAATAAATCATGCCGATTACTTTCGAAATAGTAAGCGACGAATATGTTGAAAATAAAAATCTTACCCATTACTTTTAAAATAGTAACCAACGAATGTACTGAAAATAAAGTCTTGCCGATTACTTTTGAAATAGTAACCGACGAATATGTTGAAAATAAAAATCTTGTCGATTACTTTTGAAATAGTAACCGACGAATGTGCAGAAAATAGATCATGCCGATTACTTTTGAAATAGTAACCGACGAACGTGTTGAAAATAAATCATGCCGATTACCTTTGAAAGAGTAACCGACGAATATGTTGAAAATAAAAATCTTGTCGGTTACTTTTAAAATAGTAACTGACAAATATGCTGAAAATAAAAATCTTGCTGATTACTTTTGAAATAGAAACCGACGAATGTGCTGAAAATAAATCATGCCGATTACTTTCAAAATAGTAAGCGACGAATATGTTGAAAATAAAAATCTTACCGATTACTTTTAAAATAGTAACCAACGAATGTACTGAAAATAAAGTCTTGCCGATTACTTTTGAAATAGTAACCGACGAATATGTTGAAAATAAAAATCTTGTCGATTACTTTTAAAATAGTAACCGACAAATATGCTGAAAATGAAAATCTTGCCGATTACTTTTGAAATAGTAACCGACGAATGTGTTGAAAATAAATCATGCCGATTACCTTTGAAATAGTAACCGACGAATATGCTGAAAATAAATCATGTCGATTAGTTTTGAAATAGTCACCGACGAATATGCTGAAAATAAAAATCTTGCCGATTACTTTTGAAATAGTAACCAACGAATGTGCTGAAAATAAATCAAGCCGATTACTTTTGAAATAATAAGCGACGAATATGTTGAAAATAAAAATCTTACCCATTACTTTTGAAATAGTCACCAACGAATATGCTGAAAATAAAGTCTTGTCGATTACTTTTGAAATAGTAACCGACGAATATGTTGAAAATAAAAATCTTGTCGATTACTTTTAAAATAGTAACCGACGAATGTCTTGAAAATAAATCATGCCGATTACTTTTGAAATAGTCACCGACGAATATGCTGAAAATAAAAATCTTGCTGATTACTTTTGAAATAGTAACCGACGAATGTGCTGAAAATAAATCATGCCGATTACTTTCGAAATAGTAAGCGACGAATATGTTGAAAATAAAAATCTTACCCATTACTTTTAAAATAGTAACCAACGAATGTACTGAAAATAAAGTCTTGCCGATTACTTTTGAAATAGTAACCGACGAATATGTTGAAAATAAAAATCTTGTCGATTACTTTTGAAATAGTAACCGACGAATGTGCAGAAAATAGATCATGCCGATTACTTTTGAAATAGTAACCGACGAACGTGATGAAAATAAATCATGCCGATTACCTTTGAAAGAGTAACCGACGAATATGTTGAAAATAAAAATCTTGTCGATTTCTTTTAAAATAGTAACTGACAAATATGCTGAAAATAAAAATCTTGCCGATTACTTTTGAAATAGTAACCGACGAATGTGTTGAAAATAAATCATGCCGATTACCTTTGAAATAGTAACCGACGAATATGCTGAAAATAAATCATGTCGATTACTTTTTAAATAGTCACCGACGAATATGCTGAAAATAAAAATCTTGCCGATTACTTTTGAAATAGTAACCGACGAATGTGCTGAAAATAAATCATGCCGATTACTTTTGAAATAATAAGCGACGAATATGTTGAAAATAAAAATCTTACCCATTACTTTTGAAATAGTAACAACGAATATGCTGAAAATAAAGTCTTGCCGATTACTTTTGAAATAGTAACCGACGAATATGTTGAAAATAAAAATCTTGTCGATTACTTTTAAAATAGTAACCGACAAATATGCTGAAAATAAAAATCTTGTCGATTACTTTTGAAAAAGTAACCGACAAATATGCTGAAAATAAAAATCTTGCCGATTACTTTTGAAAAAGTAACCGACAAATATGCTGAAAATAAAAATCTTGCCGATTACTTTTGAAATAGTAACCGACGAATGTCTTGAAAATAAATCATGCCGATTACTTTTGAAATAGTCACCGACGAATATGCTGAAAATAAAAATCTTGCTGATTACTTTTGAAATAGAAACCGACGAATGTGCTGAAAATAAATCATGCCGATTACTTTCGAAATAGTAAGCGACGAATATGTTGAAAATAAAAATCTTACCGATTACTTTTAAAATAGTAACCAACGAATGTACTGAAAATAAAGTCTTGCCGATTACTTTTGAAATAGTAACCGACGAATATGTTGAAAATAAAAATCTTGTCGATTACTTTTAAAATAGTAACCGACAAATATGCTGAAAATGAAAATCTTGCCGATTACTTTTGAAATAGTAACCGACGAATGTGTTGAAAATAAATCATGCCGATTACCTTTGAAATAGTAACCGACGAATATGCTGAAAATAAATCATGTCGATTACTTTTGAAATAGTCACCGACGAATATGCTGAAAATAAAAATCTTGCCGATTACTTTTGAAATAGTAACCAACGAATGTGCTGAAAATAAATCATGCCGATTACTTTTGAAATAATAAGCGAAGAATATGTTGAAAATAAAAATCTTACCCATTACTTTTGAAATAGTAACCAACGAATAAGCTGAAAATAAAGTCTTGTCGATTACTTTTGAAATAGTAACCGACGAATATGTTGAAAATAAAAATCTTGTCGATTACTTTTAAAATAGTAACCGACAAATATGCTGAAAATAAAAATCTTGCCGATTACATTTGAAATAGTCACCGACGAATATGCTGAAAATAAAAATCTTGCCGATTACTTTTGAAATAGTAACCGACGAATGTGCTGAAAATAAATCATGCTGATTACTGTTGAAATAGTAAGCGACGAATATGTTGGAAATAAAAATCTTACCGATTACTTTTAAAAAAGTAACCAATGAATGTGCTGAAAATAAAGTCATGCCGATTACTTTTGAAATAGTAACCGACGAATATGTTGAAAATAAAAATCTTGCCGATTAGTTTTGAAATAGTAACCGACGAATGTGCTGAAAATAAATCATGCCGATTACTTTCGAAATAGTAAGCGACGAATATGTTGAAAATAAAAATCTTACCCATTACTTTTAAAATAGTAACCAACGAATGTACTGAAAATAAAGTCTTGCCGATTACTTTTGAAATAGTAACCGACGAATATGTTGAAAATAAAAATCTTGTCGATTACTTTTGAAATAGTAACCGACGAATGTGCAGAAAATAGATCATGCCGATTACTTTTGAAATAGTAACCGACGAACGTGTTGAAAATAAATCATGCCGATTACCTTTGAAATAGTAACCGACGAATATGCTGAAAATAAATCATGTCGATTAGTTTTGAAATAGTCACCGACGAATATGCTGAAAATAAAAATCTTGCCGATTACTTTTGAAATAGTAACCAACGAATGTGCTGAAAATAAATCAAGCCGATTACTTTTGAAATAATAAGCGACGAATATGTTGAAAATAAAAATCTTACCCATTACTTTTGAAATAGTCACCAACGAATATGCTGAAAATAAAGTCTTGTCGATTACTTTTGAAATAGTAACCGACGAATATGTTGAAAATAAAAATCTTGTCGATTACTTTTAAAATAGTAACCGACGAATGTCTTGAAAATAAATCATGCCGATTACTTTTGAAATAGTCACCGACGAATATGCTGAAAATAAAAATCTTGCTGATTACTTTTGAAATAGTAACCGACGAATGTGCTGAAAATAAATCATGCCGATTACTTTCGAAATAGTAAGCGACGAATATGTTGAAAATAAAAATCTTACCCATTACTTTTAAAATAGTAACCAACGAATGTACTGAAAATAAAGTCTTGCCGATTACTTTTGAAATAGTAACCGACGAATATGTTGAAAATAAAAATCTTGTCGATTACTTTTGAAATAGTAACCGACGAATGTGCAGAAAATAGATCATGCCGATTACTTTTGAAATAGTAACCGACGAACGTGATGAAAATAAATCATGCCGATTACCTTTGAAAGAGTAACCGACGAATATGTTGAAAATAAAAATCTTGTCGATTTCTTTTAAAATAGTAACTGACAAATATGCTGAAAATAAAAATCTTGCCGATTACTTTTGAAATAGTAACCGACGAATGTGTTGAAAATAAATCATGCCGATTACCTTTGAAATAGTAACCGACGAATATGCTGAAAATAAATCATGTCGATTACTTTTTAAATAGTCACCGACGAATATGCTGAAAATAAAAATCTTGCCGATTACTTTTGAAATAGTAACCGACGAATGTGCTGAAAATAAATCATGCCGATTACTTTTGAAATAATAAGCGACGAATATGTTGAAAATAAAAATCTTACCCATTACTTTTGAAATAGTAACAACGAATATGCTGAAAATAAAGTCTTGCCGATTACTTTTGAAATAGTAACCGACGAATATGTTGAAAATAAAAATCTTGTCGATTACTTTTAAAATAGTAACCGACAAATATGCTGAAAATAAAAATCTTGTCGATTACTTTTGAAAAAGTAACCGACAAATATGCTGAAAATAAAAATCTTGCCGATTACTTTTGAAAAAGTAACCGACAAATATGCTGAAAATAAAAATCTTGCCGATTACTTTTGAAATAGTAACCGACGAATGTCTTGAAAATAAATCATGCCGATTACTTTTGAAATAGTCACCGACGAATATGCTGAAAATAAAAATCTTGCTGATTACTTTTGAAATAGAAACCGACGAATGTGCTGAAAATAAATCATGCCGATTACTTTCGAAATAGTAAGCGACGAATATGTTGAAAATAAAAATCTTACCGATTACTTTTAAAATAGTAACCAACGAATGTACTGAAAATAAAGTCTTGCCGATTACTTTTGAAATAGTAACCGACGAATATGTTGAAAATAAAAATCTTGTCGATTACTTTTAAAATAGTAACCGACAAATATGCTGAAAATGAAAATCTTGCCGATTACTTTTGAAATAGTAACCGACGAATGTGTTGAAAATAAATCATGCCGATTACCTTTGAAATAGTAACCGACGAATATGCTGAAAATAAATCATGTCGATTACTTTTGAAATAGTCACCGACGAATATGCTGAAAATAAAAATCTTGCCGATTACTTTTGAAATAGTAACCAACGAATGTGCTGAAAATAAATCATGCCGATTACTTTTGAAATAATAAGCGAAGAATATGTTGAAAATAAAAATCTTACCCATTACTTTTGAAATAGTAACCAACGAATAAGCTGAAAATAAAGTCTTGTCGATTACTTTTGAAATAGTAACCGACGAATATGTTGAAAATAAAAATCTTGTCGATTACTTTTAAAATAGTAACCGACAAATATGCTGAAAATAAAAATCTTGCCGATTACATTTGAAATAGTCACCGACGAATATGCTGAAAATAAAAATCTTGCCGATTACTTTTGAAATAGTAACCGACGAATGTGCTGAAAATAAATCATGCTGATTACTGTTGAAATAGTAAGCGACGAATATGTTGGAAATAAAAATCTTACCGATTACTTTTAAAAAAGTAACCAATGAATGTGCTGAAAATAAAGTCATGCCGATTACTTTTGAAATAGTAACCGACGAATATGTTGAAAATAAAAATCTTGCCGATTAGTTTTGAAATAGTAACCGACGAATGTGCTGAAAATAAAGTCTTGTCGATTACTTTTAAAATAGTAACCGACAAATATGCTGAAAATAAAGTCTTGCCGATTACTTTTGAAATAGTAACCGACGAATATGTTGATAATAAAAATCTTGTCGATTACTTTTAAAATAGTAACCGACAAATATGCTGAAAATAAAAATCTTGTCGATTACTTTTGAAAAAGTAACCGACAAATATGCTGAAAATAAAAATCTTGCCGATTACTTTTGAAAAAGTAACCGACAAATATGCTGAAAATAAAAATCTTGCCGATTACATTTGAAATAGTCACCGACCAATATGCTGAAAATAAAAATCTTGCCGATTACTTTTGAAATAGTAACCGACGAATGTCTTGAAAATAAATCATGCCGATTACTTTTGAAATAGTCACCGACGAATATGCTGAAAATAAAAATCTTGCTGATTACTTTTGAAATAGAAACCGACGAATGTGCTGAAAATAAATCATGCCGATTACTTTCGAAATAGTAAGCGACGAATATGTTGAAAATAAAAATCTTACCGATTACTTTTAAAATAGTAACCAACGAATGTACTGAAAATAAAGTCTTGCCGATTACTTTTGAAATAGTAACCGACGAATATGTTGAAAATAAAAATCTTGTCGATTACTTTTAAAATAGTAACCGACAAATATGCTGAAAATGAAAATCTTGCCGATTACTTTTGAAATAGTAACCGACGAATGTGTTGAAAATAAATCATGCCGATTACCTTTGAAATAGTAACCGACGAATATGCTGAAAATAAATCATGTCGATTACTTTTGAAATAGTCACCGACGAATATGCTGAAAATAAAAATCTTGCCGATTACTTTGGAAATAGTAACCAACGAATGTGCTGAAAATAAATCATGCCGATTACTTTTGAAATAATAAGCGAAGAATATGTTGAAAATAAAAATCTTACCCATTACTTTTGAAATAGTAACCAACGAATAAGCTGAAAATAAAGTCTTGTCGATTACTTTTGAAATAGTAACCGACGAATATGTTGAAAATAAAAATCTTGTCGATTACTTTTAAAATAGTAACCGACAAATATGCTGAAAATAAAAATCTTGCCGATTACATTTGAAATAGTCACCGACGAATATGCTGAAAATAAAAATCTTGCCGATTACTTTTGAAATAGTAACCGACGAATGTGCTGAAAATAAATCATGCTGATTACTGTTGAAATAGTAAGCGACGAATATGTTGGAAATAAAAATCTTACCGATTACTTTTAAAAAAGTAACCAATGAATGTGCTGAAAATAAAGTCATGCCGATTACTTTTGAAATAGTAACCGACGAATATGTTGAAAATAAAAATCTTGCCGATTAGTTTTGAAATAGTAACCGACGAATGTGCTGAAAATAAAGTCTTGTCGATTACTTTTAAAATAGTAACCGACAAATATGCTGAAAATAAAGTCTTGCCGATTACTTTTGAAATAGTAACCGACGAATATGTTGATAATAAAAATCTTGTCGATTACTTTTAAAATAGTAACCGACAAATATGCTGAAAATAAAAATCTTGTCGATTACTTTTGAAAAAGTAACCGACAAATATGCTGAAAATAAAAATCTTGCCGATTACTTTTGAAAAAGTAACCGACAAATATGCTGAAAATAAAAATCTTGCCGATTACATTTGAAATAGTCACCGACCAATATGCTGAAAATAAAAATCTTGCCGATTACTTTTGAAATAGTAACCGACGAATGTCTTGAAAATAAATCATGCCGATTACTTTTGAAATAGTCACCGACGAATATGCTGAAAATAAAAATCTTGCTGATTACTTTTGAAATAGAAACCGACGAATGTGCTGAAAATAAATCATGCCGATTACTTTCGAAATAGTAAGCGACGAATATGTTGAAAATAAAAATCTTACCGATTACTTTTAAAATAGTAACCAACGAATGTACTGAAAATAAAGTCTTGCCGATTACTTTTGAAATAGTAACCGACGAATATGTTGAAAATAAAAATCTTGTCGATTACTTTTAAAATAGTAACCGACAAATATGCTGAAAATGAAAATCTTGCCGATTACTTTTGAAATAGTAACCGACGAATGTGTTGAAAATAAATCATGCCGATTACCTTTGAAATAGTAACCGACGAATATGCTGAAAATAAATCATGTCGATTACTTTTGAAATAGTCACCGACGAATATGCTGAAAATAAAAATCTTGCCGATTACTTTTGAAATAGTAACCAACGAATGTGCTGAAAATAAATCATGCCGATTACTTTTGAAATAATAAGCGACGAATATGTTGAAAATAAAAATCTTACCCATTACTTTTGAAATAGTAACCAACGAATAAGCTGAAAATAAAGTCTTGTCGATTACTTTTGAAATAGTAACCGACGAATATGTTGAAAATAAAAATCTTGTCGATTACTTTTAAAATAGTAACCGACAAATATGCTGAAAATAAAAATCTTGCCGATTACATTTGAAATAGTCACCGACGAATATGCTGAAAATAAAAATCTTGCCGATTACTTTTGAAATAGTAACCGACGAATGTGCTGAAAATAAATCATGCTGATTACTGTTGAAATAGTAAGCGACGAATATGTTGGAAATAAAAATCTTACCGATTACTTTTAAAAAAGTAACCAATGAATGTGCTGAAAATAAAGTCATGCCGATTACTTTTGAAATAGTAACCGACGAATATGTTGAAAATAAAAATCTTGCCGATTAGTTTTGAAATAGTAACCGACGAATGTGCTGAAAATAAAGTCTTGTCGATTACTTTTAAAATAGTAACCGACAAATATGCTGAAAATAAAGTCTTGCCGATTACTTTTGAAATAGTAACCGACGAATATGTTGAAAATAAAAATCTTGTCGATTACTTTTAAAATAGTAACCGACAAATATGCTGAAAATAAAAATCTTGTCGATTACTTTTGAAAAAGTAACCGACAAATATGCTGAAAATAAAAATCTTGCCGATTACTTTTGAAAAAGTAACCTACAAATATGCTGAAAATAAAAATCTTGCCGATTACATTTGAAATAGTCACCGACCAATATGCTGAAAATAAAAATCTTGCCGATTACTTTTGAAATAGTAACCGACGAATATCTTGAAAATAAATCATGCCGATTACTTTTGAAATAGTCACCGACGAATATGCTAAAAATAAAAATCTTGCTGATTACTTTTGAAATAGAAACCGACGAATGTGCTGAAAATAAATCATGCCGATTACTTTCAAAATAGTAAGCGACGAATATGTTGAAAATAAAATACTTACCGATTACTTTTAAAATAGTAACCAACGAATGTACTGAAAATAAAGTCTTGCCGATTACTTTTGAAATAGTAACCGACGAATAAGTTGAAAATAAAAATCTTGTCGATTACTTTTAAAATAGTAACCGACAAATATGCTGAAAATGAAAATCTTGCCGATTACTTTTGAAATAGTAACCGACGAATGTGTTGAAAATAAATCATGCCGATTACCTTTGAAATAGTAACCTACGAATGTCTTGAAAATAAATCATGCCGATTACTTTTGAAATAGTCACTGACGAATATGCTGAAAATAAAAATCTTGCTGATTACTTTTGAAATAGAAACCGACGAATGTGCTGAAAATAAATCATGCCGATTACTTTCAAAATAGTAAGCGACGAATATGTTGAAAATAAAAATCTTACCGATTACTTTTAAAATAGTAACCAACGAATGTACTGAAAATAAAGTCTTGCCGATTACTTTTGAAATAGTAACCGACGAATATGTTGAAAATAAAAATCTTGTCGATTACTTTTAAAATAGTAACCGACAAATATGCTGAAAATGAAAATCTTGCCGATTACTTTTGAAATAGTAACCGACGAATGTGTTGAAAATAAATCATGCCGATTACCTTTGAAATAGTAACCGACGAATATGCTGAAAATAAATCATGTCGATTACTTTTGAAATTGTCACCGACGAATATGCTGAAAATAAAAATCTTGCCGATTACTTTTGAAATAGTAACCAACGAATGTGCTGAAAATAAATCATGCCGATTACTTTTGAAATAATAAGCGACGAATATGTTGAAAATAAAAATCTTACCCATTACTTTTGAAATAGTAACCAACGAATATGCTGAAAATAAAGTCTTGTCGATTACTTTTGAAATAGTAACCGACGAATATGTTGAAAATAAAAATCTTGTCGATTACTTTTAAAATAGTAACCGACGAATATGTTGAAAATAAAAATCTTGTCGATTACTTTTAAAATAGTAACCGACAAATATGCTGAAAATAAAAATCTTGCCGATTACATTTGAAATAGTCACCGACGAATATGCTGAAAATAAAAATCTTGCCGATTACTTTTGAAATAGTAACCGACGAATGTGCTGAAAATAAATCATGCTGATTACTTTTGAAATAGTAAGCGACGAATATGTTGGAAATAAAAATCTTACCGATTACTTTTAAAAAAGTAACCAATGAATGTGCTGAAAATAAAGTCATGCCGATTACTTTTGAAATAGTAACCGACGAATATGTTGAAAATAAAAATCTTGCCAATTAGTTTTGAAATAGTAACCGACGAATGTGCTGAAAATAAAGTCTTGTCGATTACTTTTAAAATAGTAACCGACAAATATGCTGAAAATAAAGTCTTGCCGATTACTTTTGAAATAGTAACCGACGAATATGTTGAAAATAAAAATCTTGTCGATTACTTTTAAAATAGTAACCGACAAATATGCTGAAAATGAAAATCTTGCCGATTACTTTTGAAATAGTAACCGACGAATGTGTTGAAAATAAATCATGCCGATTACCTTTGACATAGTAACCGACGAATATGCTGAAAATAAATCATGTCGATTACTTTTGAAATAGTCACCGACGAATATGCTGAAAATAAAAATCTTGCCGATTACTTTTGAAATAGTAACCAACGAATGTGCTGAAAATAAAGTCATGCCGATTACTTTTGAAATAGTAACCGACGAATATGTTGAAAATAAAAATCTTGTCGATTACTTTTGAAATACTAACCGACGAATATGCTGAAAATAAAAATCTTGTCGATTACTTTTAAAATAGTAACCGACAAATATGCTGAAAATAAAGTCTTGCCGATTACTTTTGAAATAGTAACCGACGAATATGTTGAAAATAAAAATCTTGTCGATTACTTTTAAAATAGTAACCGACAAATATGCTGAAAATGAAAATCTTGCCGATTACTTTTGAAATTGTAACCGACGAATGTGTTGAAAATAAATCATGCCGATTACCTTTGAAATAGTAACCGACGAATATGCTGAAAATAAATCATGTCGATTACTTTTGAAATAGTCACCGACGAATATGCTGAAAATAAAAATCTTGCCGATTACTTTTGAAATAGTAACCAACGAATGTGCTGAAAATAAATCATGCCAATTACTTTTGAAATAATAAGCGACGAATATGTTGAAAATAAAAATCTTACCCATTACTTTTGAAATAGTCACCAACGAATATGCTGAAAATAAAGTCTTGTCGATAACTTTTGAAATAGTAACCGACGAATATGTTGAAAATAAAAATCTTGTCGATTACTTTTAAAATAGTAACCGACAAATATGCTGAAAATAAAAATCTTGCCGATTACATTTGAAATAGTCACCGACGAATATGCTGAAAATAAAAATCTTGCCGATTACTTTTGAAATAGTAACCGACGAATGTGCTGAAAATAAATCATGCTGATTACTTTTGAAATAGTAAGCGACGAATATGTTGGAAATAAAAATCTTACCGATTACTTTTAAAAAAGTAACCGATGAATGTGCTGAAAATAAAGTCATGCCGATTACTTTTGAAATAGTAACCGACGAATATGTTGAAAATAAAAATCTTGCCGATTAGTTTTGAAATAGTAACCGACGAATGTGCTGAAAATAAAGTCTTGTCGATTACTTTTAAAATAGTAACCGACAAATATGCTGAAAATAAAGTCTTGCCGATTACTTTTGAAATAGTAACCGACGAATATGTTGAAAATAAAAATCTTGTCGATTACTTTTAAAATAGTAACCGACAAATATGCTAAAAATAAAAATCTTGCCGATTACTTTTGAAATAGGAACCGACGAATATGTTGAAAATAAAAATCTTGTCGATTACTTTTGAAATACTAACCGAGGAATATGCTGAAAATAAAAATCTTGTCGATTACTTTTAAAATAGTAACCGACAAATATGCTGAAAATAAAAATCTTGCCGATTACATTTGAAATAGTCACCGACGAATATGCTGAAAATAAAAATCTTGCCGATTACTTTTGAAATAGTAACCGACGAATGTGCTGAAAATAAATCATGCTGATTACTTTTGAAATAGTAAGCGACGAATATGTTGGAAATAAAAATCTTACCGATTACTTTTAAAAAAGTAACCAATGAATGTGCTGAAAATAAAGTCATGCCGATTACTTTTGAAATAGTAACCGACGAATATGTTGAAAATAAAAATCTTGCCGATTAGTTTTGAAATAGTAACCGACGAATGTGCTGAAAATAAAGTCTTGTCGATTACTTTTAAAATAGTAACCGACAAATATGCTGAAAATAAAGTCTTGCCGATTACTTTTGAAATAGTAACCGACGAATATGTTGAAAATAAAAATCTTGTCGATTACTTTTAAAATAGTAACCGACAAATATGCTGAAAATAAAAATCTTGTCGATTAGTTTTGAAAAAGTAACCGACAAATATGCTGAAAATAAAAATCTTGCCGATTACTTTTGAAAAAGTAACCAACAAATATGCTAAAAATAAAAATCTTGCCGATTACTTTTGAAATAG
The DNA here is from genome assembly GCA_958299785.1 of Medicago lupulina. Lineage (NCBI taxonomy): Eukaryota > Viridiplantae > Streptophyta > Magnoliopsida > Fabales > Fabaceae > Medicago > Medicago lupulina. The sequence goes on along the minus strand of OY283141.1, from coordinate 38,483,141 downwards.
TCACCGACCAATATGCTGAAAATAAAAATCTTGCCGATTACTTTTGAAATAGTAACCGACGAATGTCTTGAAAATAAATCATGCCGATTACTTTTGAAATAGTCACCGACGAATATGCTGAAAATAAAAATCTTGCTGATTACTTTTGAAATAGAAACCGACGAATGTGCTGAAAATAAATCATGCCGATTACTTTCAAAATAGTAAGCGACGAATATGTTGAAAATAAAAATCTTACCGATTAATTTTAAAATAGCAACCAACGAATGTACTGAAAATAAAGTCTTGCCGATTACTTTTGAAATAGTAACCGACGAATATGTTGAAAATAAAAATCTTGTCGATTACTTTTAAAATAGTAACCGACAAATATGCTGAAAATGAAAATCTTGCCGATTACTTTTGAAATAGTAACCGACGAATGTGTTGAAAATAAATCATGCCGATTACCTTTGAAATAGTAACCGACGAATATGCTGAAAATAAATCATGTCGATTACTTTTGAAATAGTCACCGACGAATATGCTGAAAATAAAAATCTTGTCGATTACTTTTGAAATAGTAACCAACGAATGTGCTGAAAATAAATCATGCCGATTACTTTTGAAATAATAAGCGACGAATATGTTGAAAATAAAAATCTTACCCATTACTTTTGAAATAGTCACCAACGAATATGCTGAAAATAAAGTCTTGTCGATAACTTTTGAAATAGTAACCGACGAATATGTTGAAAATAAAAATCTTGTCGATTACTTTTAAAATAGTAACCGACAAATATGCTGAAAATAAAAATCTTGCCGATTACATTTGAAATAGTCACCGACGAATATGCTGAAAATAAAAATCTTGCCGATTACTTTTGAAATAGTAACCGACGAATGTGCTGAAAATAAATCATGCTGATTACTTTTGAAATAGTAAGCGACGAATATGTTGGAAATAAAAATCTTACCGATTACTTTTAAAAAAGTAACCGATGAATGTGCTGAAAATAAAGTCATGCCGATTACTTTTGAAATAGTAACCGACGAATATGTTGAAAATAAAAATCTTGCCGATTAGTTTTGAAATAGTAACCGATGAATGTGCTGAAAATAAAGTCTTGTCGATTACTTTTAAAATAGTAACCGACAAATATGCTGAAAATAAAGTCTTGCCGATTACTTTTGAAATAGTAACCGACGAATATGTTGAAAATAAAAATCTTGTCGATTACTTTTAAAATAGTAACCGACAAATTTGCTAAAAATAAAAATCTTGCCGATTACTTTTGAAATAGGAACCGACGAATATGTTGAAAATAAAAATCTTGTCGATTACTTTTGAAATACTAACCGACGAATATGCTGAAAATAAAAATCTTGTCGATTACTTTTAAAATAGTAACCGACAAATATGCTGAAAATAAAAATCTTGCCGATTACATTTGAAATAGTCACCGACGAATATGCTGAAAATAAAAATCTTGCCGATTACTTTTGAAATAGTAACCGACGAATGTGCTGAAAATAAATCATGCTGATTACTTTTGAAATAGTAAGCGACGAATATGTTGGAAATAAAAATCTTACCGATTACTTTTAAAAAAGTAACCAATGAATGTGCTGAAAATAAAGTCATGCCGATTACTTTTGAAATAGTAACCGACGAATATGTTGAAAATAAAAATCTTGTCGATTACTTTTGAAATACTAACCGACGAATATGCTGAAAATAAAAATCTTGTCGATTACTTTTAAAATAGTAACCGACAAATATGCTGAAAATAAAGTCTTGCCGATTACTTTTGAAATAGTAACCGACGAATATGTTGAAAATAAAAATCTTGTCGATTACTTTTAAAATAGTAACCGACAAATATGCTGAAAATGAAAATCTTGCCGATTACTTTTGAAATTGTAACCGACGAATGTGTTGAAAATAAATCATGCCGATTACCTTTGAAATAGTAACCGACGAATATGCTGAAAATAAATCATGTCGATTACTTTTGAAATAGTCACCGACGAATATGCTGAAAATAAAAATCTTGCCGATTACTTTTGAAATAGTAACCAACGAATGTGCTGAAAATAAATCATGCCGATTACTTTTGAAATAATAAGCGACGAATATGTTGAAAATAAAAATCTTACCCATTACTTTTGAAATAGTAACCAACGAATATGCTGAAAATAAAGTCTTGTCGATTACTTTTGAAATAGTAACCGACGAATATGTTGAAAATAAAAATCTTGTCGATTACTTTTAAAATAGTAACCGACAAATATGCTGAAAATAAAAATCTTGCCGATTACATTTGAAATAGTCACCGACGAATATGCTGAAAATAAAAATCTTGCCGATTACTTTTGAAATAGTAACCGACGAATGTGCTGAAAATAAATCATGCTGATTACTTTTGAAATAGTAAGCGACGAATATGATGGAAATAAAAATCTTACCGATTACTTTTAAAAAAGTAACCGATGAATGTGCTGAAAATAAAGTCATGCCGATTACTTTTGAAATAGTAACCGACGAATATGTTGAAAATAAAAATCTTGCCGATTAGTTTTGAAATAGTAACCGACGAATGTGCTGAAAATAAAGTCTTGTTGATTACTTTTAAAATAGTAACCGACAAATATGCTGAAAATAAAGTCTTGCCGATTACTTTTGAAATAGTAACCGACGAATATGTTGAAAATAAAAATCTTGTCGATTACTTTTAAAATAGTAACCGACAAATATGCTAAAAATAAAAATCTTGCCGATTACTTTTGAAATAGGAACCGACGAATATGTTGAAAATAAAAATCTTGTCGATTACTTTTGAAATACTAACCGACGAATATGCTGAAAATAAAAATCTTGTCGATTACTTTTAAAATAGTAACCGACAAATATGCTGAAAATAAAAATCTTGCCGATTACATTTGAAATAGTCACCGACGAATATGCTGAAAATAAAAATCTTGCCGATTACTTTTGAAATAGTAACCGACGAATGTGCTGAAAATAAATCATGCTGATTACTTTTGAAATAGTAAGCGACGAATATGTTGGAAATAAAAATCTTACCGATTACTTTTAAAAAAGTAACCAATGAATGTGCAGAAAATAAAGTCATGCCGATTACTTTTGAAATAGTAACCGACGAATATGTTGAAAATAAAAATCTTGTCGATTACTTTTGAAATACTAACCGACGAATATGCTGAAAATAAAAATCTTGTCGATTACTTTTAAAATAGTAACCGACAAATATGCTGAAAATAAAAATCTTGCCGATTACATTTGAAATAGTCACCGACGAATATGCTGAAAATAAAAATCTTGCCGATTACTTTTGAAATAGTAACCGACGAATGTGCTGAAAATAAATCATGCTGATTACTTTTGAAATAGTAAGCGACGAATATGTTGGAAATAAAAATCTTACCGATTACTTTTAAAAAAGTAACCAATGAATGTGCTGAAAATAAAGTCATGCCGATTACTTTTGAAATAGTAACCGACGAATATGTTGAAAATAAAAATCTTGTCGATTACTTTTGAAATACTAACCGACGAATATGCTGAAAATAAAAATCTTGTCGATTACTTTTAAAATAGTAACCGACAAATATGCTGAAAATAAAGTCTTTCCGATTACTTTTGAAATAGTAACCGACGAATATGTTGAAAATAAAAATCTTGTCGATTACTTTTAAAATAGTAACCGACAAATATGCTGAAAATGAAAATCTTGCCGATTACTTTTGAAATTGTAACCGACGAATGTGTTGAAAATAAATCATGCCGATTACCTTTGAAATAGTAACCGACGAATATGCTGAAAATAAATCATGTCGATTACTTTTGAAATAGTCACCGACGAATATGCTGAAAATAAAAATCTTGCCGATTACTTTTGAAATAGTAACCAACGAATGTGCTGAAAATAAATCATGCCGATTACTTTTGAAATAATAAGCGACGAATATGTTGAAAATAAAAATCTTACCCATTACTTTTGAAATAGTAACCAACGAATATGCTGAAAATAAAGTCTTGTCGATTACTTTTGAAATAGTAACCGACGAATATGTTGAAAATAAAAATCTTGTCGATTACTTTTAAAATAGTAACCGACAAATATGCTGAAAATAAAAATCTTGCCGATTACTTTTGAAATAGCCACCGACGAATATGCTGAAAATAAAAATCTTGCCGATTACTTTTGAAATAGTAACCAACGAATGTGCTGAAAATAAATCATGCCGATTACTTTTGAAATAATAAGCGACGAATATGTTGAAAATAAAAATCTTACCCATTACTTTTGAAATAGTCACCAACGAATATGCTGAAAATAAAGTCTTGTCGATAACTTTTGAAATAGTAACCGACGAATATGTTGAAAATAAAAATCTTGTCGATTACTTTTAAAATAGTAACCGACAAATATGCTGAAAATAAAAATCTTGCCGATTACATTTGAAATAGTCACCGACGAATATGCTGAAAATAAAAATCTTGCCGATTACTTTTGAAATAGTAACCGACGAATGTGCTGAAAATAAATCATGCTGATTACTTTTGAAATAGTAAGCGACGAATATGTTGGAAATAAAAATCTTACCGATTACTTTTAAAAAAGTAACCGATGAATGTGCTGAAAATAAAGTCATGCCGATTACTTTTGAAATAGTAACCGACGAATATGTTGAAAATAAAAATCTTGCCGATTAGTTTTGAAATAGTAACCGACGAATGTGCTGAAAATAAAGTCTTGTCGATTACTTTTAAAATAGTAACCGACAAATATGCTGAAAATAAAGTCTTGCCGATTACTTTTGAAATAGTAACCGACGAATATGTTGAAAATAAAAATCTTGTCGATTACTTTTAAAATAGTAACCGACAAATATGCTAAAAATAAAAATCTTGCCGATTACTTTTGAAATAGGAACCGACGAATATGTTGAAAATAAAAATCTTGTCGATTACTTTTGAAATACTAACCGACGAATATGCTGAAAATAAAAATCTTGTCGATTACTTTTAAAATAGTAACCGACAAATATGCTGAAAATAAAAATCTTGCCGATTACATTTGAAATAGTCACCGACGAATATGCTGAAAATAAAAATCTTGCCGATTACTTTTGAAATAGTAACCGACGAATGTGCTGAAAATAAATCATGCTGATTACTTTTGAAATAGTAAGCGACGAATATGTTGGAAATAAAAATCTTACCGATTACTTTTAAAAAAGTAACCAATGAATGTGCTGAAAATAAAGTCATGCCGATTACTTTTGAAATAGTAACCGACGAATATGTTGAAAATAAAAATCTTGTCGATTACTTTTGAAATACTAACCGACGAATATGCTGAAAATAAAAATCTTGTCGATTACTTTTAAAATAGTAACCGACAAATATGCTGAAAATAAAGTCTTGCCGATTACTTTTGAAATAGTAACCGACGAATATGTTGAAAATAAAAATCTTGTCGATTACTTTTAAAATAGTAACCGACAAATATGCTGAAAATGAAAATCTTGCCGATTACTTTTGAAATTGTAACCGACGAATGTGTTGAAAATAAATCATGCCGATTACCTTTGAAATAGTAACCGACGAATATGCTGAAAATAAATCATGTCGATTACTTTTGAAATAGTCACCGACGAATATGCTGAAAATAAAAATCTTGCCGATTACTTTTGAAATAGTAACCAACGAATGTGCTGAAAATAAATCATGCCGATTACTTTTGAAATAATAAGCGACGAATATGTTGAAAATAAAAATCTTACCCATTACTTTTGAAATAGTAACCAACGAATATGCTGAAAATAAAGTCTTGTCGATTACTTTTGAAATAGTAACCGACGAATATGTTGAAAATAAAAATCTTGTCGATTACTTTTAAAATAGTAACCGACAAATATGCTGAAAATAAAAATCTTGCCGATTACATTTGAAATAGTCACCGACGAATATGCTGAAAATAAAAATCTTGCCGATTACTTTTGAAATAGTAACCGACGAATGTGCTGAAAATAAATCATGCTGATTACTTTTGAAATAGTAAGCGACGAATATGTTGGAAATAAAAATCTTACCGATTACTTTTAAAAAAGTAACCGATGAATGTGCTGAAAATAAAGTCATGCCGATTACTTTTGAAATAGTAACCGACGAATATGTTGAAAATAAAAATCTTGCCGATTAGTTTTGAAATAGTAACCGACGAATGTGCTGAAAATAAAGTCTTGTCGATTACTTTTAAAATAGTAACCGACAAATATGCTGAAAATAAAGTCTTGCTGATTACTTTTGAAATAGTAACCGACGAATATGTTGAAAATAAAAATCTTGTCGATTACTTTTAAAATAGTAACCGACAAATATGCTAAAAATAAAAATCTTGCCGATTACTTTTGAAATAGGAACCGACGAATATGTTGAAAATAAAAATCTTGTCGATTACTTTTGAAATACTAACCGACGAATATGCTGAAAATAAAAATCTTGTCGATTACTTTTAAAATAGTAACCGACAAATATGCTGAAAATAAAAATCTTGCCGATTACATTTGAAATAGTCACCGACGAATATGCTGAAAATAAAAATCTTGCCGATTACTTTTGAAATAGTAACCGACGAATGTGCTGAAAATAAATCATGCTGATTACTTTTGAAATAGTAAGCGACGAATATGTTGGAAATAAAAATCTTACCGATTACTTTTAAAAAAGTAACCAATGAATGTGCTGAAAATAAAGTCATGCCGATTACTTTTGAAATAGTAACCGACGAATATGTTGAAAATAAAAATCTTGTCGATTACTTTTGAAATACTAACCGACGAATATGCTGAAAATAAAAATCTTGTCGATTACTTTTAAAATAGTAACCGACAAATATGCTGAAAATAAAGTCTTGCCGATTACTTTTGAAATAGTAACCGACGAATATGTTGAAAATAAAAATCTTGTCGATTACTTTTAAAATAGTAACCGACAAATATGCTGAAAATGAAAATCTTGCCGATTACTTTTGAAATAGTAACCGACGAATGTGTTGAAAATAAATCATGCCGATTACCTTTGAAATAGTAACCGACGAATATGCTGAAAATAAATCATGTCGATTACTTTTGAAATAGTCACCGACGAATATGCTGAAAATAAAAATCTTGCCGATTACTTTTGAAATAGTAACCGACGAATGTGTTGAAAATAAATCATGCCGATTACCTTTGAAATAGTAACCGACGAATATGCTGAAAATAAATCATGTCGATTACTTTTGAAATAGTCACCGACGAATATGCTGAAAATAAAAATCTTGCCGATTACTTTTGAAATAGTAACCAACGAATGTGCTGAAAATAAATCATGCCGATTACTTTTGAAATAATAAGCGACGAATATGTTGAAAATAAAAATCTTACCCATTACTTTTGAAATAGTAACCAACGAATATGCTGAAAATAAAGTCTTGTCGATTACTTTTGAAATAGTAACCGACGAATATGTTGAAAATAAAAATCTTGTCGATTACTTTTAAAATAGTAACCGACAAATATGCTGAAAATAAAAATCTTGCCGATTACATTTGAAATAGTCACCGACGAATATGCTGAAAATAAAAATCTTGCCGATTACTTTTGAAATAGTAACCGACGAATGTGCTGAAAATAAATCATGCTGATTACTTTTGAAATAGTAAGCGACGAATATGTTGGAAATAAAAATCTTACCGATTACTTTTAGAAAAGTAACCGATGAATGTGCTGAAAATAAAGTCATGCCGATTACTTTTGAAATAGTAACCGACGAATATGTTGAAAATAAAAATCTTGCCGATTAGTTTTGAAATAGTAACCGACGAATGTGCTGAAAATAAAGTCTTGTCGATTACTTTTAAAATAGTAACCGACAAATATGCTGAAAATAAAGTCTTGCCGATTACTTTTGAAATAGTAACCGACGAATATGTTGAAAATAAAAATCTTGTCGATTACTTTTAAAATAGTAACCGACAAATATGCTAAAAATAAAAATCTTGCCGATTACTTTTGAAATAGGAACCGACGAATATGTTGAAAATAAAAATCTTGTCGATTACTTTTGAAATACTAACCGACGAATATGCTGAAAATAAAAATCTTGTCGATTACTTTTAAAATAGTAACCGACAAATATGCTGAAAATAAAAATCTTGCCGATTACATTTGAAATAGTCACCGACGAATATGCTGAAAATAAAAATCTTGCCGATTACTTTTGAAATAGTAACCGACGAATGTGCTGAAAATAAATCATGCTGATTACTTTTGAAATAGTAAGCGACGAATATGTTGGAAATAAAAATCTTACCGATTACTTTTAAAAAAGTAACCAATGAATGTGCTGAAAATAAAGTCATGCCGATTACTTTTGAAATAGTAACCGACGAATATGTTGAAAATAAAAATCTTGTCGATTACTTTTGAAATACTAACCGACGAATATGCTGAAAATAAAAATCTTGTCGATTACTTTTAAAATAGTAACCGACAAATATGCTGAAAATAAAGTCTTGCCGATTACTTTTGAAATAGTAACCGACGAATATGTTGAAAATAAAAATCTTGTCGATTACTTTTAAAATAGTAACCGACAAATATGCTGAAAATGAAAATCTTGCCGATTACTTTTGAAATTGTAACCGACGAATGTGTTGAAAATAAATCATGCCGATTACCTTTGAAATAGTAACCGACGAATATGCTGAAAATAAATCATGTCGATTACTTTTGAAATAGTCACCGACGAATATGCTGAAAATAAAAATCTTGCCGATTACTTTTGAAATAGTAACCAACGAATGTGCTGAAAATAAATCATGCCGATTACTTTTGAAATAATAAGCGACGAATATGTTGAAAATAAAAATCTTACCCATTACTTTTGAAATAGTAACCAACGAATATGCTGAAAATAAAGTCTTGTCGATTACTTTTGAAATAGTAACCGACGAATATGTTGAAAATAAAAATCTTGTCGATTACTTTTAAAATAGTAACCGACAAATATGCTGAAAATAAAAATCTTGCCGATTACATTTGAAATAGTCACCGACGAATATGCTGAAAATAAAAATCTTGCCGATTACTTTTGAAATAGTAACCGACGAATGTGCTGAAAATAAATCATGCTGATTACTTTTGAAATAGTAAGCGACGAATATGTTGGAAATAAAAATCTTACCGATTACTTTTAAAAAAGTAACCGATGAATGTGCTGAAAATAAAGTCATGCCGATTACTTTTGAAATAGTAACCGACGAATATGTTGAAAATAAAAATCTTGCCGATTAGTTTTGAAATAGTAACCGACGAATGTGCTGAAAATAAAGTCTTGTCGATTACTTTTAAAATAGTAACCGACAAATATGCTGAAAATAAAGTCTTGCTGATTACTTTTGAAATAGTAACCGACGAATATGTTGAAAATAAAAATCTTGTCGATTACTTTTAAAATAGTAACCGACAAATATGCTAAAAATAAAAATCTTGCCGATTACTTTTGAAATAGGAACCGACGAATATGTTGAAAATAAAAATCTTGTCGATTACTTTTGAAATACTAACCGACGAATATGCTGAAAATAAAAATCTTGTCGATTACTTTTAAAATAGTAACCGACAAATATGCTGAAAATAAAAATCTTGCCGATTACATTTGAAATAGTCACCGACGAATATGCTGAAAATAAAAATCTTGCCGATTACTTTTGAAATAGTAACCGACGAATGTGCTGAAAATAAATCATGCTGATTACTTTTGAAATAGTAAGCGACGAATATGTTGGAAATAAAAATCTTACCGATTACTTTTAAAAAAGTAACCAATGAATGTGCTGAAAATAAAGTCATGCCGATTACTTTTGAAATAGTAACCGACGAATATGTTGAAAATAAAAATCTTGTCGATTACTTTTGAAATACTAACCGACGAATATGCTGAAAATAAAAATCTTGTCGATTACTTTTAAAATAGTAACCGACAAATATGCTGAAAATAAAGTCTTGCCGATTACTTTTGAAATAGTAACCGACGAATATGTTGAAAATAAAAATCTTGTCGATTACTTTTAAAATAGTAACCGACAAATATGCTGAAAATGAAAATCTTGCCGATTACTTTTGAAATAGTAACCGACGAATGTGTTGAAAATAAATCATGCCGATTACCTTTGAAATAGTAACCGACGAATATGCTGAAAATAAATCATGTCGATTACTTTTGAAATAGTCACCGACGAATATGCTGAAAATAAAAATCTTGCCGATTACTTTTGAAATAGTAACCGACGAATGTGTTGAAAATAAATCATGCCGATTACCTTTGAAATAGTAACCGACGAATATGCTGAAAATAAATCATGTCGATTACTTTTGAAATAGTCACCGACGAATATGCTGAAAATAAAAATCTTGCCGATTACTTTTGAAATAGTAACCAACGAATGTGCTGAAAATAAATCATGCCGATTACTTTTGAAATAATAAGCGACGAATATGTTGAAAATAAAAATCTTACCCATTACTTTTGAAATAGTAACCAACGAATATGCTGAAAATAAAGTCTTGTCGATTACTTTTGAAATAGTAACCGACGAATATGTTGAAAATAAAAATCTTGTCGATTACTTTTAAAATAGTAACCGACAAATATGCTGAAAATAAAAATCTTGCCGATTACATTTGAAATAGTCACCGACGAATATGCTGAAAATAAAAATCTTGCCGATTACTTTTGAAATAGTAACCGACGAATATGTTGAAAATAAAAATCTTGCCAATTAGTTTTGAAATAGTAACCGACGAATGTGCTGAAAATAAAGTCTTGTCGATTACTTTTAAAATAGTAACCGACAAATATGCTGAAAATAAAGTCTTGCCGATTACTTTTGAAATAGTAACCGACGAATATGTTGAAAATAAAAATCTTGTCGATTACTTTTAAAATAGTAACCGACAAATATGCTGAAAATGAAAATCTTGCCGATTACTTTTGAAATAGTAACCGACGAATGTGTTGAAAATAAATCATGCCGATTACCTTTGAAATAGTATCCGACGAATATGCTGAAAATAATTCATGTCGATTACTTTTGAAATAGTCACCGACGATTATGCTGAAAATAAAAATCTTGCCGATTACTTTTGAAATAGTAACCAACGAATGTGCTGAAAATAAATCATGCCGATTACTTTTGAAATAATAAGCGACGAATATGTTGAAAATAAAAATCTTACCCATTACTTTTGAAATAGTAACCAACGAATATGCTGAAAATAAAGTCTTGTCGATTACTTTTGAAATAGTAACCGACGAATATGTTGAAAATAAAAATCTTGTCGATTACTTTTAAAATAGTAACCGACAAATATGCTGAAAATAAAAATCTTGCCGATTACATTTGAAATAGTCACCGACGAATATGCTGAAAATAAAAATCTTGCCGATTACTTTTGAAATAGTAACAGACAAATGTGCTGAAAATAAATCATGCTGATTACTTTTGAAATAGTAAGCGACGAATATGTTGGAAATAAAAATCTTACCGATTAATTTTAAAAAAGTAACCAATGAATGTGATGAAAATAAAGTCATGCCGATTACTTTTGAAATAGTAACCGACGAATATGTTGAAAATAAAAATCTTGCCGATTAGTTTTGAAATAGTAACCGACGAATGTGCTGAAAATAAAGTCTTGTCGATTACTTTTAAAATAGTAACCGACAAATATGCTGAAAATAAAGTCTTGCCGATTACTTTTGAAATAGTAACCGACGAATATGTTGAAAATAAAAATCTTGTCGATTACTTTTAAAATAGTAACCGACAAATATGCTGAAAATAAAAATCTTGCCGATTACTTTTGAAAAAGTAACCGACAAATATGCTGAAAATAAAAATCTTGCCGATTACTTTTGAAATAGTAGCCGACGAATGTCTTGAAAATAAATCATGCCGATTACTTTTGAAATAGTCACCGACGAATATGCTGAAAATAAAAATCTTGCTGATTACTTTTGAAATAGAAACCGACGAATGTGCTGAAAATAAATCATGCCGATTACATTCAAAATAGTAAGCGACGAATATGTTGAAAATAAAAATCTTACCGATTACTTTTAAAATAGCAACCAACGAATGTACTGAAAATAAAGTCTTGCCGATTACTTTTGAAATAGTAACCGACGAATATGTTGAAAATAAAAATCTTGTCGATTACTTTTAAAATAGTAACCGACAAATATGCTGAAAATGAAAATCTTGCCGATTACTTTTGAAATAGTAACCGACGAATGTGTTGAAAATAAATCATGCCGATTACCTTTGAAATAGTAACCGACGAATATGCTGAAAATAAATCATGTCGATTACTTTTGAAATAGTCACCGACGAATATGCTGAAAATAAAAATCTTGCCGATTACTTTTGAAATAGTAACCAACGAATGTGCTGAAAATAAATCATGCCGATTACTTTTGAAATAATAAGCGACGAATATGTTGAAAATAAAAATCTTACCCATTACTTTTGAAATAGTCACCAACGAATATGCTGAAAATAAAGTCTTGTCGATAACTTTTGAAATAGTAACCGACGAATATGTTGAAAATAAAAATCTTGTCGATTACTTTTAAAATAGTAACCGACAAATATGCTGAAAATAAAAATCTTGCCGATTACATTTGAAATAGTCACCGACGAATATGCTGAAAATAAAAATCTTACCGATTACTTTTGAAATAGTAACCGACGAATGTGCTGAAAATAAATCATGCTGATTACTTTTGAAATAGTAAGCGACGAATATGTTGGAAATAAAAATCTTACCGATTACTTTTAAAAAAGTAACCGATGAATGTGCTGAAAATAAAGTCATGCCGATTACTTTTGAAATAGTAACCGACGAATATGTTGAAAATAAAAATCTTGCCGATTAGTTTTGAAATAGTAACCGACGAATGTGCTGAAAATAAAGTCTTGTCGATTACTTTTAAAATAGTAACCGACAAATATGCTGAAAATAAAGTCTTGCCGATTACTTTTGAAATAGTAACCGACGAATATGTTGAAAATAAAAATCTTGTCGATTACTTTTAAAATAGTAACCGACAAATATGCTAAAAATAAAAATCTTGCCGATTACTTTTGAAATAGGAACCGACGAATATGTTGAAAATAAAAATCTTGTCGATTACTTTTGAAATACTAACCGACGAATATGCTGAAAATAAAAATCTTGTCGATTACTTTTAAAATAGTAACCGACAAATATGCTGAAAATAAAAATCTTGCCGATTACATTTGAAATAGTCACCGACGAATATGCTGAAAATAAAAATCTTGCCGATTACTTTTGAAATAGTAACCGACGAATGTGCTGAAAATAAATCATGCTGATTACTTTTGAAATAGTAAGCGACGAATATGTTGGAAATAAAAATCTTACCGATTACTTTTAAAAAAGTAACCAATGAATGTGCAGAAAATAAAGTCATGCCGATTACTTTTGAAATAGTAACCGACGAATATGTTGAAAATAAAAATCTTGTCGATTACTTTTGAAATACTAACCGACGAATATGCTGAAAATAAAAATCTTGTCGATTACTTTTAAAATAGTAACCGACAAATATGCTGAAAATAAAGTCTTGCCGATTACTTTTGAAATAGTAACCGACGAATATGTTGAAAATAAAAATCTTGTCGATTACTTTTAAAATAGTAACCGACAAATATGCTGAAAATGAAAATCTTGCCGATTACTTTTGAAATAGTAACCGACGAATGTGTTGAAAATAAATCATGCCGATTACCTTTGAAATAGTAACCGACGAATATGCTGAAAATAAATCATGTCGATTACTTTTGAAATAGTCACCGACGAATATGCTGAAAATAAAAATCTTGCCGATTACTTTTGAAATAGTAACCAACGAATGTGCTGAAAATAAATCATGCCGATTACTTTTGAAATAATAAGCGACGAATATGTTGAAAATAAAAATCTTACCCATTACTTTTGAAATAGTCACCAACGAATATGCTGAAAATAAAGTCTTGTCGATAACTTTTGAAATAGTAACCGACGAATATGTTGAAAATAAAAATCTTGTCGATTACTTTTAAAATAGTAACCGACAAATATGCTGAAAATAAAAATCTTGCCGATTACATTTGAAATAGTCACCGACGAATATGCTGAAAATAAAAATCTTACCGATTACTTTTGAAATAGTAACCGACGAATGTGCTGAAAATAAATCATGCTGATTACTTTTGAAATAGTAAGCGACGAATATGTTGGAAATAAAAATCTTACCGATTACTTTTAAAAAAGTAACCGATGAATGTGCTGAAAATAAAGTCATGCCGATTACTTTTGAAATAGTAACCGACGAATATGTTGAAAATAAAAATCTTGCCGATTAGTTTTGAAATAGTAACCGACGAATGTGCTGAAAATAAAGTCTTGTCGATTACTTTTAAAATAGTAACCGACAAATATGCTGAAAATAAAGTCTTGCCGATTACTTTTGAAATAGTAACCGACGAATATGTTGAAAATAAAAATCTTGTCGATTACTTTTAAAATAGTAACCGACAAATATGCTAAAAATAAAAATCTTGCCGATTACTTTTGAAATAGGAACCGACGAATATGTTGAAAATAAAAATCTTGTCGATTACTTTTGAAATACTAACCGACGAATATGCTGAAAATAAAAATCTTGTCGATTACTTTTAAAATAGTAACCGACAAATATGCTGAAAATAAAAATCTTGCCGATTACATTTGAAATAGTCACCGACGAATATGCTGAAAATAAAAATCTTGCCGATTACTTTTGAAATAGTAACCGACGAATGTGCTGAAAATAAATCATGCTGATTACTTTTGAAATAGTAAGCGACGAATATGTTGGAAATAAAAATCTTACCGATTACTTTTAAAAAAGTAACCAATGAATGTGCAGAAAATAAAGTCATGCCGATTACTTTTGAAATAGTAACCGACGAATATGTTGAAAATAAAAATCTTGTCGATTACTTTTGAAATACTAACCGACGAATATGCTGAAAATAAAAATCTTGTCGATTACTTTTAAAATAGTAACCGACAAATATGCTGAAAATAAAGTCTTGCCGATTACTTTTGAAATAGTAACCGACGAATATGTTGAAAATAAAAATCTTGTCGATTACTTTTAAAATAGTAACCGACAAATATGCTGAAAATGAAAATCTTGCCGATTACTTTTGAAATAGTAACCGACGAATGTGTTGAAAATAAATCATGCCGATTACCTTTGAAATAGTAACCGACGAATATGCTGAAAATAAATCATGTCGATTACTTTTGAAATAGTCACCGACGAATATGCTGAAAATAAAAATCTTGCCGATTACTTTTGAAATAGTAACCAACGAATGTGCTGAAAATAAATCATGCCGATTACTTTTGAAATAATAAGCGACGAATATGTTGAAAATAAAAATCTTACCCATTACTTTTGAAATAGTAACCAACGAATATGCTGAAAATAAAGTCTTGTCGATTACTTTTGAAATAGTAACCGACGAATATGTTGAAAATAAAAATCTTGTCGATTACTTTTAAAATAGTAACCGACAAATATGCTGAAAATAAAAATCTTGCCGATTACATTTGAAATAGTCACCGACGAATATGCTGAAAATAAAAATCTTGCCGATTACTTTTGAAATAGTAACCGACGACTGTGCTGAAAATAAATCATGCTGATTACTTTTGAAATAGTAAGCGACGAATATGTTGGAAATAAAAATCTTACCGATTACTTTTAAAAAAGTAACCAATGAATGTGCTGAAAATAAAGTCATGCTGATTACTTTTGAAATAGTAACCGACGAATATGTTGAAAATAAAAATCTTGCCCATTAGTTTTGAAATAGTAACCGACGAATGTGCTGAAAATAAAGTCTTGTCGATTACTTTTAAAATAGTAACCGACAAATATGCTGAAAATAAAGTCTTGCCGATTACTTTTGAAATAGTAACCGACGAATATGTTGAAAATAAAAATCTTGTCGATTACTTTTAAAATAGTAACCGACAAATATGCTGAAAATGAAAATCTTGCCGATTACTTTTGAAATAGTAACCGACGAATGTGTTGAAAATAAATCATGCCGATTACCTTTGAAATAGTAACCGACGAATATGCTGAAAATAAATCATGTCGATTACTTTTGAAATAGTCACCGACGAATATGCTGAAAATAAAAATCTTGCCGATTACTTTTGAAATAGTAACCAACGAATGTGCTGAAAATAAATCATGCCGATTACTTTTGAAATAATAAGCGACGAATATGTTGAAAATAAAAATCTTACCCATTACTTTTGAAATAGTCACCAACGAATATGCTGAAAATAAAGTCTTGTCGATAACTTTTGAAATAGTAACCGACGAATATGTTGAAAATAAAAATCTTGTCGATTACTTTTAAAATAGTAACCGACAAATATGCTGAAAATAAAAATCTTGCCGATTACATTTGAAATAGTCACCGACGAATATGCTGAAAATAAAAATCTTGCCGATTACTTTTGAAATAGTAACCGACGAATGTGCTGAAAATAAATCATGCTGATTACTTTTGAAATAGTAAGCGACGAATATGTTGGAAATAAAAATCTTACCGATTACTTTTAAAAAAGTAACCGATGAATGTGCTGAAAATAAAGTCATGCCAATTACTTTTGAAATAGTAACCGACGAATATGTTGAAAATAAAAATCTTGCCGATTAGTTTTGAAATAGTAACCGACGAATGTGCTGAAAATAAAGTCTTGTCGATTACTTTTAAAATAGTAACCGACAAATATGCTGAAAATAAAGTCTTGCCGATTACTTTTGAAATAGTAACCGACGAATATGTTGAAAATAAAAATCTTGTCGATTACTTTTAAAATAGTAACCGACAAATATGCTAAAAATAAAAATCTTGCCGATTACTTTTGAAATAGGAACCGACGAATATGTTGAAAATAAAAATCTTGTCGATTACTTTTGAAACCGACGAATATGCTGAAAATAAAAATCTTGTCGATTACTTTTAAAATAGTAACCGACAAATATGCTGAAAATAAAAATCTTGCCGATTACATTTGAAATAGTCACCGACGAATATGCTGAAAATAAAAATCTTGCCGATTACTTTTGAAATAGTAACCGACGAATGTGCTGAAAATAAATCATGCTGATTACTTTTGAAATAGTAAGCGACGAATATGTTGGAAATAAAAATCTTACCGATTACTTTTAAAAAAGTAACCAATGAATGTGCAGAAAATAAAGTCATGCCGATTACTTTTGAAATAGTAACCGACGAATATGTTGAAAATAAAAATCTTGTCGATTACTTTTGAAATACTAACCGACGAATATGCTGAAAATAAAAATCTTGTCGATTACTTTTAAAATAGTAACCGACAAATATGCTGAAAATAAAGTCTTGCCGATTACTTTTGAAATAGTAACCGACGAATATGTTGAAAATAAAAATCTTGTCGATTACTTTTAAAATAGTAACCGACAAATATGCTGAAAATGAAAATCTTGCCGATTACTTTTGAAATAGTAACCGACGAATGTGTTGAAAATAAATCATGCCGATTACCTTTGAAATAGTAACCGACGAATATGCTGAAAATAAATCATGTCGATTACTTTTGAAATAGTCACCGACGAATATGCTGAAAATAAAAATCTTGCCGATTACTTTTGAAATAGTAACCAACGAATGTGCTGAAAATAAATCATGCCGATTACTTTTGAAATAATAAGCGACGAATATGTTGAAAATAAAAATCTTACCCATTACTTTTGAAATAGTAACCAACGAATATGCTGAAAATAAAGTCTTGTCGATTACTTTTGAAATAGTAACCGACGAATATGTTGAAAATAAAAATCTTGTCGATTACTTTTAAAATAGTAACCGACAAATATGCTGAAAATAAAAATCTTGCCGATTACATTTGAAATAGTCACCGACGAATATGCTGAAAATAAAAATCTTGCCGATTACTTTTGAAATAGTAACCGACGACTGTGCTGAAAATAAATCATGCTGATTACTTTTGAAATAGTAAGCGACGAATATGTTGGAAATAAAAATCTTACCGATTACTTTTAAAAAAGTAACCAATGAATGTGCTGAAAATAAAGTCATGCTGATTACTTTTGAAATAGTAACCGACGAATATGTTGAAAATAAAAATCTTGCCAATTAGTTTTGAAATAGTAACCGACGAATGTGCTGAAAATAAAGTCTTGTCGATTACTTTTAAAATAGTAACCGACAAATATGCTGAAAATAAAGTCTTGCCGATTACTTTTGAAATAGTAACCGACGAATATGTTGAAAATAAAAATCTTGTCGATTACTTTTAAAATAGTAACCGACAAATATGCTGAAAATGAAAATCTTGCCGATTACTTTTGAAATAGTAACCGACGAATGTGTTGAAAATAAATCATGCCGATTACCTTTGAAATAGTATCCGACGAATATGCTGAAAATAAATCATGTCGATTACTTTTGAAATAGTCACCGACGAATATGCTGAAAATAAAAATCTTGCCGATTACTTTTGAAATAGTAACCAACGAATGTGCTGAAAATAAATCATGCCGATTACTTTTGAAATAATAAGTGACGAATATGTTGAAAATAAAAATCTTACCCATTACTTTTGAAATAGTAACCAACGAATATGCTGAAAATAAAGTCTTGTCGATTACTTTTGAAATAGTAACCGACGAATATGTTGAAAATAAAAATCTTGTCGATTACTTTTAAAATAGTAACCGACAAATATGCTGAAAATAAAAATCTTGCCGATTACATTTGAAATAGTCACCGACGAATATGCTGAAAATAAAAATCTTGCCGATTACTTTTGAAATAGTAACCGACGAATGTGCTGAAAATAAATCATGCTGATTACTTTTGAAATAGTAAGCGACGAATATGTTGGAAATAAAAATCTTACCGATTAATTTTAAAAAAGTAACCAATGAATGTGCTGAAAATAAAGTCATGCCGATTACTTTTGAAATAGTAACCGACGAATATGTTGAAAATAAAAATCTTGCCGATTAGTTTTGAAATAGTAACCGACGAATGTGCTGAAAATAAAGTCTTGTCGATTACTTTTAAAATAGTAACCGACAAATATGCTGAAAATAAAGTCTTGCCGATTACTTTTGAAATAGTAACCGACGAATATGTTGAAAATAAAAATCTTGTCGATTACTTTTAAAATAGTAACCGACAAATATGCTGAAAATAAAAATCTTGTCGATTACTTTTGAAAAAGTAACCGACAAATATGCTGAAAATAAAAATCTTGCCGATTACTTTTGAAAAAGTAACCGACAAATATGCTAAAAATAAAAATCTTGCCG
This sequence comes from Medicago lupulina, assembly GCA_958299785.1. Lineage (NCBI taxonomy): Eukaryota > Viridiplantae > Streptophyta > Magnoliopsida > Fabales > Fabaceae > Medicago > Medicago lupulina. Next base: position 38,463,628 of record OY283141.1, on the reverse strand, counting down.
ATTACTTTTGAAATAGTCACCGACCAATATGCTGAAAATACAAATCTTGCCGATTACTTTTGAAATAGTAACCGACGAATGTCTTGAAAATAAATCATGCCGATTACTTTTGAAATAGTCACCGACGAATATGCTGAAAATAAAAATCTTGCTGATTACTTTTGAAATAGAAACCGACGAATGTGCTGAAAATAAATCATGCCGATTACTTTCAAAATAGTAAGCGACGAATATGTTGAAAATAAAAATCTTACCGATTACTTTTAAAATAGCAACCAACGAATGTACTGAAAATAAAGTCTTGCCGATTACTTTTGAAATAGTAACCGACGAATATGTTGAAAATAAAAATCTTGTCGATTACTTTTAAAATAGTAACCGACAAATATGCTGAAAATGAAAATCTTGCCGATTACTTTTGAAATAGTAACCGACGAATGTGTTGAAAATAAATCATTTTGAAATAGTAACCGACGAATATGCTGAAAATAAATCATGTCGATTACTTTTGAAATAGTCACCGACGAATATGCTGAAAATAAAAATCTTGCCGATTACTTTTGAAATAGTAACCAACGAATGTGCTGAAAATAAATCATGCCGATTACTTTTGAAATATTAAGCGACGAATATGTTGAAAATAAAAATCTTACCCATTACTTTTGAAATAGTAACCAACGAATATGCTGAAAATAAAGTCTTGTCGATTACTTTTGAAATAGTAACCGACGAATATGTTGAAAATAAAAATCTTGTCGATTACTTTTAAAATAGTAACCGACAAATATGCTGAAAATAAAAATCTTGCCGATTACATTTGAAATAGTCACCGACGAATATGCTGAAAATAAAAATCTTGCCGATTACTTTTGAAATAGTAACCGACGAATGTGCTGAAAATAAATCATGCTGATTACTTTTGAAATAGTAAGCGACGAATATGTTGGAAATAAAAATCTTACCGATTACTTTTAAAAAAGTAACCAATGAATGTGCTGAAAATAAAGTCATGCTGATTACTTTTGAAATAGTAACCGACGAATATGTTGAAAATAAAAATCTTGCCAATTAGTTTTGAAATAGTAACCGACGAATGTGCTGAAAATAAAGTCTTGTCGATTACTTTTAAAATAGTAACCGACAAATATGCTGAAAATAAAGTCTTGCCGATTACTTTTGAAATAGTAACCGACGAATATGTTGAAAATAAAAATCTTGTCGATTACTTTTAAAATAGTAACCGACAAATATGCTGAAAATGAAAATCTTGCCGATTACTTTTGAAATAGTAACCGACGAATGTGTTGAAAATAAATCATGCCGATTACCTTTGAAATAGTATCCGACGAATATGCTGAAAATAAATCATGTCGATTACTTTTGAAATAGTCACCGACGAATATGCTGAAAATAAAAATCTTGCCGATTACTTTTGAAATAGTAACCAACGAATGTGCTGAAAATAAATCATGCCGATTACTTTTGAAATAATAAGTGACGAATATGTTGAAAATAAAAATCTTACCCATTACTCTTGAAATAGTAAGCAACGAATATGCTGAAAATAAAGTCTTGTCGATTACTTTTGAAATAGTAACCGACGAATATGTTGAAAATAAAAATCTTGTCGATTACTTTTAAAATAGTAACCGACAAATATGCTGAAAATAAAAATCTTGCCGATTACATTTGAAATAGTCACCGACGAATATGCTGAAAATAAAAATCTTGCCGATTACTTTTGAAATAGTAACCGACGAATGTGCTGAAAATAAATCATGCTGATTACTTTTGAAATAGTAAGCGACGAATATGTTGGAAATAAAAATCTTACCGATTACTTTTAAAAAAGTAACCAATGAATGTGCTGAAAATAAAGTCATGCCGATTACTTTTGAAATAGTAACCGACGAATATGTTGAAAATAAAAATCTTGCCGATTAGTTTTGAAATAGTAACCGACGAATGTGCTGAAAATAAAGTCTTGTCGATTACTTTTAAAATAGTAACCGACAAATATGCTGAAAATAAAGTCTTGCCGATTACTTTTGAAATAGTAACCGACGAATATGTTGAAAATAAAAATCTTGTCGATTACTTTTAAAATAGTAACCGACAAATATGCTGAAAATGAAAATCTTGCCGATTACTTTTGAAATAGTAACCGACGAATGTGTTGAAAATAAATCATGCCGATTACCTTTGAAATAGTAACCGACGAATATGCTGAAAATAAATCATGTCGATTACTTTTGAAATAGTCACCGACGAATATGCTGAAAATAAAAATCTTGCCGATTACTTTTGAAATAGTAACCAACGAATGTGCTGAAAATAAATCATGCCGATTACTTTTGAAATAATAAGCGACGAATATGTTGAAAATAAAAATCTTACCCATTACTTTTGAAATAGTAACCAACGAATATGCTGAAAATAAAGTCTTGTCGATTACTTTTGAAATAGTAACCGACGAATATGTTGAAAATAAAAATCTTGTCGATTACTTTTAAAATAGTAACCGACAAATATGCTGAAAATAAAAATCTTGCCGATTACATTTGAAATAGTCACCGACGAATATGCTGAAAATAAAAATCTTGCCGATTACTTTTGAAATAGTAACCGACGAATGTGCTGAAAATAAATCATGCTGATTACTTTTGAAATAGTAAGCGACGAATATGTTGGAAATAAAAATCTTACCGATTACTTTTAAAAATGTAACCAATGAATGTGCTGAAAATAAAGTCATGCTGATTACTTTTGAAATAGTAACCGACGAATATGTTGAAAATAAAAATCTTGCCAATTAGTTTTGAAATAGTAACCGACGAATGTGCTGAAAATAAAGTCTTGTCGATTACTTTTAAAATAGTAACCGACAAATATGCTGAAAATAAAGTCTTGCCGATTACTTTTGAAATAGTAACCGACGAATATGTTGAAAATAAAAATCTTGTCGATTACTTTTAAAATAGTAACCGACAAATATGCTGAAAATGAAAATCTTGCCGATTACTTTTGAAATAGTAACCGACGAATGTGTTGAAAATAAATCATGCCGATTACCTTTGAAGTAGTATCCGACGAATATGCTGAAAATAAATCATGTCGATTACTTTTGAAATAGTCACCGACGAATATGCTGAAAATAAAAATCTTGCCGATTACTTTTGAAATAGTAACCAACGAATGTGCTGAAAATAAATCATGCCGATTACTTTTGAAATAATAAGTGACGAATATGTTGAAAATAAAAATCTTACCCATTACTTTTGAAATAGTAACCAACGAATATGCTGAAAATAAAGTCTTGTCGATTACTTTTGAAATAGTAACCGACGAATATGTTGAAAATAAAAATCTTGTCGATTACTTTTAAAATAGTAACCGACAAATATGCTGAAAATAAAAATCTTGCCGATTACATTTGAAATAGTCACCGACGAATATGCTGAAAATAAAAATCTTGCCGATTACTTTTGAAATAGTAACCGACGAATGTGCTGAAAATAAATCATGCTGATTACTTTTGAAATAGTAAGCGACGAATATGTTGGAAATAAAAATCTTACCGATTAATTTTAAAAAAGTAACCAATGAATGTGCTGAAAATAAAGTCATGCCGATTACTTTTGAAATAGTAACCGACGAATATGTTGAAAATAAAAATCTTGCCGATTAGTTTTGAAATAGTAACCGACGAATGTGCTGAAAATAAAGTCTTGTCGATTACTTTTAAAATAGTAACCGACAAATATGCTGAAAATAAAGTCTTGCCGATTACTTTTGAAAAAGTAACCGACAAATATGCTAAAAATAAAAATCTTGCCGATTACTTTTGAAATAGTCACCGACCAATATGCTGAAAATAAAAATCTTGCCGATTACTTTTGAAATAGTAACCGACGAATGTCTTGAAAATAAATCATGCCGATTACTTTTGAAATAGTCACCGACGAATATGCTGAAAATAAAAATCTTGCTGATTACTTTTGAAATAGAAACCGACGAATGTGCTGAAAATAAATCATGCCGATTACTTTCAAAATAGTAAGCGACGAATATGTTGAAAATAAAAATCTTACCGATTACTTTTAAAATAGCAACCAACGAATGTACTGAAAATAAAGTCTTGCCGATTACTTTTGAAATAGTAACCGACGAATATGTTGAAAATAAAAATCTTGTCGATTACTTTTAAAATAGTAACCGACAAATATGCTGAAAATGAAAATCTTGCCGATTACTTTTGAAATAGTAACCGACGAATGTGTTGAAAATAAATCATTTTGAAATAGTAACCGACGAATATGCTGAAAATAAATCATGTCGATTACTTTTGAAATAGTCACCGACGAATATGCTGAAAATAAAAATCTTGCCGATTACTTTTGAAATAGTAACCAACGAATGTGCTGAAAATAAATCATGCCGATTACTTTTGAAATATTAAGCGACGAATATGTTGAAAATAAAAATCTTACCCATTACTTTTGAAATAGTAACCAACGAATATGCTGAAAATAAAGTCTTGTCGATTACTTTTGAAATAGTAACCGACGAATATGTTGAAAATAAAAATCTTGTCGATTACTTTTAAAATAGTAACCGACAAATATGCTGAAAATAAAAATCTTGCCGATTACATTTGAAATAGTCACCGACGAATATGCTGAAAATAAAAATCTTGCCGATTACTTTTGAAATAGTAACCGACGAATGTGCTGAAAATAAATCATGCTGATTACTTTTGAAATAGTAAGCGACGAATATGTTGGAAATAAAAATCTTACCGATTACTTTTAAAAAAGTAACCAATGAATGTGCTGAAAATAAAGTCATGCTGATTACTTTTGAAATAGTAACCGACGAATATGTTGAAAATAAAAATCTTGCCAATTAGTTTTGAAATAGTAACCGACGAATGTGCTGAAAATAAAGTCTTGTCGATTACTTTTAAAATAGTAACCGACAAATATGCTGAAAATAAAGTCTTGCCGATTACTTTTGAAATAGTAACCGACGAATATGTTGAAAATAAAAATCTTGTCGATTACTTTTAAAATAGTAACCGACAAATATGCTGAAAATGAAAATCTTGCCGATTACTTTTGAAATAGTAACCGACGAATGTGTTGAAAATAAATCATGTCGATTACCTTTGAAATAGTATCCGACGAATATGCTGAAAATAAATCATGTCGATTACTTTTGAAATAGTCACCGACGAATATGCTGAAAATAAAAATCTTGCCGATTACTTTTGAAATAGTAACCAACGAATGTGCTGAAAATAAATCATGCCGATTACTTTTGAAATAATAAGTGACGAATATGTTGAAAATAAAAATCTTACCCATTACTCTTGAAATAGTAAGCAACGAATATGCTGAAAATAAAGTCTTGTCGATTACTTTTGAAATAGTAACCGACGAATATGTTGAAAATAAAAATCTTGTCGATTACTTTTAAAATAGTAACCGACAAATATGCTGAAAATAAAAATCTTGCCGATTACATTTGAAATAGTCACCGACGAATATGCTGAAAATAAAAATCTTGCCGATTACTTTTGAAATAGTAACCGACGAATGTGCTGAAAATAAATCATGCTGATTACTTTTGAAATAGTAAGCGACGAATATGTTGGAAATAAAAATCTTACCGATTACTTTTAAAAAAGTAACCAATGAATGTGCTGAAAATAAAGTCATGCCGATTACTTTTGAAATAGTAACCGACGAATATGTTGAAAATAAAAATCTTGCCGATTAGTTTTGAAATAGTAACCGACGAATGTGCTGAAAATAAAGTCTTGTCGATTACTTTTAAAATAGTAACCGACAAATATGCTGAAAATAAAGTCTTGCCGATTACTTTTGAAATAGTAACCGACGAATATGTTGAAAATAAAAATCTTGTCGATTACTTTTAAAATAGTAACCGACAAATATGCTGAAAATAAAAATCTTGTCGATTACTTTTGAAAAAGTAACCGACAAATATGCTGAAAATAAAAATCTTGCCGATTACTTTTGAAAAAGTAACCGACAAATATGCTAAAAATAAAAATCTTGCCGATTACTTTTGAAATAGTCACCGACCAATATGCTGAAAATAAAAATCTTGCCGATTACTTTTGAAATAGTAACCGACGAATGTCTTGAAAATAAATCATGCCGATTACTTTTGAAATAGTCACCGACGAATATGCTGAAAATAAAAATCTTGCTGATTACTTTTGAAATAGAAACCGACGAATGTGCTGAAAATAAATCATGCCGATTACTTTCAAAATAGTAAGCGACGAATATGTTGAAAATAAAAATCTTACCGATTACTTTTAAAATAGCAACCAACGAATGTACTGAAAATAAAGTCTTGCCGATTACTTTTGAAATAGTAACCGACGAATATGTTGAAAATAAAAATCTTGTCGATTACTTTTAAAATAGTAACCGACAAATATGCTGAAAATGAAAATCTTGCCGATTACTTTTGAAATAGTAACCGACGAATGTGTTGAAAATAAATCATGCCGATTACCTTTGAAATAGTAACCGACGAATATGCTGAAAATAAATCATGTCGATTACTTTTGAAATAGTCACCGACGAATATGCTGAAAATAAAAATCTTGCCGATTACTTTTGAAATAGTAACCAACGAATGTGCTGAAAATAAATCATGCCGATTACTTTTGAAATAATAAGCGACGAATATGTTGAAAATAAAAATCTTACCCATTACTTTTGAAATAGTCACCAACAAATATGCTGAAAATAAAGTCTTGTCGATAACTTTTGAAATAGTAACCGACGAATATGTTGAAAATAAAAATCTTGTCGATTACTTTTAAAATAGTAACCGACAAATATGCTGAAAATAAAAATCTTGCCGATTACTTTTGAAAAAGTAACCGACAAATATGCTGAAAATAAAAATCTTGCCGATTACATTTGAAATAGTCACCGACGAATATGCTGAAAATAAAAATCTTGCCGATTACTTTTGAAATAGTAACCGACGAATGTGCTGAAAATAAATCATGCTGATTACTTTTGAAATAGTAAGCGACGAATATGTTGGAAATAAAAATCTTACCGATTACTTTTAAAAAAGTAACCGATGAATGTGCTGAAAATAAAGTCATGCCGATTACTTTTGAAATAGTAACCGACGAATATGTTGAAAATAAAAATCTTGCCGATTAGTTTTGAAATAGTAACCGACGAATGTGCTGAAAATAAAGTCTTGTCGATTACTTTTAAAATAGTAACCGACAAATATGCTGAAAGTAAAGTCTTGCCGATTACTTTTGAAATAGTAACCGACGAATATGTTGAAAATAAAAATCTTGTCGATTACTTTTAAAATAGTAACCGACAAATATGCTAAAAATAAAAATCTTGCCGATTACTTTTGAAATAGGAACCGACGAATATGTTGAAAATAAAAATCTTGTCAATTACTTTTGAAATACTAACCGCCGAATATGCTGAAAATAAAAATCTTGTCGATTACTTTTAAAATAGTAACCGACAAATATGCTGAAAATAAAAATCTTGCCGATTACATTTGAAATAGTCACCGACGAATATGCTGAAAATAAAAATCTTGCCGATTACATTTGAAATAGTCACCGACGAATATGCTGAAAATAAAAATCTTGCCGATTACTTTTGAAATAGTAACCGACGAATGTGCTGAAAATAAATCATGCTGATTACTTTTGAAATAGTAAGCGACGAATATGTTGGAAATAAAAATCTTACCGATTACTTTTAAAAAAGTAACCAATGAATGTGCTGAAAATAAAGTCATGCTGATTACTTTTGAAATAGTAACCGACGAATATGTTGAAAATAAAAATCTTGCCAATTAGTTTTGAAATAGTAACCGACGAATGTGCTGAAAATAAAGTCTTGTCGATTACTTTTAAAATAGTAACCGATAAATATGCTGAAAATAAAGTCTTGCCGATTACTTTTGAAATAGTAACCGACGAATATGTTGAAAATAAAAATCTTGTCGATTACTTTTAAAATAGTAACCGACAAATATGCTGAAAATGAAAATCTTGCCGATTACTTTTGAAATAGTAACCGACGAATGTGTTGAAAATAAATCATGCCGATTACCTTTGAAATAGTAACCGACGAATATGCTGAAAATAAATCATGTCGATTACTTTTGAAATAGTCACCGACGAATATGCTGAAAATAAAAATCTTGCCGATTACTTTTGAAATAGTAACCAACGAATGTGCTGAAAATAAATCATGCCGATTACTTTTGAAATAATAAGCGACGAATATGTTGAAAATAAAAATCTTACCCATTACTTTTGAAATAGTCACCAACGAATATGCTGAAAATAAAGTCTTGTCGATAACTTTTGAAATAGTAACCGACGAATATGTTGAAAATAAAAATCTTGTCGATTACTTTTAAAATAGTAACCGACAAATATGCTGAAAATAAAAATCTTGCCGATTACTTTTGAAAAAGTAACCGACAAATATGCTGAAAATAAAAATCTTGCCGATTACATTTGAAATAGTCACCGACGAATATGCTGAAAATAAAAATCTTGCCGATTACTTTTGAAATAGTAACCGACGAATGTGCTGAAAATAAATCATGCTGATTACTTTTGAAATAGTAAGCGACGAATATGTTGGAAATAAAAATCTTACCGATTACTTTTAAAAAAGTAACCGATGAATGTGCTGAAAATAAAGTCATGCCGATTACTTTTGAAATAGTAACCGACGAATATGTTGAAAATAAAAATCTTGCCGATTAGTTTTGAAATAGTAACCGACGAATGTGCTGAAAATAAAGTCTTGTCGATTACTTTTAAAATAGTAACCGACAAATATGCTGAAAGTAAAGTCTTGCCGATTACTTTTGAAATAGTAACCGACGAATATGTTGAAAATAAAAATCTTGTCGATTACTTTTAAAATAGTAACCGACAAATATGCTAAAAATAAAAATCTTGCCGATTACTTTTGAAATAGGAACCGACGAATATGTTGAAAATAAAAATCTTGTCAATTACTTTTGAAATACTAACCGACGAATATGCTGAAAATAAAAATCTTGTCGATTACTTTTAAAATAGTAACCGACAAATATGCTGAAAATAAAAATCTTGCCGATTACATTTGAAATAGTCACCGACGAATATGCTGAAAATAAAAATCTTGCCGATTACTTTTGAAATAGTAACCGACGAATGTGCTGAAAATAAATCATGCTGATTACTTTTGAAATAGTAAGCGACGAATATGTTGGAAATAAAAATCTTACCGATTACTTTTAAAAAAGTAACCAATGAATGTGCAGAAAATAAAGTCATGCCGATTACTTTTGAAATAGTAACCGACAAATATGTTGAAAATAAAAATCTTGTCGATTACTTTTGAAATACTAACCGACGAATATGCTGAAAATAAAAATCTTGTCGATTACTTTTAAAATAGTAACCGACAAATATGCTGAAAATAAAGTCTTGCCGATTACTTTTGAAATAGTAACCGACGAATATGTTGAAAATAAAAATCTTGTCGATTACTTTTAAAATAGTAACCGACAAATATGCTGAAAATGAAAATCTTGCCGATTACTTTTGAAATAGTAACCGACGAATGTGTTGAAAATAAATCATGCCGATTACCTTTGAAATAGTAACCGACGAATATGCTGAAAATAAATCATGTCGATTACTTTTGAAATAGTCACCGACGAATATGCTGAAAATAAAAATCTTGCCGATTACTTTTGAAATAGTAACCAACGAATGTGCTGAAAATAAATCATGCCGATTACTTTTGAAATAATAAGCGACGAATATGTTGAAAATAAAAATCTTACCCATTACTTTTGAAATAGTAACCAACGAATATGCTGAAAATAAAGTCTTGTCGATTACTTTTGAAATAGTAACCGACGAATATGTTGAAAATAAAAATCTTGTCGATTACTTTTAAAATAGTAACCGACAAATATGCTGAAAATAAAAATCTTGCCGATTACATTTGAAATAGTCACCGACGAATATGCTGAAAATAAAAATCTTGCCGATTACTTTTGAAATAGTAACCGACGAATGTGCTGAAAATAAATCATGCTGATTACTTTTGAAATAGTAAGCGACGAATATGTTGGAAATAAAAATCTTACCGATTACTTTTAAAAAAGTAACCAATGAATGTGCTGAAAATAAAGTCATGCTGATTACTTTTGAAATAGTAACCGACGAATATGTTGAAAATAAAAATCTTGCCAATTAGTTTTGAAATAGTAACCGACGAATGTGCTGAAAATAAAGTCTTGTCGATTACTTTTAAAATAGTAACCGACAAATATGCTGAAAATAAAGTCTTGCCGATTACTTTTGAAATAGTAACCGACGAATATGTTGAAAATAAAAATCTTGTCGATTACTTTTAAAATAGTAACCGACAAATATGCTGAAAATGAAAATCTTGCCGATTACTTTTGAAATAGTAACCGACGAATGTGTTGAAAATAAATCATGCCGATTACCTTTGAAATAGTATCCGACGAATATGCTGAAAATAAATCATGTCGATTACTTTTGAAATAGTCACCGACGAATATGCTGAAAATAAAAATCTTGCCGATTACTTTTGAAATAGTAACCAACGAATGTGCTGAAAATAAATCATGCCGATTACTTTTGAAATAATAAGTGACGAATATGTTGAAAATAAAAATCTTACCCATTACTTTTGAAATAGTAACCAACGAATATGCTGAAAATAAAGTCTTGTCGATTACTTTTGAAATAGTAACCGACGAATATGTTGAAAATAAAAATCTTGTCGATTACTTTTAAAATAGTAACCGACAAATATGCTGAAAATGAAAATCTTGCCGATTACTTTTGAAATAGTAACCGACGAATGTGTTGAAAATAAATCATGCCGATTACCTTTGAAATAGTATCCGACGAATATGCTGAAAATAAATCATGTCGATTACTTTTGAAATAGTCACCGACGAATATGCTGAAAATAAAAATCTTGTCGATTACTTTTGAAATATTAACCAACGAATGTGCTGAAAATAAATCATGCCGATTACTTTTGAAATAATAAGTGACGAATATGTTGAAAATAAAAATCTTACCCATTACTTTTGAAATAGTAACCAACGAATATGCTGAAAATAAAGTCTTGTCGATTACTTTTGAAATAGTAACCGACGAATATGTTGAAAATAAAAATCTTGTCGATTACTTTTAAAATAGTAACCGACAAATATGCTGAAAATAAAAATCTTGCCGATTACATTTGAAATAGTCACCGACGAATATGCTGAAAATAAAAATCTTGCCGATTACTTTTGAAATAGTAACCGACGAATGTGCTGAAAATAAATCATGCTGATTACTTTTGAAATAGTAAGCGACGAATATGTTGGAAATAAAAATCTTACCGATTACTTTTAAAAAAGTAACCAATGAATGTGCTGAAAATAAAGTCATGCTGATTACTTTTGAAATAGTAACCGACGAATATGTTGAAAATAAAAATCTTGCCAATTAGTTTTGAAATAGTAACCGACGAATGTGCTGAAAATAAAGTCTTGTCGATTACTTTTAAAATAGTAACCGACAAATATGCTGAAAATAAAGTCTTGCCGATTACTTTTGAAATAGTAACCGACGAATATGTTGAAAATAAAAATCTTGTCGATTACTTTTAAAATAGTAACCGACAAATATGCTGAAAATGAAAATCTTGCCGATTACTTTTGAAATAGTAACCGACGAATGTGTTGAAAATAAATCATGCCGATTACCTTTGAAATAGTATCCGACGAATATGCTGAAAATAAATCATGTCGATTACTTTTGAAATAGTCACCGACGAATATGCTGAAAATAAAAATCTTGCCGATTACTTTTGAAATATTAACCAACGAATGTGCTGAAAATAAATCATGCCGATTACTTTTGAAATAATAAGTGACGAATATGTTGAAAATAAAAATCTTACCCATTACTTTTGAAATAGTAACCAACGAATATGCTGAAAATAAAGTCTTGTCGATTACTTTTGAAATAGTAACCGACGAATATGTTGAAAATAAAAATCTTGTCGATTACTTTTAAAATAGTAACCGACAAATATGCTGAAAATAAAAATCTTGCCGATTACATTTGAAATAGTCACCGACGAATATGCTGAAAATAAAAATCTTGCCGATTACTTTTGAAATAGTAACCGACGAATGTGCTGAAAATAAATCATGCAGATTACTATTGAAATAGTAAGCGACGAATATGTTGGAAATAAAAATCTTACCGATTACTTTTAAAAAAGTAACCAATGAATGTGCTGAAAATAAAGTCATGCCGATTACTTTTGAAATAGTAACCGACGAATATGTTGAAAATAAAAATCTTGCCGATTAGTTTTGAAATAGTAACCGACGAATGTGCTGAAAATAAAGTCTTGTCGATTACTTTTAAAATAGTAACCGACAAATATGCTGAAAATAAAGTCTTGCCGATTACTTTTGAAATAGTAATCGACGAATATGTTGAAAATAAAAATCTTGTCGATTACTTTTAAAATAGTAACCGACAAATATGCTGAAAATAAAAATCTTGTCGATTACTTTTAAAATAGTAACCGACAAATATGCTGAAAATAAAGTCTTGCCGATTACTTTTGAAATAGTAACCGACGAATATGTTGAAAATAAAAATCTTGTCGATTACTTTTAAAATAGTAACCGACAAATATGCTGAAAATGAAAATCTTGCCGATTACTTTTGAAATAGTAACCGACGAATGTGTTGAAAATAAATCATGCCGATTACCTTTGAAATAGTAACCGACGAATATGCTGAAAATAAATCATGTCGATTACTTTTGAAATAGTCACCGACGAATATGCTGAAAATAAAAATCTTGCCGATTACTTTTGAAATAGTAACCAACGAATGTGCTGAAAATAAATCATGCCGATTACTTTTGAAATAATAAGCGACGAATATGTTGAAAATAAAAATCTTACCCATTACTTTTGAAATAGTAACCAACGAATATGCTGAAAATAAAGTCTTGTCGATTACTTTTGAAATAGTAACCGACGAATATGTTGAAAATAAAAATCTTGTCGATTACTTTTAAAATAGTAACCGACAAATATGCTGAAAATAAAAATCTTGCCGATTACATTTGAAATAGTCACCGACGAATATGCTGAAAATAAAAATCTTGCCGATTACTTTTGAAATAGTAACCGACGAATGTGCTGAAAATAAATCATGCTGATTACTTTTGAAATAGTAAGCGACGAATATGTTGGAAATAAAAATCTTACCGATTACTTTTAAAAAAGTAACCAATGAATGTGCTGAAAATAAAGTCATGCTGATTACTTTTGAAATAGTAACCGACGAATATGTTGAAAATAAAAATCTTGCCAATTAGTTTTGAAATAGTAACCGACGAATGTGCTGAAAATAAAGTCTTGTCGATTACTCGTAAAATAGTAACCGACAAATATGCTGAAAATAAAGTCTTGCCGATTACTTTTGAAATAGTAACCGACGAATATGTTGAAAATAAAAATCTTGTCGATTACTTTTAAAATAGTAACCGACAAATATGCTGAAAATGAAAATCTTGCCGATTACTTTTGAAATAGTAACCGACGAATGTGTTGAAAATAAATCATGCCGATTACCTTTGAAATAGTATCCGACGAATATGCTGAAAATAAATCATGTCGATTACTTTTGAAATAGTCACCGACGAATATGCTGAATATAAAAATCTTGCCGATTACTTTTGAAATAGTAACCAACGAATGTGCTGAAAATAAATCATGCCGATTACTTTTGAAATAATAAGTGACGAATATGTTGAAAATAAAAATCTTACCCATTACTTTTGAAATAGTAACCAACGAATATGCTGAAAATAAAGTCTTGTCGATTACTTTTGAAATAGTAACCGACGAATATGTTGAAAATAAAAATCTTGTCGATTACTTTTAAAATAGTAACCGACAAATATGCTGAAAATGAAAATCTTGCCGATTACTTTTGAAATAGTAACCGACGAATGTGTTGAAAATAAATCATGCCGATTACCTTTGAAATAGTATCCGACGAATATGCTGAAAATAAATCATGTCGATTACTTTTGAAATAGTCACCGACGAATATGCTGAAAATAAAAATCTTGTCGATTACTTTTGAAATATTAACCAACGAATGTGCTGAAAATAAATCATGCCGATTACTTTTGAAATAATAAGTGACGAATATGTTGAAAATAAAAATCTTACCCATTACTTTTGAAATAGTAACCAACGAATATGCTGAAAATAAAGTCTTGTCGATTACTTTTGAAATAGTAACCGACGAATATGTTGAAAATAAAAATCTTGTCGATTACTTTTAAAATAGTAACCGACAAATATGCTGAAAATAAAAATCTTGCCGATTACATTTGAAATAGTCACCGACGAATATGCTGAAAATAAAAATCTTGCCGATTACTTTTGAAATAGTAACCGACGAATGTGCTGAAAATAAATCATGCTGATTACTTTTGAAATAGTAAGCGACGAATATGTTGGAAATAAAAATCTTACCGATTACTTTTAAAAAAGTAACCAATGAATGTGCTGAAAATAAAGTCATGCTGATTACTTTTGAAATAGTAACCGACGAATATGTTGAAAATAAAAATCTTGCCAATTAGTTTTGAAATAGTAACCGACGAATGTGCTGAAAATAAAGTCTTGTCGATTACTTTTAAAATAGTAACCGACAAATATGCTGAAAATAAAGTCTTGCCGATTACTTTTGAAATAGTAACCGACGAATATGTTGAAAATAAAAATCTTGTCGATTACTTTTAAAATAGTAACCGACAAATATGCTGAAAATGAAAATCTTGCCGATTACTTTTGAAATAGTAACCGACGAATGTGTTGAAAATAAATCATGCCGATTACCTTTGAAATAGTATCCGACGAATATGCTGAAAATAAATCATGTCGATTACTTTTGAAATAGTCACCGACGAATATGCTGAAAATAAAAATCTTGCCGATTACTTTTGAAATATTAACCAACGAATGTGCTGAAAATAAATCATGCCGATTACTTTTGAAATAATAAGTGACGAATATGTTGAAAATAAAAATCTTACCCATTACTTTTGAAATAGTAACCAACGAATATGCTGAAAATAAAGTCTTGTCGATTACTTTTGAAATAGTAACCGACGAATATGTTGAAAATAAAAATCTTGTCGATTACTTTTAAAATAGTAACCGACAAATATGCTGAAAATAAAAATCTTGCCGATTACATTTGAAATAGTCACCGACGAATATGCTGAAAATAAAAATCTTGCCGATTACTTTTGAAATAGTAACCGACGAATGTGCTGAAAATAAATCATGCAGATTACTATTGAAATAGTAAGCGACGAATATGTTGGAAATAAAAATCTTACCGATTACTTTTAAAAAAGTAACCAATGAATGTGCTGAAAATAAAGTCATGCCGATTACTTTTGAAATAGTAACCGACGAATATGTTGAAAATAAAAATCTTGCCGATTAGTTTTGAAATAGTAACCGACGAATGTGCTGAAAATAAAGTCTTGTCGATTACTTTTAAAATAGTAACCGACAAATATGCTGAAAATAAAGTCTTGCCGATTACTTTTGAAATAGTAATCGACGAATATGTTGAAAATAAAAATCTTGTCGATTACTTTTAAAATAGTAACCGACAAATATGCTGAAAATAAAAATCTTGTCGATTACTTTTGAAAAAGTAACCGACAAATATGCTGAAAATAAAAATCTTGCCGATTACTTTTGAAAAAGTAACCGACAAATATGCTAAAAATAAAAATCTTGCCGATTACTTTTGAAATAGTCACCGACCAATATGCTGAAAATAAAAATCTTGCCGATTACTTTTGAAATAGTAACCGACGAATGTCTTGAAAATAAATCATGCCGATTACTTTTGAAATAGTCACCGACGAATATGCTGAAAATAAAAATCTTGCTGATTACTTTTGAAATAGAAACCGACGAATGTGCTGAAAATAAATCATGCCGATTACTTTCAAAATAGTAAGCGACGAATATGTTGAAAATAAAAATCTTACCGATTACTTTTAAAATAGCAACCAACGAATGTACTGAAAATAAAGTCTTGCCGATTACTTTTGAAATAGTAACCGACGAATATGTTGAAAATAAAAATCTTGTCGATTACTTTTAAAATAGTAACCGACAAATATGCTGAAAATGAAAATCTTGCCGATTACTTTTGAAATAGTAACCGACGAATGTGTTGAAAATAAATCATGCCGATTACCTTTGAAATAGTAACCGACGAATATGCTGAAAATAAATCATGTCGATTACTTTTGAAATAGTCACCGACGAATATGCTGAAAATAAAAATCTTGCCGATTACTTTTGAAATAGTAACCAACGAATGTGCTGAAAATAAATCATGCCGATTACATTTGAAATAATAAGCGACGAATATGTTGAAAATAAAAATCTTACCCATTACTTTTGAAATAGTCACCAACGAATATGCTGAAAATAAAGTCTTGTCGATAACTTTTGAAATAGTAACCGACGAATATGTTGAAAATAAAAATCTTGTCGATTACTTTTGAAATACTAACCGACGAATATGCTGAAAATAAAAATCTTGTCGATTACTTTTAAAATAGTAACCGACAAATATGCTGAAAATAAAGTCTTGCCGATTACTTTTGAAATAGTAACCGACGAATATGTTGAAAATAAAAATCTTGTCGATTACTTTTAAAATAGTAACCGACAAATATGCTGAAAATGAAAATCTTGCCGATTACTTTTGAAATAGTAACCGACGAATGTGTTGAAAATAAATCATGCCGATTACCTTTGAAATAGTAACCGACGAATATGCTGAAAATAAATCATGTCGATTACTTTTGAAATAGTCACCGACGAATATGCTGAAAATAAAAATCTTGCCGATTACTTTTGAAATAGTAACCAACGAATGTGCTGAAAATAAATCATGCCGATTACTTTTGAAATAATAAGCGACGAATATGTTGAAAATAAAAATCTTACCCATTACTTTTGAAATAGTAACCAACGAATATGCTGAAAATAAAGTCTTGCCGATTACTTTTGAAATAGTAACCGACAAATATGTTGAAAATAAAAATCTTGTCGATTACTTTTGAAATACTAACCGACGAATATGCTGAAAATAAAAATCTTGTCGATTACTTTTAAAATAGTAACCGACAAATATGCTGAAAATAAAGTCTTGCCGATTACTTTTGAAATAGTAACCGACGAATATGTTGAAAATAAAAATCTTGTCGATTACTTTTAAAATAGTAACCGACAAATATGCTGAAAATGAAAATCTTGCCGATTACTTTTGAAATAGTAACCGACGAATGTGTTGAAAATAAATCATGCCGATTACCTTTGAAATAGTAACCGACGAATATGCTGAAAATAAATCATGTCGATTACTTTTGAAATAGTCACCGACGAATATGCTGAAAATAAAAATCTTGCCGATTACTTTTGAAATAGTAACCAACGAATGTGCTGAAAATAAATCATGCCGATTACTTTTGAAATAATAAGCGACGAATATGTTGAAAATAAAAATCTTACCCATTACTTTTGAAATAGTAACCAACGAATATGCTGAAAATAAAGTCTTGTCGATTACTTTTGAAATAGTAACCGTCGAATATGTTGAAAATAAAAATCTTGTCGATTACTTTTAAAATAGTAACCGACAAATATGCTGAAAATAAAAATCTTGCCGATTACATTTGAAATAGTCACCGACGAATATGCTGAAAATAAAAATCTTGCCGATTACTTTTGAAATAGTAACCGACGAATGTGCTGAAAATAAATCATGCTGATTACTTTTGAAATAGTAAGCGACGAATATGTTGGAAATAAAAATCTTACCGATTACTTTTAAAAAAGTAACCAATGAATGTGCTGAAAATAAAGTCATGCTGATTACTTTTGAAATAGTAACCGACGAATATGTTGAAAATAAAAATCTTGCCAATTAGTTTTGAAATAGTAACCGACGAATGTGCTGAAAATAAAGTCTTGTCGATTACTTTTAAAATAGTAACCGACAAATATGCTGAAAATAAAGTCTTGCCGATTACTTTTGAAATAGTAACCGACGAATATGTTGAAAATAAAAATCTTGTCGATTACTTTTAAAATAGTAACCGACAAATATGCTGAAAATGAAAATCTTGCCGATTACTTTTGAAATAGTAACCGACGAATGTGTTGAAAATAAATCATGCCGATTACCTTTGAAATAGTATCCGACGAATATGCTGAAAATAAATCATGTCGATTACTTTTGAAATAGTCACCGACGAATATGCTGAAAATGAAAATCTTGCCGATTACTTTTGAAATAGTAACCGACGAATATGTTGAAAATAAAAATCTTACCCATTACTTTTGAAATAGTAACCAACGAATATGCTGAAAATAAAGTCTTGCCGATTACTTTTGAAATAGTAACCGACAAATATGTTGAAAATAAAAATCTTGTCGATTACTTTTGAAATACTAACCGACGAATATGCTGAAAATAAAAATCTTGTCGATTACTTTTAAAATAGTAACCGACAAATATGCTGAAAATAAAGTCTTGCCGATTACTTTTGAATTAGTAACCGACGAATATGTTGAAAATAAAAATCTTGTCGATTACTTTTAAAATAGTAACCGACAAATATGCTGAAAATGAAAATCTTGCCGATTACTTTTGAAATAGTAACCGACGAATGTGTTGAAAATAAATCATGCCGATTACCTTTGAAATAGTAACCGACGAATATGCTGAAAATAAATCATGTCGATTACTTTTGAAATAGTCACCGACGAATATGCTGAAAATAAAAATCTTGCCGATTACTTTTGAAATAGTAACCAACGAATGTGCTGAAAATAAATCATGCCGATTACTTTTGAAATAATAAGCGACGAATATGTTGAAAATAAAAATCTTACCCATTACTTTTGAAATAGTAACCAACGAATATGCTGAAAATAAAGTCTTGTCGATTACTTTTGAAATAGTAACCGACGAATATGTTGAAAATAAAAATCTTGTCGATTACTTTTAAAATAGTAACCTACAAATATGCTGAAAATAAAAATCTTGCCGATTACATTTGAAATAGTCACCGACGAATATGCTGAAAATAAAAATCTTGCCGATTACTTTTGAAATAGTAACCGACCAATGTGCTGAAAATAAATCATGCTGATTACTTTTGAAATAGTAAGCGACGAATATGTTGGAAATAAAAATCTTACCGATTACTTTTAAAAAAGTAACCAATGAATGTGCTGAAAATAAAGTCATGCTGATTACTTTTGAAATAGTAACCGACGAATATGTTGAAAATAAAAATCTTGCCAATTAGTTTTGAAATAGTAACCGACGAATGTGCTGAAAATAAAGTCTTGTCGATTACTTTTAAAATAGTAACCGACAAATATGCTGAAAATAAAGTCTTGCCGATTACTTTTGAAATAGTAACCGACGAATATGTTGAAAATAAAAATCTTGTCGATTACTTTTAAAATAGTAACCGACAAATATGCTGAAAATGAAAATCTTGCCGATTACTTTTGAAATAGTAACCGACGAATGTGTTGAAAATAAATCATGCCGATTACCTTTGAAATAGTATCCGACGAATATGCTGAAAATAAATCATGTCGATTACTTTTGAAATAGTCACCGACGAATATGCTGAAAATGAAAATCTTGCCGATTACTTTTGAAATAGTAACCGACGAATATGTTGAAAATAAAAATCTTACCCATTACTTTTGAAATAGTAACCAACGAATATGCTGAAAATAAAGTCTTGCCGATTACTTTTGAAATAGTAACCGACAAATATGTTGAAAATAAAAATCTTGTCGATTACTTTTGAAATACTAACCGACGAATATGCTGAAAATAAAAATCTTGTCGATTACTTTTAAAATAGTAACCGACAAATATGCTGAAAATAAAGTCTTGCCGATTACTTTTGAATTAGTAACCGACGAATATGTTGAAAATAAAAATCTTGTCGATTACTTTTAAAATAGTAACCGACAAATATGCTGAAAATGAAAATCTTGCCGATTACTTTTGAAATAGTAACCGACGAATGTGTTGAAAATAAATCATGCCGATTACCTTTGAAATAGTAACCGACGAATATGCTGAAAATAAATCATGTCGATTACTTTTGAAATAGTCACCGACGAATATGCTGAAAATAAAAATCTTGCCGATTACTTTTGAAATAGTAACCAACGAATGTGCTGAAAATAAATCATGCCGATTACTTTTGAAATAATAAGCGACGAATATGTTGAAAATAAAAATCTTACCCATTACTTTTGAAATAGTAACCAACGAATATGCTGAAAATAAAGTCTTGTCGATTACTTTTGAAATAGTAACCGACGAATATGTTGAAAATAAAAATCTTGTCGATTACTTTTAAAATAGTAACCGACAAATATGCTGAAAATAAAAATCTTGCCGATTACATTTGAAATAGTCACCGACGAATATGCTGAAAATAAAAATCTTGCCGATTACTTTTGAAATAGTAACCGACCAATGTGCTGAAAATAAATCATGCTGATTACTTTTGAAATAGTAAGCGACGAATATGTTGGAAATAAAAATCTTACCGATTACTTTTAAAAAAGTAACCAATGAATGTGCTGAAAATAAAGTCATGCTGATTACTTTTGAAATAGTAACCGACGAATATGTTGAAAATAAAAATCTTGCCAATTAGTTTTGAAATAGTAACCGACGAATGTGCTGAAAATAAAGTCTTGTCGATTACTTTTAAAATAGTAACCGACAAATATGCTGAAAATAAAGTCTTGCCGATTACTTTTGAAATAGTAACCGACGAATATGTTGAAAATAAAAATCTTGTCGATTACTTTTAAAATAGTAACCGACAAATATGCTGAAAATGAAGATCTTGCCGATTACTTTTGAAATAGTAACCGACGAATGTGTTGAAAATAAATCATGCCGATTACCTTTGAAATAGTATCCGACGAATATGCTGAAAATAAATCATGTCGATTACTTTTGAAATAGTCACCGACGAATATGCTGAAAATAAAAATCTTGCCGATTACTTTTGAAATAGTAACCAACGAATGTGCTGAAAATAAATCATGCCGATTACTTTTGAAATAATAAGTGACGAATATGTTGAAAATAAAAATCTTACCCATTACTTTTGAAATAGTAACCAACGAATATGCTGAAAATAAAGTCTTGTCGATTACTTTTGAAATAGTAACCGACGAATATGTTGAAAATAAAAATCTTGTCGATTACTTTTAAAATAGTAACCGACAAATATGCTGAAAATAAAAATCTTGCCGATTACATTTGAAATAGTCACCGACGAATATGCTGAAAATAAAAATCTTGCCGATTACTTTTGAAATAGTAACCGACGAATGTGCTGAAAATAAATCATGCTGATTACTTTTGAAATAGTAAGCGACGAATATGTTGGAAATAAAAATCTTACCGATTACTTTTAAAAAAGTAACCAATGAATGTGCTGAAAATAAAGTCATGCCGATTACTTTTGAAATAGTAACCGACGAATATGTTGAAAATAAAAATCTTGCCGATTAGTTTTGAAATAGTAACCGACGAATGTGCTGAAAATAAAGTCTTGTCGATTACTTTTAAAATAGTAACCGACAAATATGCTGAAAATAAAGTCTTGCCGATTACTTTTGAAATAGTAATCGACGAATATGTTGAAAATAAAAATCTTGTCGATTACTTTTAAAATAGTAACCGACAAATATGCTGAAAATAAAAATCTTGTCGATTACTTTTGAAAAAGTAACCGACAAATATGCTGAAAATAAAAATCTTGCCGATTACTTTTGAAAAAGTAACCGACAAATATGCTAAAAATAAAAATCTTGCCGATTACTTTTGAAATAGTCACCGACCAATATGCTGAAAATAAAAATCTTGCCGATTACTTTTGAAATAGTAACCGACGAATGTCTTGAAAATAAATCATGCCGATTACTTTTGAAATAGTCACCGACGAATATGCTGAAAATAAAAATCTTGCTGATTACTTTTGAAATAGAAACCGACGAATGTGCTGAAAATAAATCATGCCGATTACTTTCAAAATAGTAAGCGACGAATATGTTGAAAATAAAAATCTTACCGATTACTTTCAAAATAGCAACCAACGAATGTACTGAAAATAAAGTCTTGCCGATTACTTTTGAAATAGTAACCGACGAATATGTTGAAAATAAAAATCTTGTCGATTACTTTTAAAATAGTAACCGACAAATATGCGGAAAATGAAAATCTTGCCGATTACTTTTGAAATAGTAACCGACGAATGTGTTGAAAATAAATCATGCCGATTACCTTTGAAATAGTAACCGACGAATATGCTGAAAATAAATCATGTCGATTACTTTTGAAATAGTCACCGACGAATATGCTGAAAATAAAAATCTTGCCGATTACTTTTGAAATAGTAACCAACGAATGTGCTGAAAATAAATCATGCCGATTACATTTGAAATAATAAGCGACGAATATGTTGAAAATAAAAATCTTACCCATTACTTTTGAAATAGTCACCAACGAATATGCTGAAAATAAAGTCTTGTCGATAACTTTTGAAATAGTAACCGACGAATATGTTGAAAATAAAAATCTTGTCGATTACTTTTGATATACTAACCGACGAATATGCTGAAAATAAAAATCTTGTCGATTACTTTTAAAATAGTAACCGACAAATATGCTGAAAATAAAGTCTTGCCGATTACTTTTGAAATAGTAACCGACGAATATGTTGAAAATAAAAATCTTGTCGATTACTTTTAAAATAGTAACCGACAAATATGCTGAAAATGAAAATCTTGCCGATTACTTTTGAAATAGTAACCGACGAATGTGTTGAAAATAAATCATGCCGATTACCTTTGAAATAGTAACCGACGAATATGCTGAAAATAAATCATGTCGATTACTTTTGAAATAGTCACCGACGAATATGCTGAAAATAAAAATCTTGCCGATTACTTTTGAAATAGTAACCAACGAATGTGCTGAAAATAAATCATGCCGATTACTTTTGAAATAATAAGCGACGAATATGTTGAAAATAAAAATCTTACCCATTACTTTTGAAATAGTAACCAACGAATATGCTGAAAATAAAGTCTTGTCGATTACTTTTGAAATAGTAACCGACGAATATGTTGAAAATAAAAATCTTGTCGATTACTTTTAAAATAGTAACCGACAAATATGCTGAAAATAAAAATCTTGCCGATTACATTTGAAATAGTCACCGACGAATATGCTGAAAATAAAAATCTTGCCGATTACTTTTGAAATAGTAACCGACCAATGTGCTGAAAATAAATCATGCTGATTACTTTTGAAATAGTAAGCGACGAATATGTTGGAAATAAAAATCTTACCGATTACTTTTAAAAAAGTAACCAATGAATGTGCTGAAAATAAAGTCATGCTGATTACTTTTGAAATAGTAACCGACGAATATGTTGAAAATAAAAATCTTGCCAATTAGTTTTGAAATAGTAACCGACGAATGTGCTGAAAATAAAGTCTTGTCGATTACTTTTAAAATAGTAACCGACAAATATGCTGAAAATAAATTCTTGCCGATTACTTTTGAAATAGTAACCGACGAATATGTTGAAAATAAAAATCTTGTCGATTACTTTTAAAATAGTAACCGACAAATATGCTGAAAATGAAAATCTTGCCGATTACTTTTGAAATAGTAACCGACGAATGTGTTGAAAATAAATCATGCCGATTACCTTTGAAATAGTATCCGACGAATATGCTGAAAATAAATCATGTCGATTACTTTTGAAATAGTCACCGACGAATATGCTGAAAATAAAAATCTTGCCGATTACTTTTGAAATAGTAACCAACGAATGTGCTGAAAATAAATCATGCCGATTACTTTTGAAATAATAAGTGACGAATATGTTGAAAATAAAAATCTTACCCATTACTTTTGAAATAGTAACCAACGAATATGCTGAAAATAAAGTCTTGTCGATTACTTTTGAAATAGTAACCGACGAATATGTTGAAAATAAAAATCTTGTCGATTACTTTTAAAATAGTAACCGACAAATATGCTGAAAATAAAAATCTTGCCGATTACATTTGAAATAGTCACCGACGAATATGCTGAAAATAAAAATCTTGCCGATTACTTTTGAAATAGTAACCGACGAATGTGCTGAAAATAAATCATGCTGATTACTTTTGAAATAGTAAGCGACGAATATGTTGGAAATAAAAATCTTACCGATTACTTTTCAAAAAGTAACCAATGAATGTGCTGAAAATAAAGTCATGCTGATTACTTTTGAAATAGTAACCGACGAATATGTTGAAAATAAAAATCTTGCCAATTAGTTTTGAAATAGTAACCGACGAATGTGCTGAAAATAAAGTCTTGTCGATTACTTTTAAAATAGTAACCGACAAATATGCTGAAAATAAAGTCTTGCCGATTACTTTTGAAATAGTAACCGACGAATATGTTGAAAATAAAAATCTTGTCGATTACTTTTAAAATAGTAACCGACAAATATGCTGAAAATGAAAATCTTGCCGATTACTTTTGAAATAGTAACCGACGAATGTGTTGAAAATAAATCATGCCGATTACCTTTGAAATAGTATCCGACGAATATGCTGAAAATAAATCATGTCGATTACTTTTGAAATAGTCACCGACGAATATGCTGAAAATAAAAATCTTGCCGATTACTTTTGAAATAGTAACCAACGAATGTGCTGAAAATAAATCATGCCGATTACTTTTGAAATAATAAGTGACGAATATGTTGAAAATAAAAATCTTACCCATTACTTTTGAAATAGTAACCAACGAATATGCTGAAAATAAAGTCTTGTCGATTACTTTTGAAATAGTAACCGACGAATATGTTGAAAATAAAAATCTTGTCGATTACTTTTAAAATAGTAACCGACAAATATGCTGAAAATAAAAATCTTGCCGATTACATTTGAAATAGTCACCGACGAATATGCTGAAAATAAAAATCTTGCCGATTACTTTTGAAATAGTAACAGACGAATGTGCTGAAAATAAATCATGCTGATTACTTTTGAAATAGTAAGCGACGAATATGTTGGAAATAAAAATCTTACCGATTACTTTTAAAAAAGTAACCAATGAATGTGCTGAAAATAAAGTCATGCCGATTACTTTTGAAATAGTAACCGACGAATATGTTGAAAATAAAAATCTTGCCGATTAGTTTTGAAATAGTAACCGACGAATGTGCTGAAAATAAAGTCTTGTCGATTACTTTTAAAATAGTAACCGACAAATATGCTGAAAATAAAGTCTTGCCGATTACTTTTGAAATAGTAACCGACGAATATGTTGAAAATAAAAATCTTGTCGATTACTTTTAAAACAGTAACCCAAAAATATGCTGAAAATAAAAATCTTGCCGATTACTTTTGAAATAGTCACCGACGAATATGTTGAAAATAAAAATCTTGCCAATTACTTTTGAAATAGTAACCGACGAATGTGCTGAAAATAAAGTCTTGCCGATTACTTTTGAAATAGTAACCGACGAATGTGTTGAAAATAAAGTCTTGCCGATTACTTTTGAAATAGTAACCGACGAATGTCTTGAAAATAAATCATGCCGATTACTTTTGAAATAATAAGTGACGAATATGTTGAAAATAAAAATCTTACCCATTACTTTTGAAATAGTAACCAACGAATATGCTGAAAATAAAGTCTTGTCGATTACTTTTGAAATAGTAACCGACGAATATGTTGAAAATAAAAATCTTGTCGATTACTTTTAAAATAGTAACCGACAAATATGCTGAAAATAAAAATCTTGCCGATTACATTTGAAATAGTCACCGACGAATATGCTGAAAATAAAAATCTTGTCGATTACTTTTAAAATAGTAACCGACAAATATGCTGAAAATAAAAATCTTGTCGATTACTTTTGAAAAAGTAACCGACAAATATGCTGAAAATAAAAATCTTGCCGATTACTTTTGAAAAAGTAACCGACAAATATGCTAAAAATAAAAATCTTGCCGATTACTTTTGAAATAGTCACCGACCAATATGCTGAAAATAAAAATCTTGCCGATTACTTTTGAAATAGTAACCGACGAATGTCTTGAAAATAAATCATGCCGATTACTTTTGAAATAGTCACCGACGAATATGCTGAAAATAAAAATCTTGCTGATTACTTTTGAAATAGAAACCGACGAATGTGCTGAAAATAAATCATGCCGATTACTTTCAAAATAGTAAGCGACGAATATGTTGAAAATAAAAATCTTACCGATTACTTTTAAAATAGCAACCAACGAATGTACTGAAAATAAAGTCTTGCCGATTACTTTTGAAATAGTAACCGACGAATATGTTGAAAATAAAAATCTTGTCGATTACTTTTAAAATAGTAACCGACAAATATGCGGAAAATGAAAATCTTGCCGATTACTTTTGAAATAGTAACCGACGAATGTGTTGAAAATAAATCATGCCGATTACCTTTGAAATAGTAACCGACGAATATGCTGAAAATAAATCATGTCGATTACTTTTGAAATAGTCACCGACGAATATGCTGAAAATAAAAATCTTGCCGATTACTTTTGAAATAGTAACCAACGAATGTGCTGAAAATAAATCATGCCGATTACATTTGAAATAATAAGCGACGAATATGTTGAAAATAAAAATCTTACCCATTACTTTTGAAATAGTCACCAACGAATATGCTGAAAATAAAGTCTTGTCGATAACTTTTGAAATAGTAACCGACGAATATGTTGAAAATAAAAATCTTGTCGATTACTTTTGATATACTAACCGACGAATATGCTGAAAATAAAAATCTTGTCGATTACTTTTAAAATAGTAACCGACAAATATGCTGAAAATAAAGTCTTGCCGATTACTTTTGAAATAGTAACCGACGAATATGTTGAAAATAAAAATCTTGTCGATTACTTTTAAAATAGTAACCGACAAATATGCTGAAAATGAAAATCTTGCCGATTACTTTTGAAATAGTAACCGACGAATGTGTTGAAAATAAATCATGCCGATTACCTTTGAAATAGTAACCGACGAATATGCTGAAAATAAATCATGTCGATTACTTTTGAAATAGTCACCGACGAATATGCTGAAAATAAAAATCTTGCCGATTACTTTTGAAATAGTAACCAACGAATGTGCTGAAAATAAGTCATGCCGATTACTTTTGAAATAATAAGCGACGAATATGTTGAAAATAAAAATCTTACCCATTACTTTTGAAATAGTAACCAACGAATATGCTGAAAATAAAGTCTTGTCGATTACTTTTGAAATAGTAACCGACGAATATGTTGAAAATAAAAATCTTGTCGATTACTTTTAAAATAGTAACCGACAAATATGCTGAAAATAAAAATCTTGCTGATTACATTTGAAATAGTCACCGACGAATATGCTGAAAATAAAAATCTTGCCGATTACTTTTGAAATAGTAACCGACGAATGTGCTGAAAATAAATCATGCTGATTACTTTTGAAATAGTAAGCGACGAATATGTTGGAAATAAAAATCTTACCGATTACTTTTCAAAAAGTAACCAATGAATGTGCTGAAAATAAAGTCATGCTGATTACTTTTGAAATAGTAACCGACGAATATGTTGAAAATAAAAATCTTGCCAATTAGTTTTGAAATAGTAACCGACGAATGTGCTGAAAATAAAGTCTTGTCGATTACTTTTAAAATAGTAACCGACAAATATGCTGAAAATAAAGTCTTGGCGATTACTTTTGAAATAGTAACCGACGAATATGTTGAAAATAAAAATCTTGTCGATTACTTTTAAAATAGTAACCGACAAATATGCTGAAAATGAAAATCTTGCCGATTACTTTTGAAATAGTAACCGACGAATGTGTTGAAAATAAATCATGCCGATTACCTTTGAAATAGTATCCGACGAATATGCTGAAAATAAATCATGTCGATTACTTTTGAAATAGTCACCGACGAATATGCTGAAAATAAAAATCTTGCCGATTACTTTTGAAATAGTAACCAACGAATGTGCTGAAAATAAATCATGCCGATTACTTTTGAAATAATAAGTGACGAATATGTTGAAAATAAAAATCTTACCCATTACTTTTGAAATAGTAACCAACGAATATGCTGAAAATAAAGTCTTGTCGATTACTTTTGAAATAGTAACCGACGAATATGTTGAAAATAAAAATCTTGTCGATTACTTTTAAAATAGTAACCGACAAATATGCTGAAAATAAAAATCTTGCCGATTACATTTGAAATAGTCACCGACGAATATGCTGAAAATAAAAATCTTGCCGATTACTTTTGAAATAGTAACCGACGAATGTGCTGAAAATAAATCATGCTGATTACTTTTGAAATAGTAAGCGACGAATATGTTGGAAATAAAAATCTTACCGATTACTTTTCAAAAAGTAACCAATGAATGTGCTGAAAATAAAGTCATGCTGATTACTTTTGAAATAGTAACCGACGAATATGTTGAAAATAAAAATCTTGCCAATTAGTTTTGAAATAGTAACCGACGAATGTGCTGAAAATAAAGTCTTGTCGATTACTTTTAAAATAGTAACCGACAAATATGCTGAAAATAAAGTCTTGCCGATTACTTTTGAAATAGTAACCGACGAATATGTTGAAAATAAAAATCTTGTCGATTACTTTTAAAATAGTAACCGACAAATATGCTGAAAATGAAAATCTTGCCGATTACTTTTGAAATAGTAACCGACGAATGTGTTGAAAATAAATCATGCCGATTACCTTTGAAATAGTATCCGACGAATATGCTGAAAATAAATCATGTCGATTACTTTTGAAATAGTCACCGACGAATATGCTGAAAATAAAAATCTTGCCGATTACTTTTGAAATAGTAACCAACGAATGTGCTGAAAATAAATCATGCCGATTACTTTTGAAATAATAAGTGACGAATATGTTGAAAATAAAAATCTTACCCATTACTTTTGAAATAGTAACCAACGAATATGCTGAAAATAAAGTCTTGTCGATTACTTTTGAAATAGTAACCGACGAATATGTTGAAAATAAAAATCTTGTCGATTACTTTTAAAATAGTAACCGACAAATATGCTGAAAATAAAAATCTTGCCGATTACATTTGAAATAGTCACCGACGAATATGCTGAAAATAAAAATCTTGCCGATTACTTTTGAAATAGTAACCGACGAATGTGCTGAAAATAAATCATGCTGATTACTTTTGAAATAGTAAGCGACGAATATGTTGGAAATAAAAATCTTACCGATTACTTTTAAAAAAGTAACCAATGAATGTGCTGAAAATAAAGTCATGCCGATTACTTTTGAAATAGTAACCGACGAATATGTTGAAAATAAAAATCTTGCCGATTAGTTTTGAAATAGTAACCGACGAATGTGCTGAAAATAAAGTCTTGTCGATTACTTTTAAAATAGTAACCAACGAATGTACTGAAAATAAAGTCTTGCCGATTACTTTTGAAATAGTAACCGACGAATATGTTGAAAATAAAAATCTTGTCGATTACTTTTAAAATAGTAACCGACAAATATGCGGAAAATGAAAATCTTGCCGATTACTTTTGAAATAGTAACCGACGAATGTGTTGAAAATAAATCATGCCGATTACCTTTGAAATAGTAACCGACGAATATGCTGAAAATAAATCATGTCGATTACTTTTGAAATAGTCACCGACGAATATGCTGAAAATGAAAATCTTGCCGATTACTTTTGAAATAGTAACCAACGAATGTGCTGAAAATAAATCATGCCGATTACATTTGAAATAATAAGCGACGAATATGTTGAAAATAAAAATCTTACCCATTACTTTTGAAATAGTCACCAACGAATATGCTGAAAATAAAGTCTTGTCGATTACTTTTGAAATAGTAACCGACGAATATGTTGAAAATAAAAATCTTGTCGATTACTTTTAAAATAGTAACCGACAAATATGCTGAAAATAAAAATCTTGCTGATTACATTTGAAATAGTCACCGACGAATATGCTGAAAATAAAAATCTTGCCGATTACTTTTGAAATAGTAACCGACGAATGTGCTGAAAATAAATCATGCTGATTACTTTTGAAATAGTAAGCGACGAATATGTTGGAAATAAAAATCTTACCGATTACTTTTCAAAAAGTAACCAATGAATGTGCTGAAAATAAAGTCATGCTGATTACTTTTGAAATAGTAACCGACGAATATGTTGAAAATAAAAATCTTGCCAATTAGTTTTGAAATAGTAACCGACGAATGTGCTGAAAATAAAGTCTTGTCGATTACTTTTAAAATAGTAACCGACAAATATGCTGAAAATAAAGTCTTGCCGATTACTTTTGAAATAGTAACCGACGAATATGTTGAAAATAAAAATCTTGTCGATTACTTTTAAAATAGTAACCGACAAATATGCTGAAAATGAAAATCTTGCCGATTACTTTTGAAATAGTAACCGACGAATGTGTTGAAAATAAATCATGCCGATTACCTTTGAAATAGTATCCGACGAATATGCTGAAAATAAATCATGTCGATTACTTTTGAAATAGTCACCGACGAATATGCTGAAAATAAAAATCTTGCCGATTACTTTTGAAATAGTAACCAACGAATGTGCTGAAAATAAATCATGCCGATTACTTTTGAAATAATAAGTGACGAATATGTTGAAAATAAAAATCTTACCCATTACTTTTGAAATAGTAACCAACGAATATGCTGAAAATAAAGTCTTGTCGATTACTTTTGAAATAGTAACCGACGAATATGTTGAAAATAAAAATCTTGTCGATTACTTTTAAAATAGTAACCGACAAATATGCTGAAAATAAAAATCTTGCCGATTACATTTGAAATAGTCACCGACGAATATGCTGAAAATAAAAATCTTGCCGATTACTTTTGAAATAGTAACCGACGAATGTGCTGAAAATAAATCATGCTGATTACTTTTGAAATAGTAAGCGACGAATATGTTGGAAATAAAAATCTTACCGATTACTTTTAAAAAAGTAACCAATGAATGTGCTGAAAATAAAGTCATGCCGATTACTTTTGAAATAGTAACCGACGAATATGTTGAAAATAAAAATCTTGCCGATTAGTTTTGAAATAGTAACCGACGAATGTGCTGAAAATAAAGTCTTGTCGATTACTTTTAAAATAGTAACCAACGAATGTACTGAAAATAAAGTCTTGCCGATTACTTTTGAAATAGTAACCGACGAATATGTTGAAAATAAAAATCTTGTCGATTACTTTTAAAATAGTAACCGACAAATATGCGGAAAATGAAAATCTTGCCGATTACTTTTGAAATAGTAACCGACGAATGTGTTGAAAATAAATCATGCCGATTACCTTTGAAATAGTAACCGACGAATATGCTGAAAATAAATCATGTCGATTACTTTTGAAATAGTCACCGACGAATATGCTGAAAATGAAAATCTTGCCGATTACTTTTGAAATAGTAACCAACGAATGTGCTGAAAATAAATCATGCCGATTACATTTGAAATAATAAGCGACGAATATGTTGAAAATAAAAATCTTACCCATTACTTTTGAAATAGTCACCAACGAATATGCTGAAAATAAAGTCTTGTCGATTACTTTTGAAATAGTAACCGACGAATATGTTGAAAATAAAAATCTTGTCGATTACTTTTAAAATAGTAACCGACAAATATGCTGAAAATAAAAATCTTGCTGATTACATTTGAAATAGTCACCGACGAATATGCTGAAAATAAAAATCTTGCCGATTACTTTTGAAATAGTAACCGACGAATGTGCTGAAAATAAATCATGCTGATTACTTTTGAAATAGTAAGCGACGAATATGTTGGAAATAAAAATCTTACCGATTACTTTTCAAAAAGTAACCAATGAATGTGCTGAAAATAAAGTCATGCTGATTACTTTTGAAATAGTAACCGACGAATATGTTGAAAATAAAAATCTTGCCAATTAGTTTTGAAATAGTAACCGACGAATGTGCTGAAAATAAAGTCTTGTCGATTACTTTTAAAATAGTAACCGACAAATATGCTGAAAATAAAGTCTTGCCGATTACTTTTGAAATAGTAACCGACGAATATGTTGAAAATAAAAATCTTGTCGATTACTTTTAAAATAGTAACCGACAAATATGCTGAAAATGAAAATCTTGCCGATTACTTTTGAAATAGTAACCGACGAATGTGTTGAAAATAAATCATGCCGATTACCTTTGAAATAGTATCCGACGAATATGCTGAAAATAAATCATGTCGATTACTTTTGAAATAGTCACCGACGAATATGCTGAAAATAAAAATCTTGCCGATTACTTTTGAAATAGTAACCAACGAATGTGCTGAAAATAAATCATGCCGATTACTTTTGAAATAATAAGTGACGAATATGTTGAAAATAAAAATCTTACCCATTACTTTTGAAATAGTAACCAACGAATATGCTGAAAATAAAGTCTTGTCGATTACTTTTGAAATAGTAACCGACGAATATGTTGAAAATAAAAATCTTGTCGATTACTTTTAAAATAGTAACCGACAAATATGCTGAAAATAAAAATCTTGCCGATTACATTTGAAATAGTCACCGACGAATATGCTGAAAATAAAAATCTTGCCGATTACTTTTGAAATAGTAACCGACGAATGTGCTGAAAATAAATCATGCTGATTACTTTTGAAATAGTAAGCGACGAATATGTTGGAAATAAAAATCTTACCGATTACTTTTCAAAAAGTAACCAATGAATGTGCTGAAAATAAAGTCATGCTGATTACTTTTGAAATAGTAACCGACGAATATGTTGAAAATAAAAATCTTGCCAATTAGTTTTGAAATAGTAACCGACGAATGTGCTGAAAATAAAGTCTTGTCGATTACTTTTAAAATAGTAACCGACAAATATGCTGAAAATAAAGTCTTGCCGATTACTTTTGAAATAGTAACCGACGAATATGTTGAAAATAAAAATCTTGTCGATTACTTTTAAAATAGTAACCGACAAATATGCTGAAAATGAAAATCTTGCCGATTACTTTTGAAATAGTAACCGACGAATGTGTTGAAAATAAATCATGCCGATTACCTTTGAAATAGTATCCGACGAATATGCTGAAAATAAATCATGTCGATTACTTTTGAAATAGTCACCGACGAATATGCTGAAAATAAAAATCTTGCCGATTACTTTTGAAATAGTAACCAACGAATGTGCTGAAAATAAATCATGCCGATTACTTTTGAAATAATAAGTGACGAATATGTTGAAAATAAAAATCTTACCCATTACTTTTGAAATAGTAACCAACGAATATGCTGAAAATAAAGTCTTGTCGATTACTTTTGAAATAGTAACCGACGAATATGTTGAAAATAAAAATCTTGTCGATTACTTTTAAAATAGTAACCGACAAATATGCTGAAAATAAAAATCTTGCCGATTACATTTGAAATAGTCACCGACGAATATGCTGAAAATAAAAATCTTGCCGATTACTTTTGAAATAGTAACCGACGAATGTGCTGAAAATAAATCATGCTGATTACTTTTGAAATAGTAAGCGACGAATATGTTGGAAATAAAAATCTTACCGATTACTTTTAAAAAAGTAACCAATGAATGTGCTGAAAATAAAGTCATGCCGATTACTTTTGAAATAGTAACCGACGAATATGTTGAAAATAAAAATCTTGCCGATTAGTTTTGAAATAGTAACCGACGAATGTGCTGAAAATAAAGTCTTGTCGATTACTTTTAAAATAGTAACCAACGAATGTACTGAAAATAAAGTCTTGCCGATTACTTTTGAAATAGTAACCGACGAATATGTTGAAAATAAAAATCTTGTCGATTACTTTTAAAATAGTAACCGACAAATATGCGGAAAATGAAAATCTTGCCGATTACTTTTGAAATAGTAACCGACGAATGTGTTGAAAATAAATCATGCCGATTACCTTTGAAATAGTAACCGACGAATATGCTGAAAATAAATCATGTCGATTACTTTTGAAATAGTCACCGACGAATATGCTGAAAATGAAAATCTTGCCGATTACTTTTGAAATAGTAACCAACGAATGTGCTGAAAATAAATCATGCCGATTACATTTGAAATAATAAGCGACGAATATGTTGAAAATAAAAATCTTACCCATTACTTTTGAAATAGTCACCAACGAATATGCTGAAAATAAAGTCTTGTCGATAACTTTTGAAATAGTAACCGACGAATATGTTGAAAATAAAAATCTTGTCGATTACTTTTGATATACTAACCTACGAATATGCTGAAAATAAAAATCTTGTCGATTACTTTTAAAATAGTAACCGACAAATATGCTGAAAATAAAGTCTTGCCGATTACTTTTGAAATAGTAACCGACGAATATGTTGAAAATAAAAATCTTGTCGATTACTTTTAAAATAGTAACCGACAAATATGCTGAAAATGAAAATCTTGCCGATTACTTTTGAAATAGTAACCGACGAATGTGTTGAAAATAAATCATGCCGATTACCTTTGAAATAGTAACCGACGAATATGCTGAAAATAAATCATGTCGATTACTTTTGAAATAGTCACCGACGAATATGCTGAAAATAAAAATCTTGCCGATTACTTTTGAAATAGTAACCAACGAATGTGCTGAAAATAAATCATGCCGATTACTTTTGAAATAATAAGCGACGAATATGTTGAAAATAAAAATCTTACCCATTACTTTTGAAATAGTAACCAACGAATATGCTGAAAATAAAGTCTTGTCGATTACTTTTGAAATAGTAACCGACGAATATGTTGAAAATAAAAATCTTGTCGATTACTTTTAAAATAGTAACCGACAAATATGCTGAAAATAAAAATCTTGCCGATTACATTTGAAATAGTCACCGACGAATATGCTGAAAATAAAAATCTTGCCGATTACTTTTGAAATAGTAACCGACGAATGTGCTGAAAATAAATCATGCTGATTACTTTTGAAATAGTAAGCGACGAATATGTTGGAAATAAAAATCTTACCGATTACTTTTAAAAAAGTAACCAATGAATGTGCTGAAAATAAAGTCATGCTGATTACTTTTGAAATAGTAACCGACGAATATGTTGAAAATAAAAATCTTGCCAATTAGTTTTGAAATAGTAACCGACGAATGTGCTGAAAATAAAGTCTTGTCGATTACTTTTAAAATAGTAACCGACAAATATGCTGAAAATAAAGTCTTGCCGATTACTTTTGAAATAGTAACCGACGAATATGTTGAAAATAAAAATCTTGTCGATTACTTTTAAAATAGTAACCGACAAATATGCTGAAAATGAAAATCTTGCCGATTACTTTTGAAATAGTAACCGACGAATGTGTTGAAAATAAATCATGCCGATTACCTTTGAAATAGTATCCGACGAATATGCTGAAAATAAATCATGTCGATTACTTTTGAAATAGTCACCGACGAATATGCTGAAAATAAAAATCTTGCCGATTACTTTTGAAATAGTAACCAACGAATGTGCTGAAAATAAATCATGCCGATTACTTTTGAAATAATAAGTGACGAATATGTTGAAAATAAAAATCTTACCCATTACTTTTGAAATAGTAACCAACGAATATGCTGAAAATAAAGTCTTGTCGATTACTTTTGAAATAGTAACCGACGAATATGTTGAAAATAAAAATCTTGTCGATTACTTTTAAAATAGTAACCGACAAATATGCTGAAAATAAAAATCTTGCCGATTACATTTGAAATAGTCACCGACGAATATGCTGAAAATAAAAATCTTGCCGATTACTTTTGAAATAGTAACCGACGAATGTGCTGAAAATAAATCATGCTGATTACTTTTGAAATAGTAAGCGACGAATATGTTGGAAATAAAAATCTTACCGATTACTTTTAAAAAAGTAACCAATGAATGTGCTGAAAATAAAGTCATGCCGATTACTTTTGAAATAGTAACCGACGAATATGTTGAAAATAAAAATCTTGCCGATTAGTTTTGAAATAGTAACCGACGAATGTGCTGAAAATAAAGTCTTGTCGATTACTTTTAAAATAGTAACCAACGAATGTACTGAAAATAAAGTCTTGCCGATTACTTTTGAAATAGTAACCGACGAATATGTTGAAAATAAAAATCTTGTCGATTACTTTTAAAATAGTAACCGACAAATATGCGGAAAATGAAAATCTTGCCGATTACTTTTGAAATAGTAACCGACGAATGTGTTGAAAATAAATCATGCCGATTACCTTTGAAATAGTAACCGACGAATATGCTGAAAATAAATCATGTCGATTACTTTTGAAATAGTCACCGACGAATATGCTGAAAATAAAAATCTTGCCGATTACTTTTGAAATAGTAACCAACGAATGTGCTGAAAATAAATCATGCCGATTACATTTGAAATAATAAGCGACGAATATGTTGAAAATAAAAATCTTACCCATTACTTTTGAAATAGTCACCAACGAATATGCTGAAAATAAAGTCTTGTCGATAACTTTTGAAATAGTAACCGACGAATATGTTGAAAATAAAAATCTTGTCGATTACTTTTGATATACTAACCGACGAATATGCTGAAAATAAAAATCTTGTCGATTACTTTTAAAATAGTAACCGACAAATATGCTGAAAATAAAGTCTTGCCGATTACTTTTGAAATAGTAACCGACGAATATGTTGAAAATAAAAATCTTGTCGATTACTTTTAAAATAGTAACCGACAAATATGCTGAAAATGAAAATCTTGCCGATTACTTTTGAAATAGTAACCGACGAATGTGTTGAAAATAAATCATGCCGATTACCTTTGAAATAGTAACCGACGAATATGCTGAAAATAAATCATGTCGATTACTTTTGAAATAGTCACCGACGAATATGCTGAAAATAAAAATCTTGCCGATTACTTTTGAAATAGTAACCAACGAATGTGCTGAAAATAAATCATGCCGATTACTTTTGAAATAATAAGTGACGAATATGTTGAAAATAAAAATCTTACCCATTACTTTTGAAATAGTAACCAACGAATATGCTGAAAATAAAGTCTTGTCGATTACTTTTGAAATAGTAACCGACGAATATGTTGAAAATAAAAATCTTGTCGATTACTTTTAAAATAGTAACCGACAAATATGCTGAAAATAAAAATCTTGCCGATTACATTTGAAATAGTCACCGACGAATATGCTGAAAATAAAAATCTTGCCGATTACTTTTGAAATAGTAACCGACGAATGTGCTGAAAATAAATCATGCTGATTACTTTTGAAATAGTAAGCGACGAATATGTTGGAAATAAAAATCTTACCGATTACTTTTAAAAAAGTAACCAATGAATGTGCTGAAAATAAAGTCATGCTGATTACTTTTGAAATAGTAACCGACGAATATGTTGAAAATAAAAATCTTGCCAATTAGTTTTGAAATAGTAACCGACGAATGTGCTGAAAATAAAGTCTTGTCGATTACTTTTAAAATAGTAACCGACAAATATGCTGAAAATAAAGTCTTGCCGATTACTTTTGAAATAGTAACCGATGAATATGTTGAAAATAAAAATCTTGTCGATTACTTTTAAAATAGTAACCGACAAATATGCTGAAAATGAAAATCTTGCCGATTACTTTTGAAATAGTAACCGACGAATGTGTTGAAAATAAATCATGCCGATTACCTTTGAAATAGTATCCGACGAATATGCTGAAAATAAATCATGTCGATTACTTTTGAAATAGTCACCGACGAATATGCTGAAAATAAAAATCTTGCCGATTACTTTTGAAATAGTAACCAACGAATGTGCTGAAAATAAATCATGCCGATTACTTTTGAAATAATAAGTGACGAATATGTTGAAAATAAAAATCTTACCCATTACTTTTGAAATAGTAACCAACGAATATGCTGAAAATAAAGTCTTGTCGATTACTTTTGAAATAGTAACCGACGAATATGTTGAAAATAAAAATCTTGTCGATTACTTTTAAAATAGTAACCGACAAATATGCTGAAAATAAAAATCTTGCCGATTACATTTGAAATAGTCACCGACGAATATGCTGAAAATAAAAATCTTGCCGATTACTTTTGAAATAGTAACCGACGAATGTGCTGAAAATAAATCATGCTGATTACTTTTGAAATAGTAAGCGACGAATATGTTGGAAATAAAAATCTTACCGATTACTTTTAAAAAAGTAACCAATGAATGTGCTGAAAATAAAGTCATGCCGATTACTTTTGAAATAGTAACCGACGAATATGTTGAAAATAAAAATCTTGCCGATTAGTTTTGAAATAGTAACCGACGAATGTGCTGAAAATAAAGTCTTGTCGATTACTTTTAAAATAGTAACCGACAAATATGCTGAAAATAAAGTCTTGCCGATTACTTTTGAAATAGTAACCGACGAATATGTTGAAAATAAAAATCTTGTCGATTACTTTTAAAACAGTAACCGAAAAATATGCTGAAAATAAAAATCTTGCCGATTACTTTTGAAATAGTCACCGACGAATATGTTGAAAATAAAAATCTTGCCAATTACTTTTGAAATAGTAACCGACGAATGTGCTGAAAATAAAGTCTTGCCGATTACTTTTGAAATAGTAACCGACGAATGTGTTGAAAATAAAGTCTTGCCGATTACTTTTGAAATAGTAACCGACGAATATGTTGAAAATAAAAATCTTGTCGATTACTTTTAAAATAGTAACCGACAAATATGCTGAAAATAAAAATCTTGTCGATTACTTTTGAAAAAGTAACCGACAAATATGCTGAAAATAAAAATCTTGTCGATTAGTTTTGAAATAGTAACCGACGAATGTGCTGAAAATAAAGTCTTGTCGATTACTTTTAAAATAGTAACCGACAAATATGCTGAAAATAAAGTCTTGCCGATTACTTTTGAAATAGTAACCGACGAATATGTTGAAAATAAAAATCTTGTCGATTACTTTTAAAATAGTAACCGACAAATATGCTGAAAATAAAAATCTTGTCGATTACTTTTGAAAAAGTAACCGACAAATATGCTGAAAATAAAAATCTTGCCGATTACTTTTGAAAAAGTAACCGACAAATATGCTAAAAATAAAAATCTTGCCGATTACTTTTGAAATAGTCACCGACCAATATGCTGAAAATAAAAATCTTGCCGATTACTTTTGAAATAGTAACCGACGAATGTCTTGAAAATAAATCATGCCGATTACTTTTGAAATAGTCACCGACGAATATGCTGAAAATAAAAATCTTGCTGATTACTTTTGAAATAGAAACCGACGAATGTGCTGAAAATAAATCATGCCGATTACTTTCAAAATAGTAAGCGACGAATATGTTGAAAATAAAAATCTTACCGATTACTTTTAAAATAGCAACCAACGAATGTACTGAAAATAAAGTCTTGCCGATTACTTTTGAAATAGTAACCGACGAATATGTTGAAAATAAAAATCTTGTCGATTACTTTTAAAATAGTAACCGACAAATATGCTGAAAATGAAAATCTTGCCGATTACTTTTGAAATAGTAACCGACGAATGTGTTGAAAATAAATCATGCCGATTACCTTTGAAATAGTAACCGACGAATATGCTGAAAATAAATCATGTCGATTACTTTTGAAATAGTCACCGACGAATATGCTGAAAATAAAAATCTTGCCGATTACTTTTGAAATAGTAACCAACGAATGTGCTAAAAAATAAATCATGCCGATTACATTTGAAATAATAAGCGACGAATATGTTGAAAATAAAAATCTTACCCATTACTTTTGAAATAGTCACCAACGAATATGCTGAAAATAAAGTCTTGTCGATAACTTTTGAAATAGTAACCGACAAATATGTTGAAAATAAAAATCTTGTCGATTACTTTTAAAATAGTAACCGACAAATATGCTGAAAATAAAAATCTTGCCGATTACATTTGAAATAGTCACCGACGAATATGCTGAAAATAAAAATCTTGCCGATTACTTTTGAAATAGTAACCGACGAATGTGCTGAAAATAAATCATGCTGATTACTTTTGAAATAGTAAGCGACGAATATGTTGGAAATAAAAATCTTACCGATTACTTTTAAAAAAGTAACCGATGAATGTGCTGAAAATAAAGTCATGCCGATTACTTTTGAAATAGTAACCGACGAATATGTTGAAAATAAAAATCTTGCCGATTAGTTTTGAAATAGTAACCGACGAATGTGCTGAAAATAAAGTCTTGTCGATTACTTTTAAAATAGTAACCGACAAATATGCTGAAAATAAAGTCTTGCCGATTACTTTTGAAATAGTAACCGACGAATATGTTGAAAATAAAAATCTTGTCGATTACTTTTAAAATAGTAACCGACAAATATGCTAAAAATAAAAATCTTGCCGA
This sequence comes from Medicago lupulina, assembly GCA_958299785.1. Lineage (NCBI taxonomy): Eukaryota > Viridiplantae > Streptophyta > Magnoliopsida > Fabales > Fabaceae > Medicago > Medicago lupulina. The sequence goes on along the minus strand of OY283141.1, from coordinate 38,422,842 downwards.
TTACTTTTGGAATAGGAACCGACGAATATGTTGAAAATAAAAATCTTGTCGATTACTTTTGAAATACTAACCGACGAATATGCTGAAAATAAAAATCTTGTCGATTACTTTTAAAATAGTAAGCGACAAATATGCTGAAAATAAAAATCTTGCCGATTACATTTGAAATAGTCACCGACGAATATGCTGAAAATAAAAATCTTGCCGATTACTTTTGAAATAGTAACCGACGAATGTGCTGAAAATAAATCATGTTGATTACTTTTGAAATAGTAAGCGACGAATATGTTGGAAATAAAAATCTTAACGATTACTTTTAAAAAAGTAACCAATGAATGTGCTGAAAATAAAGTCATGCCGATTACTTTTGAAATAGTAACCGACGAATATGTTGAAAATAAAAATCTTGCCGATTAGTTTTGAAATAGTAACCGACGAATGTGCTGAAAATAAAGTCTTGTCGATTACTTTTAAAATAGTAACCGACAAATATGCTAAAAATAAAAATCTTGCCGATTACTTTTTGAATAGGAACCGACGAATATGTTGAAAATAAAAATCTTGCCGATTACTTTTGAAATAGTAACCGACGAATATGTTGAAAATAAAAATCTTGTCGATTACTTTTAAAATAGTAACCGACAAATATGCTGAAAATGAAAATCTTGCCGATTACTTTTGAAATAGTAACCGACGAATGTGTTGAAAATAAATCATGCCGATTACCTTTGAAATAGTAACCGACGAATATGCTGAAAATAAATCATGTCAATTACTTTTGAAATAGTCACCGACGAATATGCTGAAAATAAAAATCTTGTCGATTACTTTTAAAATAGTAACCGACAAATATGCTGAAAATAAAGTCTTGCCGATTACTTTTGAAATAGTAACCGACGAATATGTTGAAAATAAAAATCTTGTCGATTACTTTTAAAATAGTAACCGACAAATATGCTGAAAATAAAAATCTTGTCGATTACTTTTGAAAAAGTAACCGACAAATATGCTGAAAATAAAAATCTTGCCGATTACTTTTGAAAAAGTAACCGACAAATATGCTAAAAATAAAAATCTTGCCGATTACTTTTGAAATAGTCACCGACCAATATGCTGAAAATAAAAATCTTGCCGATTACTTTTGAAATAGTAACCGACGAATGTCTTGAAAATAAATCATGCCGATTACTTTTGAAATAGTCACCGACGAATATGCTGAAAATAAAAATCCTGCTGATTACTTTTGAAATAGAAACCGACGAATGTGCTGAAAATAAATCATGCCGATTACTTTCAAAATAGTAAGCGACGAATATGTTGAAAATAAAAATCTTACCGATTACTTTTAAAATAGCAACCAACGAATGTACTGAAAATAAAGTCTTGCCGATTACTTTTGAAATAGTAACCGACGAATATGTTGAAAATAAAAATCTTGTCGATTACTTTTAAAATAGTAACCGACAAATATGCTGAAAATGAAAATCTTGCCGATTACTTTTGAAATAGTAACCGACGAATGTGTTGAAAATAAATCATGCCGATTACCTTTGAAATAGTAACCGACGAATATGCTGAAAATAAATCATGTCGATTACTTTTGAAATAGTCACCGACGAATATGCTGAAAATAAAAATCTTGCCGATTACTTTTGAAATAGTAACCAACGAATGTGCTGAAAATAAATCATGCCGATTACATTTGAAATAATAAGCGACGAATATGTTGAAAATAAAAATCTTACCCATTACTTTTGAAATAGTCACCAACGAATATGCTGAAAATAAAGTCTTGTCGATAACTTTTGAAATAGTAACCGACGAATATGTTGAAAATAAAAATCTTGTCGATTACTTTTAAAATAGTAACCGACAAATATGCTGAAAATAAAAATCTTGCCGATTACATTTGAAATAGTCACCGACGAATATGCTGAAAATAAAAATCTTGCCGATTACTTTTGAAATAGTAACCGACGAATGTGCTGAAAATAAATCATGCTGATTACTTTTGAAATAGTAAGCGACGAATATGTTGGAAATAAAAATCTTACCGATTACTTTTAAAAAAGTAACCGATGAATGTGCTGAAAATAAAGTCATGCCGATTACTTTTGAAATAGTAACCGACGAATATGTTGAAAATAAAAATCTTGCCGATTAGTTTTGAAATAGTAACCGACGAATGTGCTGAAAATAAAGTCTTGTCGATTACTTTTAAAATAGTAACCGACAAATATGCTGAAAATAAAGTCTTGCCGATTACTTTTGAAATAGTAACCGACGAATATGTTGAAAATAAAAATCTTGTCGATTACTTTTAAAATAGTAACCGACAAATATGCTAAAAATAAAAATCTTGCCGATTACTTTTGGAATAGGAACCGACGAATATGTTGAAAATAAAAATCTTGTCGATTACTTTTGAAATACTAACCGACGAATATGCTGAAAATAAAAATCTTGTCGATTACTTTTAAAATAGTAAGCGACAAATATGCTGAAAATAAAAATCTTGCCGATTACATTTGAAATAGTCACCGACGAATATGCTGAAAATAAAAATCTTGCCGATTACTTTTGAAATAGTAACCGACGAATGTGCTGAAAATAAATCATGCTGATTACTTTTGAAATAGTAACCGACGAATGTGCTGAAAATAAATCATGCTGATTACTTTTGAAATAGTAAGCGACGAATATGTTGGAAATAAAAATCTTACCGATTACTTTTAAAAAAGTAACCAATGAATGTGCTGAAAATAAAGTCATGCCGATTACTTTTGAAATAGTAACCGACGAATATGTTGAAAATAAAAATCTTGCCGATTAGTTTTGAAATAGTAACCGACGAATGTGCTGAAAATAAAGTCTTGTCGATTACTTTTAAAATAGTAACCGACAAATATGCTAAAAATAAAAATCTTGCCGATTACTTTTGGAATAGGAACCGACGAATATGTTGAAAATAAAAATCTTGCCGATTACTTTTGAAATAGTAACCGACGAATATGTTGAAAATAAAAATCTTGTCGATTACTTTTAAAATAGTAACCGACAAATATGCTGAAAATGAAAATCTTGCCGATTACTTTTGAAATAGTAACCGACGAATGTGTTGAAAATAAATCATGCCGATTACCTTTGAAATAGTAACCGACGAATATGCTGAAAATAAATCATGTCGATTACTTTTGAAATAGTCACCGACGAATATGCTGAAAATAAAAATCTTGTCGATTACTTTTAAAATAGTAACCGACAAATATGCTGAAAATAAAGTCTTGCCGATTACTTTTGAAATAGTAACCGACGAATATGTTGAAAATAAAAATCTTGTCGATTACTTTTAAAATAGTAACCGACAAATATGCTGAAAATAAAAATCTTGTCGATTACTTTTGAAAAAGTAACCGACAAATATGCTGAAAATAAAAATCTTGCCGATTACTTTTGAAAAAGTAACCGACAAATATGCTAAAAATAAAAATCTTGCCGATTACTTTTGAAATAGTCACCGACCAATATGCTGAAAATAAAAATCTTGCCGATTACTTTTGAAATAGTAACCGACGAATGTCTTGAAAATAAATCATGCCGATTACTTTTGAAATAGTCACCGACGAATATGCTGAAAATAAAAATCCTGCTGATTACTTTTGAAATAGAAACCGACGAATGTGCTGAAAATAAATCATGCCGATTACTTTCAAAATAGTAAGCGACGAATATGTTGAAAATAAAAATCTTACCGATTACTTTTAAAATAGCAACCAACGAATGTACTGAAAATAAAGTCTTGCCGATTACTTTTGAAATAGTAACCGACGAATATGTTGAAAATAAAAATCTTGTCGATTACTTTTAAAATAGTAACCGACAAATATGCTGAAAATGAAAATCTTGCCGATTACTTTTGAAATAGTAACCGACGAATGTGTTGAAAATAAATCATGCCGATTACCTTTGAAATAGTAACCGACGAATATGCTGAAAATAAATCATGTCGATTACTTTTGAAATAGTCACCGACGAATATGCTGAAAATAAAAATCTTGCCGATTACTTTTGAAATAGTAACCAACGAATGTGCTGAAAATAAATCATGCCGATTACATTTGAAATAATAAGCGACGAATATGTTGAAAATAAAAATCTTACCCATTACTTTTGAAATAGTCACCAACGAATATGCTGAAAATAAAGTCTTGTCGATAACTTTTGAAATAGTAACCGACGAATATGTTGAAAATAAAAATCTTGTCGATTACTTTTAAAATAGTAACCGACAAATATGCTGAAAATAAAAATCTTGCCGATTACATTTGAAATAGTCACCGACGAATATGCTGAAAATAAAAATCTTGCCGATTACTTTTGAAATAGTAACCGACGAATGTGCTGAAAATAAATCATGCTGATTACTTTTGAAATAGTAAGCGACGAATATGTTGGAAATAAAAATCTTACCGATTACTTTTAAAAAAGTAACCGATGAATGTGCTGAAAATAAAGTCATGCCGATTACTTTTGAAATAGTAACCGACGAATATGTTGAAAATAAAAATCTTGCCGATTAGTTTTGAAATAGTAACCGACGAATGTGCTGAAAATAAAGTCTTGTCGATTACTTTTAAAATAGTAACCGACAAATATGCTGAAAATAAAGTCTTGCCGATTACTTTTGAAATAGTAACCGACGAATATGTTGAAAATAAAAATCTTGTCGATTACTTTTAAAATAGTAACCGACAAATATGCTAAAAATAAAAATCTTGCCGATTACTTTTGGAATAGGAACCGACGAATATGTTGAAAATAAAAATCTTGTCGATTACTTTTGAAATACTAACCGACGAATATGCTGAAAATAAAAATCTTGTCGATTACTTTTAAAATAGTAACCGACAAATATGCTGAAAATAAAAATCTTGCCGATTACATTTGAAATAGTCACCGACGAATATGCTGAAAATAAAAATCTTGCCGATTACTTTTGAAATAGTAACCGACGAATGTGCTGAAAATAAATCATGCTGATTACTTTTGAAATAGTAAGCGACGAATATGTTGGAAATAAAAATCTTACCGATTACTTTTAAAAAAGTAACCAATGAATGTGCTGAAAATAAAGTCATGCCGATTACTTTTGAAATAGTAACCGACGAATATGTTGAAAATAAAAATCTTGTCGATTACTTTTGAAATACTAACCGACGAATATGCTGAAAATCAAAATCTTGTCGATTACTTTTAAAATAGTAACCGACAAATATGCTGAAAATAAAGTCTTGCCGATTACTTTTGAAATAGTAACCGACGAATATGTTGAAAATAAAAATCTTGTCGATTACTTTTAAAATAGTAACCGACAAATATGCTGAAAATGAAAATCTTGCCGATTACTTTTGAAATAGTAACCGACGAATGTGTTGAAAATAAATCATGCCGATTACCTTTGAAATAGTAACCGACGAATATGCTGAAAATAAATCATGTCGATTACTTTTGAAATAGTCACCGACGAATATGCTGAAAATAAAAATCTTGTCGATTACTTTTAAAATAGTAACCGACAAATATGCTGAAAATAAAAATCTTGCCGATTACATTTGAAATAGTCACCGACGAATATGCTGAAAATAAAAATCTTGCCGATTACTTTTGAAATAGTAACCGACGAATGTGCTGAAAATAAATCATGCTGATTACTTTTGAAATAGTAAGCGACGAATATGTTGGAAATAAAAATCTTACCGATTACTTTTAAAAAAGTAACCAATGAATGTGCTGAAAATAAAGTCATGCCGATTACTTTTGAAATAGTAACCGACGAATATGTTGAAAATAAAAATCTTGTCGATTACTTTTGAAATACTAACCGACGAATATGCTGAAAATAAAAATCTTGTCGATTACTTTTAAAATAGTAACCGACAAATATGCTGAAAATAAAGTCTTGCCGATTACTTTTGAAATAGTAACCGACGAATATGTTGAAAATAAAAATCTTGTCGATTACTTTTAAAATAGTAACCGACAAATATGCTGAAAATGAAAATCTTGCCGATTACTTTTGAAATAGTAACCGACGAATGTGTTGAAAATAAATCATGCCGATTACCTTTGAAATAGTAACCGACGAATATGCTGAAAATAAATCATGTCGATTACTTTTGAAATAGTCACCGACGAATATGCTGAAAATAAAAATCTTGCCGATTACTTTTGAAATAGTAACCAACGAATGTGCTGAAAACAAATCATGCCGATTACTTTTGAAATAATAAGCGACGAATATGTTGAAAATAAAAATCTTACCCATTACTTTTGAAATAGTCACCAACGAATATGCTGAAAATAAAGTCTTGTCGATTACTTTTGAAATAGTAACCGACGAATATGTTGAAAATAAAAATCTTGTCGATTACTTTTAAAATAGTAACCGACAAATATGCTGAAAATAAAAATCTTGCCGATTACATTTGAAATAGTCACCGACGAATATGCTGAAAATAAAAATCTTGCCGATTACTTTTGAAATAGTAACCGACGAATGTGCTGAAAATAAATCATGCTGATTACTTTTGAAATAGTAAGCGACGAATATGTTGGAAATAAAAATCTTACCGATTACTTTTAAAAAAGTAACCAATGAATGTGCTGAAAATAAAGTCATGCCGATTACTTTTGAAATAGTAACCGACGAATATGTTGAAAATAAAAATCTTGCCGATTAGTTTTGAAATAGTAACCGACGAATGTGCTGAAAATAAAGTCTTGTCGATTACTTTTAAAATAGTAACCGACCAATATGCTGAAAATAAAGTCTTGCCGATTACTTTTGATATAGTAACCGACGAATATGTTGAAAATAAAAATCTTGTCGATTACTTTTAAAATAGTAACCGACAAATATGCTAAAAATAAAAATCTTGCCGATTACTTTTGAAATAGGAACCGACGAATATGTTGAAAATAAAAATCTTGTCGATTACTTTTGAAATACTAACCGACGAATATGCTGAAAATAAAAATCTTGTCGAATACTTTTAAAATAGTAACCGACAAATATGCTGAAAATAAAAATCTTGCCGATTACATTTGAAATAGTCACCGACGAATATGCTGAAAATAAAAATCTTGCCGATTACTTTTGAAATAGTAACCGACGAATGTGCTGAAAATAAATCATGCTGATTACTTTTGAAATAGTAAGCGACGAATATGTTGGAAATAAAAATCTTACCGATTACTTTTAAAAAAGTAACCAATGAATGTGCTGAAAATAAAGTCATGCCGATTACTTTTGAAATAGTAACCGACGAATATGTTGAAAATAAAAATCTTGTCGATTACTTTTGAAATACTAACCGACGAATATGCTGAAAATAAAAATCTTGTCGATTACTTTTAAAATAGTAACCGACAAATATGCTGAAAATAAAGTCTTGCCGATTACTTTTGAAATAGTAACCGACGAATGTGTTGAAAATAAAAATCTTGTCGATTACTTTTAAAATAGTAACCGACAAATATGCTAAAAATAAAAATCTTGCCGATTACTTTTGAAATAGTAACCGACGAATATGCTGAAAATAAAAATCTTGCCGATTACTTTTGAAATAGTAACCGACGAATATGTTGAAAATAAAAATCTTGTCGATTACTTTTAAAATAGTAACCGACAAATATGCTAAAAATAAAAATCTTGCCGATTACTTTTGAAATAGTAACCGACGAATATGCTGAAAATAAAAATCTTGCCGATTACTTTTGAAATAGTAACCGACGAATGTGTAGAAATTAGATCATGCCGATTACTTTTGAAATAGTAACCGACGAATGTGTTGAAAATAAAGTCTTGCCGATTACTTTTGAAATAGTAACCGACGAATGTGCTGAAAATAAATCATGCCGATTACTTTTGAAATAGTAACCGACGAATGTGCTGAAAATAAATCGTGCCGATTACTTTTGAAATAGTCACCGACGAATATGCTGAAAATAAAAATCTTGCCAATTACTTTTGAAATATTAACCGACGAATGTGCTGAAAATAAAGTCTTGCTGATTACTTTTGAAATAATAACTGACGAATGTGCTGAAAATAAAATCTTGCCGATTACTTTTGAAATAGTAACCGACGAATGTGCTGAAAATAAAAATCTTGCCGCTTACTTTTGAAATAGTAACCGACGAATGTGCTGAAAATAAATCCTGTCGATTACCTTTGAAATAGTAACCGACGAATATGCTGAAAATAAAAATCTTGCCGATTACTTTTGAAATAGTAACCGACGAATGTGTAGAAATTAGATCATGCCGATTACTTTTGAAATAGTAACCGACGAATGTGTTGAAAATAAAGTCTTGCCGATTACTTTTAAAATAGTAACCGACAAATATGCTGAAAATAAAAATCTTGCCGATTACATTTGAAATAGTCACCGACGAATATGCTGAAAATAAAAATCTTGCCGATTACTTTTGAAATAGTAACCGACGAATGTGCTGAAAATAAATCATGCTGATTACTTTTGAAATAGTAAGCGACGAATATGTTGGAAATAAAAATCTTACCGATTACTTTTAAAAAAGTAACCAATGAATGTGCTGAAAATAAAGTCATGCCGATTACTTTTGAAATAGTAACCGACGAATATGTTGAAAATAAAAATCTTGTCGATTACTTTTGAAATACTAACCGACGAATATGCTGAAAATCAAAATCTTGTCGATTACTTTTAAAATAGTAACCGACAAATATGCTGAAAATAAAGTCTTGCCGATTACTTTTGAAATAGTAACCGACGAATATGTTGAAAATAAAAATCATGTCGATTACTTTTAAAATAGTAACCGACAAATATGCTGAAAATGAAAATCTTGCCGATTACTTTTGAAATAGTAACCGACGAATGTGTTGAAAATAAATCATGCCGATTACCTTTGAAATAGTAACCGACGAATATGCTGAAAATAAATCATGTCGATTACTTTTGAAATAGTCACCGACGAATATGCTGAAAATAAAAATCTTGTCGATTACTTTTAAAATAGTAACCGACAAATATGCTGAAAATAAAAATCTTGCCGATTACATTTGAAATAGTCACCGACGAATATGCTGAAAATAAAAATCTTGCCGATTACTTTTGAAATAGTAACCGACGAATGTGCTGAAAATAAATCATGCTGATTACTTTTGAAATAGTAAGCGACGAATATGTTGGAAATAAAAATCTTACCGATTACTTTTAAAAAAGTAACCAATGAATGTGCTGAAAATAAAGTCATGCCGATTACTTTTGAAATAGTAACCGACGAATATGTTGAAAATAAAAATCTTGTCGATTACTTTTGAAATACTAACCGACGAATATGCTGAAAATAAAAATCTTGTCGATTACTTTTAAAATAGTAACCGACAAATATGCTGAAAATAAAGTCTTGCCGATTACTTTTGAAATAGTAACCGACGAATATGTTGAAAATAAAAATCTTGTCGATTACTTTTAAAATAGTAACCGACAAATATGCTGAAAATGAAAATCTTGCCGATTACTTTTGAAATAGTAACCGACGAATGTGTTGAAAATAAATCATGCCGATTACCTTTGAAATAGTAACCGACGAATATGCTGAAAATAAATCATGTCGATTACTTTTGAAATAGTCACCGACGAATATGCTGAAAATAAAAATCTTGCCGATTACTTTTGAAATAGTAACCAACGAATGTGCTGAAAACAAATCATGCCGATTACTTTTGAAATAATAAGCGACGAATATGTTGAAAATAAAAATCTTACCCATTACTTTTGAAATAGTCACCAACGAATATGCTGAAAATAAAGTCTTGTCGATTACTTTTGAAATAGTAACCGACGAATATGTTGAAAATAAAAATCTTGTCGATTACTTTTAAAATAGTAACCGACAAATATGCTGAAAATAAAAATCTTGCCGATTACATTTGAAATAGTCACCGACGAATATGCTGAAAATAAAAATCTTGCCGATTACTTTTGAAATAGTAACCGACGAATGTGCTGAAAATAAATCATGCTGATTACTTTTGAAATAGTAAGCGACGAATATGTTGGAAATAAAAATCTTACCGATTACTTTTAAAAAAGTAACCAATGAATGTGCTGAAAATAAAGTCATGCCGATTACTTTTGAAATAGTAACCGACGAATATGTTGAAAATAAAAATCTTGCCGATTAGTTTTGAAATAGTAACCGACGAATGTGCTGAAAATAAAGTCTTGTCGATTACTTTTAAAATAGTAACCGACCAATATGCTGAAAATAAAGTCTTGCCGATTACTTTTGAAATAGTAACCGACGAATATGTTGAAAATAAAAATCTTGTCGATTACTTTTAAAATAGTAACCGACAAATATGCTAAAAATAAAAATCTTGTCGATTACTTTTGAAATAGGAACCGATGAATATGTTGAAAATAAAAATCTTGTCGATTACTTTTGAAATACTAACCGACGAATATGCTGAAAATAAAAATCTTGTCGAATACTTTTAAAATAGTAACCGACAAATATGCTGAAAATAAAAATCTTGCCGATTACATTTGAAATAGTCACCGACGAATATGCTGAAAATAAAAATCTTGCCGATTACTTTTGAAATAGTAACCGACGAATGTGCTGAAAATAAATCATGCTGATTACTTTTGAAATAGTAAGCGACGAATATGTTGGAAATAAAAATCTTACCGATTACTTTTAAAAAAGTAACCAATGAATGTGCTGAAAATAAAGTCATGCCGATTACTTTTGAAATAGTAACCGACGAATATGTTGAAAATAAAAATCTTGTCGATTACTTTTGAAATACTAACCGACGAATATGCTGAAAATAAAAATCTTGTCGATTACTTTTAAAATAGTAACCGACAAATATGCTGAAAATAAAGTCTTGCCGATTACTTTTGAAATAGTAACCGACGAATGTGTTGAAAATAAAAATCTTGTCGATTACTTTTAAAATAGTAACCGACAAATATGCTAAAAATAAAAATCTTGCCGATTACTTTTGAAATAGTAACCGACGAATATGCTGAAAATAAAAATCTTGCCGATTACTTTTGAAATAGTAACCGACGAATATGTTGAAAATAAAAATCTTGTCGATTACTTTTAAAATAGTAACCGACAAATATGCTAAAAATAAAAATCTTGCCGATTACTTTTGAAATAGTAACCGACGAATATGCTGAAAATAAAAATCTTGCCGATTACTTTTGAAATAGTAACCGACGAATGTGCTGAAAATAAATCATGCTGATTACTTTTGAAATAGTAAGCGACGAATATGTTGGAAATAAAAATCTTACCGATTACTTTTAAAAAAGTAACCAATGAATGTGCTGAAAATAAAGTCATGCCGATTACTTTTGAAATAGTAACCGACGAATATGTTGAAAATAAAAATCTTGTCGATTACTTTTGAAATACTAACCGACGAATATGCTGAAAATAAAAATCTTGTCGATTACTTTTAAAATAGTAACCGACAAATATGCTGAAAATAAAGTCTTGCCGATTACTTTTGAAATAGTAACCGACGAATGTGTTGAAAATAAAAATCTTGTCGATTACTTTTAAAATAGTAACCGACAAATATGCTAAAAATAAAAATCTTGCCGATTACTTTTGAAATAGTAACCGACGAATATGCTGAAAATAAAAATCTTGCCGATTACTTTTGAAATAGTAACCGACGAATATGTTGAAAATAAAAATCTTGTCGATTACTTTTAAAATAGTAACCGACAAATATGCTAAAAATAAAAATCTTGCCGATTACTTTTGAAATAGTAACCGACGAATATGCTGAAAATAAAAATCTTGCCGATTACTTTTGAAATAGTAACCGACGAATGTGCTGAAAATAAATCATGCTGATTACTTTTGAAATAGTAAGCGACGAATATGTTGGAAATAAAAATCTTACCGATTACTTTTAAAAAAGTAACCAATGAATGTGCTGAAAATAAAGTCATGCCGATTACTTTTGAAATAGTAACCGACGAATATGTTGAAAATAAAAATCTTGTCGATTACTTTTGAAATACTAACCGACGAATATGCTGAAAATAAAAATCTTGTCGATTACTTTTAAAATAGTAACCGACAAATATGCTGAAAATAAAGTCTTGCCGATTACTTTTGAAATAGTAACCGACGAATGTGTTGAAAATAAAAATCTTGTCGATTACTTTTAAAATAGTAACCGACAAATATGCTAAAAATAAAAATCTTGCCGATTACTTTTGAAATAGTAACCGACGAATATGCTGAAAATAAAAATCTTGCCGATTACTTTTGAAATAGTAACCGACGAATATGTTGAAAATAAAAATCTTGTCGATTACTTTTAAAATAGTAACCGACAAATATGCTAAAAATAAAAATCTTGCCGATTACTTTTGAAATAGTAACCGACGAATATGCTGAAAATAAAAATCTTGCCGATTACTTTTGAAATAGTAACCGACGAATGTGTAGAAATTAGATCATGCCGATTACTTTTGAAATAGTAACCGACGAATGTGTTGAAAATAAAGTCTTGCCGATTACTTTTGAAATAGTAACCGACGAATGTGCTGAAAATAAATCATGCCGATTACTTTTGAAATAATAACCGACGAATGTGCTGAAAATAAATCGTGCCGATTACTTTTGAAATAGTCACCGACGAATATGCTGAAAATAAAAATCTTGCCAATTACTTTTGAAATATTAACCGACGAATGTGCTGAAAATAAAGTCTTGCTGATTACTTTTGAAATAATAACTGACGAATGTGCTGAAAATAAAATCTTGCCGATTACTTTTGAAATAGTAACCGACGAATGTGCTGAAAATAAAAATCTTGCCGCTTACTTTTGAAATAGTAACCGACGAATGTGCTGAAAATAAATCCTGTCGATTACCTTTGAAATAGTAACCGACGAATATGCTGAAAATAAAAATCTTGCCGATTACTTTTGAAATAGTAACCGACGAATGTGTAGAAATTAGATCATGCCGATTACTTTTGAAATAGTAACCGACGAATGTGTTGAAAATAAAGTCTTGCCGATTACTTTTGAAATAGTAACCGACGAATGTGCTGAAAATAAATCATGCCGATTACTTTTGAAATAGTAACCGACAAATGTGCTGAAAATAAAAGTCTTGCCGATTACTTTTGAAATAGTAACCGACGAATGTGCTGAAAATAAATCGTGCCGATTACTTTTGAAATAGTCATCGACGAATATGCTGAAAATAAAAATCTTGCCCATTACTTTTGAAATATTAACCGACGAATGTGCTGAAAATAAAGTCTTGCTGATTACTTTTGAAATAATAACTGACGAATGTGCTGAAAATAAAGTCTTGCCGATTACTTTTGAAATAGTAACCGACGAATGTGCTGAAAATAAAAATCTTGCCGCTTACTTTTGAAATAGTAACCGACGAATGTGCTGAAAATAAATCCTGTCGATTACCTTTGAAATAGTAACCGACGAATATGCTGAAAATAAAAATCTTGCCGATTACTTTTGAAATAGTAACCGACGAATGTGCAGAAATTAGATCATGCCGATTACTTTTGAAATAGTAACCGACGAATGTGTTGAAAATAAAGTCTTGCCGATTACTTTTGAAATAGTAACCGACGAATGTGCTGAAAATAAATCATGCCGATTACTTTTAAAATAGTAACCGACAAATGTGCTGAAAATAAAAGTCTTGCCGATTACTTTTGAAATAGTAACCGACGAATGTGCTGAAAATAAATCGTGCCGATTACTTTTGAAATAGTCACCGACGAATATGCTGAAAATAAAAATCTTGCCAATTACTTTTGAAATATTAACCGACGAATGTGCTGAAAATAAAGTCTTGCTGATTACTTTTGAAATAATAACTGACGAATGTGCTGAAAATAAAGTCTTGCCGATTACTTTTGAAATAGTAACCGACGAATGTGTTGAAAATAAATCATGCCGATTACCTTTGAAATAGTAACCGACGAATATGCTGAAAATAAATCATGTCGATTACTTTTGAAATAGTCACCGACGAATATGCTGAAAATAAAAATCTTGTCGATTACTTTTAAAATAGTAACCGACAAATATGCTGAAAATAAAGTCTTGCCGATTACTTTTGAAATAGTAACCGACGAATATGTTGAAAATAAAAATCTTGTCGATTACTTTTAAAATAGTAACCGACAAATATGCTGAAAATGAAAATCTTGCCGATTACTTTTGAAATAGTAACCGACGAATGTGTTGAAAATAAATCATGCCGATTACCTTTGAAATAGTAACCGACGAATATGCTGAAAATAAATCATGTCGATTACTTTTGAAATAGTCACCGACGAATATGCTGAAAATAAAAATCTTGCCGATTACTTTTGAAATAGTAACCAACGAATGTGCTGAAAACAAATCATGCCGATTACTTTTGAAATAATAAGCGACGAATATGTTGAAAATAAAAATCTTACCCATTACTTTTGAAATAGTCACCAACGAATATGCTGAAAATAAAGTCTTGTCGATTACTTTTGAAATAGTAACCGACGAATATGTTGAAAATAAAAATCTTGTCGATTACTTTTAAAATAGTAACCGACAAATATGCTGAAAATAAAAATCTTGCCGATTACATTTGAAATAGTCACCGACGAATATGCTGAAAATAAAAATCTTGCCGATTACTTTTGAAATAGTAACCGACGAATGTGCTGAAAATAAATCATGCTGATTACTTTTGAAATAGTAAGCGACGAATATGTTGGAAATAAAAATCTTACCGATTACTTTTAAAAAAGTAACCAATGAATGTGCTGAAAATAAAGTCATGCCGATTACTTTTGAAATAGTAACCGACGAATATGTTGAAAATAAAAATCTTGCCGATTAGTTTTGAAATAGTAACCGACGAATGTGCTGAAAATAAAGTCTTGTCGATTACTTTTAAAATAGTAACCGACCAATATGCTGAAAATAAAGTCTTGCCGATTACTTTTGAAATAGTAACCGACGAATATGTTGAAAATAAAAATCTTGTCGATTACTTTTAAAATAGTAACCGACAAATATGCTAAAAATAAAAATCTTGTCGATTACTTTTGAAATAGGAACCGACGAATATGTTGAAAATAAAAATCTTGTCGATTACTTTTGAAATACTAACCGACGAATATGCTGAAAATAAAAATCTTGTCGAATACTTTTAAAATAGTAACCGACAAATATGCTGAAAATAAAAATCTTGCCGATTACATTTGAAATAGTCACCGACGAATATGCTGAAAATAAAAATCTTGCCGATTACTTTTGAAATAGTAACCGACGAATGTGCTGAAAATAAATCATGCTGATTACTTTTGAAATAGTAAGCGACGAATATGTTGGAAATAAAAATCTTACCGATTACTTTTAAAAAAGTAACCAATGAATGTGCTGAAAATAAAGTCATGCCGATTACTTTTGAAATAGTAACCGACGAATATGTTGAAAATAAAAATCTTGTCGATTACTTTTGAAATACTAACCGACGAATATGCTGAAAATAAAAATCTTGTCGATTACTTTTAAAATAGTAACCGACAAATATGCTGAAAATAAAGTCTTGCCGATTACTTTTGAAATAGTAACCGACGAATGTGTTGAAAATAAAAATCTTGTCGATTACTTTTAAAATAGTAACCGACAAATATGCTAAAAATAAAAATCTTGCCGATTACTTTTGAAATAGTAACCGACGAATATGCTGAAAATAAAAATCTTGCCGATTACTTTTGAAATAGTAACCGACGAATATGTTGAAAATAAAAATCTTGTCGATTACTTTTAAAATAGTAACCGACAAATATGCTAAAAATAAAAATCTTGCCGATTACTTTTGAAATAGTAACCGACGAATATGCTGAAAATAAAAATCTTGCCGATTACTTTTGAAATAGTAACCGACGAATGTGCTGAAAATAAATCATGCTGATTACTTTTGAAATAGTAAGCGACGAATATGTTGGAAATAAAAATCTTACCGATTACTTTTAAAAAAGTAACCAATGAATGTGCTGAAAATAAAGTCATGCCGATTACTTTTGAAATAGTAACCGACGAATATGTTGAAAATAAAAATCTTGTCGATTACTTTTGAAATACTAACCGACGAATATGCTGAAAATAAAAATCTTGTCGATTACTTTTAAAATAGTAACCGACAAATATGCTGAAAATAAAGTCTTGCCGATTACTTTTGAAATAGTAACCGACGAATGTGTTGAAAATAAAAATCTTGTCGATTACTTTTAAAATAGTAACCGACAAATATGCTAAAAATAAAAATCTTGCCGATTACTTTTGAAATAGTAACCGACGAATATGCTGAAAATAAAAATCTTGCCGATTACTTTTGAAATAGTAACCGACGAATATGTTGAAAATAAAAATCTTGTCGATTACTTTTAAAATAGTAACCGACAAATATGCTAAAAATAAAAATCTTGCCGATTACTTTTGAAATAGTAACCGACGAATATGCTGAAAATAAAAATCTTGCCGATTACTTTTGAAATAGTAACCGACGAATGTGTAGAAATTAGATCATGCCGATTACTTTTGAAATAGTAACCGACGAATGTGTTGAAAATAAAGTCTTGCCGATTACTTTTGAAATAGTAACCGACGAATGTGCTGAAAATAAATCATGCCGATTACTTTTGAAATAGTAACCGACGAATGTGCTGAAAATAAATCGTGCCGATTACTTTTGAAATAGTCACCGACGAATATGCTGAAAATAAAAATCTTGCCAATTACTTTTGAAATATTAACCGACGAATGTGCTGAAAATAAAGTCTTGCTGATTACTTTTGAAATAATAACTGACGAATGTGCTGAAAATAAATCATGCTGATTACTTTTGAAATAGTAAGCGACGAATATGTTGGAAATAAAAATCTTACCGATTACTTTTAAAATAGTAACCAATGAATGTGCTGAAAATAAAGTCATGCCGATTACTTTTGAAATAGTAACCGACGAATATGTTGAAAATAAAAATCTTGTCGATTACTTTTGAAATACTAACCGACGAATATGCTGAAAATAAAAATCTTGTCGATTACTTTTAAAATAGTAACCGACAAATATGCTGAAAATAAAGTCTTGCCGATTACTTTTGAAATAGTAACCGACGAATGTGTTGAAAATAAAAATCTTGTCGATTACTTTTAAAATAGTAACCGACAAATATGCTAAAAATAAAAATCTTGCCGATTACTTTTGAAATAGTAACCGACGAATATGCTGAAAATAAAAATCTTGCCGATTACTTTTGAAATAGTAACCGACGAATATGTTGAAAATAAAAATCTTGTCGATTACTTTTAAAATAGTAACCGACAAATATGCTAAAAATAAAAATCTTGCCGATTACTTTTGAAATAGTAACCGACGAATATGCTGAAAATAAAAATCTTGCCGATTACTTTTGAAATAGTAACCGACGAATGTGTAGAAATTAGATCATGCCGATTACTTTTGAAATAGTAACCGACGAATGTGTTGAAAATAAAGTCTTGCCGATTACTTTTGAAATAGTAACCGACGAATGTGCTGAAAATAAATCATGCCGATTACTTTTGAAATAGTAACCGACGAATGTGCTGAAAATAAATCGTGCCGATTACTTTTGAAATAGTCACCGACGAATATGCTGAAAATAAAAATCTTGCCAATTACTTTTGAAATATTAACCGACGAATGTGCTGAAAATAAAGTCTTGCTGATTACTTTTGAAATAATAACTGACGAATGTGCTGAAAATAAAATCTTGCCGATTACTTTTGAAATAGTAACCGACGAATGTGCTGAAAATAAAAATCTTGCCGCTTACTTTTGAAATAGTAACCGACGAATGTGCTGAAAATAAATCCTGTCGATTACCTTTGAAATAGTAACCGACGAATATGCTGAAAATAAAAATCTTGCCGATTACTTTTGAAATAGTAACCGACGAATGTGTAGAAATTAGATCATGCCGATTACTTTTGAAATAGTAACCGACGAATGTGTTGAAAATAAAGTCTTGCCGATTACTTTTGAAATAGTAACCGACGAATGTGCTGAAAATAAATCATGCCGATTACTTTTGAAATAGTAACCGACAAATGTGCTGAAAATAAAAGTCTTGCCGATTACTTTTGAAATAGTAACCGACGAATGTGCTGAAAATAAATCGTGCCGATTACTTTTGAAATAGTCATCGACGAATATGCTGAAAATAAAAATCTTGCCCATTACTTTTGAAATATTAACCGACGAATGTGCTGAAAATAAAGTCTTGCTGATTACTTTTGAAATAATAACTGACGAATGTGCTGAAAATAAAGTCTTGCCGATTACTTTTGAAATAGTAACCGACGAATGTGCTGAAAATAAAAATCTTGCCGCTTACTTTTGAAATAGTAACCGACGAATGTGCTGAAAATAAAGTCATGCCGATTACTTTTGAAATAGTAACCGACGAATATGTTGAAAATAAAAATCTTGTTGATTACTTTTGAAATACTAACCGACGAATATGCTGAAAATAAAAATCTTGTCGATTACTTTTAAAATAGTAACCGACAAATATGCTGAAAATAAAGTCTTGCCGATTACTTTTGAAATAGTAACCGACGAATGTGTTGAAAATAAAAATCTTGTCGATTACTTTTAAAATAGTAACCGACAAATATGCTAAAAATAAAAATCTTGCCGATTACTTTTGAAATAGTAACCGACGAATATGCTGAAAATAAAAATCTTGCCGATTACTTTTGAAATAGTAACCGACGAATATGTTGAAAATAAAAATCTTGTCGATTACTTTTAAAATAGTAACCGACAAATATGCTAAAAATAAAAATCTTGCCGATTACTTTTGAAATAGTAACCGACGAATATGCTGAAAATAAAAATCTTGCCGATTACTTTTGAAATAGTAACCGACGAATGTGTAGAAATTAGATCATGCCGATTACTTTTGAAATAGTAACCGACGAATGTGTTGAAAATAAAGTCTTGCCGATTACTTTTGAAATAGTAACCGACGAATGTGCTGAAAATAAATCATGCCGATTACTTTTGAAATAGTAACCGACGAATGTGCTGAAAATAAATCGTGCCGATTACTTTTGAAATAGTCACCGACGAATATGCTGAAAATAAAAATCTTGCCAATTACTTTTGAAATATTAACCGACGAATGTGCTGAAAATAATGTCTTGCTGATTACTTTTGAAATAATAACTGACGAATGTGCTGAAAATAAAATCTTGCCGATTACTTTTGAAATAGTAACCGACGAATGTGCTGAAAATAAAAATCTTGCCGCTTACTTTTGAAATAGTAACCGACGAATGTGCTGAAAATAAATCCTGTCGATTACCTTTGAAATAGTAACCGACGAATATGCTGAAAATAAAAATCTTGCCGTTTACTTTTGAAATAGTAACCGACGAATGTGTAGAAATTAGATCATGCCGATTACTTTTGAAATAGTAACCGACGAATGTGTTGAAAATAAAGTCTTGCCGATTACTTTTGAAATAGTAACCGACGAATGTGCTGAAAATAAATCATGCCGATTACTTTTGAAATAGTAACCGACAAATGTGCTGAAAATAAAAGTCTTGCCGATTACTTTTGAAATAGTAACCGACGAATGTGCTGAAAATAAATCGTGCCGATTACTTTTGAAATAGTCATCGACGAATATGCTGAAAATAAAAATCTTGCCCATTACTTTTGAAATATTAACCGACGAATGTGCTGAAAATAAAGTCTTGCTGATTACTTTTGAAATAATAACTGACGAATGTGCTGAAAATAAAGTCTTGCCGATTACTTTTGAAATAGTAACCGACGAATGTGCTGAAAATAAAAATCTTGCCGCTTACTTTTGAAATAGTAACCGACGAATGTGCTGAAAATAAATCCTGTCGATTACCTTTGAAATAGTAACCGACGAATATGCTGAAAATAAAAATCTTGCCGATTACTTTTGAAATAGTAACCGACGAATGTGCAGAAATTAGATCATGCCGATTACTTTTGAAATAGTAACCGACGAATGTGTTGAAAATAAAGTCTTGCCGATTACTTTTGAAATAGTAACCGACGAATGTGCTGAAAATAAATCATGCCGATTACTTTTAAAATAGTAACCGACAAATGTGCTGAAAATAAAAGTCTTGCCGATTACTTTTGAAATAGTAACCGACGAATGTGCTGAAAATAAATCGTGCCGATTACTTTTGAAATAGTCACCGACGAATATGCTGAAAATAAAAATCTTGCCAATTACTTTTGAAATATTAACCGACGAATGTGCTGAAAATAAAGTCTTGCTGATTACTTTTGAAATAATAACTGACGAATGTGCTGAAAATAAAGTCTTGCCGATTACTTTTGAAATAGTAACCGACGAATGTGCTGAAAATAAAAATCTTGCCGCTTACTTTTGAAATAGTAACCGACGAATGTGCTGAAAATAAATCCTGTCGATTACCTTTGAAATAGTAACCGACGAATATGTTGAAAATAAAAATCTTGTCGATTACTTTTAAAATAGTAACCGACAAATATGCTGAAAATGAAAATCTTGCCGATTACTTTTGAAATAGTAACCGACGAATGTGTTGAAAATAAATCATGCCGATTACCTTTGAAATAGTAACCGACGAATATGCTGAAAATAAATCATGTCGATTACTTTTGAAATAGTCACCGACGAATATGCTGAAAATAAAAATCTTGTCGATTACTTTTGAAATAGTAACCAATGAATGTGCTGAAAACAAATCATGCCGATTACTTTTGAAATAATAAGCGACGAATATGTTGAAAATAAAAATCTTACCCATTACTTTTGAAATAGTCACCAACGAATATGCTGAAAATAAAGTCTTGTCGATTACTTTTGAAATAGTAACCGACGAATATGTTGAAAATAAAAATCTTGTCGATTACTTTTAAAATAGTAACCGACAAATATGCTGAAAATAAAAATCTTGCCGATTACATTTGAAATAGTCACCGACGAATATGCTGAAAATAAAAATCTTGCCGATTACTTTTGAAATAGTAACCGACGAATGTGCTGAAAATAAATCATGCTGATTACTTTTGAAATAGTAAGCGACGAATATGTTGGAAATAAAAATCTTAACGATTACTTTTAAAAAAGTAACCAATGAATGTGCTGAAAATAAAGTCATGCCGATTACTTTTGAAATAGTAACCGACGAATGTGCTGAAAATAAAAATCTTGCCGCTTACTTTTGAAATAGTAACCGACGAATGTGCTGAAAATAAATCCTGTCGATTACCTTTGAAATAGTAACCGACGAATATGCTGAAAATAAAAATCTTGCCGATTACTTTTGAAATAGTAACCGACGAATGTGTAGAAATTAGATCATGCCGATTACTTTTGAAATAGTAACCGACGAATGTGTTGAAAATAAAGTCTTGCCGATTACTTTTGAAATAGTAACCGACGAATGTGCTGAAAATAAATCATGCCGATTACTTTTGAAATAGTAACCGACAAATGTGCTGAAAATAAAAGTCTTGCCGATTACTTTTGAAATAGTAACCGACGAATGTGCTGAAAATAAATCGTGCCGATTACTTTTGAAATAGTCATCGACGAATATGCTGAAAATAAAAATCTTGCCCATTACTTTTGAAATATTAACCGACGAATGTGCTGAAAATAAAGTCTTGCTGATTACTTTTGAAATAATAACTGACGAATGTGCTGAAAATAAAGTCTTGCCGATTACTTTTGAAATAGTAACCGACGAATGTGCTGAAAATAAAAATCTTGCCGCTTACTTTTGAAATAGTAACCGACGAATGTGCTGAAAATAAATCCTGTCGATTACCTTTGAAATAGTAACCGACGAATATGCTGAAAATAAAAATCTTGCCGATTACTTTTGAAATAGTAACCGACGAATGTGCAGAAATTAGATCATGCCGATTACTTTTGAAATAGTAACCGACGAATGTGTTGAAAATAAAGTCTTGCCGATTACTTTTGAAATAGTAACCGACGAATGTGCTGAAAATAAATCATGCCGATTACTTTTAAAATAGTAACCGACAAATGTGCTGAAAATAAAAGTCTTGCCGATTACTTTTGAAATAGTAACCGACGAATGTGCTGAAAATAAATCGTGCCGATTACTTTTGAAATAGTCACCGACGAATATGCTGAAAATAAAAATCTTGCCAATTACTTTTGAAATATTAACCGACGAATGTGCTGAAAATAAAGTCTTGCTGATTACTTTTGAAATAATAACTGACGAATGTGCTGAAAATAAAGTCTTGCCGATTACTTTTGAAATAGTAACCGACGAATGTGCTGAAAATAAAAATCTTGCCGCTTACTTTTGAAATAGTAACCGACGAATGTGCTGAAAATAAATCCTGTCGATTACCTTTGAAATAGTAACCGACGAATATGTTGAAAATAAAAATCTTGTCGATTACTTTTAAAATAGTAACCGACAAATATGCTGAAAATGAAAATCTTGCCGATTACTTTTGAAATAGTAACCGACGAATGTGTTGAAAATAAATCATGCCGATTACCTTTGAAATAGTAACCGACGAATATGCTGAAAATAAATCATGTCGATTACTTTTGAAATAGTCACCGACGAATATGCTGAAAATAAAAATCTTGTCGATTACTTTTGAAATAGTAACCAATGAATGTGCTGAAAACAAATCATGCCGATTACTTTTGAAATAATAAGCGACGAATATGTTGAAAATAAAAATCTTACCCATTACTTTTGAAATAGTCACCAACGAATATGCTGAAAATAAAGTCTTGTCGATTACTTTTGAAATAGTAACCGACGAATATGTTGAAAATAAAAATCTTGTCGATTACTTTTAAAATAGTAACCGACAAATATGCTGAAAATAAAAATCTTGCCGATTACATTTGAAATAGTCACCGACGAATATGCTGAAAATAAAAATCTTGCCGATTACTTTTGAAATAGTAACCGACGAATGTGCTGAAAATAAATCATGCTGATTACTTTTGAAATAGTAAGCGACGAATATGTTGGAAATAAAAATCTTACCGATTACTTTTAAAAAAGTAACCAATGAATGTGCTGAAAATAAAGTCATGCCGATTACTTTTGAAATAGTAACCGACGAATATGTTGAAAATAAAAATCTTGTCGATTACTTTTGAAATACTAACCGACGAATATGCTGAAAATAAAAATCTTGTCGATTACTTTTAAAATAGTAACCGACAAATATGCTGAAAATAAAGTCTTGCCGATAACTTTTGAAATAGTAACCGACGAATGTGTTGAAAATAAAAATCTTGTCGATTACTTTTAAAATAGTAACCGACAAATATGCTAAAAATAAAAATCTTGCCGATTACTTTTGAAATAGTAACCGACGAATATGCTGAAAATAAAAATCTTGCCGATTACTTTTGAAATAGTAACCGACGAATATGTTGAAAATAAAAATCTTGTCGATTACTTTTAAAATAGTAACCGACAAATATGCTAAAAATAAAAATCTTGCCGATTACTTTTGAAATAGTAACCGACGAATATGCTGAAAATAAAAATCTTGCCGATTACTTTTGAAATAGTAACCGACGAATGTGTAGAAATTAGATCATGCCGATTACTTTTGAAATAGTAACCGACGAATGTGTTGAAAATAAAGTCTTGCCGATTACTTTTGAAATAGTAACCGACGAATGTGCTGAAAATAAATCATGCCGATTACTTTTGAAATAGTAACCGACGAATGTGCTGAAAATAAATCGTGCCGATTACTTTTGAAATAGTCACCGACGAATATGCTGAAAATAAAAATCTTGCCAATTACTTTTGAAATATTAACCGACGAATGTGCTGAAAATAAAGTCTTGCTGATTACTTTTGAAATAATAACTGACGAATGTGCTGAAAATAAAATCTTGCCGATTACTTTTGAAATAGTAACCGACGAATGTGCTGAAAATAAAAATCTTGCCGCTTACTTTTGAAATAGTAACCGACGAATGTGCTGAAAA
This sequence comes from Medicago lupulina, assembly GCA_958299785.1. Classification (NCBI taxonomy): domain Eukaryota; kingdom Viridiplantae; phylum Streptophyta; class Magnoliopsida; order Fabales; family Fabaceae; genus Medicago; species Medicago lupulina. The sequence goes on along the minus strand of OY283141.1, from coordinate 38,398,674 downwards.
TAAATCCTGTCGATTACCTTTGAAATAGTAACCGACGAATATGCTGAAAATAAAAATCTTGCCGATTACTTTTGAAATAGTAACCGACGAATGTGTAGAAATTAGATCATGCCGATTACTTTTGAAATAGTAACCGACGAATGTGTTGAAAATAAAGTCTTGCCGATTACTTTTGAAATAGTAACCGACGAATGTGCTGAAAATAAATCATGCCGATTACTTTTGAAATAGTAACCGACAAATGTGCTGAAAATAAAAGTCTTGCCGATTACTTTTGAAATAGTAACCGACGAATGTGCTGAAAATAAATCGTGCCGATTACTTTTGAAATAGTCATCGACGAATATGCTGAAAATAAAAATCTTGCCCATTACTTTTGAAATATTAACCGACGAATGTGCTGAAAATAAAGTCTTGCTGATTACTTTTGAAATAATAACTGACGAATGTGCTGAAAATAAAGTCTTGCCGATTACTTTTGAAATAGTAACCGACGAATGTGCTGAAAATAAAAATCTTGCCGCTTACTTTTGAAATAGTAACCGACGAATGTGCTGAAAATAAATCCTGTCGATTACCTTTGAAATAGTAACCGACGAATATGTTGAAAATAAAAATCTTGTCGATTACTTTTAAAATAGTAACCGACAAATATGCTGAAAATGAAAATCTTGCCGATTACTTTTGAAATAGTAACCGACGAATGTGTTGAAAATAAATCATGCCGATTACCTTTGAAATAGTAACCGACGAATATGCTGAAAATAAATCATGTCGATTACTTTTGAAATAGTCACCGACGAATATGCTGAAAATAAAAATCTTGCCGATTACTTTTGAAATAGTAACCAATGAATGTGCTGAAAACAAATCATGCCGATTACTTTTGAAATAATAAGCGACGAATATGTTGAAAATAAAAATCTTACCCATTACTTTTGAAATAGTCACCAACGAATATGCTGAAAATAAAGTCTTGTCGATTACTTTTGAAATAGTAACCGACGAATATGTTGAAAATAAAAATCTTGTCGATTACTTTTAAAATAGTAACCGACAAATATGTTGAAAATAAAAATCTTGCCGATTACATTTGAAATAGTCACCGACGAATATGCTGAAAATAAAAATCTTGCCGATTACTTTTGAAATAGTAACCGACGAATGTGCTGAAAATAAATCATGCTGATTACTTTTGAAATAGTAAGCGACGAATATGTTGGAAATAAAAATCTTACCGATTACTTTTAAAAAAGTAACCAATGAATGTGCTGAAAATAAAGTCATGCCGATTACTTTTGAAATAGTAACCGACGAATATGTTGAAAATAAAAATCTTGTCGATTACTTTTGAAATACTAACCGACGAATATGCTGAAAATAAAAATCTTGTCGATTACTTTTAAAATAGTAACCGACAAATATGCTGAAAATAAAGTCTTGCCGATTACTTTTGAAATAGTAACCGACGAATGTGTTGAAAATAAAAATCTTGTCGATTACTTTTAAAATAGTAACCGACAAATATACTAAAAATAAAAATCTTGCCGATTACTTTTGAAATAGTAACCGACGAATATGCTGAAAATAAAAATCTTGCCGATTACTTTTGAAATAGTAACCGAGGAATATGTTGAAAATAAAAATCTTGTCGATTACTTTTAAAATAGTAACTGACAAATATGCTAAAAATAAAAATCTTGCCGATTACTTTTGAAATAGTAACCGACGAATATGCTGAAAATAAAGTCTTGCCGATTACTTTTGAAATAGTAATCGACGAATGTGCTGAAAATAAAAATCTTGCCGCTTACTTTTGAAATAGTAACCGACGAATGTGCTGAAAATAAATCCTGTCGATTACCTTTGAAATAGTAACCGACGAATATGCTGAAAATAAAAATCTTGCCGATTACTTTTGAAATAGTAACCGACGAATGTGTAGAAATTAGATCATGCCGATTACTTTTGAAATAGTAACCGACGAATGTGTTGAAAATAAAGTCTTGCCGATTACTTTTGAAATAGTAACCGACGAATGTGCTGAAAATAAATCATGCCGATTACTTTTGAAATAGTAACCGACAAATGTGCTGAAAATAAAAGTCTTGCCGATTACTTTTGAAATAGTAACCGACGAATGTGCTGAAAACAAATCGTGCCGATTACTTTTGAAATAGTCATCGACGAATATGCTGAAAATAAAAATCTTGCCAATTACTTTTGAAATATTAACCGACGAATGTGCTGAAAATAAAGTCTTGCTGATTACTTTTGAAATAATAACTGACGAATGTGCTGAAAATAAAGTCTTGCCGATTACTTTTGAAATAGTAACCGACGAATGTGCTGAAAATAAAAATCTTGCCGCTTACTTTTGAAATAGTAACCGACGAATGTGCTGAAAATAAATCCTGTCGATTACCTTTGAAATAGTAACCGACGAATATGCTGAAAATAAAAATCTTGCCGATTACTTTTGAAATAGTAACCGACGAATGTGCAGAAATTAGATCATGCCGATTACTTTTGAAATAGTAACCGACGAATGTGTTGAAAATAAAGTCTTGCCGATTACTTTTGAAATAGTAACCGACGAATGTGCTGAAAATAAATCATGCCGATTACTTTTAAAATAGTAACCGACAAATGTGCTGAAAATAAAAGTCTTGCCGATTACTTTTGAAATAGTAACCGACGAATGTGCTGAAAATAAATCGTGCCGATTACTTTTGAAATAGTCACCGACGAATATGCTGAAAATAAAAATCTTGCCAATTACTTTTGAAATATTAACCGACGAATGTGCTGAAAATAAAGTCTTGCTGATTACTTTTGAAATAATAACTGACGAATGTGCTGAAAATAAAGTCTTGCCGATTACTTTTGAAATAGTAACCGACGAATATGCTGAAAATAAAAATCTTGCCGATTACTTTTGAAATAGTAACCGACGAATATGTTGAAAATAAAAATCTTGTCGATTACTTTTAAAATAGTAACTGACAAATATGCTAAAAATAAAAATCTTGCCGATTACTTTTGAAATAGTAACCGACGAATATGCTGAAAATAAAAATCTTGCCGATTACTTTTGAAATAGTAACCGACGAATGTGTAGAAATTAGATCATGCCGATTACTTTTGAAATAGTAACCGACGAATGTGTTGAAAATAAAGTCTTGCCGATTACTTTTGAAATAGTAACCGACGAATGTGCTGAAAATAAATCTTGCCGATTACTTTTGAAATAGTAACCGACAAATGTGCTGAAAATAAAAGTCTTGCCGATTACTTTTGAAATAGTAACCGACGAATGTGCTGAAAATAAATCGTGCCGATTACTTTTGAAATAGTCACCGACGAATATGCTGAAAATAAAAATCTTGCCAATTACTTTTGAAATATTAACCGACGAATGTGCTGAAAATAAAGTCTTGCTGATTACTTTTGAAATAATAACTGACGAATGTGCTGAAAATAAAGTCTTGCCGATTACTTTTGAAATAGTAATCGACGAATGTGCTGAAAATAAAAATCTTGCCGCTTACTTTTGAAATAGTAACCGACGAATGTGCTGAAAATAAATCCTGTCGATTACCTTTGAAATAGTAACCGACGAATATGCTGAAAATAAAAATCTTGCCGATTACTTTTGAAATAGTAACCGACGAATGTGTAGAAATTAGATCATGCCGATTACTTTTGAAATAGTAACCGACGAATGTGTTGAAAATAAAGTCTTGCCGATTACTTTTGAAATAGTAACCGACGAATGTGCTGAAAATAAATCATGCCGATTACTTTTGAAATAGTAACCGACAAATGTGCTGAAAATAAAAGTCTTGCCGATTACTTTTGAAATAGTAACCGACGAATGTGCTGAAAACAAATCGTGCCGATTACTTTTGAAATAGTCATCGACGAATATGCTGAAAATAAAAATCTTGCCAATTACTTTTGAAATATTAACCGACGAATGTGCTGAAAATAAAGTCTTGCTGATTACTTTTGAAATAATAACTGACGAATGTGCTGAAAATAAAGTCTTGCCGATTACTTTTGAAATAGTAACCGACGAATGTGCTGAAAATAAAAATCTTGCCGCTTACTTTTGAAATAGTAACCGACGAATGTGCTGAAAATAAATCCTGTCGATTACCTTTGAAATAGTAACCGACGAATATGCTGAAAATAAAAATCTTGCCGATTACTTTTGAAATAGTAACCGACGAATGTGCAGAAATTAGATCATGCCGATTACTTTTGAAATAGTAACCGACGAATGTGTTGAAAATAAAGTCTTGCCGATTACTTTTGAAATAGTAACCGACGAATGTGCTGAAAATAAATCATGCCGATTACTTTTAAAATAGTAACCGACAAATGTGCTGAAAATAAAAGTCTTGCCGATTACTTTTGAAATAGTAACCGACGAATGTGCTGAAAATAAATCGTGCCGATTACTTTTGAAATAGTCACCGACGAATATGCTGAAAATAAAAATCTTGCCAATTACTTTTGAAATATTAACCGACGAATGTGCTGAAAATAAAGTCTTGCTGATTACTTTTGAAATAATAACTGACGAATGTGCTGAAAATAAAGTCTTGCCGATTACTTTTGAAATAGTAACCGACGAATGTGCTGAAAATAAAAATCTTCCCGCTTACTTTTGAAATAGTAACCGACGAATGTGCTGAAAATAAATCCTGTCGATTACCTTTGAAATAGTAACCGACGAATATGTTGAAAATAAAAATCTTGTCGATTACTTTTAAAATAGTAACCGACAAATATGCTGAAAATGAAAATCTTGCCGATTACTTTTGAAATAGTAACCGACGAATGTGTTGAAAATAAATCATGCCGATTACCTTTGAAATAGTAACCGACGAATATGCTGAAAATAAATCATGTCGATTACTTTTGAAATAGTCACCGACGAATATGCTGAAAATAAAAATCTTGCCGATTACTTTTGAAATAGTAACCAACGAATGTGCTGAAAACAAATCATGCCGATTACTTTTGAAATAATAAGCGACGAATATGTTGAAAATAAAAATCTTACCCATTACTTTTGAAATAGTCACCAACGAATATGCTGAAAATAAAGTCTTGTCGATTACTTTTGAAATAGTAACCGACGAATATGTTGAAAATAAAAATCTTGTCGATTACTTTTAAAATAGTAACCGACAAATATGCTGAAAATAAAAATCTTGCAGATTACATTTGAAATAGTCACCGACGAATATGCTGAAAATAAAAATCTTGCCGATTACTTTTGAAATAGTAACCGTCGAATGTGCTGAAAATAAATCATGCTGATTACTTTTGAAATAGTAAGCGACGAATATGTTGGAAATAAAAATCTTACCGATTACTTTTAAAAAAGTAACCAATGAATGTGCTGAAAATAAAGTCATGCCGATTACTTTTGAAATAGTAACCGACGAATATGTTGAAAATAAAAATCTTGCCGATTAGTTTTGAAATAGTAACCGAAGAATGTGCTGAAAATAAAGTCTTGTCGATTACTTTTAAAATAGTAACCGACCAATATGCTGAAAATAAAGTCTTGCCGATTACTTTTGAAATAGTAACCGACGAATATGTTGAAAATAAAAATCTTGTCGATTACTTTTGAAATAGGAACCGACGAATATGTTTAAAATAAAAATCTTGTCGATTACTTTTGAAATACTAACCGACGAATATGCTGAAAATAAAAATCTTGTCGATTACTTTTAAAATAGTAACCGACAAATATGCTGAAAATAAAAATCTTGCCGATTACATTTGAAATAGTCACCGACGAATATGCTGAAAATAAAAATCTTGCCGATTACTTTTGAAATAGTCACCGACGAATATGCTGAAAATAAAAATCTTGCCGATTACTTTTGAAATAGTAACCAATGAATGTGCTGAAAACAAATCATGCCGATTACTTTTGAAATAATAAGCGACGAATATGTTGAAAATAAAAATCTTACCCATTACTTTTGAAATAGTCACCAACGAATATGCTGAAAATAAAGTCTTGTCGATTACTTTTGAAATAGTAACCGACGAATATGTTGAAAATAAAAATCTTGTCGATTACTTTTAAAATAGTAACCGACAAATATGCTGAAAATAAAAATCTTGCCGATTACATTTGAAATAGTCACCGACGAATATGCTGAAAATAAAAATCTTGCCGATTACTTTTGAAATAGTAACCGACGAATGTACTGAAAATAAATCATGCTGATTACTTTTGAAATAGTAAGCGACGAATATGTTGGAAATAAAAATCTTACCGATTACTTTTAAAAAAGTAACCAATGAATGTGCTGAAAATAAAGTCATGCCGATTACTTTTGAAATAGTAACCGACGAATATGTTGAAAATAAAAATCTTATCGATTACTTTTGAAATACTAACCGACGAATATGCTGAAAATAAAAATCTTGTCGATTACTTTTAAAATAGTAACCGACAAATATGCTGAAAATAAAGTCTTGCCGATTACTTTTGAAATAGTAACCGACGAATGTGTTGAAAATAAAAATCTTGTCGATTACTTTTAAAATAGTAACCGACAAATATGCTAAAAATAAAAATCTTGCCGATTACTTTTGAAATAGTAACCGACGAATATGCTGAAAATAAAAATCTTGCCGATTACTTTTGAAATAGTAACCGACGGATATGTTGAAAATAAAAATCTTGTCGATTACTTTTAAAATAGTAACCGACAAATATGCTAAAAATAAAAATCTTGCCGATTACTTTTGAAATAGTAACCGACGAATATGCTGAAAATAAAAATCTTGCCGATTACTTTTGAAATAGTAACCGACGAATGTGTAGAAATTAGATCATGCCGATTACTTTTGAAATAGTAACCGACGAATGTGTTGAAAATAAAGTCTTGCCGATTACTTTTGAAATAGTAACCGACGAATGTGCTGAAAATAAATCATGCCGATTACTTTTGAAATAGTAACCGACAAATGTGCTGAAAATAAAAGTCTTGCCGATTACTTTTGAAATAGTAACCGACGAATGTGCTGAAAATAAATCGTGCCGATTACTTTTGAAATAGTCACCGACGAATATGCTGAAAATAAAAATCTTGCCAATTACTTTTGAAATATTAACCGACGAATGTGCTGAAAATAAAGTCTTGCTGATTACTTTTGAAATAATAACTGACGAATGTGCTGAAAATAAAGTCTTGCCGATTACTTTTGAAATAGTAACCGACGAATGTGCTGAAAATAAAAATCTTGCCGCTTACTTTTGAAATAGTAACCGACGAATGTGCTGAAAATAAATCCTGTCGATTACCTTTGAAATAGTACCGACGAATATGCTGAAAATAAAAATCTTGCCGATTACTTTTGAAATAGTAACCGACGAATGTGTAGAAATTAGATCATGCCGATTACTTTTGAAATAGTAACCGACGAATGTGTTGAAAATAAAGTCTTGCCGATTACTTTTGAAATAGTAACCGACGAATGTGCTGAAAATAAATCATGCCGATTACTTTTGAAATAGTAACCGACAAATGTGCTGAAAATAAAAGTCTTGCCGATTACTTTTGAAATAGTAACCGACGAATGTGCTGAAAATAAATCGTGCCGATTACTTTTGAAATAGTCATCGACGAATATGCTGAAAATAAAAATCTTGCCAATTACTTTTGAAATATTAACCGACGAATGTGCTGAAAATAAAGTCTTGCTGATTACTTTTGAAATAATAACTGACGAATGTGCTGAAAATAAAGTCTTGCCGATTACTTTTGAAATAGTAACCGACGAATGTGCTGAAAATAAAAATCTTGCCGCTTACTTTTGAAATAGTAACCGACGAATGTGCTGAAAATAAATCCTGTCGATTACCTTTGAAATAGTAACCGACGAATATGCTGAAAATAAAAATCTTGCCGATTACTTTTGAAATAGTAACCGACGAATGTGCAGAAATTAGATCATGCCGATTACTTTTGAAATAGTAACCGACGAATGTGTTGAAAATAAAGTCTTGCCGATTACTTTTGAAATAGTAACCGACGAATGTGCTGAAAATAAATCATGCTGATTACTTTTAAAATAGTAACCGACAAATGTGCTGAAAATAAAAGTCTTGCCGATTACTTTTGAAATAGTAACCGACGAATGTGCTGAAAATAAATCGTGCCGATTACTTTTGAAATAGTCACCGACGAATATGCTGAAAATAAAAATCTTGCCAATTACTTTTGAAATATTAACCGACGAATGTGCTGAAAATAAAGTCTTGCTGATTACTTTTGAAATAATAACTGACGAATGTGCTGAAAATAAAGTCTTGCCGATTACTTTTGAAATAGTAACCGACGAATGTGCTGAAAATAAAAATCTTGCCGCTTACTTTTGAAATAGTAACCGACGAATGTGCTGAAAATAAATCCTGTCGATTACCTTTGAAATAGTAACCGACGAATATGTTGAAAATAAAAATCTTGTCGATTACTTTTAAAATAGTAACCGACAAATATGCTGAAAATGAAAATCTTGCCGATTACTTTTGAAATAGTAACCGACGAATGTGTTGAAAATAAATCATGCCGATTACCTTTGAAATAGTAACCGACGAATATGCTGAAAATAAATCATGTCGATTACTTTTGAAATAGTCACCGACGAATATGCTGAAAATAAAAATCTTGCCGATTACTTTTGAAATAGTAACCAACGAATGTGCTGAAAACAAATCATGCCGATTACTTTTGAAATAATAAGCGACGAATATGTTGAAAATAAAAATCTTACCCATTACTTTTGAAATAGTCACCAACGAATATGCTGAAAATAAAGTCTTGTCGATTACTTTTGAAATAGTAACCGACGAATATGTTGAAAATAAAAATCTTGTCGATTACTTTTAAAATAGTAACCGACAAATATGCTGAAAATAAAAATCTTGCCGATTACATTTGAAATAGTCACCGACGAATATGCTGAAAATAAAAATCTTGCCGATTACTTTTGAAATAGTAACCGACGAATGTGCTGAAAATAAATCATGCTGATTACTTTTGAAATAGTAAGCGACGAATATGTTGGAAATAAAAATCTTACCGATTACTTTTAAAAAAGTAACCAATGAATGTGCTGAAAATAAAGTCATGCCGATTACTTTTGAAATAGTAACCGACGAATATGTTGAAAATAAAAATCTTGCCGATTAGTTTTGAAATAGTAACCGACGAATGTGCTGAAAATAAAGTCTTGTCGATTACTTTTAAAATAGTAACCGACCAATATGCTGAAAATAAAGTCTTGCCGATTACTTTTGAAATAGTAACCGACGAATATGTTGAAAATAAAAATCTTGTCGATTACTTTTAAAATAGTAACCGACAAATATGCTAAAAATAAAAATCTTGCCGATTACTTTTGAAATAGGAACCGACGAATATGTTGAAAATAAAAATCTTGTCGATTACTTTTGAAATACTAACCGACGAATATGTTGAAAATAAAAATCTTGTCGATTACTTTTAAAATAGTAACCGACAAATATGCTAAAAATAAAAATCTTGCCGATTACTTTTGAAATAGGAACTGACGAATATGTTGAAAATAAAAATCTTGCCGATTACTTTTGAAATAGTAACCGACGAATGTGCTGAAAATAAATCATGCCGATTACTATTGAAATAGTAACCGACAAATATGCTGAAAATAAAAATCTTGCCGATTACTTTTGAAATAGTAACCGACAAATGTGCAGAAAATAGATCATGCCGATTACTTTTGAAATAGTAACCGACGAATGTGTTGAAAATAAATCATGTCGATTACCTTTGAAATAGTAACCGACGAATATGTTGAAAATAAAAATCTTACCGATTTCTTTTGAAATAGTAACCAACGAATATGCTGAAAATAAAGTATTGCCGATTACTTTTGAAATAGTAACCGACGAATATGTTGAAAATAAAAATCTTGTTCATTACTTTTAAAACAGTAACCGACAAATATGCTGAAAATAAAAATCTTGCCGATTACTTTTGAAATAGTCATCGACGAATATGCTGAAAATAAAAATCTTGCTGATTACTTTTGAAATAGCAACCGACGAATGTGCTGAAAATAAATCATGCTGATTACTTTTGAAATAGTAAGCGACGAATATGTTGGAAATAAAAATCTTACCGATTAATTTTAAAAAAGTAACCAATGAATGTGCTGAAAATAATGTCTTGCCGATTACTTTTGAAATAGTCAACGACGAATATGCTGAAAATAAAAATCTTGCCGATTACTTTTGAAATAGTAACCGACGAATGTGCTGAAAATAAAGTCTTGCCGATTACTTTCGAAATAGTAACCGACAAATATGTTGAAAATAAAAATCTTGTCGATTACTTTTAAAATAGTAACCGACAAATATGCTAAAAATAAAAATCTTGCCGATTACTTTTGAAATAGGAACCGACGAATATGTTGAAAATAAAAATCTTGTCGATTACTTTTAAAATAGTAACCGACAAATATGCTGAAAATAAAAATCTTGCCGATTACTTTTGAAATAGTAACCGACGAATGTGCAGAAAATAGATCATGCCGATTACTTTTGAAATAGTAACCGACGAATGTGTTGAAAATAAATCATGCCGATTACCCTTGAAATAGTAACCGACGAATATGTTGAAAATAAAAATCTTACCGATTTCTTTTGAAATAGTAACCAACGAATATGATGAAAATAAAGTATTGCCGATTACTTTTGAAATAGTAACCGACGAATGTGCTGAAAATAAATCATGCCGATTACTATTGAAATAGTAACCGACAAATATGCTGAAAATAAAAATCTTGCCGATTACTTTTGAAATAGTAACCGACGAATGTGCAAAAAATAGATCATGCCGATTACTTTTGAAATAGTAACCGACGAATGTGTTGAAAATAAATCATGCTGATTACCTTTGAAATAGTAACCGACGAATATGTTGAAAATAAAAATCTTACCGATTTCTTTTGAAATAGTAACCAACGAATATGCTGAAAATAAATCATGCCGATTACTATTGAAATAGTAACCGACAAATATGCTGAAAATAAAAATCTTGCCGATTACTTTTGAAATAGTAACCGACGAATGTGCAGAAAATAGATCATGCCGATTACTTTTGAAATAGTAACCGACGAATGTGTTGAAAATAAATCATGCCGATTACCTTTGAAATAGTAACCGACGAATATGTTGAAAATAAAAATCTTACCGATTTCTTTTGAAATAGTAACCAACGAATATGCTGAAAATAAAGTATTGCCGATTACTTTTGAAATAGTAACCGACGAATATGTTGAAAATAAAAATCTTGTTGATTACTTTTAAAACGGTAACCGACAAATATGCTGAAAATAAAAATCTTGCCGATTAGTTTTGAAATAGTCATCGACGAATATGCTGAAAATAAAAATCTTGCTGATTACTTTTGAAATAGCAACCGACGAATGTGCTGAAAATAAATCATGCTGATTACTTTTGAAATAGTAAGCGACGAATATGTTGGAAATAAAAATCTTACCGATTAATTTTAAAAAAATTAACCAATGAATGTGCTGAAAATAATGTCTTGCCGATTACTTTTGAAATAGTCAACGACGAATATGCTGAAAATAAAAATCTTGCCGATTACTTTTGAAATAGTAACCGACGAATATGCTGAAAATAAAGTCTTGCCGATTACTTTTGAAATAGTAACCGATGAATATGTTGAAAATAAAAATCTTGTCGATTACTTTTAAAATAGTAACCGACAAATATGCTAAAAATAAATCTTTCCGATTACTTTTGAAATAGAAACCGACGAATATGTTGAAAATAAAAATCTTGTCGATTACTTTTAAAATAGTAACCGACAAATATGCTGAAAATAAAAATCTTGCGGATTACTTTTGAAATAGTAACCGACGAATGTGCAGAAAATAGATCATGCCGATTACTTTTGAAATAGTAACCGACGAATGTGTTGAAAATAAATCATGCCGATTACCCTTGAAATAGTAACCGACGAATATGTTGAAAATAAAAATCTTACCGATTTCTTTTGAGATAGTAACCAACGAATATGCTGAAAATAAAGTATTGCCGATTACTTTTGAAATAGTAACCGACGAATGTGCTGAAAATAAATCATGCCGATTACTTTTGAAATAGTCAACGACAAATATGCTGAAAATAAAAATCTTGCCGATTACTTTTGAAATAGTAACCGACGAATGTGCAGAAAATAGATCATGCCGATTACTTTTGAAATAGTAACCGACGAATGTGTTGAAAATAAATCATGCCGATTACCTTTGAAATAGTAACCGACGAATATGTTGAAAATAAAAATCTTACCGATTTCTTTTGAAATAGTAACCAACGAATATGCTGAAAATAAAGTATTGCCGATTACTTTTGAAATAGTAACCGACGAATATGTTGAAAATAAAAATCTTGTTGATTACTTTTAAAACAGTAACCGACAAATATGCTGAAAATAAAAATCTTGCCGATTACTTTTGAAATAGTCATCGACGAATATGCTGAAAATAAAAATCTTGCTGATTACTTTTGAAATAGCAACCGACGAATGTGCTGAAAATAAATCATGCTGATTACTTTTGAAATAGTAAGCGACGAATATGTTGGAAATAAAAATCTTACCGATTAATTTTAAAAAAGTAACCAATGAATGTGCTGAAAAAAATGTCTTGCCGATTACTTTTGAAATAGTCAACGACGAATATGCTGAAAATAAAAATCTTGCCGATTACTTTTGAAATAGTAACCGACGAATGTGCTGAAAATAAAGTCTTGCCGATTACTTTCGAAATAGTAACCGACAAATATGTTGAAAATAAAAATCTTGCCGATTAGTTTTGAAATAGTAACCGACGAATGTGCTGAAAATAAAGTCTTGTCGATTACTTTTAAAATAGTAACCGACCAATATGCTGAAAATAAAGTCTTGCCGATTACTTTTGAAATAGTAACCGACGAATATGTTGAAAATAAAAATCTTGTCGATTACTTTTAAAATAGTAACCGACAAATATGCTAAAAATAAAAATCTTGCCGATTACTTTTGAAATAGGAACCGACGAATATGTTGAAAATAAAAATCTTGTCGATTACTTTTGAAATACTAACCGACGAATATGTTGAAAATAAAAATCTTGTCGATTACTTTTAAAATAGTAACCGACAAATATGCTAAAAATAAAAATCTTGCCGATTACTTTTGAAATAGGAACTGACGAATATGTTGAAAATAAAAATCTTGCCGATTACTTTTGAAATAGTAACCGACGAATGTGCTGAAAATAAATCATGCCGATTACTATTGAAATAGTAACCGACAAATATGCTGAAAATAAAAATCTTGCCGATTACTTTTGAAATAGTAACCGACAAATGTGCAGAAAATAGATCATGCCGATTACTTTTGAAATAGTAACCGACGAATGTGTTGAAAATAAATCATGTCGATTACCTTTGAAATAGTAACCGACGAATATGTTGAAAATAAAAATCTTACCGATTTCTTTTGAAATAGTAACCAACGAATATGCTGAAAATAAAGTATTGCCGATTACTTTTGAAATAGTAACCGACGAATATGTTGAAAATAAAAATCTTGTTCATTACTTTTAAAACAGTAACCGACAAATATGCTGAAAATAAAAATCTTGCCGATTACTTTTGAAATAGTCATCGACGAATATGCTGAAAATAAAAATCTTGCTGATTACTTTTGAAATAGCAACCGACGAATGTGCTGAAAATAAATCATGCTGATTACTTTTGAAATAGTAAGCGACGAATATGTTGGAAATAAAAATCTTACCGATTAATTTTAAAAAAGTAACCAATGAATGTGCTGAAAATAATGTCTTGCCGATTACTTTTGAAATAGTCAACGACGAATATGCTGAAAATAAAAATCTTGCCGATTACTTTTGAAATAGTAACCGACGAATGTGCTGAAAATAAAGTCTTGCCGATTACTTTCGAAATAGTAACCGACAAATATGTTGAAAATAAAAATCTTGTCGATTACTTTTAAAATAGTAACCGACAAATATGCTAAAAATAAAAATCTTGCCGATTACTTTTGAAATAGGAACCGACGAATATGTTGAAAATAAAAATCTTGTCGATTACTTTTAAAATAGTAACCGACAAATATGCTGAAAATAAAAATCTTGCCGATTACTTTTGAAATAGTAACCGACGAATGTGCAGAAAATAGATCATGCCGATTACTTTTGAAATAGTAACCGACGAATGTGTTGAAAATAAATCATGCCGATTACCCTTGAAATAGTAACCGACGAATATGTTGAAAATAAAAATCTTACCGATTTCTTTTGAAATAGTAACCAACGAATATGATGAAAATAAAGTATTGCCGATTACTTTTGAAATAGTAACCGACGAATGTGCTGAAAATAAATCATGCCGATTACTATTGAAATAGTAACCGACAAATATGCTGAAAATAAAAATCTTGCCGATTACTTTTGAAATAGTAACCGACGAATGTGCAAAAAATAGATCATGCCGATTACTTTTGAAATAGTAACCGACGAATGTGTTGAAAATAAATCATGCTGATTACCTTTGAAATAGTAACCGACGAATATGTTGAAAATAAAAATCTTACCGATTTCTTTTGAAATAGTAACCAACGAATATGCTGAAAATAAATCATGCCGATTACTATTGAAATAGTAACCGACAAATATGCTGAAAATAAAAATCTTGCCGATTACTTTTGAAATAGTAACCGACGAATGTGCAGAAAATAGATCATGCCGATTACTTTTGAAATAGTAACCGACGAATGTGTTGAAAATAAATCATGCCGATTACCTTTGAAATAGTAACCGACGAATATGTTGAAAATAAAAATCTTACCGATTTCTTTTGAAATAGTAACCAACGAATATGCTGAAAATAAAGTATTGCCGATTACTTTTGAAATAGTAACCGACGAATATGTTGAAAATAAAAATCTTGTTGATTACTTTTAAAACGGTAACCGACAAATATGCTGAAAATAAAAATCTTGCCGATTAGTTTTGAAATAGTCATCGACGAATATGCTGAAAATAAAAATCTTGCTGATTACTTTTGAAATAGCAACCGACGAATGTGCTGAAAATAAATCATGCTGATTACTTTTGAAATAGTAAGCGACGAATATGTTGGAAATAAAAATCTTACCGATTAATTTTAAAAAAAATTAACCAATGAATGTGCTGAAAATAATGTCTTGCCGATTACTTTTGAAATAGTCAACGACGAATATGCTGAAAATAAAAATCTTGCCGATTACTTTTGAAATAGTAACCGACGAATGTGCTGAAAATAAAGTCTTGCCGATTACTTTTGAAATAGTAACCGATGAATATGTTGAAAATAAAAATCTTGTCGATTACTTTTAAAATAGTAACCGACAAATATGCTAAAAATAAAAATCTTTCCGATTACTTTTGAAATAGAAACCGACGAATATGTTGAAAATAAAAATCTTGTCGATTACTTTTAAAATAGTAACCGACAAATATGCTGAAAATAAAAATCTTGCGGATTACTTTTGAAATAGTAACCGACGAATGTGCAGAAAATAGATCATGCCGATTACTTTTGAAATAGTAACCGACGAATGTGTTGAAAATAAATCATGCCGATTACCCTTGAAATAGTAACCGACGAATATGTTGAAAATAAAAATCTTACCGATTTCTTTTGAGATAGTAACCAACGAATATGCTGAAAATAAAGTATTGCCGATTACTTTTGAAATAGTAACCGACGAATGTGCTGAAAATAAATCATGCCGATTACTTTTGAAATAGTCAACGACAAATATGCTGAAAATAAAAATCTTGCCGATTACTTTTGAAATAGTAACCGACGAATGTGCAGAAAATAGATCATGCCGATTACTTTTGAAATAGTAACCGACGAATGTGTTGAAAATAAATCATGCCGATTACCTTTGAAATAGTAACCGACGAATATGTTGAAAATAAAAATCTTACCGATTTCTTTTGAAATAGTAACCAACGAATATGCTGAAAATAAAGTATTGCCGATTACTTTTGAAATAGTAACCGACGAATATGTTGAAAATAAAAATCTTGTTGATTACTTTTAAAACAGTAACCGACAAATATGCTGAAAATAAAAATCTTGCCGATTACTTTTGAAATAGTCATCGACGAATATGCTGAAAATAAAAATCTTGCTGATTACTTTTGAAATAGCAACCGACGAATGTGCTGAAAATAAATCATGCTGATTACTTTTGAAATAGTAAGCGACGAATATGTTGGAAATAAAAATCTTACCGATTAATTTTAAAAAAGTAACCAATGAATGTGCTGAAAAAAATGTCTTGCCGATTACTTTTGAAATAGTCAACGACGAATATGCTGAAAATAAAAATCTTGCCGATTACTTTTGAAATAGTAACCGACGAATGTGCTGAAAATAAAGTCTTGCCGATTACTTTCGAAATAGTAACCGACAAATATGTTGAAAATAAAAATCTTGTCGATTACTTTTAAAATAGTAACCGACAAATATGCTAAAAATAAAAATCTTGCCGATTACTTTTGAAATAGGAACCGACGAATATGTTGAAAATAAAAATCTTGTCGATTACTTTTAAAATAGTAACCGACAAATATGCTGAAAATAAAAATCTTGCCGATTACTTTTGAAATAGTAACCGACGAATGTGCAGAAAATAGATCATGCCGATTACTTTTGAAATAGTAACCGACGAATGTGTTGAAAATAAATCATGCCGATTACCCTTGAAATAGTAACCGACGAATATGTTGAAAATAAAAATCTTACCGATTTCTTTTGAAATAGTAACCAACGAATATGCTGAAAATAAAGTATTGCCGATTACTTTTGAAATAGTAACCGACGAATGTGCTGAAAATAAATCATGCCGATTACTATTGAAATAGTAACCGACAAATATGCTGAAAATAAAAATCTTGCCGATTACTTTTGAAATAGTAACCGACGAATGTGCAAAAAATAGATCATGCCGATTACTTTTGAAATAGTAACCGACGAATGTGTTGAAAATAAATCATGCCGATTACCTTTGAAATAGTAACCGACGAATATGTTGAAAATAAAAATCTTACCGATTTCTTTTGAAATAGTAACCAACGAATATGCTGAAAATAAAGTATTGCCGATTACTTTTGAAATAGTAACCGACGAATATGTTGAAAATAAAAATCTTGTTGATTACTTTTAAAACAGTAACCGACAAATATGCTGAAAATAAAAATCTTGCCGATTACTTTTGAAATAGTCATCGACGAATATGCTGAAAATAAAAATCTTGCTGATTACTTTTGAAATAGCAACCGACGAATGTGCTGAAAATAAATCATGCTGATTACTTTTGAAATAGTAAGCGACAAATATGTTGGAAATAAAAATCTTACCGATTAATTTTAAAAAAGTAACCAATGAATGTGCTGAAAATAATGTCTTGCCGATTACTTTTGAAATAGTCAACGACGAATATGCTGAAAATAAAAATCTTGCCGATTACTTTTGAAATAGTAACCGACGAATGTGCTGAAAATAAAGTCTTGCCGATTACTTTCGAAATAGTAACCGACAAATATGTTGAAAATAAAAATCTTGTCGATTACTTTTAAAATAGTAACCGACAAATATGCTAAAAATAAAAATCTTGCCGATTACTTTTGAAATAGGAACCGACGAATATGTTGAAAATAAAAATCTTGTCGATTACTTTTAAAATAGTAACCGACAAATATGCTGAAAATAAAAATCTTGCCGATTACTTTTGAAATAGTAACCGACGAATGTGCAGAAAATAGATCATGCCGATTACTTTTGAAATAGTAAGCGACGAATATGTTGGAAATAAAAATATTACCGATTAATTTTAAAAAAGTAACCAATGAATGTGCTGAAAATAATGTCTTGCCGATTACTTTTGAAATAGTCAACGACGAATATGCTGAAAATAAAAATCTTGCCGATTACTTTTGAAATAGTAACCGACGAATGTGCTGAAAATAAAGTCTTGCCGATTACTTTTGAAATAGTAACCGACGAATATGTTGAAAATAAAAATCTTGCCGAATACTTTTGAAATAGTAACCGACGAATGTGCTGAAAATAAAAATCTTGCCGATTACCTTTGAAATAGTAACCGATGAACATGCTGAAAATAAAAATCTTGCCGATTACTTTTGAAATAGTAACCGACGAATGTGCAGAATATAGATCATGCCGATTACTTTTGAAATAGTAATCAACGAATGTATTGAAAATAAATCATGTCCATTACCTTTGAAATAGTAACCGACGAATATGCTGAAAATAAATCATGCCGATTACTTTTGAAAAAGTAACCGACGAATATGTGCTGAAAATAAATCTTGCCGATTACTTTTGAAATAGTAACCGACGAATTTGCTGAAAATAAATCATGCCGATTACTATTGAAATAGTAACCGACAAATATGCTGAAAATAAAAATCTTGCCGATTACTTTTGAAATAGTAACCGACGAATGTGCAGAAAATAGATCATGCCGATTACTTTTGAAATAGTATCCGACGAATGTGTTGAAAATAAATCATGCCGATTACCTTTGAAATAGTAACCGACGAATATGTTGAAAATAAAAATCTTACCGATTTCTTTTGAAATAGTAACCAACGAATATGCTGAAAATAAAGTATTGCCGATTACTTTTGAAATAGTAACCGACGAATATGTTGAAAATAAAAATCTTGTTGATTACTTTTAAAACGGTAACCGACAAATATGCTGAAAATAAAAATCTTGCCGATTAGTTTTGAAATAGTCATCGACGAATATGCTGAAAATAAAAATCTTGCTGATTACTTTTGAAATAGCAACCGACGAATATGCTGAAAATAACTCATGCTGATTACTTTTGAAATAGTAAGCGACGAATATGTTGGAAATAAAAATCTTACCGATTAATTTTAAAAAAATTAACCAATGAATGTGCTGAAAATAATGTCTTGCCGATTACTTTTGAAATAGTCAACGACGAATATGCTGAAAATAAAAATCTTGCCGATTACTTTTGAAATAGTAACCGACGAATGTGCTGAAAATAAAGTCTTGCCGATTACTTTTGAAATAGTAACCGATGAATATGTTGAAAATAAAAATCTTGTCGATTACTTTTAAAATAGTAACCGACAAATATGCTAAAAATAAAAATCTTTCCGATTACTTTTGAAATAGAAACCGACGAATATGTTGAAAATAAAAATCTTGTCGATTACTTTTAAAATAGTAACCGACAAATATGCTGAAAATAAAAATCTTGCGGATTACTTTTGAAATAGTAACCGACGAATGTGCAGAAAATAGATCATGCCGATTACTTTTGAAATAGTAACCGACGAATGTGTTGAAAATAAATCATGCCGATTACCCTTGAAATAGTAACCGACGAATATGTTGAAAATAAAAATCTTACCGATTTCTTTTGAAATAGTAACCAACGAATATGCTGAAAATAAAGTATTGCCGATTACTTTTGAAATAGTAACCGACGAATATGTTGAAAATAAAAATCTTGTTGATTACTTTTAAAACAGTAACCGACAAATATGCTGAAAATAAAAATCTTGCCGATTACTTTTGAAATAGTCATCGACGAATATGCTGAAAATAAAAATCTTGCTGATTACTTTTGAAATAGCAACCGACGAATGTGCTGAAAATAAATCATGCTGATTACTTTTGAAATAGTAAGCGACGAATATGTTGGAAATAAAAATCTTACCGATTAATTTTAAAAAAGTAACCAATGAATGTGCTGAAAATAATGTCTTTCCGATTACTTTTGAAATAGTCAACGACGAATATGCTGAAAATAAAAATCTTGTTGATTACTTTTAAAACGGTAACCGACGAATGTGCAGAAAATAGATCATGCCGATTACTTTTGAAATAGTAACCGACGAATGTGTTGAAAATAAATCATGCCGATTACCTTTGAAATAGTAACCGACGAATATGTTGAAAATAAAAATCTTACCGATTTCTTTTGAAATAGTAACCAACGAATATGCTGAAAATAAAGTATTGCCGATTACTTTTGAAATAGTAACCGACGAATATGTTGAAAATAAAAATCTTGTTGATTACTTTTAAAACAGTAACCGACAAATATGCTGAAAATAAAAATCTTGCCGATTACTTTTGAAATAGTCATCGACGAATATGCTGAAAATAAAAATCTTGCTGATTACTTTTGAAATAGTAACCGACGAATGTGCTGAAAATAAATCATGCTGATTACTTTTGAAATAGTAAGCGACGAATATGTTGGAAATAAAAATCTTACCGATTAATTTTAAAAAAGTAACCAATGAATGTGCTGAAAATAATGTCTTGCCGATTACTTTTGAAATAGTCAACGACGAATATGCTGAAAATAAAAATCTTGCCGATTACTTTTGAAATAGTAACCGACGAATGTGCTGAAAATAAAGTCTTGCCGAATACTTTTGAAATAGTAACCGACGAATGTGCTGAAAATAAAAATCTTGCCGATTACCTTTGAAATAGTAACCGATGAACATGCTGAAAATAAAAATCTTGCCGATTACTTTTGAAATAGTAACCGACGAATGTGCAGAATATAGATCATGCCGATTACTTTTGAAATAGTAATCAACGAATGTATTGAAAATAAATCATGTCCATTACCTTTGAAATAGTAACCGACGAATATGCTGAAAATAAATCATGCCGATTACTTTTGAAAAAGTAACCGACGAATATGTGCTGAAAATAAATCTTGCCGATTACTTTTGAAATAGTAACCGACGAATTTGCTGAAAATAAATCATGCCGATTACTATTGAAATAGTAACCGACAAATATGCTGAAAATAAAAATCTTGCCGATTACTTTTGAAATAGTAACCGAGGAATGTGCAGAAAATAGATCATGCCGATTACTTTTGAAATAGTATCCGACGAATGTGTTGAAAATAAATCATGCCGATTACCTTTGAAATAGTAACCGACGAATATGTTGAAAATAAAAATCTTACCGATTTCTTTTGAAATAGTAACCAACGAATATGCTGAAAATAAAGTATTGCCGATTACTTTTGAAATAGTAACCGACGAATATGTTGAAAATAAAAATCTTGTTGATTACTTTTAAAACGGTAACCGACAAATATGCTGAAAATAAAAATCTTGCCGATTAGTTTTGAAATAGTCATCGACGAATATGCTGAAAATAAAAATCTTGCTGATTACTTTTGAAATAGCAACCGACGAATATGCTGAAAATAACTCATGCTGATTACTTTTGAAATAGTAAGCGACGAATATGTTGGAAATAAAAATCTTACCGATTAATTTTAAAAAAATTAACCAATGAATGTGCTGAAAATAATGTCTTGCCGATTACTTTTGAAATAGTCAACGACGAATATGCTGAAAATAAAAATCTTGCCGATTACTTTTGAAATAGTAACCGACGAATGTGCTGAAAATAAAGTCTTGCCGATTACTTTTGAAATAGTAACCGATGAATATGTTGAAAATAAAAATCTTGTCGATTACTTTTAAAATAGTAACCGACAAATATGCTAAAAATAAAAATCTTTCCGATTACTTTTGAAATAGAAACCGACGAATATGTTGAAAATAAAAATCTTGTCGATTACTTTTAAAATAGTAACCGACAAATATGCTGAAAATAAAAATCTTGCGGATTACTTTTGAAATAGTAACCGACGAATGTGCAGAAAATAGATCATGCCGATTACTTTTGAAATAGTAACCGACGAATGTGTTGAAAATAAATCATGCCGATTACCCTTGAAATAGTAACCGACGAATATGTTGAAAATAAAAATCTTACCGATTTCTTTTGAAATAGTAACCAACGAATATGCTGAAAATAAAGTATTGCCGATTACTTTTGAAATAGTAACCGACGAATATGTTGAAAATAAAAATCTTGTTGATTACTTTTAAAACAGTAACCGACAAATATGCTGAAAATAAAAATCTTGCCGATTACTTTTGAAATAGTCATCGACGAATATGCTGAAAATAAAAATCTTGCTGATTACTTTTGAAATAGCAACCGACGAATGTGCTGAAAATAAATCATGCTGATTACTTTTGAAATAGTAAGCGACGAATATGTTGGAAATAAAAATCTTACCGATTAATTTTAAAAAAGTAACCAATGAATGTGCTGAAAATAATGTCTTTCCGATTACTTTTGAAATAGTCAACGACGAATATGCTGAAAATAAAAATCTTGTTGATTACTTTTAAAACGGTAACCGACGAATGTGCAGAAAATAGATCATGCCGATTACTTTTGAAATAGTAACCGACGAATGTGTTGAAAATAAATCATGCCGATTACCTTTGAAATAGTAACCGACGAATATGTTGAAAATAAAAATCTTACCGATTTCTTTTGAAATAGTAACCAACGAATATGCTGAAAATAAAGTATTGCCGATTACTTTTGAAATAGTAACCGACGAATATGTTGAAAATAAAAATCTTGTTGATTACTTTTAAAACAGTAACCGACAAATATGCTGAAAATAAAAATCTTGCCGATTACTTTTGAAATAGTCATCGACGAATATGCTGAAAATAAAAATCTTGCTGATTACTTTTGAAATAGCAACCGACGAATGTGCTGAAAATAAATCATGCTGATTACTTTTGAAATAGTAAGCGACGAATATGTTGGAAATAAAAATCTTACCGATTAATTTTAAAAAAGTAACCAATGAATGTGCTGAAAATAATGTCTTGCCGATTACTTTTGAAATAGTCAACGACGAATATGCTGAAAATAAAAATCTTGCCGATTACTTTTGAAATAGTAACCGACGAATGTGCTGAAAATAAAGTCTTGCCGATTCCTTTCGAAATAGTAACCGACAAATATGTTGAAAATAAAAATCTTGTCGATTACTTTTAAAATAGTAACCGACAAATATGCTAAAAATAAAAATCTTGCCGATTACTTTTGAAATAGGAACCGACGAATATGTTGAAAATAAAAATCTTGTCGATTACTTTTAAAATAGTAACCGACAAATATGCTGAAAATAAAAATCTTGCCGATTACTTTTGAAATAGTAACCGACGAATGTGCAGAAAATAGATCATGCCGATTACTTTTGAAATAGTAACCGACGAATGTGTTGAAAATAAATCATGCCGATTACCCTTGAAATAGTAACCGACGAATATGTTGAAAATAAAAATCTTACCGATTTCTTTTGAAATAGTAACCAACGAATATGCTGAAAATAAATCATGCCGATTACCCTTGAAATAGTAACCGACGAATATGTTGAAAATAAAAATCTTACCGATTTCTTTTGAAATAGTAACCAACGAATATGCTGAAAATAAAGTATTGCCGATTACTTTTGAAATAGTAACCGACGAATATGTTGAAAATAAAAATCTTGTTGATTACTTTTAAAACAGTAACCGACAAATATGCTGAAAATAAAAATCTTGCCGATTACTTTTGAAATAGTCATCGACGAATATGCTGAAAATAAAAATCTTGCTGATTACTTTTGAAATAGCAACCGACGAATGTGCTGAAAATAAATCATGCTGATTACTTTTGAAATAGTAAGCGACGAATATGTTGGAAATAAAAATCTTACCGATTAATTTTAAAAAAGTAACCAATGAATGTGCTGAAAATAATGTCTTGCCGATTACTTTTGAAATAGTCAACGACGAATATGCTGAAAATAAAAATCTTGCCGATTACTTTTGAAATAGTAACCGACGAATGTGCTGAAAATAAAGTCTTGCCGATTACTTTCGAAATAGTAACCGACAAATATGTTGAAAATAAAAATCTTGTCGATTACTTTTAAAATAGTAACCGACAAATATGCTAAAAATAAAAATCTTGCAGATTACTTTTGAAATAGGAACCGACGAATATGTTGAAAATAAAAATCTTGTCGATTACTTTTAAAATAGTAACCGACAAATATGCTGAAAATAAAAATCTTGCCGATTACTTTTGAAATAGTAACCGACGAATGTGCAGAAAATAGATCATGCCGATTACTTTTGAAATAGTAACCGACGAATGTGTTGAAAATAAATCATGCCGATTACCCTTGAAATAGTAACCGACGAATATGTTGAAAATAAAAATCTTACCGATTTCTTTTGAAATAGTAACCAACGAATATGCTGAAAATAAAGTATTGCCGATTACTTTTGAAATAGTAACCGACGAATATGTTGAAAATAAAAATCTTGTTGATTACTTTTAAAACAGTAACCGACAAATATGCTGAAAATAAAAATCTTGCCGATTACTTTTGAAATAGTCATCGACGAATATGCTGAAAATAAAAATCTTGCTGATTACTTTTGAAATAGCAACCGACGAATGTGCTGAAAATAAATCATGCTGATTACTTTTGAAATAGTAAGCGACGAATATGTTGGAAATAAAAATCTTACCGATTAATTTTAAAAAAGTAACCAATGAATGTGCTGAAAATAATGTCTTGCCGATTACTTTTGAAATAGTCAACGACGAATATGCTGAAAATAAAAATCTTGCCGATTACTTTTGAAATAGTAACCGACGAATGTGCAGAAAATAGATCATGCCGATTACTTTTGAAATAGTAACCGACGAATGTGTTGAAAATAAATCATGCCGATTACCTTTGAAATAGTAACCGACGAATATGTTGAAAATAAAAATCTTACCGATTTCTTTTGAAATAGTAACCAACGAATATGCTGAAAATAAAGTATTGCCGATTACTTTTGAAATAGTAACCGACGAATATGTTGAAAATAAAAATCTTGTTGATTACTTTTAAAACAGTAACCGACAAATATGCTGAAAATAAAAATCTTGCCGATTACTTTTGAAATAGTCATCGACGAATATGCTGAAAATAAAAATCTTGCTGATTACTTTTGAAATAGCAACCGACGAATGTGCTGAAAATAAATCATGCTGATTACTTTTGAAATAGTAAGTGACGAATATGTTGGAAATAAAAATCTTACCGATTAATTTTAAAAAAGTAACCAATGAATGTGCTGAAAATAATGTCTTGCCGATTACTTTTGAAATAGTCAACGACGAATATGCTGAAAATAAAAATCTTGCCGATTACTTTTGAAATAGTAACCGACGAATGTGCAGAAAATAAAGTCTTGCCGATTACTTTCGAAATAGTAACCGACAAATATGTTGAAAATAAAAATCTTGTCGATTACTTTTAAAATAGTAACCGACAAATATGCTAAAAATAAAAATCTTGCAGATTACTTTTGAAATAGGAACCGACGAATATGTTGAAAATAAAAATCTTGTCGATTACTTTTAAAATAGTAACCGACAAATATGCTGAAAATAAAAATCTTGCCGATTACTTTTGAAATAGTAACCGACGAATGTGCAGAAAATAGATCATGCCGATTACTTTTGAAATAGTAACCGACGAATGTGTTGAAAATAAATCATGCCGATTACCCTTGAAATAGTAACCGACGAATATGTTGAAAATAAAAATCTTACCGATTTCTTTTGAAATAGTAACCAACGAATATGCTGAAAATAAATCATGCCGATTACTATTGAAATAGTAACCGACAAATATGCTGAAAATAAAAATCTTGCCGATTACTTTTGAAATAGTAACCGACGAATGTGCAGAAAATAGATCATGCCGATTACTTTTGAAATAGTAACCGACGAATGTGTTGAAAATAAATCATGCCGATTACCTTTGAAATAGTAACCGACGAATATGTTGAAAATAAAAATCTTACCGATTTCTTTTGAAATAGTAACCAACGAATATGCTGAAAATAAAGTATTGCCGATTACTTTTAAAACAGTAACCGACAAATATGCTGAAAATAAAAATCTTGCCGATTACTTTTGAAATAGTCACCGACGAATATGCTGAAAATAAAAATCTTGCTGATTACTTTTGAAATATTTATCGACGAATATGCTGAAAATAAAAATCTTGCTGATTACTTTTGAAATAGCAACCGACGAATGTGCTGAAAATAAATCATGCTAATTACTTTTGAAATAGTAAGCGACGAATATGTTGGAAATAAAAATATTACCGATTAATTTTAAAAAAGTAACCAATGAATGTGCTGAAAATAATGTCTTGCCGATTACTTTTGAAATAGTCAACGACGAATATGCTGAAAATAAAAATCTTGCCGATTACTTTTGAAATAGTAACCGACGAATGTGCTGAAAATAAAGTCTTGCCGATTACTTTTGAAATAGTAACCGACGAATATGTTGAAAATAAAAATCTTGCCGAATACTTTTGAAATAGTAACCGACGAATGTGCTGAAAATAAAAATCTTGCCGATTACCTTTGAAATAGTAACCGATGAACATGCTGAAAATAAAAATCTTGCCGATTACTTTTGAAATAGTAACCGACGAATGTGCAGAATATAGATCATGCCGATTACTTTTGAAATAGTAATCGACGAATGTATTGAAAATAAATCATGTCCATTACCTTTGAAATAGTAACCGACGAATATGCTGAAAATAAATCATGCCGATTACTTTTGAAAAAGTAACCGACGAATATGTGCTGAAAATAAATCTTGCCGATTACTTTTGAAATAGTAACCGACGAATGTGCTGAAAATAAATCATGCCGATTACTATTGAAATAGTAACCGACAAATATGCTGAAAATAAAAATCTTGCCGATTACTTTTGAAATAGTAACCGACGAATGTGCAGAAAATAGATCATGCCGATTACCTTTGAAATAGTAACCGACGAATATGTTGAAAATAAAAATCTTACCGATTTCTTTTGAAATAGTAACCAACGAATATGCTGAAAATAAAAATCTTGCCGATTAGTTTTGAAATAGTCATCGACGAATATGCTGAAAATAAAAATCTTGCTGATTACTTTTGAAATAGCAACCGACGAATGTGCTGAAAATAAATCATGCTGATTACTTTTGAAATAGTAAGCGACGAATATGTTGGAAATAAAAATCTTACCGATTAATTTTAAAAAAATTAACCAATGAATGTGCTGAAAATAATGTCTTGCCGATTACTTTTGAAATAGTCAACGACGAATATGCTGAAAATAAAAATCTTGCCGATTACTTTTGAAATAGTAACCGACGAATGTGCTGAAAATAAAGTCTTGCCGATTACTTTTGAAATAGTAACCGATGAATATGTTGAAAATAAAAATCTTGTCGATTACTTTTAAAATAGTAACCGACAAATATGCTAAAAATAAAAATCTTTCCGATTACTTTTGAAATAGAAACCGACGAATATGTTGAAAATAAAAATCT
Source organism: Medicago lupulina (assembly GCA_958299785.1). Taxonomy (NCBI): domain Eukaryota; kingdom Viridiplantae; phylum Streptophyta; class Magnoliopsida; order Fabales; family Fabaceae; genus Medicago; species Medicago lupulina. The sequence continues at coordinate 38,371,179 of OY283141.1, read as the reverse complement.
TGTCGATTACTTTTAAAATAGTAACCGACAAATATGCTGAAAATAAAAATCTTGCGGATTACTTTTGAAATAGTAACCGACGAATGTGCAGAAAATAGATCATGCCGATTACTTTTGAAATAGTAACCGACGAATGTGTTGAAAATAAATCATGCCGATTACCCTTGAAATAGTAACCGACGAATATGTTGAAAATAAAAATCTTACCGATTTCTTTTGAGATAGTAACCAACGAATATGCTGAAAATAAAGTATTGCCGATTACTTTTGAAATAGTAACCGACGAATGTGCTGAAAATAAATCATGCCGATTACTATTGAAATAGTAACCGACAAATATGCTGAAAATAAAAATCTTGCCGATTACTTTTGAAATAGTAACCGACGAATGTGCAGAAAATAGATCATGCCGATTACTTTTGAAATAGTAACCGACGAATGTGTTGAAAATAAATCATGCCGATTACCTTTGAAATAGTAACCGACGAATATGTTGAAAATAAAAATCTTACCGATTTCTTTTGAAATAGTAACCAACGAATATGCTGAAAATAAATTATTGCCGATTACTTTTGAAATAGTAACCGACGAATATGTTGAAAATAAAAATCTTGTTGATTACTTTTAAAACAGTAACCGACAAATATGCTGAAAATAAAAATCTTGCCGATTAGTTTTGAAATAGTCATCGACGAATATGCTGAAAATAAAAATCTTGCTGATTACTTTTGAAATAGCAACCGACGAATGTGCTGAAAATAAATCATGCTGATTACTTTTGAAATAGTAAGCGACGAATATGTTGGAAATAAAAATCTTACCGATTAATTTTAAAAAAATTAACCAATGAATGTGCTGAAAATAATGTCTTGCCGATTACTTTTGAAATAGTCAACGACGAATATGCTGAAAATAAAAATCTTGCCGATTACTTTTGAAATAGTAACCGACGAATGTGCTGAAAATAAAGTCTTGCCGATTACTTTTGAAATAGTAACCGATGAATATGTTGAAAATAAAAATCTTGTCGATTACTTTTAAAATAGTAACCGACAAATATGCTAAAAATAAAAATCTTTCCGATTACTTTTGAAATAGAAACCGACGAATATGTTGAAAATAAAAATCTTGTCGATTACTTTTAAAATAGTAACCGACAAATATGCTGAAAATAAAAATCTTGCGGATTACTTTTGAAATAGTAACCGACGAATGTGCAGAAAATAGATCATGCCGATTACTTTTGAAATAGTAACCGACGAATGTGTTGAAAATAAATCATGCCGATTACCCTTGAAATAGTAACCGACGAATATGTTGAAAATAAAAATCTTACCGATTTCTTTTGAGATAGTAACCAACGAATATGCTGAAAATAAAGTATTGCCGATTACTTTTGAAATAGTAACCGACGAATGTGCTGAAAATAAATCATGCCGATTACTATTGAAATAGTAACCGACAAATATGCTGAAAATAAAAATCTTGCCGATTACTTTTGAAATAGTAACCGACGAATGTGCAGAAAATAGATCATGCCGATTACTTTTGAAATAGTAACCGACGAATGTGTTGAAAATAAATCATGCCGATTACCTTTGAAATAGTAACCGACGAATATGTTGAAAATAAAAATCTTACCGATTTCTTTTGAAATAGTAACCAACGAATATGCTGAAAATAAATTATTGCCGATTACTTTTGAAATAGTAACCGACGAATATGTTGAAAATAAAAATCTTGTTGATTACTTTTAAAACAGTAACCGACAAATATGCTGAAAATAAAAATCTTGCCGATTACTTTTGAAATATTTATCGACGAATATGCTGAAAATAAAAATCTTGCTGATTACTTTTGAAATAGCAACCGACGAATGTGCTGAAAATAAATCATGCTGATTACTTTTGAAATAGTAAGCGACGAATATGTTGGAAATAAAAATCTTACCGATTAATTTTAAAAAAGTAACCAATGAATGTGCTGAAAATAATGTCTTGCCGATTACTTTTGAAATAGTCAACGACGAATATGCTGAAAATAAAAATCTTGTCGATTACTTTTGAAATAGTAACCGACGAATGTGCTGAAAATAAAGTCTTGCCGATTACTTTCGAAATAGTAACCGACAAATATGTTGAAAATAAAAATCTTGTCGATTACTTTTAAAATAGTAACCGACAAATATGCTTAAAATAAAAATCTTGCCGATTACTTTTGAAATAGGAACCGACGAATATGTTGAAAATAAAAATCTTGTCGATTACTTTTAAAATAGTAACCGACAAATATGCTGAAAATAAAAATCTTGCCGATTACTTTTGAAATAGTAACCGACGAATGTGCAGAAAATAGATCATGCCGATTACTTTTGAAATAGTAACCGACGAATGTGTTGAAAATAAATCATGCCGATTACCCTTGAAATAGTAACCGACGAATATGTTGAAAATAAAAATCTTACCGATTTCTTTTGAAATAGTAACCAACGAATATGCTGAAAATAAATCATGCCGATTACTATTGAAATAGTAACCGACAAATATGCTGAAAATAAAAATCTTGCCGATTACTTTTGAAATAGTAACCGACGAATGTGCAGAAAATAGATCATGCCGATTACTTTTGAAATAGTAACCGACGAATGTGTTGAAAATAAATCATGCCGATTACCTTTGAAATAGTAACCGACGAATATGTTGAAAATAAAAATCTTACCGATTTCTTTTGAAATAGTAACCAATGAATATGCTGAAAATAAAGTATTGCCGATTACTTTTGAAATAGTAACCGACGAATATGTTGAAAATAAAAATCTTGTTGATTACTTTTAAAACAGTAACCGACAAATATGCTGAAAATAAAAATCTTGCCGATTACTTTTGAAATAGTCATCGACGAATATGCTGAAAATAAAAATCTTGCTGATTACTTTTGAAATAGCAACCGACGAATGTGCTGAAAATAAATCATGCTGATTACTTTTGAAATAGTAAGCGACGAATATGTTGGAAATAAAAATCTTACCGATTAATTTTAAAAAAGTAACCAATGAATGTGCTGAAAATAATGTCTTGCCGATTACTTTTCAAATAGTCAACGACGAATATGCTGAAAATAAAAATCTTGCTGATTACTTTTGAAATAGTAACCGACGAATGTGCTGAAAATAAAGTCTTGCCGATTACTTTCGAAATAGTAACCGACAAATATGTTGAAAATAAAAATCTTGTCGATTACTTTTAAAATAGTAACCGACAAATATGCTAAAAATAAAAATCTTGCCGATTACTTTTGAAATAGGAACCGACGAATATGTTGAAAATAAAAATCTTGTCGATTACTTTTAAAATAGTAACCGACAAATATGCTGAAAATAAAAATCTTGCCGATTACTTTTGAAATAGTAACCGACGAATGTGCAGAAAATAGATCATGCCGATTACTTTTGAAATAGTAACCGACGAATGTGTTGAAAATAAATCATGCCGATTACCCTTGAAATAGTAACCGACGAATATGTTGAAAATAAAAATCTTACCGATTTCTTTTGAAATAGTAACCAACGAATATGCTGAAAATAAATCATGCCGATTACTATTGAAATAGTAACCGACAAATATGCTGAAAATAAAAATCTTGCCGATTACTTTTGAAATAGTAACCGACGAATGTGCAGAAAATAGATCATGCCGATTACTTTTGAAATAGTAACCGACGAATGTGTTGAAAATAAATCATGCCGATTACCTTTGAAATAGTAACCGACGAATATGTTGAAAATAAAAATCTTACCGATTTCTTTTGAAATAGTAACCAACGAATATGCTGAAAATAAAGTATTGCCGATTACTTTTGAAATAGTAACCGACGAATATGTTGAAAATAAAAATCTTGTTGATTACTTTTAAAACAGTAACCGACAAATATGCTGAAAATAAAAATCTTGCCGATTACTTTTGAAATAGTCATCGACGAATATGCTGAAAATAAAAATCTTGCTGATTACTTTTGAAATAGCAACCGACGAATGTGCTGAAAATAAATCATGCTGATTACTTTTGAAATAGTAAGCGACGAATATGTTGGAAATAAAAATCTTACCGATTAATTTTAAAAAAGTAACCAATGAATGTGCTGAAAATAATGTCTTGCCGATTACTTTTGAAATAGTCAACGACGAATATGCTGAAAATAAAAATCTTGCTGATTACTTTTGAAATAGTAACCGACGAATGTGCTGAAAATAAAGTCTTGCCGATTACTTTCGAAATAGTAACCGACAAATATGTTGAAAATAAAAATCTTGTCGATTACTTTTAAAATAGTAACCGACAAATATGCTAAAAATAAAAATCTTGCCGATTACTTTTGAAATAGGAACCGACGAATATGTTGAAAATAAAAATCTTGTCGATTACTTTTAAAATAGTAACCGACAAATATGCTGAAAATAAAAATCTTGCCGATTACTTTTGAAATAGTAACCGACGAATGTGCAGAAAATAGATCATGCCGATTACTTTTGAAATAGTAACCGACGAATGTGTTGAAAATAAATCATGCCGATTACCCTTGAAATAGTAACCGACGAATATGTTGAAAATAAAAATCTTACCGATTTCTTTTGAAATAGTAACCAACGAATATGCTGAAAATAAATCATGCCGATTACTATTGAAATAGTAACCGACAAATATGCTGAAAATAAAAATCTTGCCGATTACTTTTGAAATAGTAACCGACGAATGTGCAGAAAATAGATCATGCCGATTACTTTTGAAATAGTAACCGACGAATGTGTTGAAAATAAATCATGCCGATTACCTTTGAAATAGTAACCGACGAATATGTTGAAAATAAAAATCTTACCGATTTCTTTTGAAATAGTAACCAACGAATATGCTGAAAATAAAGTATTGCCGATTACTTTTAAAACAGTAACCGACAAATATGCTGAAAATAAAAATCTTGCCGATTACTTTTGAAATAGTCACCGACGAATATGCTGAAAATAAAAATCTTGCTGATTACTTTTGAAATATTTATCGACGAATATGCTGAAAATAAAAATCTTGCTGATTACTTTTGAAATAGCAACCGACGAATGTGCTGAAAATAAATCATGCTAATTACTTTTGAAATAGTAAGCGACGAATATGTTGGAAATAAAAATATTACCGATTAATTTTAAAAAAGTAACCAATGAATGTGCTGAAAATAATGTCTTGCCGATTACTTTTGAAATAGTCAACGACGAATATGCTGAAAATAAAAATCTTGCCGATTACTTTTGAAATAGTAACCGACGAATGTGCTGAAAATAAAGTCTTGCCGATTACTTTTGAAATAGTAACCGACGAATATGTTGAAAATAAAAATCTTGCCGAATACTTTTGAAATAGTAACCGACGAATGTGCTGAAAATAAAAATCTTGCCGATTACCTTTGAAATAGTAACCGATGAACATGCTGAAAATAAAAATCTTGCCGATTACTTTTGAAATAGTAACCGACGAATGTGCAGAATATAGATCATGCCGATTACTTTTGAAATAGTAATCGACGAATGTATTGAAAATAAATCATGTCCATTACCTTTGAAATAGTAACCGACGAATATGCTGAAAATAAATCATGCCGATTACTTTTGAAAAAGTAACCGACGAATATGTGCTGAAAATAAATCTTGCCGATTACTTTTGAAATAGTAACCGACGAATGTGCTGAAAATAAATCATGCCGATTACTATTGAAATAGTAACCGACAAATATGCTGAAAATAAAAATCTTGCCGATTACTTTTGAAATAGTAACCGACGAATGTGCAGAAAATAGATCATGCCGATTACCTTTGAAATAGTAACCGACGAATATGTTGAAAATAAAAATCTTACCGATTTCTTTTGAAATAGTAACCAACGAATATGCTGAAAATAAAAATCTTGCCGATTAGTTTTGAAATAGTCATCGACGAATATGCTGAAAATAAAAATCTTGCTGATTACTTTTGAAATAGCAACCGACGAATGTGCTGAAAATAAATCATGCTGATTACTTTTGAAATAGTAAGCGACGAATATGTTGGAAATAAAAATCTTACCGATTAATTTTAAAAAAATTAACCAATGAATGTGCTGAAAATAATGTCTTGCCGATTACTTTTGAAATAGTCAACGACGAATATGCTGAAAATAAAAATCTTGCCGATTACTTTTGAAATAGTAACCGACGAATGTGCTGAAAATAAAGTCTTGCCGATTACTTTTGAAATAGTAACCGATGAATATGTTGAAAATAAAAATCTTGTCGATTACTTTTAAAATAGTAACCGACAAATATGCTAAAAATAAAAATCTTTCCGATTACTTTTGAAATAGAAACCGACGAATATGTTGAAAATAAAAATCTTGTCGATTACTTTTAAAATAGTAACCGACAAATATGCTGAAAATAAAAATCTTGCGGATTACTTTTGAAATAGTAACCGACGAATGTGCAGAAAATAGATCATGCCGATTACTTTTGAAATAGTAACCGACGAATGTGTTGAAAATAAATCATGCCGATTACCCTTGAAATAGTAACCGACGAATATGTTGAAAATAAAAATCTTACCGATTTCTTTTGAGATAGTAACCAACGAATATGCTGAAAATAAAGTATTGCCGATTACTTTTGAAATAGTAACCGACGAATGTGCTGAAAATAAATCATGCCGATTACTATTGAAATAGTAACCGACAAATATGCTGAAAATAAAAATCTTGCCGATTACTTTTGAAATAGTAACCGACGAATGTGCAGAAAATAGATCATGCCGATTACTTTTGAAATAGTAACCGACGAATGTGTTGAAAATAAATCATGCCGATTACCTTTGAAATAGTAACCGACGAATATGTTGAAAATAAAAATCTTACCGATTTCTTTTGAAATAGTAACCAACGAATATGCTGAAAATAAATTATTGCCGATTACTTTTGAAATAGTAACCGACGAATATGTTGAAAATAAAAATCTTGTTGATTACTTTTAAAACAGTAACCGACAAATATGCTGAAAATAAAAATCTTGCCGATTACTTTTGAAATAGTCATCGACGAATATGCTGAAAATAAAAATCTTGCTGATTACTTTTGAAATAGCAACCGACGAATGTGCTGAAAATAAATCATGCTGATTACTTTTGAAATAGTAAGCGACGAATATGTTGGAAATAAAAATCTTACCGATTAATTTTAAAAAAGTAACCAATGAATGTGCTGAAAATAATGTCTTGCCGATTACTTTTGAAATAGTCAACGACGAATATGCTGAAAATAAAAATCTTGTCGATTACTTTTGAAATAGTAACCGACGAATGTGCTGAAAATAAAGTCTTGCCGATTACTTTCGAAATAGTAACCGACAAATTTGTGGAAAATAAAAATCTTGTCGATTACTTTTAAAATAGTAACCGACAAATATGCTTAAAATAAAAATCTTGAAGATTACTTTTGAAATAGGAACCGACGAATATGTTGAAAATAAAAATCTTGTCGATTACTTTTAAAATAGTAACCGACAAATATGCTGAAAATAAAAATCTTGCCGATTACTTTTTAAATAGTAACCGACGAATGTGCAGAAAATAGATCATGCCGATTACTTTTGAAATAGTAACCGACGAATGTGTTGAAAATAAATCATGCCGATTACCCTTGAAATAGTAACCGACGAATATGTTGAAAATAAAAATCTTACCGATTTCTTTTGAAATAGTAACCAACGAATATGCTGAAAATAAATCATGCCGATTACTATTGAAATAGTAACCGACAAATATGCTGAAAATAAAAATCTTGCCGATTACTTTTGAAATAGTAACCGACGAATGTGCAGAAAATAGATCATGCCGATTACTTTTAAATAGTAACCGACGAATGTGTTGAAAATAAATCATGCCGATTACCTTTGAAATAGTAACCGACGAATATGTTGAAAATAAAAATCTTACCGATTTCTTTTGAAATAGTAACCAACGAATATGCTGAAAATAAAGTATTGCCGATTACTTTTGAAATAGTAACCGACGAATATGTTGAAAATAAAAATCTTGTTGATTACTTTTAAAACAGTAACCGACAAATATGCTGAAAATAAAAATCTTGCCGATTACTTTTGAAATAGTCATCGACGAATATGCTGAAAATAAAAATCTTGCTGATTACTTTTAAAATAGCAACCGACGAATGTGCTGAAAATAAATCATGCTGATTACTTTTGAAATAGTAAGCGACGAATATGTTGGAAATAAAAATCTTACCGATTAATTTTAAAAAAGTAACCAATGAATGTGCTGAAAATAATGTCTTGCCGATTACTTTTGAAATAGTCAACGACGAATATGCTGAAAATAAAAATCTTGCTGATTACTTTTGAAATAGTAACCGACGAATGTGCTGAAAATAAAGTCTTGCCGATTACTTTCGAAATAGTAACCGACAAATATGTTGAAAATAAAAATCTTGTCGATTACTTTTAAAATAGTAACCGACAAATATGCTAAAAATAAAAATCTTGCCGATTACTTTTGAAATAGGAACCGACGAATATGTTGAAAATAAAAATCTTGTCGATTACTTTTAAAATAGTAACCGACAAATATGCTGAAAATAAAAATCTTGCCGATTACTTTTGAAATAGTAACCGACGAATGTGCAGAAAATAGATCATGCCGATTACTTTTGAAATAGTAACCGACGAATGTGTTGAAAATAAATCATGCCGATTACCCTTGAAATAGTAACCAACGAATATGTTGAAAATAAAAATCTTACCGATTTCTTTTGAAATAGTAACCAACGAATATGCTGAAAATAAATCATGCCGATTACTATTGAAATAGTAACCGACAAATATGCTGAAAATAAAAATCTTGCCGATTACTTTTGAAATAGTAACCGACGAATGTGCAGAAAATAGATCATGCCGATTACTTTTGAAATAGTAACCGACGAATGTGTTGAAAATAAATCATGCCGATTACCTTTGAAATAGTAACCGACGAATATGTTGAAAATAAAAATCTTACCGATTTCTTTTGAAATAGTAACCAACGAATATGCTGAAAATAAAGTATTGCCGATTACTTTTGAAATAGTAACCGACGAATATGTTGAAAATAAAAATCTTGTTGATTACTTTTAAAACAGTAACCGACAAATATGCTGAAAATAAAAATCTTGCCGATTACTTTTGAAATAGTCATCGACGAATATGCTGAAAATAAAAATCTTGCTGATTACTTTTAAAATAGCAACCGACGAATGTGCTGAAAATAAATCATGCTGATTACTTTTGAAATAGTAAGCGACGAATATGTTGGAAATAAAAATCTTACCGATTAATTTTAAAAAAGTAACCAATGAATGTGCTGAAAATAATGTCTTGCCGATTACTTTTGAAATAGTCAACGACGAATATGCTGAAAATAAAAATCTTGCCGATTACTTTTGAAATAGTAACCGACGAATGTGCTGAAAATAAAGTCTTGCCGATTACTTTCGAAATAGTAACCGACAAATATGTTGAAAATAAAAATCTTGTCGATTACTTTTAAAATAGTAACCGACAAATATGCTAAAAATAAAAATCTTGCCGATTACTTTTGAAATAGGAACCGACGAATATGTTGAAAATAAAAATCTTGTCGATTACTTTTAAAATAGTAACCGACAAATATGCTGAAAATAAAAATCTTGCCGATTACTTTTGAAATAGTAACCGACGAATGTGCAGAAAATAGATCATGCCGATTACTTTTGAAATAGTAACCGACGAATGTGTTGAAAATAAATCATGCCGATTACCCTTGAAATAGTAACCAACGAATATGTTGAAAATAAAAATCTTACCGATTTCTTTTGAAATAGTAACCAACGAATATGCTGAAAATAAATCATGCCGATTACTATTGAAATAGTAACCGACAAATATGCTGAAAATAAAAATCTTGCCGATTACTTTTGAAATAGTAACCGACGAATGTGCAGAAAATAGATCATGCCGATTACTTTTGAAATAGTAACCGACGAATGTGTTGAAAATAAATCATGCCGATTACCTTTGAAATAGTAACCGACGAATATGTTGAAAATAAAAATCTTACCGATTTCTTTTGAAATAGTAACCAACGAATATGCTGAAAATAAAGTATTGCCGATTACTTTTGAAATAGTAACCGACGAATATGTTGAAAATAAAAATCTTGTTGATTACTTTTAAAACAGTAACCGACAAATATGCTGAAAATAAAAATCTTGCCGATTACTTTTGAAATAGTCATCGACGAATATGCTGAAAATAAAAATCTTGTTGATTACTTTTGAAATAGCAACCGACGAATGTGCTGAAAATAAATCATGCTGATTACTTTTGAAATAGTAAGCGACGAATATGTTGGAAATAAAAATCTTACCGATTAATTTTAAAAAAGTAACCAATGAATGTGCTGAAAATAATGTCTTGCCGATTACTTTTGAAATAGTCAACGACGAATATGCTGAAAATAAAAATCTTGCCGATTACTTTTGAAATAGTAACCGACGAATGTGCTGAAAATAAAGTCTTGCCGATTACTTTCGAAATAGTAACCGACAAATATGTTGAAAATAAAAATCTTGTCGATTACTTTTAAAATAGTAACCGACAAATATGCTAAAAATAAAAATCTTGCCGATTACTTTTGAAATAGGAACCGACGAATATGTTGAAAATAAAAATCTTGTCGATTACTTTCAAAATAGTAACCGACAAATATGCTGAAAATAAAAATCTTGCCGATTACTTTTGAAATAGTAACCGACGAATGTGCAGAAAATAGATCATGCCGATTACTTTTGAAATAGTAACCGACGAATGTGTTGAAAATAAATCATGCCGATTACCCTTGAAATAGTAACCGACGAATATGTTGAAAATAAAAATCTTACCGATTTCTTTTGAAATAGTAACCAACGAATATGCTGAAAATAAATCATGCCGATTACTATTGAAATAGTAACCGACAAATATGCTGAAAATAAAAATCTTGCCGATTACTTTTGAAACAGTAACCGACGAATGTGCAGAAAATAGATCATGCCGATTACTTTTGAAATAGTAACCGACGAATGTGTTGAAAATAAATCATGCCGATTACCTTTGAAATAGTAACCGACGAATATGTTGAAAATAAAAATCTTACCGATTTCTTTTGAAATAGTAACCAACGAATATGCTGAAAATAAAGTATTGCCGATTACTTTTGAAATAGTAACCGACGAATATGTTGAAAATAAAAATCTTGTTGATTACTTTTAAAACAGTAACCGACAAATATGCTGAAAATAAAAATCTTGCCGATTACTTTTGAAATAGTCATCGACGAATATGCTGAAAATAAAAATCTTGCTGATTACTTTTGAAATAGCAACCGACGAATGTGCTGAAAATAAATCATGCTGATTACTTTTGAAATAGTAAGCGACGAATATGTTGGAAATAAAAATCTTACCGATTAATTTTAAAAAAGTAACCAATGAATGTGCTGAAAATAATGTCTTGCCGATTACTTTTGAAATAGTCAACGACGAATATGCTGAAAATAAAAATCTTGCCGATTACTTTTGAAATAGTAACCGACGAATGTGCTGAAAATAAAGTCTTGCCGATTACTTTCGAAATAGTAACCGACAAATATGTTGAAAATAAAAATCTTGTCGATTACTTTTAAAATAGTAACCGACAAATATGCTAAAAATAAAAATCTTGCCGATTACTTTTGAAATAGGAACCGACGAATATGTTGAAAATAAAAATCTTGTCGATTACTTTTAAAATAGTAACCGACAAATATGCTGAAAATAAAAATCTTGCCGATTACTTTTGAAATAGTAACCCACGAATGTGCAGAAAATAAATCATGCCGATTACCCTTGAAATAGTAACCAACGAATATGTTGAAAATAAAAATCTTACCGATTTCTTTTGAAATAGTAACCAACGAATATGCTGAAAATAAATCATGCCGATTACTATTGAAATAGTAACCGACAAATATGCTGAAAATAAAAATCTTGCCGATTACTTTTGAAATAGTAACCGACGAATGTGCAGAAAATAGATCATGCCGATTACTTTTGAAATAGTAACCGACGAATGTGTTGAAAATAAATCATGCCGATTACCTTTGAAATAGTAACCGACGAATATGTTGAAAATAAAAATCTTACCGATTTCTTTTGAAATAGTAACCAACGAATATGCTGAAAATAAAGTATTGCCGATTACTTTTGAAATAGTAACCGACGAATATGTTGAAAATAAAAATCTTGTTGATTACTTTTAAAACAGTAACCGACAAATATGCTGAAAATAAAAATCTTGCCGATTACTTTTGAAATAGTCATCGACGAATATGCTGAAAATAAAAATCTTGTTGATTACTTTTGAAATAGCAACCGACGAATGTGCTGAAAATAAATCATGCTGATTACTTTTGAAATAGTAAGCGACGAATATGTTGGAAATAAAAATCTTACCGATTAATTTTAAAAAAGTAACCAATGAATGTGCTGAAAATAATGTCTTGCCGATTACTTTTGAAATAGTCAACGACGAATATGCTGAAAATAAAAATATTGCCGATTACTTTTGAAATAGTAACCGACGAATGTGCTGAAAATAAAGTCTTGCCGATTACTTTCGAAATAGTAACCGACAAATATGTTGAAAATAAAAATCTTGTCGATTACTTTTAAAATAGTAACCGACAAATATGCTAAAAATAAAAATCTTGCCGATTACTTTTGAAATAGGAACCGACGAATATGTTGAAAATAAAAATCTTGTCGATTACTTTTAAAATAGTAACCGACAAATATGCTGAAAATAAAAATCTTGCCGATTACTTTTGAAATAGTAACCGACGAATGTGCAGAAAATAGATCATGCCGATTACTTTTGAAATAGTAACCGACGAATGTGTTGAAAATAAATCATGCCGATTACCCTTGAAATAGTAACCGACGAATATGTTGAAAATAAAAATCTTACCGATTTCTTTTGAAATAGTAACCAACGAATATGCTGAAAATAAATCATGCCGATTACTATTGAAATAGTAACCGACAAATATGCTGAAAATAAAAATCTTGCCGATTACTTTTGAAACAGTAACCGACGAATGTGCAGAAAATAGATCATGCCGATTACTTTTGAAATAGTAACCGACGAATGTGTTGAAAATAAATCATGCCGATTACCTTTGAAATAGTAACCGACGAATATGTTGAAAATAAAAATCTTACCGATTTCTTTTGAAATAGTAACCAACGAATATGCTGAAAATAAAGTATTGCCGATTACTTTTGAAATAGTAACCGACGAATATGTTGAAAATAAAAATCTTGTTGATTACTTTTAAAACAGTAACCGACAAATATGCTGAAAATAAAAATCTTGCCGATTACTTTTGAAATAGTCATCGACGAATATGCTGAAAATAAAAATCTTGCTGATTACTTTTGAAATAGCAACCGACGAATGTGCTGAAAATAAATCATGCTGATTACTTTTGAAATAGTAAGCGACGAATATGTTGGAAATAAAAATCTTACCGATTAATTTTAAAAAAGTAACCAATGAATGTGCTGAAAATAATGTCTTGCCGATTACTTTTGAAATAGTCAACGACGAATATGCTGAAAATAAAAATCTTGCCGATTACTTTTGAAATAGTAACCGACGAATGTGCTGAAAATAAAGTCTTGCCGATTACTTTCGAAATAGTAACCGACAAATATGTTGAAAATAAAAATCTTGTCGATTACTTTTAAAATAGTAACCGACAAATATGCTAAAAATAAAAATCTTGCCGATTACTTTTGAAATAGGAACCGACGAATATGTTGAAAATAAAAATCTTGTCGATTACTTTTAAAATAGTAACCGACAAATATGCTGAAAATAAAAATCTTGCCGATTACTTTTGAAATAGTAACCCACGAATGTGCAGAAAATAAATCATGCCGATTACCCTTGAAATAGTAACCAACGAATATGTTGAAAATAAAAATCTTACCGATTTCTTTTGAAATAGTAACCAACGAATATGCTGAAAATAAATCATGCCGATTACTATTGAAATAGTAACCGACAAATATGCTGAAAATAAAAATCTTGCCGATTACTTTTGAAATAGTAACCGACGAATGTGCAGAAAATAGATCATGCCGATTACTTTTGAAATAGTAACCGACGAATGTGTTGAAAATAAATCATGCCGATTACCTTTGAAATAGTAACCGACGAATATGTTGAAAATAAAAATCTTACCGATTTCTTTTGAAATAGTAACCAACGAATATGCTGAAAATAAAGTATTGCCGATTACTTTTGAAATAGTAACCGACGAATATGTTGAAAATAAAAATCTTGTTGATTACTTTTAAAACAGTAACCGACAAATATGCTGAAAATAAAAATCTTGCCGATTACTTTTGAAATAGTCATCGACGAATATGCTGAAAATAAAAATCTTGTTGATTACTTTTGAAATAGCAACCGACGAATGTGCTGAAAATAAATCATGCTGATTACTTTTGAAATAGTAAGCGACGAATATGTTGGAAATAAAAATCTTACCGATTAATTTTAAAAAAGTAACCAATGAATGTGCTGAAAATAATGTCTTGCCGATTACTTTTGAAATAGTCAACGACGAATATGCTGAAAATAAAAATCTTGCCGATTACTTTTGAAATAGTAACCGACGAATGTGCTGAAAATAAAGTCTTGCCGATTACTTTCGAAATAGTAACCGACAAATATGTTGAAAATAAAAATCTTGTCGATTACTTTTAAAATAGTAACCGACAAATATGCTAAAAATAAAAATCTTGCCGATTACTTTTGAAATAGGAACCGACGAATATGTTGAAAATAAAAATCTTGTCGATTACTTTTAAAATAGTAACCGACAAATATGCTGAAAATAAAAATCTTGCCGATTACTTTTGAAATAGTAACCGACGAATGTGCAGAAAATAGATCATGCCGATTACTTTTGAAATAGTAACCGACGAATGTGTTGAAAATAAATCATGCCGATTACCCTTGAAATAGTAACCGACGAATATGTTGAAAATAAAAATCTTACCGATTTCTTTTGAAATAGTAACCAACGAATATGCTGAAAATAAATCATGCCGATTACTATTGAAATAGTAACCGACAAATATGCTGAAAATAAAAATCTTGCCGATTACTTTTGAAACAGTAACCGACGAATGTGCAGAAAATAGATCATGCCGATTACTTTTGAAATAGTAACCGACGAATGTGTTGAAAATAAATCATGCCGATTACCTTTGAAATAGTAACCGACGAATATGTTGAAAATAAAAATCTTACCGATTTCTTTTGAAATAGTAACCAACGAATATGCTGAAAATAAAGTATTGCCGATTACTTTTGAAATAGTAACCGACGAATATGTTGAAAATAAAAATCTTGTTGATTACTTTTAAAACAGTAACCGACAAATATGCTGAAAATAAAAATCTTGCCGATTACTTTTGAAATAGTCATCGACGAATATGCTGAAAATAAAAATCTTGCTGATTACTTTTGAAATAGCAACCGACGAATGTGCTGAAAATAAATCATGCTGATTACTTTTGAAATAGTAAGCGACGAATATGTTGGAAATAAAAATCTTACCGATTAATTTTAAAAAAGTAACCAATGAATGTGCTGAAAATAATGTCTTGCCGATTACTTTTGAAATAGTCAACGACGAATATGCTGAAAATAAAAATCTTGCCGATTACTTTTGAAATAGTAACCGACGAATGTGCTGAAAATAAAGTCTTGCCGATTACTTTCGAAATAGTAACCGACAAATATGTTGAAAATAAAAATCTTGTCGATTACTTTTAAAATAGTAACCGACAAATATGCTAAAAATAAAAATCTTGCCGATTACTTTTGAAATAGGAACCGACGAATATGTTGAAAATAAAAATCTTGTCGATTACTTTTAAAATAGTAACCGACAAATATGCTGAAAATAAAAATCTTGCCGATTACTTTTGAAATAGTAACCCACGAATGTGCAGAAAATAAATCATGCCGATTACCCTTGAAATAGTAACCAACGAATATGTTGAAAATAAAAATCTTACCGATTTCTTTTGAAATAGTAACCAACGAATATGCTGAAAATAAATCATGCCGATTACTATTGAAATAGTAACCGACAAATATGCTGAAAATAAAAATCTTGCCGATTACTTTTGAAATAGTAACCGACGAATGTGCAGAAAATAGATCATGCCGATTACTTTTGAAATAGTAACCGACGAATGTGTTGAAAATAAATCATGCCGATTACCTTTGAAATAGTAACCGACGAATATGTTGAAAATAAAAATCTTACCGATTTCTTTTGAAATAGTAACCAACGAATATGCTGAAAATAAAGTATTGCCGATTACTTTTGAAATAGTAACCGACGAATATGTTGAAAATAAAAATCTTGTTGATTACTTTTAAAACAGTAACCGACAAATATGCTGAAAATAAAAATCTTGCCGATTACTTTTGAAATAGTCATCGACGAATATGCTGAAAATAAAAATCTTGTTGATTACTTTTGAAATAGCAACCGACGAATGTGCTGAAAATAAATCATGCTGATTACTTTTGAAATAGTAAGCGACGAATATGTTGGAAATAAAAATCTTACCGATTAATTTTAAAAAAGTAACCAATGAATGTGCTGAAAATAATGTCTTGCCGATTACTTTTGAAATAGTCAACGACGAATATGCTGAAAATAAAAATCTTGCCGATTACTTTTGAAATAGTAACCGACGAATGTGCTGAAAATAAAGTCTTGCCGATTACTTTCGAAATAGTAACCGACAAATATGTTGAAAATAAAAATCTTGTCGATTACTTTTAAAATAGTAACCGACAAATATGCTAAAAATAAAAATCTTGCCGATTACTTTTGAAATAGGAACCGACGAATATGTTGAAAATAAAAATCTTGTCGATTACTTTTAAAATAGTAACCGACAAATATGCTGAAAATAAAAATCTTGCCGATTACTTTTGAAATAGTAACCGACGAATGTGCAGAAAATAGATCATGCCGATTACTTTTGAAATAGTAACCGACGAATGTGTTGAAAATAAATCATGCCGATTACCCTTGAAATAGTAACCGACGAATATGTTGAAAATAAAAATCTTACCGATTTCTTTTGAAATAGTAACCAACGAATATGCTGAAAATAAATCATGCCGATTACTATTGAAATAGTAACCGACAAATATGCTGAAAATAAAAATCTTGCCGATTACTTTTGAAACAGTAACCGACGAATGTGCAGAAAATAGATCATGCCGATTACTTTTGAAATAGTAACCGACGAATGTGTTGAAAATAAATCATGCCGATTACCTTTGAAATAGTAACCGACGAATATGTTGAAAATAAAAATCTTACCGATTTCTTTTGAAATAGTAACCAACGAATATGCTGAAAATAAAGTATTGCCGATTACTTTTGAAATAGTAACCGACGAATATGTTGAAAATAAAAATCTTGATGATTACTTTTAAAACAGTAACCGACAAATATGCTGAAAATAAAAATCTTGCCGATTACTTTTGAAATAGTCATCGACGAATATGCTGAAAATAAAAATCTTGCTGATTACTTTTGAAATAGCAACCGACGAATGTGCTGAAAATAAATCATGCTGATTACTTTTGAAATAGTAAGCGACGAATATGTTGGAAATAAAAATCTTACCGATTAATTTTAAAAAAGTAACCAATGAATGTGCTGAAAATAATGTCTTGCCAATTACTTTTGAAATAGTCAACGACGAATATGCTGAAAATAAAAATCTTGCCGATTACTTTTGAAATAGTAACCGACGAATGTGCTGAAAATAAAGTCTTGCCGATTACTTTCGAAATAGTAACCGACAAATATGTTGAAAATAAAAATCTTGTCGATTACTTTTAAAATAGTAACCGACAAATATGCTAAAAATAAAAATCTTGTCGATTACTTTTGAAATAGGAACCGACGAATATGTTGAAAATAAAAATCTTGTCGATTACTTTTAAAATAGTAACCGACAAATATGCTGAAAATAAAAATCTTGCCGATTACTTTTGAAATAGTAACCCACGAATGTGCAGAAAATAGATCATGCCGATTACTTTTGAAATAGTAACCGACGAATGTGTTGAAAATAAATCATGCCGATTACCCTTGAAATAGTAACCGACGAATATGTTGAAAATAAAAATCTTACCGATTTCTTTTGAAATAGTAACCAACAAATATGCTGAAAATAAATCATGCCGATTACTATTGAAATAGTAACCGACAAATATGCTGAAAATAAAAATCTTGCCGATTACTTTTGAAACAGTAACCCACGAATGTGCAGAAAATAGATCATGCCGATTACTTTTGAAATAGTAACCGACGAATGTGTTGAAAATAAATCATGCCGATTACCTTTGAAATAGTAACCGACGAATATGTTGAAAATAAAAATCTTACCGATTTCTTTTGAAATAGTAACCAACGAATATGCTGAAAATAAAGTATTGCCGATTACTTTTGAAATAGTAACCGACGAATATGTTGAAAATAAAAATCTTGTTGATTACTTTTAAAACAGTAACCGACAAATATGCTGAAAATAAAAATCTTGCCGATTACTTTTGAAATAGTCATCGACGAATATGCTGAAAATAAAAATCTTGCTGATTACTTTTGAAATAGCAACCGACGAATGTGCTGAAAATAAATCATGCTGATTACTTTTGAAATAGTAAGCGACGAATATGTTGGAAATAAAAATCCTACCGATTAATTTTAAAAAAGTAACCAATGAATGTGCTGAAAATAATGTCTTGCCGATTACTTTTGAAATAGTCAACGACGAATATGCTGAAAATAAAAATCTTGCCGATTACTTTTGAAATAGTAACCGACGAATGTGCTGAAAATAAAGTCTTGCCGATTACTTTCGAAATAGTAACCGACAAATATGTTGAAAATAAAAATCTTGTCGATTACTTTTAAAATAGTAACCGACAAATATGCTAAAAATAAAAATCTTGCCGATTACTTTTGAAATAGGAACCGACGAATATGTTGAAAATAAAAATCTTGTCGATTACTTTTAAAATAGTAACCGACAAATATGCTGAAAATAAAAATCTTGCCGATTACTTTTGAAATAGTAACCGACGAATGTGCAGAAAATAGATCATGCCGATTACTTTTGAAATAGTAACCGACGAATGTGTTGAAAATAAATCATGCCGATTACCCTTGAAATAGTAACCGACGAATATGTTGAAAATAAAAATCTTACCGATTTCTTTTGAAATAGTAACCAACGAATATGCTGAAAATAAATCATGCCGATTACTATTGAAATAGTAACCGACAAATATGCTGAAAATAAAAATCTTGCCGATTACTTTTGAAACAGTAACCGACGAATGTGCAGAAAATAGATCATGCCGATTACTTTTGAAATAGTAACCGACGAATGTGTTGAAAATAAATCATGCCGATTACCTTTGAAATAGTAACCGACGAATATGTTGAAAATAAAAATCTTACCGATTTCTTTTGAAATAGTAACCAACGAATATGCTGAAAATAAAGTATTGCCGATTACTTTTGAAATAGTAACCGACGAATATGTTGAAAATAAAAATCTTGATGATTACTTTTAAAACAGTAACCGACAAATATGCTGAAAATAAAAATCTTGCCGATTACTTTTGAAATAGTCATCGACGAATATGCTGAAAATAAAAATCTTGCTGATTACTTTTGAAATAGCAACCGACGAATGTGCTGAAAATAAATCATGCTGATTACTTTTGAAATAGTAAGCGACGAATATGTTGGAAATAAAAATCTTACCGATTAATTTTAAAAAAGTAACCAATGAATGTGCTGAAAATAATGTCTTGCCGATTACTTTTGAAATAGTCAACGACGAATATGCTGAAAATAAAAATCTTGCCGATTACTTTTGAAATAGTAACCGACGAATGTGCTGAAAATAAAGTCTTGCCGATTACTTTCGAAATAGTAACCGACAAATATGTTGAAAATAAAAATCTTGTCGATTACTTTTAAAATAGTAACCGACAAATATGCTAAAAATAAAAATCTTGTCGATTACTTTTGAAATAGGAACCGACGAATATGTTGAAAATAAAAATCTTGTCGATTACTTTTAAAATAGTAACCGACAAATATGCTGAAAATAAAAATCTTGCCGATTACTTTTGAAATAGTAACCCACGAATGTGCAGAAAATAGATCATGCCGATTACTTTTGAAATAGTAACCGACGAATGTGTTGAAAATAAATCATGCCGATTACCCTTGAAATAGTAACCGACGAATATGTTGAAAATAAAAATCTTACCGATTTCTTTTGAAATAGTAACCAACAAATATGCTGAAAATAAATCATGCCGATTACTATTGAAATAGTAACCGACAAATATGCTGAAAATAAAAATCTTGCCGATTACTTTTGAAACAGTAACCCACGAATGTGCAGAAAATAGATCATGCCGATTACTTTTGAAATAGTAACCGACGAATGTGTTGAAAATAAATCATGCCGATTACCTTTGAAATAGTAACCGACGAATATGTTGAAAATAAAAATCTTACCGATTTCTTTTGAAATAGTAACCAACGAATATGCTGAAAATAAAGTATTGCCGATTACTTTTGAAATAGTAACCGACGAATATGTTGAAAATAAAAATCTTGTTGATTACTTTTAAAACAGTAACCGACAAATATGCTGAAAATAAAAATCTTGCCGATTACTTTTGAAATAGTCATCGACGAATATGCTGAAAATAAAAATCTTGCTGATTACTTTTGAAATAGCAACCGACGAATGTGCTGAAAATAAATCATGCTGATTACTTTTGAAATAGTAAGCGACGAATATGTTGGAAATAAAAATCCTACCGATTAATTTTAAAAAAGTAACCAATGAATGTGCTGAAAATAATGTCTTGCCGATTACTTTTGAAATAGTCAACGACGAATATGCTGAAAATAAAAATCTTGCCGATTACTTTTGAAATAGTAACCGACGAATGTGCTGAAAATAAAGTCTTGCCGATTACTTTCGAAATAGTAACCGACAAATATGTTGAAAATAAAAATCTTGTCGATTACTTTTAAAATAGTAACCGACAAATATGCTAAAAATAAAAATCTTGCCGATTACTTTTGAAATAGGAACCGACGAATATGTTGAAAATAAAAATCTTGTCGATTACTTTTAAAATAGTAACCGACAAATATGCTGAAAATAAAAATCTTGCCGATTACTTTTAAAATAGTAACCGACGAATGTGCAGAAAATAGATCATGCCGATTACTTTTGAAATAGTAACCGACGAATGTGTTGAAAATAAATCATGCCGATTACCCTTGAAATAGTAACCGACGAATATGTTGAAAATAAAAATCTTACCGATTTCTTTTGAAATAGTAACCAACGAATATGCTGAAAATAAATCATGCCGATTACTATTGAAATAGTAACCGACAAATATGCTGAAAATAAAAATCTTGCCGATTACTTTTGAAATAGTAACCGACGAATGTGCAGAAAATAGATCATGCCGATTACTTTTGAAATAGTAACCGACGAATGTGTTGAAAATAAATCATGCCGATTACCTTTGAAATAGTAACCGACGAATATGTTGAAAATAAAAATCTTACCGATTTCTTTTGAAATAGTAACCAACGAATATGCTGAAAATAAAGTATTGCCGATTACTTTTGAAATAGTAACCGACGAATATGTTGAAAATAAAAATCTTGTTGATTACTTTTAAAACAGTAACCGACAAATATGCTGAAAATAAAAATCTTGCCGATTACTTTTGAAATAGTCATCGACGAATATGCTGAAAATAAAAATCTTGCTGATTACTTTTGAAATAGCAACCGACGAATGTGCTGAAAATAAATCATGCTGATTACTTTTGAAATAGTAAGCGACGAATATGTTGGAAATAAAAATCTTACCGATTAATTTTAAAAAAGTAACCAATGAATGTGCTGAAAATAATGTCTTGCCGATTACTTTTGAAATAGTCAACGACGAATATGCTGAAAATAAAAATCTTGCCGATTACTTTTGAAATAGTAACCGACGAATGTGCTGAAAATAAAGTCTTGCCGATTACTTTCGAAATAGTAACCGACAAATATGTTGAAAATAAAAATCTTGTCGATTACTTTTAAAATAGTAACCGACAAATATGCTAAAAATAAAAATCTTGCCGATTACTTTTGAAATAGGAACCGACGAATATGTTGAAAATAAAAATCTTGTCGATTACTTTTAAAATAGTAACCGACAAATATGCTGAAAATAAAAATCTTGCCGATTACTTTTGAAATAGTAACCCACGAATGTGCAGAAAATAGATCATGCCGATTACTTTTGAAATAGTAACCGACGAATGTGTTGAAAATAAATCATGCCGATTACCCTTGAAATAGTAACCGACGAATATGTTGAAAATAAAAATCTTACCGATTTCTTTTGAAATAGTAACCAACGAATATGCTGAAAATAAATCATGCCGATTACTATTGAAATAGTAACCGACAAATATGCTGAAAATAAAAATCTTGCCGATTACTTTTGAAATAGTAACCGACGAATGTGCAGAAAATAGATCATGCCGATTACTTTTGAAATAGTAACCGACGAATGTGTTGAAAATAAATCATGCCGATTACCTTTGAAATAGTAACCGACGAATATGTTGAAAATAAAAATCTTACCGATTTCTTTTGAAATAGTAACCAACGAATATGCTAAAAATAAAAATCTTGCCGATTACTTTTGAAATAGGAACCGACGAATATGTTGAAAATAAAAATCTTGTCGATTAGTTTTAAAATAGTAACCGACAAATATGCTGAAAATAAAAATCTTGCCGATTACTTTTGAAATAGTAACCGACGAATGTGCAGAAAATAGATCATGCCGATTACTTTTGAAATAGTAACCGACGAATGTGTTGAAAATAAATCATGCCGATTACCCTTGAAATAGTAACCGACGAATATGTTGAAAATAAAAATCTTACCGATTTCTTTTGAAATAGTAACCAACGAATATGCTGAAAATAAATCATGCCGATTACTATTGAAATAGTAACCGACAAATATGCTGAAAATAAAAATCTTGCCGATTACTTTTGAAATAGTAACCGACGAATGTGCAGAAAATAGATCATGCCGATTACTTTTGAAATAGTAACTGACGAATGTGTTGAAAATAAATCATGCCGATTACCTTTGAAATAGTAACCGACGAATATGTTGAAAATAAAAATCTTACCGATTTCTTTTGAAATAGTAACCAACGAATATGCTGAAAATAAAGTATTGCCGATTACTTTTGAAATAGTAACCGACGAATATGTTGAAAATAAAAATCTTGTTGATTACTTTTAAAACAGTAACCGACAAATATGCTGAAAATAAAAATCTTGCCGATTACTTTTGAAATAGTCATCGACGAATATGCTGAAAATAAAAATCTTGCTGATTACTTTTGAAATAGCAACCGACGAATGTGCTGAAAATAAATCATGCTGATTACTTTTGAAATAGTAAGCGACGAATATGTTGGAAATAAAAATCTTACCGATTAATTTTAAAAAAGTAACCAATGAATGTGCTGAAAATAATGTCTTGCCGATTACTTTTGAAATAGTCAACGACGAATATGCTGAAAATAAAAATCTTGCCGATTACTTTTGAAATAGTAACCGACGAATGTGCTGAAAATAAAGTCTTGCCGATTACTTTCGAAATAGTAACCGACGAATATGTTGAAAATAAAAATCTTGTCGATTACTTTTAAAATAGTAACCGACAAATATGCTGAAAATAAAAATCTTGCCGATTACTTTTGAAATAGTAACCCACGAATGTGCAGAAAATAGATCATGCCGATTACTTTTGAAATAGTAACCGACGAATGTGTTGAAAATAAATCATGCCGATTACCCTTGAAATAGTAACCGACGAATATGTTGAAAATAAAAATCTTACCGATTTCTTTTGAAATAGTAACCAACGAATATGCTGAAAATAAATCATGCCGATTACTATTGAAATAGTAACCGACAAATATGCTGAAAATAAAAATCTTGCCGATTACTTTTGAAATAGTAACCGACGAATGTGCAGAAAATAGATCATGCCGATTACTTTTGAAATAGTAACCGACGAATGTGTTGAAAATAAATCATGCCGATTACCTTTGAAATAGTAACCGACGAATATGTTGAAAATAAAAATCTTACCGATTTCTTTTGAAATAGTAACCAACGAATATGCTAAAAATAAAAATCTTGCCGATTACTTTTGAAATAGGAACCGACGAATATGTTGAAAATAAAAATCTTGTCGATTAGTTTTAAAATAGTAACCGACAAATATGCTGAAAATAAAAATCTTGCCGATTACTTTTGAAATAGTAACCGACGAATGTGCAGAAAATAGATCATGCCGATTACTTTTGAAATAGTAACCGACGAATGTGTTGAAAATAAATCATGCCGATTACCCTTGAAATAGTAACCGACGAATATGTTGAAAATAAAAATCTTACCGATTTCTTTTGAAATAGTAACCAACGAATTTGCTGAAAATAAATCATGCCGATTAATATTGAAATAGTAACCGACAAATATGCTGAAAATAAAAATCTTGCCGATTACTTTTGAAATAGTAACCGACGAATGTGCAGAAAATAGATCATGCCGATTACTTTTGAAATAGTAACCGACGAATGTGTTGAAAATAAATCATGCCGATTACCTTTGAAATAGTAACCGACGAATATGTTGAAAATAAAAATCTTACCGATTTCTTTTGAAATAGTAACTAACGAATATGCTGAAAATAAAGTATTGCCGATTACTTTTGAAATAGTAACCGACGAATATGTTGAAAATAAAAATCTTGTTGATTACTTTTAAAACAGTAACCGACAAATATGCTGAAAATAAAAATCTTGCCGATTACTTTTGAAATAGTCATCGACGAATATGCTGAAAATAAAAATCTTGCTGATTACTTTTGAAATAGCAACCGACGAATGTGCTGAAAATAAATCATGCTGATTACTTTTGAAATAGTAAGCGACGAATATGTTGGAAATAAAAATCTTACCGATTAATTTTAAAAAAGTAACCAATGAATGTGCTGAAAATAATGTCTTGCCGATTACTTTTGAAATAGTCAACGACGAATATGCTGAAAATAAAAATCTTGCCGATTACTTTTGAAATAGTAACCGACGAATGTGCTGAAAATAAAGTCTTGCCGATTACTTTTGAAATAGTAACCGATGAATATGTTGAAAATAAAAATCTTGTTGATTACTTTTAAAATAGTAACCGACAAATATGCTAAAAATAAAAATCTTGCCGATTACTTTTGAAATAGAAACCGACGAATATGTTGAAAATAAAAATCTTGTCGATTACTTTTAAAATAGTAACCGACAAATATGCTGAAAATAAAAATCTTGCCGATTACTTTTGAAATAGTAACCGACGAATGTGCAGAAAATAGATCATGCCGATTACTTTTGAAATAGTAACCGACGAATGTGTTGAAAATAAATCATGCCGATTACCCTTGAAATAGTAACCGACGAATATGTTGAAAATAAAAATCTTACCGATTTCTTTTGAAATAGTAACCAACGAATATGCTGAAAATAAAGTCTTGCCGATTACTTTTGAAATAGTAACCGACGAATATGTTGAAAATAAAAATCTTGTTGATTACTTTTCAAACAGTAACCGACAAATATGCTGAAAATAAAAATCTTGCCGATTACTTTTGAAATAGTCACCGACGAATATGTTGAAAATAAAAATCTGGCCAATTACTTTTGAAATAGTAACCGACGAATGTGTTGAAAATAAAGTCTTGCCGATTACTTTTGAAATAGTAACCGACGAATATGTTGAAAATAAAAATCTTGTCGATTACTTTTAAAATAGTAACCGAAAAATATGCTGAAAATAAAAATCTTGCCGATTACTTTTGAAATAGTAACCGACGAATGTGCAGAAAATAGATCATGCCGATTACTTTTGAAATAGTAACCGACGAATGTGTTGAAAATAAATCATGCCGATTACCTTTGAAATAGTAACCGACGAATATGTTGAAAATAAAAATCTTACCGATTTCTTTTGAAATAGTAACTAACGAATATGCTGAAAATAAAGTATTGCCGATTACTTTTGAAATAGTAACCGACGAATATGTTGAAAATAAAAATCTTGTTGATTACTTTTAAAACAGTAACCGACAAATATGCTGAAAATAAAAATCTTGCCGATTACTTTTGAAATAGTCATCGACGAATATGCTGAAAATAAAAATCTTGCTGATTACTTTTGAAATAGCAACCGACGAATGTGCTGAAAATAAATCATGCTGATTACTTTTGAAATAGTAAGCGACGAATATGTTGGAGATAAAAATCTTAGCGATTAATTTTAAAAAAGTAACCAATGAATGTGCTGAAAATAATGTCTTGCCTATTACTTTTGAAATAGTCAACGACGAATGTGCTGAAAATAAAAATCTTGCCGATTACTTTTGAAATAGTCACCGACGAATATGTTGAAAATAAAAATCTGGCCAATTACTTTTGAAATAGTAACCGACGAATGTGTTGAAAATAAAGTCTTGCCGATTACTTTTGAAATAGTAACCGACGAATGTGTTGAAAATAAATCATGCCGATTACCTTTGAAATAGTAACCGACGAATATGTTGAAAATAAAAATCTTACCGATTACTTTTAAAACAGTAACCGACAAATATGCTGAAAATAAAAATCTTGCCGATTACTTTTGAAATAGTCACCGACGAATATGCTGAAAATAAAAATCTTGCTGATTACTTTTGAAATAGTCATCGACGAATATGCTGAAAATAAAAATCTTGCTGATTACTTTTGAAATAGCAACCGACGAATGTGCTGAAAATAAATCATGCTGATTACTTTTGAAATAGTAAGCGACGAATATGTTGGAAATAAAAATCTTACCGATTAATTTTAAAAAAGTAACCAATGAATGTGCTGAAAATAATGTCTTGCCGATTACTTTTGAAATAGTCAACGACGAATATGCTGAAAATAAAAATCTTGCCGATTACTTTTGAAATAGTAACCGACGAATGTGCTGAAAATAAAGTCTTGCCGATTACTTTTGAAATAGTCATCGACGAATATGCTGAAAATAAAAATCTTGCTGATTACTTTTGAAATAGCAACCGACGAATGTGCTGAAAATAAATCATGCTGATTACTTTTGAAATAGTAAGCGACGAATATGTTGGAAATAAAAATCTTACCGATTAATTTTAAAAAAGTAACCAATGAATGTGCTGAAAATAATGTCTTGCCGATTACTTTTGAAATAGTCAACGACGAATATGCTGAAAATAAAAATCTTGCCGATTACTTTTGAAATAGTAACCGACGAATGTGCTGAAAATAAAGTCTTGCCGATTACTTTTGAAATAGTCATCGACGAATATGCTGAAAATAAAAATCTTGCTGATTACTTTTGAAATAGTCATCGACGAATATGCTGAAAATAAAAATCTTGCTGATTACTTTTGAAATAGCAACCGACGAACATGCTGAAAATAAAAATCGTGCCGATTACTTTTGGAATAGTAACCGATGAATGTGCAGAATATAGATCATGCCGATTACTTTTGAAATAGTAATCGACGAATGTATTGAAAATAAATCATGTCGATTACCTTTGAAATAGTAACCGACGAATATGCTGAAAATAAATCATGCCGATTACTTTTGAAAAAGTAACCGACGAATATGTGCTGAAAATAAATCTTGTCGATTACTTTTGAAATAGTAACCGACGAATGTGCTGAAAATAAATCATGCCGATTACTATTGAAATAGTAACCGACAAATATGCTGAAAATAAAAATCTTGCCGATTACTTTTGAAATAGTAACCGACGAATGTGCAGAAAATAGATCATGCCGATTACTTTTGAAATAGTAACCGACGAATGTGTTGAAAATAAATCATGCCGATTACCTTTGAAATAGTAACCGACGAATATGTTGAAAATAAAAATCTTACCGATTTCTTTTGAAATAGTAACCAACGAATATGCTGAAAATAAAGTATTGCCGATTACTTTTGAAATAGTAACCGACGAATGTGTTGAAAATAAAAATCTTGTTGATTACTTTTAAAACAGTAACCGACAAATATGCTGAAAATAAAAATCTTGCCGATTAGTTTTGAAATAGTCATCGACGAATATGCTGAAAATAAAAATCTTGCTGATTACTTTTGAAATAGCAACCGACGAATGTGCTGAAAATAAATCATGCTGATTACTTTTGAAATAGTAAGCGACGAATATGTTGGAAATAAAAATCTTACCGATTAATTTTAAAAAAATTAACCAATGAATGTGCTGAAAATAATGTCTTGCCGATTACTTTTGAAATAGTCAACGACGAATATGCTGAAAATAAAAATCTTGCCGATTACTCTTGAAATAGTAACCGACGAATGTGCTGAAAATAAAGTCTTGCCGATTACTTTTGAAATAGTAACCGATGAATATGTTGAAAATAAAAATCTTGTCGATTACTTTTAAAATAGTAACCGACAAATATGCTAAAAATAAAAATCTTGCCGATTACTTTTGAAATAGAAACCGACGAATATGTTGAAAATAAAAATCTTGTCGATTACTTTTAAAATAGTAACCGACAAATATGCTGAAAATAAAAATCTTGCCGATTACTTTTGAAATAGTAACCGACGAATGTGCAGAAAATAGATCATGCCGATTACTTTTGAAATAGTAACCGACGAATGTGTTGAAAATAAATCATGCCGATTACCCTTGAAATAGTAACCGACGAATATGTTGAAAATAAAAATCTTACCGATTTCTTTTGAAATAGTAACCAACGAATATGCTGAAAATAAAGTATTGCCGATTACTTTTGAAATAGTAACCGACGAATATGTTGAAAATAAAAATCTTGTTGATTACTTTTAAAACAGTAACCGACAAATATGCTGAAAATAAAAATCTTGCCGATTACTTTTGAAATAGTCATCGACGAATATGCTGAAAATAAAAATCTTGCTGATTACTTTTGAAATAGCAACCGACGAATGTGCTGAAAATAAATCATGCTGATTACTTTTGAAATAGTAAGCGACGAATATGTTGGAAATAAAAATCTTACCGATTAATTTTAAAAAAGTAACCAATGAATGTGCTGAAAATAATGTCTTGCCGATTACTTTTGAAATAGTCAACGACGAATATGCTGAAAATAAAAATCTTGCCGATTACTTTTGAAATAGTAACCGACGAATGTGCTGAAAATAAAGTCTTGCCGATTACTTTCGAAATAGTAACCGACAAATATGTTGAAAATAAAAATCTTGTCGATTACTTTTAAAATAGTAACCGACAAATATGCTAAAAATAAAAATCTTGCCGATTACTTTTGAAATAGGAACCGACGAATATGTTGAAAATAAAAATCTTGTCGATTACTTTTAAAATAGTAACCGACAAATATGCTGAAAATAAAAATCTTGCCGATTACTTTTGAAATAGTAACCGACGAATGTGCAGAAAATAGATCATGCCGATTACTTTTGAAATAGTAACCGACGAATGTGTTGAAAATAAATCATGCCGATTACCCTTGAAATAGTAACCGACGAATATGTTGAAAATAAAAATCTTACTGATTTCTTTTGAAATAGTAACCAACGAATATGCTGAAAATAAAGTATTGCCGATTACTTTTGAAATAGTAACCTACGAATGTGCTGAAAATAAATCATGCCGATTACTTTTGAAATAGTAACCGACAAATATGCTGAAAATAAAAATCTTGCCGATTACTTTTGAAATAGTAACCGACGAATGTGCAGAAAATAGATCATGCCGATTACTTTTGAAATAGTAACCGACGAATGTGTTGAAAATAAATCATGCCGATTACCTTTGAAATAGTAACCGACGAATATGTTGAAAATAAAAATCTTACCGATTTCTTTTGAAATAGTAACCAACGAATATGCTGAAAATAAAGTATTGCCGATTACTTTTGAAATAGTAACCGACGAATATGTTGAAAATAAAAATCTTGTTGATTACTTTTAAAACAGTAACCGACAAATATGCTGAAAATAAAAATCTTGCCGATTACTTTTGAAATAGTCATCGACGAATATGCTGAAAATAGAAATCTTGCTGATTACTTTTGAAATAGCAACCGACGAATGTGCTAAAAATAAATCATGCTGATTACTTTTGAAATAGTAAGCGACAAATATGTTGGAAATAAAAATCTTACCGATTAATTTTAAAAAAGAAACCAATGAATGTGCTGAAAATAATGTCTTGCCGATTACTTTTGATATAGTCAAGGACGAATATGCTGAAAATAAAAATCTTGCCGATTACTTTTGAAATAGTAACCGACGAATGTGCTGAAAATAAAGTCTTGCCGATTACTTTTGAAATAATAACCGATGAATATGTTGAAAATAAAAATCTTGTTGATTACTTTTAAAACAGTAACCGACAAATATGCTGAAAATAAAAATCTTGCCGATTACTTTTGAAATAGTCACCGACGAATATGTTGAAAATAAAAATCTGGCCAATTACTTTTGAAGTAGTAACCGACGAATGTGTTGAAAATAAAGTCTTGCCGATTACTTTTGAAATAGTAACCGACGAATATGTTGAAAATAAAAATCTTGTCGATTACTTTTAAAATAGTAACCGAAAAATATGCTGAAAATAAAAATCTTGCCGATTACTTTTGAAATAGTAACCGACGAATGTGCAGAAAATAGATCATGCCGATTACTTTTGAAATAGTAACCGACGAATGTGTTGAAAATAAATCATGCCGATTACCTTTGAAATAGTAACCGACGAATATGTTGAAAATAAAAATCTTACCGATTACTTTTAAAACAATAACCGACAAATATGCTGAAAATAAAAATCTTGCCGATTACTTTTGAAATAGTCACCGACGAATATGCTGAAAATAAAAATCTTGTCGATTACTTTTGAAATAGTTACCAACGAATGTGTTGAAAATAAATCATGCTGATTACTGTTGAAATAGTAAGCGACGAATATGTTGGAAATAAAAATCTTACCGATTTACTTTTGAATGTGCTGAAAATAAAGTCTTGTCGATTACTTTTGAAATAGTAACCGACGAATATGTTGAAAATAAAAATCTTGTCGAATACTTTTGAAATAGTAACCGACGAATGTGCTGAAAATAAAAATCTTGCCGATTACCTTTGAAATAGTAACCGATGAACATGCTGAAAATAAAAATCTTGCCGATTACTTTTGAAATAGTAACCCAAGAATGTGCAGAATATAGATCATGCCGATTACTTTTGAAATAGTAATCGACGAATGTATTGAAAATAAATCATGTCGATTACCTTTGAAATAGTAACCGACGAATATGCTGAAAATAAATCATGCCGATTACTTTTGAAAAAGTAACCGACGAATATGTGCTGAAAATAAATCTTGCCGATTACTTTTGAAATAGTAACCGACGAATGTGCTGAAAATAAATCATGCCGATTACTATTGAAATAGTAACCGACAAATATGCTGAAAATAAAAATCGTGCCGATTACTTTTGAAATAGTAACCGACGAATGTGCAGAAAATAGATCATGCCGATTACTTTTGAAATAGTAACCGACGAATGTGTTGAAAATAAATCATGCCGATTACCTTTGAAATAGTAACCGACGAATATGTTGAAAATAAAAATCTTACCGATTACTTTTGAAATAGTAACCGACGAATGTGTTGAAAATAAATCTTGCCGATTACTTTTAAAACAGTAACCGACAAATATGCTGAAAATAAAAATCTTGCCGATTACTTTTGAAATAGTCATCGACGAATATGCTGAAAATAAAAATCTTGCTGATTACTTTTGAAATAGCAACCGACGAATGTGCTGAAAATAAATCATGCTGATTACTTTTGAAATAGTAAGCGACGAATATGTTGGAAATAAAAATCCTACCGATTAATTTTAAAAAAGTAACCAATGAATGTGCTGAAAATAATGTCTTGCCGATTACTTTTGAAATAGTCAACGACGAATATGCTGAAAATAAAAATCTTGCCGATTACTTTTGAAATAGTCAGCGACGAATATGCTGAAAATAAAGTCTTGCCGATTACTTTTGAAATAGTAACCGACGAATATGTTGAAAATAAAAATCTTGTTGATTACTTTTAAAACAGTAACCGACAAATATGCTGAAAATAAAAATCTTGCCGATTACTTTTGAAATAGTCACCGACGAATATGTTGAAAATAAAAATCTGGCCAATTACTTTTGAAATAGTAACCGACGAATGTGTTGAAAATAAAGTCTTGCCGATTACTTTTGAAATAGTAACCGACGAATATGTTGAAAATAAAAATCTTGTCGATTACTTTTAAAATAGTAACCGAAAAATATGCTGAAAATAAAAATCTTGCCGATTACTTTTGAAATAGTAACCGACGAATGTGCAGAAAATAGATCATGCCGATTACTTTTGAAATAGTAACCGACGAATGTGTTGAAAATAAATCATGCCGATTACCTTTGAAATAGTAACCGACGAATATGTTGAAAATAAAAATCTTACCGATTACTTTTAAAACAGTAACCGACAAATATGCTGAAAATAAAAATCTTGCCGATTACTTTTGAAATAGTCACCGACGAATATGCTGAAAATAAAAATCTTGCTGATTACTTTTGAAATAGTCATCGACGAATATGCTGAAAATAAAAATCTTGCTGATTACTTTTGAAATAGCAACCGACGAATGTGCTGAAAATAAATCATGCTGATTACTTTTGAAATAGTAAGCGACGAATATGTTGGAAATAAAAATCTTACCGATTAATTTTAAAAAAGTAACCAATGAATGTGCTGAAAATAATGTCTTGCCGATTACTTTTGAAATAGTCAACGACGAATATGCTGAAAATAAAAATCTTGCCGATTACTTTTGAAATAGTAACCGACGAATGTGCTGAAAATAAAGTCTTGCCGATTACTTTTGAAATAGTCATCGACGAATATGCTGAAAATAAAAATCTTGCTGATTACTTTTGAAATAGTCATCGACGAATATGCTGAAAATAAAAATCTTGCTGATTACTTTTGAAATAGCAAGCGACGAATGTGCTGAAAATAAATCATGCTGATTACTTTTGAAATAGTAAGCGACGAATATGTTGGAAATAAAAATCTTACCGATTAATTTTAAAAAAGTAACCAATGAATGTGCTGAAAATAATGTCTTGCCGATTACTTTTGAAATAGTCAACGACGAATATGCTGAAAATAAAAATCTTGCCGATTACCTTTGAAATAGTAACCGATGAACATGCTGAAAATAAAAATCGTGCCGATTACTTTTGGAATAGTAACCGATGAATGTGCAGAATATAGATCATGCCGATTACTTTTGAAATAGTAATCGACGAATGTATTGAAAATAAATCTTGTTGATTACTTTTAAAACAGTAACCGACAAATATGCTGAAAATAAAAATCTTGCCGATTAGTTTTGAAATAGTCATCGACGAATATGCTGAAAATAAAAATCTTGCTGATTACTTTTGAAATAGCAACCGACGAATGTGCTGAAAATAAAGTCTTGTCGATTACTTTTGAAATAGTAACCGACGAATATGTTGAAAATAAAAATCTTGTCGAATACTTTTGAAATAGTAACCGACGAATGTGCTGAAAATAAAAATCTTGCCGATTACCTTTGAAATAGTAACCGATGAACATGCTGAAAATAAAAATCTTGCCGATTACTTTTGAAATAGTAACCGAAGAATGTGCAGAATATAGATCATGCCGATTACTTTTGAAATAGTAACCGACGAATGTGTTGAAAATAAATCATGCCGATTACCCTTGAAATAGTAACCGACGAATATGTTGAAAATAAAAATCTTACTGATTTCTTTTGAAATAGTAACCAACGAATATGCTGAAAATAAAGTATTGCCGATTACTTTTGAAATAGTAACCTACGAATGTGCTGAAAATAAATCATGCCGATTACTTTTGAAATAGTAACCGACAAATATGCTGAAAATAAAA
The DNA here is from genome assembly GCA_958299785.1 of Medicago lupulina. Lineage (NCBI taxonomy): Eukaryota > Viridiplantae > Streptophyta > Magnoliopsida > Fabales > Fabaceae > Medicago > Medicago lupulina. The sequence continues at coordinate 38,336,781 of OY283141.1, read as the reverse complement.
ATCTTGCCGATTACTTTTGAAATAGTAACCGACGAATGTGCAGAAAATAGATCATGCCGATTACTTTTGAAATAGTAACCGACGAATGTGTTGAAAATAAATCATGCCGATTACCTTTGAAATAGTAACCGACGAATATGTTGAAAATAAAAATCTTACCGATTTCTTTTGAAATAGTAACCAACGAATATGCTGAAAATAAAGTATTGCCGATTACTTTTGAAATAGTAACCGACGAATATGTTGAAAATAAAAATCTTGTTGATTACTTTTAAAACAGTAACCGACAAATATGCTGAAAATAAAAATCTTGCCGATTACTTTTGAAATAGTCATCGACGAATATGCTGAAAATAGAAATCTTGCTGATTACTTTTGAAATAGCAACCGACGAATGTGCTGAAAATAAATCATGCTGATTACTTTTGAAATAGTAAGCGACGAATATGTTGGAAATAAAAATCCTACCGATTAATTTTAAAAAAGTAACCAATGAATGTGCTGAAAATAATGTCTTGCCGATTACTTTTGATATAGTCAAGGACGAATATGCTGAAAATAAAAATCTTGCCGATTACTTTTGAAATAGTAACCGACGAATGTGCTGAAAATAAAGTCTTGCCGATTACTTTCGAAATAGTAACCGACAAATATGTTGAAAATAAAAATCTTGTCGATTACTTTTAAAATAGTAACCGACAAATATGCTAAAAATAAAAATCTTGCCGATTACTTTTGAAATAGGAACCGACGAATATGTTGAAAATAAAAATCTTGTCGATTACTTTTAAAATAGTAACCGACAAATATGCTGAAAATAAAAATCTTGCCGATTACTTTTGAAATAGTAACCGACGAATGTGCAGAAAATAGATCATGCCGATTACTTTTGAAATAGTAACCGACGAATGTGTTGAAAATAAATCATGCCGATTACCCTTGAAATAGTAACCGACGAATATGTTGAAAATAAAAATCTTACTGATTTCTTTTGAAATAGTAACCAACGAATATGCTGAAAATAAAGTATTGCCGATTACTTTTGAAATAGTAACCTACGAATGTGCTGAAAATAAATCATGCCGATTACTTTTGAAATAGTAACCGACAAATATGCTGAAAATAAAAATCTTGCCGATTACTTTTGAAATAGTAACCGACGAATGTGCAGAAAATAGATCATGCCGATTACTTTTGAAATAGTAACCGACGAATGTGTTGAAAATAAATCATGCCGATTACCTTTGAAATAGTAACCGACGAATATGTTGAAAATAAAAATCTTACCGATTTCTTTTGAAATAGTAACCAACGAATATGCTGAAAATAAAGTATTGTCGATTACTTTTGAAATAGTAACCGACGAATATGTTGAAAATAAAAATCTTGTTGATTACTTTTAAAACAGTAACCGACAAATATGCTGAAAATAAAAATCTTGCCGATTACTTTTGAAATAGTCATCGACGAATATGCTGAAAATAGAAATCTTGCTGATTACTTTTGAAATAGCAACCGACGAATGTGCTAAAAATAAATCATGCTGATTACTTTTGAAATAGTAAGCGACAAATATGTTGGAAATAAAAATCTTACCGATTAATTTTAAAAAAGTAACCAATGAATGTGCTGAAAATAATGTCTTGCCGATTACTTTTGATATAGTCAAGGACGAATATGCTGAAAATAAAAATCTTGCCGATTACTTTTGAAATAGTAACCGACGAATGTGCTGAAAATAAAGTCTTGCCGATTACTTTTGAAATAATAACCGATGAATATGTTGAAAATAAAAATCTTGTTGATTACTTTTAAAACAGTAACCGACAAATATGCTGAAAATAAAAATCTTGCCGATTACTTTTGAAATAGTCACCGACGAATATGTTGAAAATAAAAATCTGGCCAATTACTTTTGAAATAGTAACCGACGAATGTGTTGAAAATAAAGTCTTGCCGATTACTTTTGAAATAGTAACCGACGAATATGTTGAAAATAAAAATCTTGTCGATTACTTTTAAAATAGTAACCGAAAAATATGCTGAAAATAAAAATCTTGCCGATTACTTTTGAAATAGTAACCGACGAATGTGCAGAAAATAGATCATGCCGATTACTTTTGAAATAGTAACCGACGAATGTGTTGAAATTAAATCATGCCGATTACCTTTGAAATAGTAACCGACGAATATGTTGAAAATAAAAATCTTACCGATTACTTTTAAAACAGTAACCGACAAATATGCTGAAAATAAAAATCTTGCCGATTACTTTTGAAATAGTCACCGACGAATATGCTGAAAATAAAAATCTTGTCGATTACTTTTGAAATAGTTACCGACGAATGTGTTGAAAATAAAAATCTTGCCGATTACTTTTGAAATAGTAACCGAAGAATGTGCAGAATATAGATCATGCCGATTACTTTTGAAATAGTAATCGACGAATGTATTGAAAATAAATCATGTCGATTACCTTTGAAATAGTAACCGACGCATGTGCTGAAAATAAAGTCTTGCCGATTACTTTCGAAATAGTAACCGACAAATATGTTGAAAATAAAAATCTTGTCGATTACTTTTAAAATAGTAACCGACAAATATGTTGAAAATAAAAATCTTGTCGATTACTTTTAAAATAGTAACCGACAAATATGCTAAAAATAAAAATCTTGCCGATTACTTTTGAAATAGGAACCGACGAATATGTTGAAAATAAAAATCTTGTCGATTACTTTTAAAATAGTAACCGACAAATATGCTGAAAATAAAAATCTTGCCGATTACTTTTGAAATAGTAACCGACGAATGTGCAGAAAATAGATCATGCCGATTACTTTTGAAATAGTAACCGACGAATGTGTTGAAAATAAATCATGCCGATTACCCTTGAAATAGTAACCGACGAATATGTTGAAAATAAAAATCTTACTGATTTCTTTTGAAATAGTAACCAACGAATATGCTGAAAATAAAGTATTGCCGATTACTTTTGAAATAGTAACCTACGAATGTGCTGAAAATAAATCATGCCGATTACTTTTGAAATAGTAACCGACAAATATGCTGAAAATAAAAATCTTGCCGATTACTTTTGAAATAGTAACCGACGAATGTGCAGAAAATAGATCATGCCGATTACTTTTGAAATAGTAACCGACGAATGTGTTGAAAATAAATCATGCCGATTACCTTTGAAATAGTAACCGACGAATATGTTGAAAATAAAAATCTTACCGATTTCTTTTGAAATAGTAACCAACGAATATGCTGAAAATAAAGTATTGCCGATTACTTTTGAAATAGTAACCGACGAATATGTTGAAAATAAAAATCTTGTTGATTACTTTTAAAACAGTAACCGACAAATATGCTGAAAATAAAAATCTTGCCGATTACTTTTGAAATAGTCATCGACGAATATGCTGAAAATAGAAATCTTGCTGATTACTTTTGAAATAGCAACCGACGAATGTGCTAAAAATAAATCATGCTGATTACTTTTGAAATAGTAAGCGACAAATATGTTGGAAATAAAAATCTTACCGATTAATTTTAAAAAAGTAACCAATGAATGTGCTGAAAATAATGTCTTGCCGATTACTTTTGATATAGTCAAGGACGAATATGCTGAAAATAAAAATCTTGCCGATTACTTTTGAAATAGTAACCGACGAATGTGCTGAAAATAAAGTCTTGCCGATTACTTTTGAAATAATAACCGATGAATATGTTGAAAATAAAAATCTTGTTGATTACTTTTAAAACAGTAACCGACAAATATGCTGAAAATAAAAATCTTGCCGATTACTTTTGAAATAGTCACCGACGAATATGTTGAAAATAAAAATCTGGCCAATTACTTTTGAAATAGTAACCGACGAATGTGTTGAAAATAAAGTCTTGCCGATTACTTTTGAAATAGTAACCGACGAATATGTTGAAAATAAAAATCTTGTCGATTACTTTTAAAATAGTAACCGAAAAATATGCTGAAAATAAAAATCTTGCCGATTACTTTTGAAATAGTAACCGACGAATGTGCAGAAAATAGATCATGCCGATTACTTTTGAAATAGTAACCGACGAATGTGTTGAAATTAAATCATGCCGATTACCTTTGAAATAGTAACCGACGAATATGTTGAAAATAAAAATCTTACCGATTACTTTTAAAACAGTAACCGACAAATATGCTGAAAATAAAAATCTTGCCGATTACTTTTGAAATAGTCACCGACGAATATGCTGAAAATAAAAATCTTGTCGATTACTTTTGAAATAGTTACCGACGAATGTGTTGAAAATAAAAATCTTGCCGATTACTTTTGAAATAGTAACCGAAGAATGTGCAGAATATAGATCATGCCGATTACTTTTGAAATAGTAATCGACGAATGTATTGAAAATAAATCATGTCGATTACCTTTGAAATAGTAACCGACGCATGTGCTGAAAATAAAGTCTTGCCGATTACTTTCGAAATAGTAACCGACAAATATGTTGAAAATAAAAATCTTGTCGATTACTTTTAAAATAGTAACCGACAAATATGTTGAAAATAAAAATCTTGTCGATTACTTTTAAAATAGTAACCGACAAATATGCTAAAAATAAAAATCTTGCCGATTACTTTTGAAATAGGAACCGACGAATATGTTGAAAATAAAAATCTTGTCGATTACTTTTAAAATAGTAACCGACAAATATGCTGAAAATAAAAATCTTGCCGATTACTTTTGAAATAGTAACCGACGAATGTGCAGAAAATAGATCATGCCGATTACTTTTGAAATAGTAACCGACGAATGTGTTGAAAATAAATCATGCCGATTACCTTTGAAAGAGTAACCGACGAATATGTTGAAAATAAAAATCTTACCGATTTCTTTTGAAATAGTAACCAACGAATATGCTGAAAATAAAGTATTGCCGATTACTTTTGAAATAGTAACCGACGAATATGTTGAAAATAAAAATCTTGTCGATTACTTTTAAAATAGTAACTGACAAATATGCTGAAAATAAAAATCTTGCCGATTACTTTTGAAATAGTAACCGACGAATGTGCTGAAAATAAAGTCTTGCCGATTACTTTTGAAATAGTAACCGACGAATATGTTGAAAATAAAAATCTTGTCGATTACTTTTAAAATAGTAACCGACAAATATGCTAAAAATAAAAATCTTGCCGATTACTTTTGAAATAGGAACTGACGAATATGTTGAAAATAAAAATCTTACCGATTTCTTTTGAAATAGTAACCAACGAATATGCTGAAAATAAAGTATTGCCGATTACTTTTGAAATAGTAACCGACGAATATGTTGAAAATAAAAATCTTGTTGATTACTTTTAAAACAGTAACCGACAAATATGCTGAAAATAAAAATCTTGCCGATTACTTTTGAAATAGTCATCGACGAATATGCTGAAAATAAAAATCTTGCTGATTACTTTTGAAATAGCAACCGACGAATGTGCTGAAAATAAATCATGCTGATTACTTTTGAAATAGTAAGCGACGAATATGTTGGAAATAAAAATCTTACCGATTAATTTTAAAAAAGTAACCAATGAATGTGCTGAAAATAATGTCTTGCCGATTACTTTTGAAATAGTCAACGACGAATATGCTGAAAATAAAAATCTTGCCGATTACTTTTGAAATAGTAACCGACGCATGTGCTGAAAATAAAGTCTTGCCGATTACTTTCGAAATAGTAACCGACAAATATGTTGAAAATAAAAATCTTGTCGATTACTTTTAAAATAGTAACCGACAAATATGCTAAAAATAAAAATCTTGCCGATTACTTTTGAAATAGGAACCGACGAATATGTTGAAAATAAAAATCTTGTCGATTACTTTTAAAATAGTAACCGACAAATATGCTGAAAATAAAAATCTTGCCGATTACTTTTGAAATAGTAACCGACGAATGTGCAGAAAATAGATCATGCCGATTACTTTTGAAATAGTAACCGACGAATGTGTTGAAAATAAATCATGCCGATTACCTTTGAAAGAGTAACCGATGAATATGTTGAAAATAAAAATCTTACCGATTTCTTTTGAAATAGTAACCAACGAATATGCTGAAAATAAAGTATTGCCGATTACTTTTGAAATAGTAACCGACGAATATGTTGAAAATAAAAATCTTGTCGATTACTTTTAAAATAGTAACTGACAAATATGCTGAAAATAAAAATCTTGCCGATTACTTTTGAAATAGTAACCGACGAATGTGCTGAAAATAAAGTCTTGCCGATTACTTTTGAAATAGTAACCGACGAATATGTTGAAAATAAAAATCTTGTCGATTACTTTTAAAATAGTAACCGACAAATATGCTAAAAATAAAAATCTTGCCGATTACTTTTGAAATAGGAACTGACGAATATGTTGAAAATAAAAATCTTGTCGATTACTTTTAAAATAGTAACCGACAAATATGCTGAAAATAAAAATCTTGCCGATTACTTTTGAAATAGTAACCGACGAATGTGCAGAAAATAGATCATGCCGATTACTTTTGAAATAGTAACCGAAGAATGTGTTGAAAATAAATCATGTCGATTACCCTTGAAATAGTAACCGACGAATATGTTGAAGATAAAAATCTTACCGATTTCTTTTGAAATAGTAACCAACGAATATGCTGAAAATAAAGTATTGCCGATTACTTTTGAAATAGTAACCGACGAATATGTTGAAAATAAAAATCTTGTTGATTACTTTTAAAACAGTAACCGACAAATATGCTGAAAATAAAAATCTTGCCGATTACTTTTGAAATAGTAACCGACGAATGTGCAGAAAATAGATCATGCCGATTACTTTTGAAATAGTAACCGACGAATGTGTTGAAAATAAATCATGCCGATTAACCTTGAAATAGTAACCGACGAATATGTTGAAAATAAAAATCTTACCGATTTCTTTTGAAATAGTAACCAACGAATATGCTGAAAATAAAGTCTTGCCGATTACTTTTGAAATAGTAACCGACGAATATGTTGAAAATAAAAATCTTGTTGATTACTTTTAAAACAGTAACCGACAAATATGCTGAAAATAAAAATCTTGCCGATTACTTTTGAAATAGTCACCGACGAATATGTTGAAAATAAAAATCTGGCCAATTACTTTTGAAATAGTAACCGACGAATGTGTTGAAAATAAAGTCTTGCCGATTACTTTTGAAATAGTAACCGACGAATATGTTGAAAATAAAAATCTTGCCGATTACTTTTGAAATAGCAACCGACGAATGTGCTGAAAATAAATCATGCTGATTACTTTTGAAATAGTAAGCGACGAATATGTTGGAAATAAAAATCTTACCGATTAATTTTAAAAAAATTAACCAATGAATGTGCTGAAAATAATGTCTTGCCGATTACTTTTGAAATAGTCAACGACGAATATGCTGAAAATAAAAATCTTGCCGATTACTTTTGAAATAGTAACCGACGAATGTGTTGAAAATAAATCATGCCGATTACCCTTGAAATAGTAACCGACGAATATGTTGAAAATAAAAATCTTACCGATTTCTTTTGAAATAGTAACCAACGAATATGCTGAAAATAAAGTCTTGCCGATTACTTTTGAAATAGTAACCGACGAATATGTTGAAAATAAAAATCTTACCGATTACTTTTAAAACAGTAACCGACAAATATGCTGAAAATAAAAATCTTGCCGATTACTTTTGAAATAGTCACCGACGAATATGCTGAAAATAAAAATCTTGTCGATTACTTTTGAAATAGTTACCGACGAATGTGTTGAAAATAAATCATGCTGATTACTGTTGAAATAGTAAGCGACGAATATGTTGGAAATAAAAATCTTACCGATTACTTTTAAAAAAGTAACCAATGAATGTGCTGAAAATAAAGTCTTGCCGATTACTTTTGAAATAGTAACCGGCGAATATGTTGAAAATAAAAATCTTGTCGAATACTTTTGAAATAGTAACCGACGAATGTGCTGAAAATAAAAATCTTGCCGATTACCTTTGAAATAGTAACCGATGAACATGCTGAAAATAAAAATCTTGCCGATTACTTTTGAAATAGTAACCGAAGAATGTGCAGAATATAGATCATGCCGATTACTTTTGAAATAGTAATCGACGAATGTATTGAAAATAAATCATGCCGATTACTTTTGAAAAAGTAACCGACGAATATGTGCTGAAAATAAATCTTGCCGATTACTTTTGAAATAGTAACCGACGAATGTGCTGAAAATAAATCATGCCGATTACTATTGAAATAGTAACCGACAAATATGCTGAAAATAAAAATCTTGCCGATTACTTTTGAAATAGGAACTGACGAATATGTTGAAAATAAAAATCTTGTCGATTACTTTTAAAATAGTAACCGACAAATATGCTGAAAATAAAAATCTTGCCGATTACTTTTGAAATAGTAATCGACGAATGTGCAGAAAATAGATCATGCCGATTACTTTTGAAATAGTAACCGAAGAATGTGTTGAAAATAAATCATGTCGATTACCTTTGAAATAGTAACCGACAAATATGTTGAAAATAAAAATCTTACCGATTACTTTTAAAACAGTAACCGACAAATATGCTGAAAATAAAAATCTTGCCGATTACTTTTGAAATAGTCATCGACGAATATGCTGAAAATAAAAATCTTGCTGATTACTTTTGAAATAGCAACCGACGAATGTGCTGAAAATAAATCATGCTGATTACTTTTGAAATAGTAAGCGACGAATATGTTGGAAATAAAAATCTTACCGATTAATTTTAAAAAAATTAACCAATGAATGTGCTGAAAATAATGTCTTGCCGATTACTTTTGAAATAGTCAACGACGAATATGCTGAAAATAAAAATCTTGCCGATTACTTTTGAAATAGTAACCGACGAATGTGTTGAAAATAAATCATGCCGATTACCCTTGAAATAGTAACCGACGAATATGTTGAAAATAAAAATCTTACCGATTTCTTTTGAAATAGTAACCAACGAATATGCTGAAAATAAAGTCTTGCCGATTACTTTTGAAATAGTAACCGACGAATATGTTGAAAATAAAAATCTTGTTGATTACTTTTAAAACAGTAACCGACAAATATGCTGAAAATAAAAATCTTGCCGATTACTTTTGAAATAGTCACCGACGAATATGTTGAAAATAAAAATCTGGCCAATTACTTTTGAAATAGTAACCGACGAATGTGTTGAAAATAAAGTCTTGCCGATTACTTTTGAAATAGTAACCGACGAATATGTTGAAAATAAAAATCTTGTCGATTACTTTTAAAATAGTAACCGAAAAATATGCTGAAAATAAAAATCTTGCCGATTACTTTTGAAATAGTAACCGACGAATGTGCAGAAAATAGATCATGCCGATTACTTTTGAAATAGTAACCGACGAATGTGTTGAAAATAAATCATGCCGATTACCTTTGAAATAGTAACCGACAAATATGTTGAAAATAAAAATCTTACCGATTACTTTTAAAACAGTAACCGACAAATATGCTGAAAATAAAAATCTTGCCGATTACTTTTGAAATAGTCACCGACGAATATGCTGAAAATAAAAATCTTGTCGATTACTTTTGAAATAGTTACCGACGAATGTGTTGAAAATAAATCATGCTGATTACTGTTGAAATAGTAAGCGACGAATATGTTGGAAATAAAAATCTTACCGATTACTTTTAAAAAAGTAACCAATGAATGTGCTGAAAATAAAGTCTTGCCGATTACTTTTGAAATAGTAACCGGCGAATATGTTGAAAATAAAAATCTTGTCGAATACTTTTGAAATAGTAACCGACGAATGTGCTGAAAATAAAAATCTTGCCGATTACTTTTGAAATAGTAACCGATGAACATGCTGAAAATAAAAATCTTGCCGATTACTTTTGAAATAGTAACCGAAGAATGTGCAGAATATAGATCATGCCGATTACTTTTGAAATAGTAATCGACGAATGTATTGAAAATAAATCATGCCGATTACTTTTGAAAAAGTAACCGACGAATATGTGCTGAAAATAAATCTTGCCGATTACTTTTGAAATAGTAACCGACGAATGTGCTGAAAATAAATCATGCCGATTACTATTGAAATAGTAACCGACAAATATGCTGAAAATAAAAATCTTGCCGATTACTTTTGAAATAGGAACTGACGAATATGTTGAAAATAAAAATCTTGTCGATTACTTTTAAAATAGTAACCGACAAATATGCTGAAAATAAAAATCTTGCCGATTACTTTTGAAATAGTAATCGACGAATGTGCAGAAAATAGATCATGCCGATTACTTTTGAAATAGTAACCGAAGAATGTGTTGAAAATAAATCATGTCGATTACCCTTGAAATAGTAACCGACGAATATGTTGAAGATAAAAATCTTACCGATTTCTTTTGAAATAGTAACCAACGAATATGCTGAAAATAAAGTATTGCCGATTATTTTTGAAATAGTAACCGACGAATATGTTGAAAATAAAAATCTTGTTGATTACTTTTAAAACAGTAACCGACAAATATGCTGAAAATAAAAATCTTGCCGATTACTTTTGAAATAGTCATCGACGAATATGCTGAAAATAAAAATCTTGCTGATTACTTTTGAAATAGCAACCGACGAATGTGCTGAAAATAAATCATGCTGATTACTTTTGAAATAGTAAGCGACGAATATGTTGGAAATAAAAATCTTACCGATTAATTTTAAAAAAATTAACCAATGAATGTGCTGAAAATAATGTCTTGCCGATTACTTTTGAAATAGTCAACGACGAATATGCTGAAAATAAAAATCTTGCCGATTACTTTTGAAATAGTAACCGACGAATGTGTTGAAAATAAATCATGCCGATTACCCTTGAAATAGTAACCGACGAATATGTTGAAAATAAAAATCTTACCGATTTCTTTTGAAATAGTAACCAACGAATATGCTGAAAATAAAGTCTTGCCGATTACTTTTGAAATAGTAACCGACGAATATGTTGAAAATAAAAATCTTGTTGATTACTTTTAAAACAGTAACCGACAAATATGCTTAAAATAAAAATCTTGCCGATTACTTTTGAAATAGTCACCGACGAATATGTTGAAAATAAAAATCTGGCCAATTACTTTTGAAATAGTAACCGACGAATGTGTTGAAAATAAAGTCTTGCCGATTACTTTTGAAATAGTAACCGACGAATATGTTGAAAATAAAAATCTTGTCGATTACTTTTAAAATAGTAACCGAAAAATATGCTGAAAATAAAAATCTTGCCGATTACTTTTGAAATAGTAACCGACGAATGTGCAGAAAATAGATCATGCCGATTACTTTTGAAATAGTAACCGACGAATGTGTTGAAAATAAATCATGCCGATTACCTTTGAAATAGTAACCGACAAATATGTTGAAAATAAAAATCTTACCGATTACTTTTAAAACAGTAACCGACAAATATGCTGAAAATAAAAATCTTGCCGATTACTTTTGAAATAGTCACCGACGAATATGCTGAAAATAAAAATCTTGTCGATTACTTTTGAAATAGTTACCGACGAATGTGTTGAAAATAAATCATGCTGATTACTGTTGAAATAGTAAGCGACGAATATGTTGGAAATAAAAATCTTACCGATTACTTTTAAAAAAGTAACCAATGAATGTGCTGAAAATAAAGTCTTGCCGATTACTTTTGAAATAGTAACCGGCGAATATGTTGAAAATAAAAATCTTGTCGAATACTTTTGAAATAGTAACCGACGAATGTGCTGAAAATAAAAATCTTGCCGATTACCTTTGAAATAGTAACCGATGAACATGCTGAAAATAAAAATCTTGCCGATTACTTTTGAAATAGTAACCGAAGAATGTGCAGAATATAGATCATGCCGATTACTTTTGAAATAGTAATCGACGAATGTATTGAAAATAAATCATGCCGATTACTTTTGAAAAAGTAACCGACGAATATGTGCTGAAAATAAATCTTGCCGATTACTTTTGAAATAGTAACCGACGAATGTGCTGAAAATAAATCATGCCGATTACTATTGAAATAGTAACCGACAAATATGCTGAAAATAAAAATCTTGCCGATTACTTTTGAAATAGGAACTGACGAATATGTTGAAAATAAAAATCTTGTCGATTACTTTTAAAATAGTAACCGACAAATATGCTGAAAATAAAAATCTTGCCGATTACTTTTGAAATAGTAATCGACGAATGTGCAGAAAATAGATCATGCCGATTACTTTTGAAATAGTAACCGAAGAATGTGTTGAAAATAAATCATGTCGATTACCCTTGAAATAGTAACCGACGAATATGTTGAAGATAAAAATCTTACCGATTTCTTTTGAAATAGTAACCAACGAATATGCTGAAAATAAAGTATTGCCGATTATTTTTGAAATAGTAACCGACGAATATGTTGAAAATAAAAATCTTGTTGATTACTTTTAAAACAGTAACCGACAAATATGCTGAAAATAAAAATCTTGCCGATTACTTTTGAAATAGTAACCGACGAATGTGCAGAAAATAGATCATGCCGATTACTTTTGAAATAGTAACCGACGAATGTGTTGAAAATAAATCATGCCGATTACCCTTGAAATAGTAACCGACGAATATGTTGAAAATAAAAATCTTACCGATTTCTTTTGAAATAGTAACCAACGAATATGCTGAAAATAAAGTCTTGCCGATTACTTTTGAAATAGTAACCGACGAATATGTTGAAAATAAAAATCTTATTGATTACTTTTAAAACAGTAACCGACAAATATGCTGAAAATAAAAATCTTGCCGATTACTTTTGAAATAGTCACCGACGAATATGTTGAAAATAAAAATCTGGCCAATTACTTTTGAAATAGTAACCGACGAATGTGTTGAAAATAAAGTCTTGCCGATTACTTTTGAAATAGTAACCGACGAATATGTTGAAAATAAAAATCTTGTCGATTACTTTTAAAATAGTAACCGAAAAATATGCTGAAAATAAAAATCTTGCCGATTACTTTTGAAATAGTAACCGACGAATGTGCAGAAAATAGATCATGCCGATTACTTTTGAAATAGTAACCGACGAATGTGTTGAAAATAAATCATGCCGATTACCTTTGAAATAGTAACCGACGAATATGTTGAAAATAAAAATCTTACCGATTACTTTTAAAACAGTAACCGACGAATATGCTGAAAATAAAAATCTTGCCGATTACTTTTGAAATAGTCACCGACGAATATGCTGAAAATAAAAATCTTGTCGATTACTTTTGAAATAGTTACCGACGAATGTGTTGAAAATAAATCATGCTGATTACTGTTGAAATAGTAAGCGACGAATATGTTGGAAATAAAAATCTTACCGATTACTTTTAAAAAAGTAACCAATGAATGTGCTGAAAATAAAGTCTTGCCGATTACTTTTGAAATAGTAACCGACGAATATGTTGAAAATAAAAATCTTGTCGAATACTTTTGAAATAGTAACCGACGAATGTGCTGAAAATAAAAATCTTGCCGATTACCTTTGAAATAGTAACCGATGAACATGCTGAAAATAAAAATCTTGCCGATTACTTTTGAAATAGTAACCGAAGAATGTGCTGAATATAGATCATGCCGATTACTTTTGAAATAGTAATCGACGAATGTATTGAAAATAAATCATGTCGATTACCTTTGAAATAGTAACCGACGAATATGCTGAAAATAAATCATGCCGATTACTTTTGAAAAAGTAACCGACGAATATGTGCTGAAAATAAATCTTGCCGATTACTTTTGAAATAGTAACCGACGAATGTGCTGAAAATAAATCATGCCGATTACTATTGAAATAGTAACCGACAAATATGCTGAAAATAAAAATCTTGCCGATTACTTTTGAAATAGTAACCGACGAATGTGCAGAAAATAGATCATGCCGATTACTTTTGAAATAGTAACCGACGAATGTGTTGAAAATAAATCTTGCCGATTACTTTTAAAACAGTAACCGACAAATATGCTGAAAATAAAAATCTTGCCGATTACTTTTGAAATAGTCATCGACGAATATGCTGAAAATAAAAATCTTGCTGATTACTTTTGAAATAGCAACCGACGAATGTGCTGAAAATAAATCATGCTGATTACTTTTGAAATAGTAAGCGACGAATATGTTGGAAATAAAAATCTTACCGATTAATTTTAAAAAAATTAACCAATGAATGTGCTGAAAATAATGTCTTGCCGATTACTTTTGAAATAGTCAACGACGAATATGCTGAAAATAAAAATCTTGCCGATTACTTTTGAAATAGTAACCGACGAATGTGTTGAAAATAAATCATGCCGATTACCCTTGAAATAGTAACCGACGAATATGTTGAAAATAAAAATCTTACCGATTTCTTTTGAAATAGTAACCAACGAATATGCTGAAAATAAAGTCTTGCCGATTACTTTTGAAATAGTAACCGACGAATATGTTGAAAATAAAAATCTTGTTGATTACTTTTAAAACAGTAACCGACAAATATGCTGAAAATAAAAATCATGCCGATTACTTTTGAAATAGTCACCGACGAATATGTTGGAAATAAAAATCTGGCCAATTACTTTTGAAATAGTAACCGACGAATGTGTTGAAAATAAAGTCTTGCCGATTACTTTTGAAATAGTAACCGACGAATATGTTGAAAATAAAAATCTTGTCGATTACTTTTAAAATAGTAACCGAAAAATATGCTGAAAATAAAAATCTTGCCGATTACTTTTGAAATAGTAACCGACGAATGTGCAGAAAATAGATCATGCCGATTACTTTTGAAATAGTAACCGACGAATGTGTTGGAAATAAATCATGCCGATTACCTTTGAAATAGTAACCGACAAATATGTTGAAAATAAAAATCTGGCCAATTACTTTTGAAATAGTAACCGACGAATGTGTTGAAAATAAAGTCTTGCCGATTACTTTTGAAATAGTAACCGACGAATATGTTGAAAATAAAAATCTTGTCGATTACTTTTAAAATAGTAACCGAAAAATATGCTGAAAATAAAAATCTTGCCGATTACTTTTGAAATAGTAACCGACGAATGTGCAGAAAATAGATCATGCCGATTACTTTTGAAATAGTAACCGACGAATGTGTTGAAAATAAATCATGCCGATTACCTTTGAAATAGTAACCGACGAATATGTTGAAAATAAAAATCTTGTCGAATACTTTTGAAATAGTAACCGACGAATGTGCTGAAAATAAAAATCTTGCCGATTACCTTTGAAATAGTAACCGATGAACATGCTGAAAATAAAAATCTTGCCGATTACTTTTGAAATAGTAACCGAAGAATGTGCAGAATATAGATCATGCCGATTACTTTTGAAATAGTAATCGACGAATGTATTGAAAATAAATCATGCCGATTACTTTTGAAAAAGTAACCGACGAATATGTGCTGAAAATAAATCTTGCCGATTACTTTTGAAATAGTAACCGACGAATGTGCTGAAAATAAATCATGCCGATTACTATTGAAATAGTAACCGACAAATATGCTGAAAATAAAAATCTTGCCGATTACTTTTGAAATAGGAACTGACGAATATGTTGAAAATAAAAATCTTGTCGATTACTTTTAAAATAGTAACCGACAAATATGCTGAAAATAAAAATCTTGCCGATTACTTTTGAAATAGTAACCGACGAATATGCTGAAAATAAAAATCTTGTCGATTACTTTTGAAATAGTTACCGACGAATGTGTTGAAAATAAATCATGCTGATTACTGTTGAAATAGTAAGCGACGAATATGTTGGAAATAAAAATCTTATCGATTACTTTTAAAAAAGTAACCAATGAATGTGCTGAAAATAAAGTCTTGCCGATTACTTTTGAAATAGTAACCGACGAATATGTTGAAAATAAAAATCTTGTCGAATACTTTTGAAATAGTAACCGACGAATGTGCTGAAAATAAAAATCTTGCCGATTACCTTTGAAATAGTAACCGATGAACATGCTGAAAATAAAAATCTTGCCGATTACTTTTGAAATAGTAACCGAAGAATGTGCTGAATATAGATCATGCCGATTACTTTTGAAATAGTAATCGACGAATGTATTGAAAATAAATCATGTCGATTACCTTTGAAATAGTAACCGACGAATATGCTGAAAATAAATCATGCCGATTACTTTTGAAAAAGTAACCGACGAATATGTGCTGAAAATAAATCTTGCCGATTACTTTTGAAATAGTAACCGACGAATGTGCTGAAAATAAATCATGCCGATTACTATTGAAATAGTAACCGACAAATATGCTGAAAATAAAAATCTTGCCGATTACTTTTGAAATAGTAACCGACGAATGTGCAGAAAATAGATCATGCCGATTACTTTTGAAATAGTAACCGACGAATGTGTTGAAAATAAATCTTGCCGATTACTTTTAAAACAGTAACCGACAAATATGCTGAAAATAAAAATCTTGCCGATTACTTTTGAAATAGTTATCGACGAATATGCTGAAAATAAAAATCTTGCTGATTACTTTTGAAATAGCAACCGACGAATGTGCTGAAAATAAATCATGCTGATTACTTTTGAAATAGTAAGCGACGAATATGTTGGAAATAAAAATCTTACCGATTAATTTTAAAAAAATTAACCAATGAATGTGCTGAAAATAATGTCTTGCCGATTACTTTTGAAATAGTCAACGACGAATATGCTGAAAATAAAAATCTTGCCGATTACTTTTGAAATAGTAACCGACGAATGTGTTGAAAATAAATCATGCCGATTACCCTTGAAATAGTAACCGACGAATATGTTGAAAATAAAAATCTTACCGATTTCTTTTGAAATAGTAACCAACGAATATGCTGAAAATAAAGTCTTGCCGATTACTTTTGAAATAGTAACCGACGAATATGTTGAAAATAAAAATCTTGTTGATTACTTTTAAAACAGTAACCGACAAATATGCTGAAAATAAAAATCATGCCGATTACTTTTGAAATAGTCACCGACGAATATGTTGGAAATAAAAATCTGGCCAATTACTTTTGAAATAGTAACCGACGAATGTGTTGAAAATAAAGTCTTGCCGATTACTTTTGAAATAGTAACCGACGAATATGTTGAAAATAAAAATCTTGTCGATTACTTTTAAAATAGTAACCGAAAAATATGCTGAAAATAAAAATCTTGCCGATTACTTTTGAAATAGTAACCGACGAATGTGCAGAAAATAGATCATGCCGATTACTTTTGAAATAGTAACCGACGAATGTGTTGAAAATAAATCATGCCGATTACCTTTGAAATAGTAACCGACAAATATGTTGAAAATAAAAATCTGGCCAATTACTTTTGAAATAGTAACCGACGAATGTGTTGAAAATAAAGTCTTGCCGATTACTTTTGAAATAGTAACCGACGAATATGTTGAAAATAAAAATCTTGTCGATTACTTTTAAAATAGTAACCGAAAAATATGCTGAAAATAAAAATCTTGCCGATTACTTTTGAAATAGTAACCGACGAATGTGCAGAAAATAGATCATGCCGATTACTTTTGAAATAGTAACCGACGAATGTGTTGAAAATAAATCATGCCGATTACCTTTGAAATAGTAACCGACAAATATGTTGAAAATAAAAATCTGGCCAATTACTTTTGAAATAGTAACCGACGAATGTGTTGAAAATAAAGTCTTGCCGATTACTTTTGAAATAGTAACCGACGAATATGTTGAAAATAAAAATCTTGTCGATTACTTTTAAAATAGTAACCGAAAAATATGCTGAAAATAAAAATCTTGCCGATTACTTTTGAAATAGTAACCGACGAATGTGCAGAAAATAGATCATGCCGATTACTTTTGAAATAGTAACCGACGAATGTGTTGAAAATAAATCATGCCGATTACCTTTGAAATAGTAACCGACAAATATGTTGAAAATAAAAATCTGGCCAATTACTTTTGAAATAGTAACCGACGAATGTGTTGAAAATAAAGTCTTGCCGATTACTTTTGAAATAGTAACCGACGAATATGTTGAAAATAAAAATCTTGTCGATTACTTTTAAAATAGTAACCGAAAAATATGCTGAAAATAAAAATCTTGCCGATTACTTTTGAAATAGTAACCGACGAATGTGCAGAAAATAGATCATGCCGATTACTTTTGAAATAGTAACCGACGAATGTGTTGAAAATAAATCATGCCGATTACCTTTGAAATAGTAACCGACAAATATGTTGAAAATAAAAATCTGGCCAATTACTTTTGAAATAGTAACCGACGAATGTGTTGAAAATAAAGTCTTGCCGATTACTTTTGAAATAGTAACCGACGAATATGTTGAAAATAAAAATCTTGTCGATTACTTTTAAAATAGTAACCGAAAAATATGCTGAAAATAAAAATCTTGCCGATTACTTTTGAAATAGTAACCGACGAATGTGCAGAAAATAGATCATGCCGATTACTTTTGAAATAGTAACCGACGAATGTGTTGAAAATAAATCATGCCGATTACCTTTGAAATAGTAACCGACGAATATGTTGAAAATAAAAATCTTGTCGAATACTTTTGAAATAGTAACCGACGAATGTGCTGAAAATAAAAATCTTGCCGATTACCTTTGAAATAGTAACCGATGAACATGCTGAAAATAAAAATCTTGCCGATTACTTTTGAAATAGTAACCGAAGAATGTGCAGAATATAGATCATGCCGATTACTTTTGAAATAGTAATCGACGAATGTATTGAAAATAAATCATGCCGATTACTTTTGAAAAAGTAACCGACGAATATGTGCTGAAAATAAATCTTGCCGATTACTTTTGAAATAGTAACCGACGAATGTGCTGAAAATAAATCATGCCGATTACTATTGAAATAGTAACCGACAAATATGCTGAAAATAAAAATCTTGCCGATTACTTTTGAAATAGGAACTGACGAATATGCTGAAAATAAAAATCTTGCCGATTACTTTTGAAATAGGAACTGACGAATATGTTGAAAATAAAAATCTTGTCGATTACTTTTAAAATAGTAACCGACAAATATGCTGAAAATAAAAATCTTATCGATTACTTTTAAAAAAGTAACCAATGAATGTGCTGAAAATAAAGTCTTGCCGATTACTTTTGAAATAGGAACTGACGAATATGTTGAAAATAAAAATCTTGTCGATTACTTTTAAAATAGTAACCGACAAATATGCTGAAAATAAAAATCTTGCCGATTACTTTTGAAATAGTAACCGACGAATATGCTGAAAATAAAAATCTTGTCGATTACTTTTGAAATAGTTACCGACGAATGTGTTGAAAATAAATCATGCTGATTACTGTTGAAATAGTAAGCGACGAATATGTTGGAAATAAAAATCTTATCGATTACTTTTAAAAAAGTAACCAATGAATGTGCTGAAAATAAAGTCTTGCCGATTACTTTTGAAATAGTAACCGACGAATATGTTGAAAATAAAAATCTTGTCGAATACTTTTGAAATAGTAACCGACGAATGTGCTGAAAATAAAAATCTTGCCGATTACCTTTGAAATAGTAACCGATGAACATGCTGAAAATAAAAATCTTGCCGATTACTTTTGAAATAGTAACCGAAGAATGTGCTGAATATAGATCATGCCGATTACTTTTGAAATAGTAATCGACGAATGTATTGAAAATAAATCATGTCGATTACCTTTGAAATAGTAACCGACCAATATGCTGAAAATAAATCATGCCGATTACTTTTGAAAAAGTAACCGACGAATATGTGCTGAAAATAAATCTTGCCGATTACTTTTGAAATAGTAACCGACGAATGTGCTGAAAATAAATCATGCCGATTACTATTGAAATAGTAACCGACAAATATGCTGAAAATAAAAATCTTGCCGATTACTTTTGAAATAGTAACCGACGAATGTGCAGAAAATAGATCATGCCGATTACTTTTGAAATAGTAACCGACGAATGTGTTGAAAATAAATCTTGCCGATTACTTTTAAAACAGTAACCGACAAATATGCTGAAAATAAAAATCTTGCCGATTACTTTTGAAATAGTTATCGACGAATATGCTGAAAATAAAAATCTTGCTGATTACTTTTGAAATAGCAACCGACGAATGTGCTGAAAATAAATCATGCTGATTACTTTTGAAATAGTAAGCGACGAATATGTTGGAAATAAAAATCTTACCGATTAATTTTAAAAAAATTAACCAATGAATGTGCTGAAAATAATGTCTTGCCGATTACTTTTGAAATAGTCAACGACGAATATGCTGAAAATAAAAATCTTGCCGATTACTTTTGAAATAGTAACCGACGAATGTGTTGAAAATAAATCATGCCGATTACTCTTGAAATAGTAACCGACGAATATGTTGAAAATAAAAATCTTACCGATTTCTTTTGAAATAGTAACCAACGAATATGCTGAAAATAAAGTCTTGCCGATTACTTTTGAAATAGTAACCGACGAATATGTTGAAAATAAAAATCTTGTTGATTACTTTTAAAACAGTAACCGACAAATATGCTGAAAATAAAAATCATGCCGATTACTTTTGAAATAGTCACCGACGAATATGTTGGAAATAAAAATCTGGCCAATTACTTTTGAAATAGTAACCGACGAATGTGTTGAAAATAAAGTCTTGCCGATTACTTTTGAAATAGTAACCGACGAATATGTTGAAAATAAAAATCTTGTCGATTACTTTTAAAATAGTAACCGAAAAATATGCTGAAAATAAAAATCTTGCCGATTACTTTTGAAATAGTAACCGACGAATGTGCAGAAAATAGATCATGCCGATTACTTTTGAAATAGTAACCGACGAATGTGTTGAAAATAAATCATGCCGATTACCTTTGAAATAGTAACCGACAAATATGTTGAAAATAAAAATCTGGCCAATTACTTTTGAAATAGTAACCGACGAATGTGTTGAAAATAAAGTCTTGCCGATTACTTTTGAAATAGTAACCGACGAATATGTTGAAAATAAAAATCTTGTCGATTACTTTTAAAATAGTAACCGAAAAATATGCTGAAAATAAAAATCTTGCCGATTACTTTTGAAATAGTAACCGACGAATGTGCAGAAAATAGATCATGCCGATTACTTTTGAAATAGTAACCGACGAATGTGTTGAAAATAAATCATGCCGATTACCTTTGAAATAGTAACCGACGAATATGTTGAAAATAAAAATCTTACCGATTACTTTTAAAACAGTAACCGACGAATATGCTGAAAATAAAAATCTTGCCGATTACTTTTGAAATAGTCACCGACGAATATGCTGAAAATAAAAATCTTGTCGATTACTTTTGAAATAGTTACCGACGAATGTGTTGAAAATAAATCATGCTGATTACTGTTGAAATAGTAAGCGACGAATATGTTGGAAATAAAAATCTTACCGATTACTTTTAAAAAAGTAACCAATGAATGTGCTGAAAATAAAGTCTTGCCGATTACTTTTGAAATAGTAACCGACGAATATGTTGAAAATAAAAATCTTGTCGAATACTTTTGAAATAGTAACCGACGAATGTGCTGAAAATAAAAATCTTGCCGATTACCTTTGAAATAGTAACCGATGAACATGCTGAAAATAAAAATCTTGCCGATTACTTTTGAAATAGTAACCGAAGAATGTGCTGAATATAGATCATGCCGATTACTTTTGAAATAGTAATCGACGAATGTATTGAAAATAAATCATGTCGATTACCTTTGAAATAGTAACCGACGAATATGCTGAAAATAAATCATGCCGATTACTTTTGAAAAAGTAACCGACGAATATGTGCTGAAAATAAATCTTGCCGATTACTTTTGAAATAGTAACCGACGAATGTGCTGAAAATAAATCATGCCGATTACTATTGAAATAGTAACCGACAAATATGCTGAAAATAAAAATCTTGCCGATTACTTTTGAAATAGTAACCGACGAATGTGCAGAAAATAGATCATGCCGATTACTTTTGAAATAGTAACCGACGAATGTGTTGAAAATAAATCTTGCCGATTACTTTTAAAACAGTAACCGACAAATATGCTGACAATAAAAATCTTGCCGATTACTTTTGAAATAGTCATCGACGAATATGCTGAAAATAAAAATCTTGCTGATTACTTTTGAAATAGCAACCGACGAATGTGCTGAAAATAAATCATGCTGATTACTTTTGAAATAGTAAGCGACGAATATGTTGGAAATAAAAATCTTACCGATTAATTTTAAAAAAATTAACCAATGAATGTGCTGAAAATTAATCATGCCGATTACCCTTGAAATAGTAACCGACGAATATGTTGAAAATAAAAATCTTACCGATTTCTTTTGAAATAGTAACCAACGAATATGCTGAAAATAAAGTCTTGCCGATTACTTTTGAAATAGTAACCGACGAATATGTTGAAAATAAAAATCTTGTTGATTACTTTTAAAACAGTAACCGACAAATATGCTGAAAATTAAAATCTTGCCGATTACTTTTGAAATAGTCACCGACGAATATGCTGAAAATAAATATCTTGTCGATTACTTTTGAAATAGTTACCGACGAATGTGTTGAAAATAAATCATGCTGATTACTGTTGAAATAGTAAGCGAAGAATATGTTGGAAATAAAAATCTTACCGATTACTTTTAAAAAAGTAACCAATGAATGTGCTGAAAATAAAGTCTTGCCGATTACTTTTGAAATAGTAACCGACGAATATGTTGAAAATAAAAATCTTGTCGAATACTTTTGAAATAGTAACCGACGAATGTGCTGAAAATAAAAATCTTACCGATTTCTTTTGAAATAGTAACCAACGAATATGCTGAAAATAAAGTCTTGCCGATTACTTTTGAAATAGTAACCGACGAATATGTTGAAAATAAAAATCTTGTTGATTACTTTTAAAACAGTAACCGACAAATATGCTGAAAATAAAATTCTTGCCGATTACTTTTGAAATAGTCACCGACGAATGTGCTGAAAATAAATCATGCTGATTACTTTTGAAATAGTAAGCGACGAATATGTTGGAAATAAAAATCTTACCGATTAATTTTAAAAAAATTAACCAATGAATGTGCTGAAAATAATGTCTTGCCAATTACTTTTGAAATAGTCAACGACGAATATGTTGAAAATAAAAATCTTGTCGAATACTTTTGAAATAGTAACCGACGAATGTGCTGAAAATAAAAATCTTACCGATTTCTTTTGAAATAGTAACCAACGAATATGCTGAAAATAAAGTCTTGCCGATTACTTTTGAAATAGTAACCGACGAATATGTTGAAAATAAAAATCTTGTTGATTACTTTTAAAACAGTAACCGACAAATATGCTGAAAATAAAATTCTTGCCGATTACTTTTGAAATAGTCACCGACGAATATGTTGAAAATAAAAATCTGGCCAATTACTTTTGAAATAGTAACCGACGAATGTGTTGAAAATAAAGTCTTGCCGATTACTTTTGAAATAGTAACCGACGAATATGTTGAAAATAAAAATCTTGTCGATTACTTTTAAAATAGTAACCGAAAAATATGCTGAAAATAAAAATCTTGCCGATTACTTTTGAAATAGTAACCGACGAATGTGCAGAAAATAGATCATGCCGATTACTTTTGAAATAGTAACCGACGAATGTGTTGAAAATAAATCATGCCGATTATCTTTGAAATAGTAACCGACGAATATGTTGAAAATAAAAATCTTACCGATTACGTTTAAAACAGTAACCGACGAATATGCTGAAAATAAAAATCTTGCCGATTACTTTTGAAATAATCACCGACGAATATGCTGAAAATAAAAATCTTGTCGATTACTTTTGAAATAGTTACCGACGAATGTGTTGAAAATAAATCATGCTGATTACTGTTGAAATAGTAAGCGACGAATATGTTGGAAATAAAAATCTTACCGATTACTTTTAAAAAAGTAACCAATGAATGTGCTGAAAATAAAGTCTTGCCGATTACTTTTGAAATAGTAACCGACGAATATGTTGAAAATAAAAATCTTGTCGAATACTTTTGAAATAGTAACCGACGAATGTGCTGAAAATAAAAATCTTGCCGATTACCTTTGAAATAGTAACCGATGAACATGCTGAAAATAAAAATCTTGCCGATTACTTTTGAAATAGTAACCGAAGAATGTGCTGAATATAGATCATGCCGATTAATTTTGAAATAGTAATCGACGAATGTATTGAAAATAAATCATGTCGATTACCTTTGAAATAGTAACCGACGAATATGCTGAAAATAAATCATGCCGATTACTTTTGAAAAAGTAACCGACGAATATGTGCTGAAAATAAATCTTGCCGATTACTTTTGAAATAGTAACCGACGAATGTGCTGAAAATAAATCATGCCGATTACTATTGAAATAGTAACCGACAAATATGCTGAAAATAAAAATCTTGCCGATTACTTTTGAAATAGTAACCGACGAATGTGCAGAAAATAGATCATGCCGATTACTTTTGAAATAGTAACCGACGAATGTGTTGAAAATAAATCTTGCCGATTACTTTTAAAACAGTAACCGACAAATATGCTGAAAATAAAAATCTTGCCGATTACTTTTGAAATAGTCATCGACGAATATGCTGAAAATAAAAATCTTGCTGATTACTTTTGAAATAGCAACCGACGAATGTGCTGAAAATAAATCATGCTGATTACTTTTGAAATAGTAAGCGACGAATATGTTGGAAATAAAAATCTTACCGATTAATTTTAAAAAAATTAACCAATGAATGTGCTGAAAATAATGTCTTGCCGATTACTTTTGAAATAGTCAACGACGAATATGCTGAAAATAAAAATCTTGCCGATTACTTTTGAAATAGTAACCGACGAATGTGTTGAAAATAAATCATGCCGATTACCCTTGAAATAGTAACCGACGAATATGTTGAAAATAAAAATCTTACCGATTTCTTTTGAAATAGTAACCAACGAATATGCTGAAAATAAAGTCTTGCCGATTACTTTTGAAATAGTAACCGACGAATATGTTGAAAATAAAAATCTTGTTGATTACTTTTAAAACAGTAACCGACAAATATGCTGAAAATAAAAATCTTGCCGATTACTTTTGAAATAGTCACCGACGAATATGTTGAAAATAAAAATCTGGCCAATTACTTTTGAAATAGTGACCGACGAATGTGTTGAAAATAAAGTCTTGCCGATTACTTTTGAAATAGTAACCGACGAATATGTTGAAAATAAAAATCTTGTCGATTACTTTTAAAATAGTAACCGAAAAATATGCTGAAAATAAAAATCTTGCCGATTACTTTTGAAATAGTAACCGACGAATGTGCAGAAAATAGATCATGCCGATTACTTTTGAAATAGTAACCGACGAATGTGTTGAAAATAAATCATGCCGATTACCTTTGAAATAGTAACCGACAAATATGTTGAAAATAAAAATCTTACCGATTACTTTTAAAACAGTAACCGACAAATATGCTGAAAATAAAAATCTTGCCGATTACTTTTGAAATAGTCACAGACGAATATGCTGAAAATAAAAATCTTGTCGATTACTTTTGAAATAGTTACCGACGAATGTGTTGAAAATAAATCATGCTGATTACTGTTGAAATAGTAAGCGACGAATATGTTGGAAATAAAAATCTTACCGATTACTTTTAAAAAAGTAACCAATGAATGTGCTGAAAATAATGTCTTGCCGATTACTTTTGAAATAGTCAACGACGAATATGCTGAAAATAAAAATCTTGCCGATTACTTTTGAAATAGCAACCGACGAATGTGCTGAAAATAAATCATGCTGATTACTTTTGAAATAGTAAGCGACGAATATGTTGGAAATAAAAATCTTACCGATTAATTTTAAAAAAATTAACCAATGAATGTGCTGAAAATAATGTCTTGCCGATTACTTTTGAAATAGTCAACGACGAATATGCTGAAAATAAAAATCTTGCCGATTACTTTTGAAATAGTAACCGACGAATGTGTTGAAAATAAATCATGCCGATTACCCTTGAAATAGTAACCGACGAATATGTTGAACATAAAAATCTTACCGATTTCTTTTGAAATAGTAACCAACGAATATGCTGAAAATAAAGTCTTGCCGATTACTTTTGAAATAGTAACCGACGAATATGTTGAATATAAAAATCTTGTTGATTACTTTTAAAACAGTAACCGACAAATATGCTGAAAATAAAAATCTTGCCGATTACTTTTGAAATAGTCACCGATGAATATGTTGAAAATAAAAATCTGGCCAATTACTTTTGAAATAGTAACCGACGAATGTGTTGAAAATAAAGTCTTGCCGATTACTTTTGAAATAGTAACCGACGAATATGTTGAAAATAAAAATCTTGTCGATTACTTTTAAAATAGTAACCGAAAAATATGCTGAAAATAAAAATCTTGCCGATTACTTTTGAAATAGTAACCGACGAATGTGCAGAAAATAGATCATGCCGATTACTTTTGAAATAGTAACCGACGAATGTGTTGAAAATAAATCATGCCGATTACCTTTGAAATAGTAACCGACAAATATGTTGAAAATAAAAATCTTACCGATTACTTTTAAAACAGTAACCGACAAATATGCTGAAAATAAAAATCTTGTCGATTACTTTTGAAATAGTTACCGACGAATGTGTTGAAAATAAATCATGCTGATTACTGTTGAAATAGTAAGCGACGAATATGTTGGAAATAAAAATCTTACCGATTACTTTTAAAAAAGTAACCAATGAATGTGCTGAAAATAAAGTCTTGCCGATTACTTTTGAAATAGTAACCGACGAATATGTTGAAAATAAAAATCTTGTCGAATACTTTTGAAATAGTAACCGACGAATGTGCTGAAAATAAAAATCTTGCTGATTACCTTTGAAATAGTAACCCATGAACATGCTGAAAATAAAAATCTTGCCGATTACTTTTGAAATAGTAACCGAAGAATGTGCTGAAAATAAATCATGCTGATTACTTTTGAAATAGTAAGCGACGAATATGTTGGAAATAAAAATCTTACCGATTAATTTTAAAAAAGTAACCAATGAATGTGCTGAAAATAATGTCTTGCCGATTACTTTTGAAATAGTCAACGACGAATATGCTGAAAATAAAAATCTTGCCGATTACTTTTGAAATAGTAACCGACGCATGTGCTGAAAATAAAGTCTTGCCGATTACTTTCGAAATAGTAACCGACAAATATGTTGAAAATAAAAATCTTGTCGATTACTTTTGAAATAGTAACCGACGAATGTGCTGAAAATAAATCATGCCGATTACTATTGAAATAGTAACCGACAAATATGCTGAAAATAAAAATCTTGCCGATTACTTTTGAAATAGTAACCGACGAATGTGCAGAAAATAGATCATGCCGATTACTTTTGAAATAGTAACCGACGAATGTGTTGAAAATAAATCATGCCGATTACCTTTGAAATAGTAACCGACGAATATGTTGAAAATAAAAATCTTACCGATTTCTTTTGAAATAGTAACCGACGAATGTGCTGAAAATAAAAATCTTACCGATTTCTTTTGAAATAGTAACCAACGAATATGCTGAAAATAAAGTCTTGCCGATTACTTTTGAAATAGTAACCGACGAATATGTTGAAAATAAAAATCTTGTTGATTACTTTTAAAACAGTAACCGACAAATATGCTGAAAATAAAATTCTTGCCGATTACTTTTGAAATAGTCACCGACGAATATGTTGAAAATAAAAATCTGGCCAATTACTTTTGAAATAGTAACCGACGAATGTGTTGAAAATAAAGTCTTGCCGATTACTTTTGAAATAGTAACCGACGAATATGTTGAAAATAAAAATCTTGTCGATTACTTTTAAAATAGTAACCGAAAAATATGCTGAAAATAAAAATCTTGCCGATTACTTTTGAAATAGTAACCGACGAATGTGCAGAAAATAGATCATGCCGATTACTTTTGAAATAGTAACCGACGAATGTGTTGAAAATAAATCATGCCGATTACCTTTGAAATAGTAACCGACGAATATGTTGAAAATAAAAATCTTACCGATTACGTTTAAAACAGTAACCGACGAATATGCTGAAAATAAAAATCTTGCCGATTACTTTTGAAATAATCACCGACGAATATGCTGAAAATAAAAATCTTGTCGATTACTTTTGAAATAGTTACCGACGAATGTGTTGAAAATAAATCATGCTGATTACTGTTGAAATAGTAAGCGACGAATATGTTGGAAATAAAAATCTTACCGATTACTTTTAAAAAAGTAACCAATGAATGTGCTGAAAATAAAGTCTTGCCGATTACTTTTGAAATAGTAACCGACGAATATGTTGAAAATAAAAATCTTGTCGAATACTTTTGAAATAGTAACCGACGAATGTGCTGAAAATAAAAATCTTGCCGATTACCTTTGAAATAGTAACCGATGAACATGCTGAAAATAAAAATCTTGCCGATTACTTTTGAAATAGTAACCGAAGAATGTGCTGAATATAGATCATGCCGATTAATTTTGAAATAGTAATCGACGAATGTATTGAAAATAAATCATGTCGATTACCTTTGAAATAGTAACCGACGAATATGCTGAAAATAAATCATGCCGATTACTTTTGAAAAAGTAACCGACGAATATGTGCTGAAAATAAATCTTGCCGATTACTTTTGAAATAGTAACCGACGAATGTGCTGAAAATAAATCATGCCGATTACTATTGAAATAGTAACCGACAAATATGCTGAAAATAAAAATCTTGCCGATTACTTTTGAAATAGTAACCGACGAATGTGCAGAAAATAGATCATGCCGATTACTTTTGAAATAGTAACCGACGAATGTGTTGAAAATAAATCTTGCCGATTACTTTTAAAACAGTAACCGACAAATATGCTGAAAATAAAAATCTTGCCGATTACTTTTGAAATAGTCATCGACGAATATGCTGAAAATAAAAATCTTGCTGATTACTTTTGAAATAGCAACCGACGAATGTGCTGAAAATAAATCATGCTGATTACTTTTGAAATAGTAAGCGACGAATATGTTGGAAATAAAAATCTTACCGATTAATTTTAAAAAAATTAACCAATGAATGTGCTGAAAATAATGTCTTGCCGATTACTTTTGAAATAGTCAACGACGAATATGCTGAAAATAAAAATCTTGCCGATTACTTTTGAAATAGTAACCGACGAATGTGTTGAAAATAAATCATGCCGATTACCCTTGAAATAGTAACCGACGAATATGTTGAAAATAAAAATCTTACCGATTTCTTTTGAAATAGTAACCAACGAATATGCTGAAAATAAAGTCTTGCCGATTACTTTTGAAATAGTAACCGACGAATATGTTGAAAATAAAAATCTTGTTGATTACTTTTAAAACAGTAACCGACAAATATGCTGAAAATAAAAATCTTGCCGATTACTTTTGAAATAGTCACCGACGAATATGTTGAAAATAAAAATCTGGCCAATTACTTTTGAAATAGTAACCGACGAATGTGTTGAAAATAAAGTCTTGCCGATTACTTTTGAAATAGTAACCGACGAATATGTTGAAAATAAAAATCTTGTCGATTACTTTTAAAATAGTAACCGAAAAATATGCTGAAAATAAAAATCTTGCCGATTACTTTTGAAATAGTAACCGACGAATGTGCAGAAAATAGATCATGCCGATTACTTTTGAAATAGTAACCGACGAATGTGTTGAAAATAAATCATGCCGATTACCTTTGAAATAGTAACCGACAAATATGTTGAAAATAAAAATCTTACCGATTACTTTTAAAACAGTAACCGACAAATATGCTGAAAATAAAAATCTTGCCGATTACTTTTGAAATAGTCACAGACGAATATGCTGAAAATAAAAATCTTGTCGATTACTTTTGAAATAGTTACCGACGAATGTGTTGAAAATAAATCATGCTGATTACTGTTGAAATAGTAAGCGACGAATATGTTGGAAATAAAAATCTTACCGATTACTTTTAAAAAAGTAACCAATGAATGTGCTGAAAATAATGTCTTGCCGATTACTTTTGAAATAGTCAACGACGAATATGCTGAAAATAAAAATCTTGCCGATTACTTTTGAAATAGCAACCGACGAATGTGCTGAAAATAAATCATGCTGATTACTTTTGAAATAGTAAGCGACGAATATGTTGGAAATAAAAATCTTACCGATTAATTTTAAAAAAATTAACCAATGAATGTGCTGAAAATAATGTCTTGCCGATTACTTTTGAAATAGTCAACGACGAATATGCTGAAAATAAAAATCTTGCCGATTACTTTTGAAATAGTAACCGACGAATGTGTTGAAAATAAATCATGCCGATTACCCTTGAAATAGTAACCGACGAATATGTTGAACATAAAAATCTTACCGATTTCTTTTGAAATAGTAACCAACGAATATGCTGAAAATAAAGTCTTGCCGATTACTTTTGAAATAGTAACCGACGAATATGTTGAATATAAAAATCTTGTTGATTACTTTTAAAACAGTAACCGACAAATATGCTGAAAATAAAAATCTTGCCGATTACTTTTGAAATAGTCACCGATGAATATGTTGAAAATAAAAATCTGGCCAATTACTTTTGAAATAGTAACCGACGAATGTGTTGAAAATAAAGTCTTGCCGATTACTTTTGAAATAGTAACCGACGAATATGTTGAAAATAAAAATCTTGTCGATTACTTTTAAAATAGTAACCGAAAAATATGCTGAAAATAAAAATCTTGCCGATTACTTTTGAAATAGTAACCGACGAATGTGCAGAAAATAGATCATGCCGATTACTTTTGAAATAGTAACCGACGAATGTGTTGAAAATAAATCATGCCGATTACCTTTGAAATAGTAACCGACAAATATGTTGAAAATAAAAATCTTACCGATTACTTTTAAAACAGTAACCGACAAATATGCTGAAAATAAAAATCTTGTCGATTACTTTTGAAATAGTTACCGACGAATGTGTTGAAAATAAATCATGCTGATTACTGTTGAAATAGTAAGCGACGAATATGTTGGAAATAAAAATCTTACCGATTACTTTTAAAAAAGTAACCAATGAATGTGCTGAAAATAAAGTCTTGCCGATTACTTTTGAAATAGTAACCGACGAATATGTTGAAAATAAAAATCTTGTCGAATACTTTTGAAATAGTAACCGACGAATGTGCTGAAAATAAAAATCTTGCTGATTACCTTTGAAATAGTAACCCATGAACATGCTGAAAATAAAAATCTTGCCGATTACTTTTGAAATAGTAACCGAAGAATGTGCTGAAAATAAATCATGCTGATTACTTTTGAAATAGTAAGCGACGAATATGTTGGAAATAAAAATCTTACCGATTAATTTTAAAAAAGTAACCAATGAATGTGCTGAAAATAATGTCTTGCCGATTACTTTTGAAATAGTCAACGACGAATATGCTGAAAATAAAAATCTTGCCGATTACTTTTGAAATAGTAACCGACGCATGTGCTGAAAATAAAGTCTTGCCGATTACTTTCGAAATAGTAACCGACAAATATGTTGAAAATAAAAATCTTGTCGATTACTTTTGAAATAGTAACCGACGAATGTGCTGAAAATAAATCATGCCGATTACTATTGAAATAGTAACCGACAAATATGCTGAAAATAAAAATCTTGCCGATTACTTTTGAAATAGTAACCGACGAATGTGCAGAAAATAGATCATGCCGATTACTTTTGAAATAGTAACCGACGAATGTGTTGAAAATAAATCATGCCGATTACCTTTGAAATAGTAACCGACGAATATGTTGAAAATAAAAATCTTACCGATTTCTTTTGAAATAGTAACCAACGAATATGCTGAAAATAAAGTATTGCCGATTACTTTTGAAATAGTAACCAACGAATATGTTGAAAATAAAAATCTTGTTGATTACTTTTAAAACAGTAACCGACAAATATGCTGAAAATAAAAATCTTGCCGATTACTTTTGAAATAGTCATCGACGAATATGCTGAAAATAAAAATCTTGCTGATTACTTTTGAAATAGCAACCGACGAATGTGCTGAAAATAAATCATGCTTATTACTTTTGAAATAGTAAGCGACGAATATGTTGGAAATAAAAATCTTACCGATTAATTTTAAAAAAATTAACCAATGAATGTGCTGAAAATAATGTCTTGCCGATTACTTTTGAAATAGTCAACGACGAATATGCTGAAAATAAAAATCTTGCCGATTACTTTTGAAATAGTAACCGACGAATATGTTGAAAATAAAAATCTTGTTGATTACTTTTAAAACAGTAACCGACAAATATGCTGAAAATAAAAATCTTGCCGATTACTTTTGAAATAGTCACCGACGAATATGCTGAAAATAAAAATCTTGTCGATTACTTTTGAAATAGTTACCGACGAATGTGTTGAAAATAAATCATGCTGATTACTGTTGAAATAGTAAGCGAAGAATATGTTGGAAATAAAAATCTTACCGATTACTTTTAAAAAAGTAACCAATGAATGTGCTGAAAATAAAGTCTTGCCGATTACTTTTGAAATAGTAACCGACGAATATGTTGAAAATAAAAATCTTGTCGAATACTTTTGAAATAGTAACCGACGAATGTGCTGAAAATAAAAATCTTGCCGATTACCTTTGAAATAGTAACCGATGAACATGCTGAAAATAAAAATCTTGCCGATTACTTTTGAAATAGTAACCGAAGAATGTGCAGAATATAGATCATGCCGATTACTTTTGAAATAGTAATCGACGAATGTATTGAAAATAAATCATGTCGATTACCTTTGAAATAGTAACCGACGAATATGCTGAAAATAAATCATGCCGATTACTTTTGAAAAAGTAACCGACGAATATGTGCTGAAAATAAATCTTGCCGATTACTTTTGAAATAGTAACCGACGAATGTGCTGAAAATAAATCATGCCGATTACTATTGAAATAGTAACCGACAAATATGCTGAAAATAAAAATCTTGCCGATTACTTTTGAAATAGTAACCGACGAATGTGCAGAAAATAGATCATGCCGATTACTTTTGAAATAGTAACCGACGAATGTGTTGAAAATAAATCATGCCGATTACCTTTGAAATAGTAACCGACGAATATGTTGAAAATAAAAATCTTACCGATTTCTTTTGAAATAGTAACCAACGAATATGCTGAAAATAAAGTATTGCCGATTACTTTTGAAAAAGTAACCGACGAATATGTTGAAAATAAAAATCTTGTTGATTACTTTTAAAACAGTAACCGACAAATATGCTGAAAATAAAAATCTTGCCGATTACTTTTGAAATAGTCATCGCGAATATGCTGAAAATAAAAATCTTGCTGATTACTTTTGAAATAGCAACCGACGAATGTGCTGAAAATAAATCATGCTGATTACTTTTGAAATAGTAAGCGACGAATATGTTGGAATTAAAAATCTTACCGATTAATTTTAAAAAAGTAACCAATGAATGTGCTGAAAATAATGTCTTGCCGATTACTTTTGAAATAGTCAACGACGAATATGCTGAAAATAAAAATCTTGCCGATTACTTTTGAAATAGTAACCGACGCATGTGCTGAAAATAAAGTCTTGCCGATTACTTTCGAAATAGTAACCGACAAATATGTTGAAAATAAAAATCTTGTCGATTACTTTTAAAATAGTAACCGACAAATATGCTAAAAATAAAAATCTTGCCGATTACTTTTGAAATAGGAACCGACGAATATGTTGAAAATAAAAATCTTGCCGATTACTTTTAAAATAGTAACCGACAAATATACTGAAAATAAAAATCTTGCCGATTACTTTTGAAATAGTAACCGACGAATGTGCAGAAAATAGATCATGCCGATTACTTTTGAAATAGTAACCGACGAATGTGTTGAAAATAAATCATGCCGATTACCTTTGAAATAGTAACCGACGAATATGTTGAAAATAAAAATCTTACCGATTTCTTTTGAAATAGTAACCAACGAATATGCTGAAAATAAAGTATTGCCGATTACTTTTGAAATAGTAACCGACGAATATGTTGAAAATAAAAATCTTGTCGATTACTTTTAAAATAGTAACTGACAAATATGCTGAAAATAAAAATCTTGCCGATTACTTTTGAAATAGTAACCGACGAATGTGCTGAAAATAAAGTCTTGCCGATTACTTTTGAAATAGTAACCGACGAATATGTTGAAAATAAAAATCTTGTCGATTACTTTTAAAATAGTAACCGACAAATATGCTAAAAATAAAAATCTTGCCGA
Organism: Medicago lupulina; assembly: GCA_958299785.1. NCBI lineage: Eukaryota > Viridiplantae > Streptophyta > Magnoliopsida > Fabales > Fabaceae > Medicago > Medicago lupulina. The sequence continues at coordinate 38,302,331 of OY283141.1, read as the reverse complement.
TTACTTTTGAAATAGGAACTGACGAATATGTTGAAAATAAAAATCTTGTCGATTACTTTTAAAATAGTAACCGACAAATATGCTGAAAATAAAAATCTTGCCGATTACTTTTGAAATAGTAACCGACGAATGTGCAGAAAATAGATCATGCCGATTACTTTTGAAATAGTAACCGAAGAATGTGTTGAAAATAAATCATGCCGATTACCCTTGAAATAGTAACCGACGAATATGTTGAAGATAAAAATCTTACCGATTTCTTTTGAAATAGTAACCAACGAATATGCTGAAAATAAAGTATTGCCGATTACTTTTGAAATAGTAACCGACGAATATGTTGAAAATAAAAATCTTGTCGATTACTTTTAAAATAGTAACCGACAAATATGCTAAAAATAAAAATCTTGCCGATTACTTTTGAAATAGGAACTGACGAATATGTTGAAAATAAAAATCTTGTCGATTACTTTTAAAATAGTAACCGACAAATATGCTGAAAATAAAAATCTTGCCGATTACTTTTGAAATAGTAACCGACGAATGTGCAGAAAATAGATCATGCCGATTACTTTTGAAATAGTAACCGAAGAATGTGTTGAAAATAAATCATGCCGATTACCCTTGAAATAGTAACCGACGAATATGTTGAAGATAAAAATCTTACCGATTTCTTTTGAAATAGTAACCAACGAATATGCTGAAAATAAAGTATTGCCGATTACTTTTGAAATAGTAACCGACGAATATGTTGAAAATAAAAATCTTTTTGATTTCTTTTAAAACAGTAACCGACAAATATGCTGAAAAAAAAAATCTTGGCGATTACTTTTGAAATAGTCATCGACGAATATGCTGAAAATAAAAATCTTGCTGATTACTTTTGAAATAGTAACCGACGAATGTGCTGAAAATAAATCATGCTGATTACTTTTGAAATAGTAAGCGACGAATATGTTGGAAATAAAAATCTTACCGATTAATTTTAAAAAAGTAACCAATGAATGTGCTGAAAATAATGTCTTGCCGATTACTTTTGAAATAGTCAACGACGAATATGCTGAAAATAAAAATCTTGCCGATTACTTTTGAAATAGTAACCGACGAATGTGCTGAAAATAAAGTCTTGCCGATTACTTTTGAAATATTAACCGACGAATATGTTGAAAATAAAAATCTTGTCGATTACTTTTAAAATAGTAACCGACAAATATGCTAAAAATAAAAATCTTGCCGATTACTTTTGAAATAGGAACTGACGAATATGTTGAAAATAAAAATCTTGACGATTACTTTTAAAATAGTAACCGACAAATATGCTGAAAATAAAAATCTTGCCGATTACTTTTGAAATAGTAACCGACGAATGTGCAGAAAATAGATCATGCCGATTACTTTTGTAATAGTAACCGACGAATGTGTTGAAAATAAATCATGCCGATTACCTTTGAAATAGTAACCGACGAATATGTTGAAAATAAAAATCTTACCGATTTCTTTTGAAATAGTAACCAACGAATATGCTGAAAATAAAGTATTGCCGATTACTTTTGAAATAGTAACCGACGAATATGTTGAAAATAAAAATCTTGTTGATTACTTTTAAAACAGTAACCGACAAATATGCTGAAAATAAAAATCTTGCCGATTACTTTTGAAATAGTCATCGACGAATATGCTGAAAATAAAAATCTTGCTGATTACTTTTGAAATAGCAACCGACGAATGTGCTGAAAATAAATCATGCTGATTACTTTTGAAATAGTAAGCGACGAATATGTTGGAAATAAAAATCTTACCGATTAATTTTAAAAAAGTAACCAATGAATGTGCTGAAAATAATGTCTTGCCGATTACTTTTGAAATAGTCAACGACGAATATGCTGAAAATAAAAATCTTGCCGATTACTTTTGAAATAGTAACCGACGAATGTGCTGAAAATAAAGTCTTGCCGATTACTTTTGAAATAGTAACCGACGAATATGTTGAAAATAAAAATCATGCCGATTACTTTTAAAATAGTAACCGACAAATATGCTAAAAATAAAAATCTTGCCGATTACTTTTGAAATAGTAACCGACGAATGTGCAGAAAATAGATCATGCCGATTACTTTTGAAATAGTAACCGACGAATGTGTTGAAAATAAATCTTGCCGATTACCTTTGAAATAGTAACCGACGAATATGTTGAAAATAAAAATCTTGTCGATTACTTTTAAAATAGTAACCGACAAATATGCTAAAAATAAAAATCTTGCCGATTACTTTTGAAATAGCAACCGACGAATGTGCTGAAAATAAATCATGCTTATTACTTTTGAAATAGTAAGCGACGAATATGTTGGAAATAAAAATCTTACCGATTAATTTTAAAAAAATTAACCAATGAATGTGCTGAAAATAATGTCTTGCCGATTACTTTTGAAATAGTCAACGACGAATATGCTGAAAATAAAAATCTTGCCGATTTCTTTTGAAATAGTAACCGACGAATGTGTTGAAAATTAATCATGCCGATTACCCTTGAAATAGTAACCGACGAATATGTTGAAAATAAAAATCTTACCGATTTCTTTTGAAATAGTAACCAACGAATATGCTGAAAATAAAGTCTTGCCGATTACTTTTGAAATAGTAACCGACGAATATGTTGAAAATAAAAATCTTGTTGATTACTTTTAAAACAGTAACCGACAAATATGCTGAAAATTAAAATCTTGCCGATTACTTTTGAAATAGTCACCGACGAATATGCTGAAAATAAAAATCTTGTCGATTACTTTTGAAATAGTTACCGACGAATGTGTTGAAAATAAATCATGCTGATTACTGTTGAAATAGTAAGCGAAGAATATGTTGGAAATAAAAATCTTACCGATTACTTTTAAAAAAGTAACCAATGAATGTGCTGAAAATAAAGTCTTGCCGATTACTTTTGAAATAGTAACCGACGAATATGTTGAAAATAAAAATCTTGTCGAATACTTTTGAAATAGTAACCGACGAATGTGCTGAAAATAAAAATCTTACCGATTTCTTTTGAAATAGTAACCAACGAATATGCTGAAAATAAAGTCTTGCCGATTACTTTTGAAATAGTAACCGACGAATATGTTGAAAATAAAAATCTTGTTGATTACTTTTAAAACAGTAACCGACAAATATGCTGAAAATAAAATTCTTGCCGATTACTTTTGAAATAGTCACCGACGAATATGTTGAAAATAAAAATCTGGCCAATTACTTTTGAAATAGTAACCGACGAATGTGTTGAAAATAAAGTCTTGCCGATTACTTTTGAAATAGTAACCGACGAATATGTTGAAAATAAAAATCTTGTCGATTACTTTTAAAATAGTAACCGAAAAATATGCTGAAAATAAAAATCTTGCCGATTACTTTTGAAATAGTAACCGACGAATGTGCAGAAAATAGATCATGCCGATTACTTTTGAAATAGTAACCGACGAATGTGTTGAAAATAAATCATGCCGATTACCTTTGAAATAGTAACCGACGAATATGTTGAAAATAAAAATCTTACCGATTACGTTTAAAACAGTAACCGACGAATATGCTGAAAATAAAAATCTTGCCGATTACTTTTGAAATAGTCACCGACGAATATGCTGAAAATAAAAATCTTGTCGATTACTTTTGAAATAGTTACCGACGAATGTGTTGAAAATAAATCATGCTGATTACTGTTGAAATAGTAAGCGACGAATATGTTGGAAATAAAAATCTTACCGATTACTTTTAAAAAAGTAACCAATGAATGTGCTGAAAATAAAGTCTTGCCGATTACTTTTGAAATAGTAACCGACGAATATGTTGAAAATAAAAATCTTGTCGAATACTTTTGAAATAGTAACCGACGAATGTGCTGAAAATAAAAATCTTGCCGATTACCTTTGAAATAGTAACCGATGAACATGCTGAAAATAAAAATCTTGCCGATTACTTTTGAAATAGTAACCGAAGAATGTGCTGAATATAGATCATGCCGATTAATTTTGAAATAGTAATCGACGAATGTATTGAAAATAAATCATGTCGATTACCTTTGAAATAGTAACCGACGAATATGCTGAAAATAAATCATGCCGATTACTTTTGAAAAAGTAACCGACGAATATGTGCTGAAAATAAATCTTGCCGATTACTTTTGAAATAGTAACCGACGAATGTGCTGAAAATAAATCATGCCGATTACTATTGAAATAGTAACCGACAAATATGCTGAAAATAAAAATCTTGCCGATTACTTTTGAAATAGTAACCGACGAATGTGCAGAAAATAGATCATGCCGATTACTTTTGAAATAGTAACCGACGAATGTGTTGAAAATAAATCTTGCCGATTACTTTTAAAACAGTAACCGACAAATATGCTGAAAATAAAAATCTTGCCGATTACTTTTGAAATAGTCATCGACGAATATGCTGAAAATAAAAATCTTGCTGATTACTTTTGAAATAGCAACCGACGAATGTGCTGAAAATAAATCATGCTGATTACTTTTGAAATAGTAAGCGACGAATATGTTGGAAATAAAAATCATACCGATTAATTTTAAAAAAATTAACCAATGAATGTGCTGAAAATAATGTCTTGCCGATTACTTTTGAAATAGTCAACGACGAATATGCTGAAAATAAAAGTCTTGCCGATTACTTTTGAAATAGTAACCGACGAATGTGTTGAAAATAAATCATGCCGATTACCCTTGAAATAGTAACCGACGAATATGTTGAAAATAAAAATCTTACCGATTTCTTTTGAAATAGTAACCAACGAATATGCTGAAAATAAAGTCTTGCCGATTACTTTTGAAATAGTAACCGACGAATATGTTGAAAATAAAAATCTTGTTGATTACTTTTAAAACAGTAACCGACAAATATGCTGAAAATAAAAATCTTGCCGATTACTTTTGAAATAGTCACCGACGAATATGTTGAAAATAAAAATCTGGCCAATTACTTTTGAAATAGTAACCGACGAATGTGTTGAAAATAAAGTCTTGCCGATTACTTTTGAAATAGTAACCGACGAATATGTTGAAAATAAAAATCTTGTCGATTACTTTTAAAATAGTAACCGAAAAATATGCTGAAAATAAAAATCTTGCCGATTACTTTTGAAATAGTAACCGACGAATGTGCAGAAAATAGATCATGCCGATTACTTTTGAAATAGTAACCGACGAATGTGTTGAAAATAAATCATGCCGATTACCTTTGAAATAGTAACCGACAAATATGTTGAAAATAAAAATCTTACCGATTACTTTTAAAACAGTAACCGACAAATATGCTGAAAATAAAAATCTTGCCGATTACTTTTGAAATAGTCACCGACGAATATGCTGAAAATAAAAATCTTGTCGATTACTTTTGAAATAGTTACCGACGAATGTGTTGAAAATAAATCATGCTGATTACTGTTGAAATAGTAAGCGACGAATATGTTGGAAATAAAAATCTTACCGATTACTTTTAAAAAAGTAACCAATGAATGTGCTGAAAATAAAGTCTTGCCGATTACTTTTGAAATAGTAACCGACGAATATGTTGAAAATAAAAATCTTGTCGAATACTTTTGAAATAGTAACCGACGAATGTGCTGAAAATAAAAATCTTGCCGATTACCTTTGAAATAGTAACCGATGAACATGCTGAAAATAAAAATCTTGCCGATTACTTTTGAAATAGTAACCGAAGAATGTGCTGAAAATAAATCATGCTGATTACTTTTGAAATAGTAAGCGACGAATATGTTGGAAATAAAAATCTTACCGATTAATTTTAAAAAAGTAACCAATGAATGTGCTGAAAATAATGTCTTGCCGATTACTTTTGAAATAGTCACCGACGAATATGTTGAAAATAAAAATCTTGTCGAATACTTTTGAAATAGTAACCGACGAATGTGCTGAAAATAAAAATCTTGCCGATTACTTTTGAAATAGTAACCGACGCATGTGCTGAAAATAAAGTCTTGCCGATTACTTTCGAAATAGTAACCGACAAATATGTTGAAAATAAAAATCTTGTCGATTACTTTTGAAATAGTAACCGACGAATGTGCTGAAAATAAATCATGCCGATTACTATTGAAATAGTAACCGACAAATATGCTGAAAATAAAAATCTTGCCGATTACTTTTGAAATAGTAACCGACGAATGTGCAGAAAATAGATCATGCCGATTACTTTTGAAATAGTAACCGACGAATGTGTTGAAAATAAATCATGCCGATTACCTTTGAAATAGTAACCGACGAATATGTTGAAAATAAAAATCTTACCGATTTCTTTTGAAATAGTAACCAACGAATATGCTGAAAATAAAGTATTGCCGATTACTTTTGAAATAGTAACCGACGAATATGTTGAAAATAAAAATCTTGTTGATTACTTTTAAAACAGTAACCGACAAATATGCTGAAAATAAAAATCTTGCCGATTACTTTTGAAATAGTCATCGACGAATATGCTGAAAATAAAAATCTTGCTGATTACTTTTGAAATAGCAACCGACGAATGTGCTGAAAATAAATCATGCTTATTACTTTTGAAATAGTAAGCGACGAATATGTTGGAAATAAAAATCTTACCGATTAATTTTAAAAAAATTAACCAATGAATGTGCTGAAAATAATGTCTTGCCGATTACTTTTGAAATAGTCAACGACGAATATGCTAAAAATAAAAATCTTGCCGATTACTTTTGAAATAGTAACCGACGAATATGTTGAAAATAAAAATCTTGTTGATTACTTTTAAAACAGTAACCGACAAATATGCTGAAAATAAAAATCTTGCCGATTACTTTTGAAATAGTCACCGACGAATATGCTGAAAATAAAAATCTTGTCGATTACTTTTGAAATAGTTACCGACGAATGTGTTGAAAATAAATCATGCTGATTACTGTTGAAATAGTAAGCGAAGAATATGTTGGAAATAAAAATCTTACCGATTACTTTTAAAAAAGTAACCAATGAATGTGCTGAAAATAAAGTCTTGCCGATTACTTTTGAAATAGTAACCGACGAATATGTTGAAAATAAAAATCTTGTCGAATACTTTTGAAATAGTAACCGACGAATGTGCTGAAAATAAAAATCTTGCCGATTACCTTTGAAATAGTAACCGATGAACATGCTGAAAATAAAAATCTTGCCGATTACTTTTGAAATAGTAACCGAAGAATGTGCAGAATATAGATCATGCCGATTACTTTTGAAATAGTAATCGACGAATGTATTGAAAATAAATCATGTCGATTACCTTTGAAATAGTAACCGACGAATATGCTGAAAATAAATCATGCCGATTACTTTTGAAAAAGTAACCGACGAATATGTGCTGAAAATAAATCTTGCCGATTACTTTTGAAATAGTAACCGACGAATGTGCTGAAAATAAATCATGCCGATTACTATTGAAATAGTAACCGACAAATATGCTGAAAATAAAAATCTTGCCGATTACTTTTGAAATAGTATCCGACGAATGTGCAGAAAATAGATCATGCCGATTACTTTTGAAATAGTAACCCACGAATGTGTTGAAAATAAATCATGCCGATTACCTTTGAAATAGTAACCGACGAATATGTTGAAAATAAAAATCTTACCGATTTCTTTTGAAATAGTAACCAACGAATATGCTGAAAATAAAGTATTGCCGATTACTTTTGAAAAAGTAACCGACGAATATGTTGAAAATAAAAATCTTGTTGATTACTTTTAAAACAGTAACCGACAAATATGCTGAAAATAAAAATCTTGCCGATTACTTTTGAAATAGTCATCGCGAATATGCTGAAAATAAAAATCTTGCTGATTACTTTTGAAATAGCAACCGACGAATGTGCTGAAAATAAATCATGCTGATTACTTTTGAAATAGTAAGCGACGAATATGTTGGAAATAAAAATCTTACCGATTAATTTTAAAAAAGTAACCAATGAATGTGCTGAAAATAATGTCTTGCCGATTACTTTTGAAATAGTCAACGACGAATATGCTGAAAATAAAAATCTTGCCGATTACTTTTGAAATAGTAACCGACGCATGTGCTGAAAATAAAGTCTTGCCGATTACTTTCGAAATAGTAACCGACAAATATGTTGAAAATAAAAATCTTGTCGATTACTTTTAAAATAGTAACCGACAAATATGCTAAAAATAAAAATCTTGCCGATTACTTTTGAAATAGGAACCGACGAATATGTTGAAAATAAAAATCTTGCCGATTACTTTTAAAATAGTAACCGACAAATATACTGAAAATAAAAATCTTGCCGATTACTTTTGAAATAGTAACCGACGAATGTGCAGAAAATAGATCATGCCGATTACTTTTGAAATAGTAACCGACGAATGTGTTGAAAATAAATCATGCCGATTACCTTTGAAATAGTAACCAACGAATATGTTGAAAATAAAAATCTTACCGATTTCTTTTGAAATAGTAACCAACGAATATGCTGAAAATAAAGTATTGCCGATTACTTTTGAAATAGTAACCGACGAATATGTTGAAAATAAAAATCTTGTCGATTACTTTTAAAATAGTAACTGACAAATATGCTGAAAATAAAAATCTTGCCGATTACTTTTGAAATAGTAACCGACGAATGTGCTGAAAATAAAGTCTTGCCGATTACTTTTGAAATAGTAACCGACGAATATGTTGAAAATAAAAATCTTGTCGATTACTTTTAAAATAGTAACCGACAAATATGCTAAAAATAAAAATCTTGCCGATTACTTTTGAAATAGGAACTGACGAATATGTTGAAAATAAAAATCTTGTCGATTACTTTTAAAATAGTAACCGACAAATATGCTGAAAATAAAAATCTTGCCGATTACTTTTGAAATAGTAACCGACGAATGTGCAGAAAATAGATCATGCCGATTACTTTTGAAATAGTAACCGAAGAATGTGTTGAAAATAAATCATGCCGATTACCCTTGAAATAGTAACCGACGAATATGTTGAAGATAAAAATCTTACCGATTTCTTTTGAAATAGTAACCAACGAATATGCTGAAAATAAAGTATTGCCGATTACTTTTGAAATAGTAACCGACGAATATGTTGAAAATAAAAATCTTTTTGATTTCTTTTAAAACAGTAACCGACAAATATGCTGAAAATAAAAATCTTGCCGATTACTTTTGAAATAGTCATCGACGAATATGCTGAAAATAAAAATCTTGCTGATTACTTTTGAAATAGTAACCGACGAATGTGCTGAAAATAAATCATGCTGATTACTTTTGAAATAGTAAGCGACGAATATGTTGGAAATAAAAATCTTACCGATTAATTTTAAAAAAGTAACCAATGAATGTGCTGAAAATAATGTCTTGCCGATTACTTTTGAAATAGTCAACGACGAATATGCTGAAAATAAAAATCTTGCCGATTACTTTTGAAATAGTAACCGACGAATGTGCTGAAAATAAAGTCTTGCCGATTACTTTTGAAATAGTAACCGACGAATATGTTGAAAATAAAAATCTTGTCGATTACTTTTAAAATAGTAACCGACAAATATGCTAAAAATAAAAATCTTGCCGATTACTTTTGAAATAGGAACTGACGAATATGTTGAAAATAAAAATCTTGACGATTACTTTTAAAATAGTAACCGACAAATATGCTGAAAATAAAAATCTTGCCGATTACTTTTGAAATAGTAACCGACGAATGTGCAGAAAATAGATCATGCCGATTACTTTTGAAATAGTAACCGACGAATGTGTTGAAAATAAATCATGCCGATTACCTTTGAAATAGTAACCGACGAATATGTTGAAAATAAAAATCTTACCGATTTCTTTTGAAATAGTAACCAACGAATATGCTGAAAATAAAGTATTGCCGATTACTTTTGAAATAGTAACCGACGAATATGTTGAAAATAAAAATCTTGTTGATTACTTTAAAAACAGTAACCGACAAATATGCTGAAAATAAAAATCTTGCCGATTACTTTTGAAATAGTCATCGACGAATATGCTGAAAATAAAAATCTTGCTTATTACTTTTGAAATAGCAACCGACGAATGTGCTGAAAATAAATCATGCTGATTACTTTTGAAATAGTAAGCGACGAATATGTTGGAAATAAAAATCTTACCGATTAATTTTAAAAAAGTAACCAATGAATGTGCTGAAAATAATGTCTTGCCGATTACTTTTGAAATAGTCAACGACGAATATGCTGAAAATAAAAATCTTGCCGATTACTTTTGAAATAGTAACCGACGAATGTGCTGAAAATAAAGTCTTGCCGATTACTTTTGCAATAGTAACCGACGAATATGTTGAAAATAAAAATCATGCCGATTACTTTTAAAATAGTAACCGACAAATATGCTAAAAATAAAAATCTTGCCGATTACTTTTGAAATAGTAACCGACGAATGTGCAGAAAATAGATCATGCCGATTACTTTTGAAATAGTAACCGACGAATGTGTTGAAAATAAATCTTGCCGATTACCTTTGAAATAGTAACCGACGAATATGTTGAAAATAAAAATCTTGTGGATTACTTTTAAAATAGTAACCGACAAATATGCTGAAAATAAAAATCTTGCCGATTACTTTTGAAATAGTAACCGACGAATGTGCAGAAAATAGATCATGCCGATTACTTTTGAAATAGTAACCGACGAATGTGTTGAAAATAAATCTTGCCGATTACCTTTGAAAAAGTAACCGACGAATATGTTGAAAATAAAAATCTTACCGATTTCTTTTGAAATAGTAACCAACGAATATGCTGAAAATAAAGTATTGCCGATTACTTTTGAAATAGTAACCGAGGAATATGTTGAAAATAAAAATCTTGTTGATTACTTTTAAAACAGTAACCGACAAATATGTTGAAAATAAAAATCTTGCCGATTACTTTTGAAATAGTCATCGACGAATATGCTGAAAATAAAAATCTTGCCGATTACTTTTGAAATAGGAACCGACGAATGTGCTGAAAATAAAGTCTTGCCGATTACTTTTGAAATAGTAACCGACGAATATGTTGGAAATAAAAATCTTACCGATTAATTTTAAAAAAGTAACCAATGAATGTGCTGAAAATAATGTCTTGCCGATTACTTTTGAAATAGTCAACGACGAATATGCTGAAAATAAAAATCTTGCCGATTACTTTTGAAATAGCAACCGACGAATGTGCTGAAAATAAATCATGCTGATTACTTTTGAAATAGTAAGCGACGAATATGTTGGAAATAAAAATCTTACCGATTAATTTTAAAAAAGTAACCAATGAATGTGCTGAAAATAATGTCTTGCCGATTACTTTTGAAATAGTCAACGACGAATATGCTGAAAATAAAAATCTTGCCGATTACTTTTGAAATAGTAACCGACGAATGTGCTGAAAATAAAGTCTTGCCGATTACTTTTGCAATAGTAACCGACGAATATGTTGAAAATAAAAATCATGCCGATTACTTTTAAAATAGTAACCGACAAATATGCTAAAAATAAAAATCTTGCCGATTACTTTTGAAATAGTAACCGACGAATGTGCAGAAAATAGATCATGCCGATTACTTTTGAAATAGTAACCGACGAATGTGTTGAAAATAAATCTTGCCGATTACCTTTGAAATAGTAACCGACGAATATGTTGAAAATAAAAATCTTGTCGATTACTTTTAAAATAGTAACCGACAAATATGCTGAAAATAAAAATCTTGCCGATTACTTTTGAAATAGTAACCGACGAATGTGCAGAAAATAGATCATGCCGATTACTTTTGAAATAGTAACCGACGAATGTGTTGAAAATAAATCTTGCCGATTACCTTTGAAAAAGTAACCGACGAATATGTTGAAAATAAAAATCTTACCGATTTCTTTTGAAATTGTAACCAACGAATATGCTGAAAATAAAGTATTGCCGATTACTTTTGAAATAGTAACCGAGGAATATGTTGAAAATAAAAATCTTGTTGATTACTTTTAAAACAGTAACCGACAAATATGTTGAAAATAAAAATCTTGCCGATTACTTTTGAAATAGTCATCGACGAATATGCTGAAAATAAAAATCTTGCCGATTACTTTTGAAATAGGAACCGACGAATGTGCTGAAAATAAAGTCTTGCCGATTACTTTTGAAATAGTAACCGACGAATATGTTGGAAATAAAAATCTTACCGATTAATTTTAAAAAAGTAACCAATGAATGTGCTGAAAATAATGTCTTGCCGATTACTTTTGAAATAGTCAACGACGAATATGCTGAAAATAAAAATCTTGCCGATTACTTTTGAAATAGCAACCGACGAATGTGCTGAAAATAAATCATGCTGATTACTTTTGAAATAGTAAGCGACGAATATGTTGGAAATAAAAATCTTACCGATTAATTTTAAAAAAGTAACCAATGAATGTGCTGAAAATAATGTCTTGCCGATTACTTTTGAAATAGTCAACGTCGAATATGCTGAAAATAAAAATCTTGCCGATTACTTTTGAAATAGCAACCGACGAATGTGCTGAAAAATAAATCATGCTGATTACTTTTGAAATAGTAAGCGACGAATATGTTGGAAATAAAAATCTTACCGATTAATTTTAAAAAAGTAACCAATGAATGTGCTGAAAATAATGTCTTGCCGATTACTTTTGAAATAGTCAACGACGAATATGCTAAAAATAAAATTCTTACCGATTTCTTTTGAAATAGTAACCAACGAATATGCTGAAAATAAAGTATTGCCGATTACTTTTGAAATAGTAACCGACGAATATGTTGAAAATAAAAATCTTGTTGATTACTTTTAAAACAGTAACCGACAAATATGTTGAAAATAAAAATCTTGCCGATTACTTTTGAAATAGTCATCGACGAATATGCTGAAAATAAAAATCTTGCCGATTACTTTTGAAATAGTAACCGACGAATGTGCTGAAAATAAAGTCTTGCCGATTACTTTTGAAATAGTAACCGACGAATATGTTGAAAATAAAAATCTTGTCGATTACTTTTAAAATAGTAACCGACAAATATGCTAAAAATAAAAATCTTGCCGATTACTTTTGAAATAGGAACTGACGAATATGTTGAAAATAAAAATCTTGTCGATTACTTTTAAAATAGTAACCGACAAATATGCCGAAAATAAAAATCTTGCCGATTACTTTTGAAATAGTCATCGACGAATATGCTGAAAATAAAAATCTTGCTGATTACTTTTGAAATAGCAACCGACGAATGTGCTGAAAATAAATCATGCTGATTACTTTTGAAATAGTAAGCGACGAATATGTTGGAAATAAAAATCTTACCGATTAATTTTAAAAAAGTAACCAATGAATGTGCTGAAAATAATGTCTTGCCGATTACTTTTGAAATAGTCAACGACGAATATGCTGAAAATAAAAATCTTGCCGATTACTTTTGAAATAGTAACCGACGAATGTGCTGAAAATAAAGTCTTGCCGATTACTTTTGAAATAGTAACCGACGAATATGTTGAAAATAAAAATCTTGTCGATTACTTTTAAAATAGTAACCGACAAATATGCTAAAAATAAAAATCTTGCCGATTACTTTTGAAATAGGAACTGACGAATATGTTGAAAATAAAAATCTTGTCGATTACTTTTAAAATAGTAACTGACAAATATGCTGAAAATAAAAATCTTGCCGATTACTTTTGAAATAGTAACCGACGAATGTGCAGAAAATAGATCATGCCGATTACTTTTGAAATAGTAACCGAAGAATGTGTTGAAAATAAATCATGCCGATTACCCTTGAAATAGTAACCGACGAATATGTTGAAATTAAAAATCTTACCGATTTCTTTTGAAATAGTAACCAACGAATATGCTGAAAATAAAGTATTGCCGATTACTTTTGAAATAGTAACCGACGAATATGTTGAAAATAAAAATCTTGTTGATTACTTTTAAAACAGTAACCGACAAATATGCTGAAAATAAAAATCTTGCCGATTACTTTTGAAATAGTCATCGACGAATATGCTGAAAATAAAAATCTTGCTGATTACTTTTGAAATAGTAACCGACGAATGTGTTGAAAATAAATCATGCTGATTACTTTTGAAATAGTAAGCGACGAATATGTTGGAAATAAAAATCTTACCGATTAATTTTAAAAAAGTAACCAATGAATGTGCTGAAAATAATGTCTTGCCGATTACTTTTGAAATAGTCAACGACGAATATGCTGAAAATAAAAATCTTGCCGATTACTTTTGAAATAGTAACCGACGAATGTGCTGAAAATAAAGTCTTGCCGACTACTTTTGAAATAGTAACCGACGAATATGTTGAAAATAAAAATCTTGTCGATTACTTTTAAAATAGTGACCGACAAATATGCTAAAAATAAAAATCTTGCCGATTACTTTTGAAATAGGAACTGACGAATATGTTGAAAATAAAAATCTTGTCGATTACTTTTAAAATAGTAACTGACAAATATGCTGAAAATAAAAATCTTGCCGATTACTTTTGAAATAGTAACCGACGAATGTGCAGAAAATAGATCATGCCGATTACTTTTGAAATAGTAACCGAAGAATGTGTTGAAAATAAATCATGCCGATTACCCTTGAAATAGTAACCGACGAATATGTTGAAAATAAAAATCTTACCGATTTCTTTTGAAATAGTAACCAACGAATATGCTGAAAATAAAGTATTGCCGATTACTTTTGAAATAGTAACCGACGAATATGTTGAAAATAAAAATCTTGTCGATTACTTTTAAAATAGTAACCGACAAATATGCTAAAAATAAAAATCTTGCCGATTACTTTTGAAATAGGAACTGACGAATATGTTGAAAATAAAAATCTTGTCAATTACTTTTAAAATAGTAACTGACAAATATGCTGAAAATAAAAATCTTGCCGATTACTTTTGAAATAGTAACCGACGAATGTGCAGAAAATAGATCATGCCGATTACTTTTGAAATAGTAACCGAAGAATGTGTTGAAAATAAATCATGCCGATTACCCTTGAAATAGTAACCGACGAATATGTTGAAAATAAAAATCTTACCGATTTCTTTTGAAATAGTAACCAACGAATATGCTGAAAATAAAGTATTGCCGATTACTTTTGAAATAGTAACCGACGAATATGTTGAAAATAAAAATCTTTTCGATTACTTTTAAAATAGTAACCGACAAATATGCTAAAAATAAAAATCTTGCCGATTACTTTTGAAATAGGAACTGACGAATATGTTGAAAATAAAAATCTTGTCGATTACTTTTAAAATAGTAACTGACAAATATGCTGAAAATAAAAATCTTGCCGATTACTTTTGAAATAGTAACCGACGAATGTGCAGAAAATAGATCATGCCGATTACTTTTGAAATAGTAACCGAAGAATGTGTTGAAAATAAATCATGCCGATTACCCTTGAAATAGTAACCGACGAATATGTTGAAAATAAAAATCTTACCGATTTCTTTTGAAATAGTAACCAACGAATATGCTGAAAATAAAGTATTGCCGATTACTTTTGAAATAGTAACCGACGAATATGTTGAAAATAAAAATCTTGTTGATTACTTTTAAAACAGTAACCGACAAATATGCTGAAAATAAAAATCTTGCCGATTACTTTTGAAATAGTCATCGACGAATATGCTGAAAATAAAAATCTTGCTGATTACTTTTGAAATAGTAACCGACGAATGTGTTGAAAATAAATCATGCTGATTACTTTTGAAATAGTAAGCGACGAATATGTTGGAAATAAAAATCTTACCGATTAATTTTAAAAAAGTAACCAATGAATGTGCTGAAAATAATGTCTTGCCGATTACTTTTGAAATAGTCAACGACGAATATGCTGAAAATAAAAATCTTGCCGATTACTTTTGAAATAGTAACCGACGAATGTGCTGAAAATAAAGTCTTGCCGACTACTTTTGAAATAGTAACCGACGAATATGTTGAAAATAAAAATCTTGTCGATTACTTTTAAAATAGTGACCGACAAATATGCTAAAAATAAAAATCTTGCCGATTACTTTTGAAATAGGAACTGACGAATATGTTGAAAATAAAAATCTTGTCGATTACTTTTAAAATAGTAACTGACAAATATGCTGAAAATAAAAATCTTGCCGATTACTTTTGAAATAGTAACCGACGAATGTGCAGAAAATAGATCATGCCGATTACTTTTGAAATAGTAACCGAAGAATGTGTTGAAAATAAATCATGCCGATTACCCTTGAAATAGTAACCGACGAATATGTTGAAATTAAAAATCTTACCGATTTCTTTTGAAATAGTAACCAACGAATATGCTGAAAATAAAGTATTGCCGATTACTTTTGAAATAGTAACCGACGAATATGTTGAAAATAAAAATCTTGTTGATTACTTTTAAAACAGTAACCGACAAATATGCTGAAAATAAAAATCTTGCCGATTACTTTTGAAATAGTCATCGACGAATATGCTGAAAATAAAAATCTTGCTGATTACTTTTGAAATAGTAACCGACGAATGTGTTGAAAATAAATCATGCTGATTACTTTTGAAATAGTAAGCGACGAATATGTTGGAAATAAAAATCTTACCGATTAATTTTAAAAAAGTAACCAATGAATGTGCTGAAAATAATGTCTTGCCGATTACTTTTGAAATAGTCAACGACGAATATGCTGAAAATAAAAATCTTGCCGATTACTTTTGAAATAGTAACCGACCAATGTGCTGAAAATAAAGTCTTGCCGACTACTTTTGAAATAGTAACCGACGAATATGTTGAAAATAAAAATCTTGTCGATTACTTTTAAAATAGTGACCGACAAATATGCTAAAAATAAAAATCTTGCCGATTACTTTTGAAATAGGAACTGACGAATATGTTGAAAATAAAAATCTTGTCGATTACTTTTAAAATAGTAACTGACAAATATGCTGAAAATAAAAATCTTGCCGATTACTTTTGAAATAGTAACCGACGAATGTGCAGAAAATAGATCATGCCGATTACTTTTGAAATAGTAACCGAAGAATGTGTTGAAAATAAATCATGCCGATTACCCTTGAAATAGTAACCGACGAATATGTTGAAAATAAAAATCTTACTGATTTCTTTTGAAATAGTAACCAACGAATATGCTGAAAATAAAGTATTGCCGATTACTTTTGAAATAGTAACCGACGAATATGTTGAAAATAAAAATCTTGTCGATTACTTTTAAAATAGTAACCGACAAATATGCTAAAAATAAAAATCTTGCCGATTACTTTTGAAATAGGAACTGACGAATATGTTGAAAATAAAAATCTTGTCAATTACTTTTAAAATAGTAACTGACAAATATGCTGAAAATAAAAATCTTGCCGATTACTTTTGAAATAGTAACCGACGAATGTGCTGAAAATAAAGTCTTGCCGATTACTTTTGAAATAGTAACCGACGAATATGTTGAAAATAAAAATCTTGTCGATTACTTTTAAAATAGTAACCGACAAATATGCTAAAAATAAAAATCTTGCCGATTACTTTTGAAATAGGAACTGACGAATATGTTGAAAATAAAAATCTTGTCGATTACTTTTAAAATAGTAACTGACAAATATGCTGAAAATAAAAATCTTGCCGATTACTTTTGAAATAGTAACCGACGAATGTGCAGAAAATAGATCATGCCGATTACTTTTGAAATAGTAACCGAAGAATGTGTTGAAAATAAATCATGCCGATTACCCTTGAAATAGTAACCGACGAATATGTTGAAAATAAAAATCTTACCGATTTCTTTTGAAATAGTAACCAACGAATATGCTGAAAATAAAGTATTGCCGATTACTTTTGAAATAGTAACCGACGAATATGTTGAAAATAAAAATCTTGTTGATTACTTTTAAAACAGTAACCGACAAATATGCTGAAAATAAAAATCTTGCCGATTACTTTTGAAATAGTCATCGACGAATATGCTGAAAATAAAAATCTTGCTGATTACTTTTGAAATAGTAACCGACGAATGTGTTGAAAATAAATCATGCTGATTACTTTTGAAATAGTAAGCGACGAATATGTTGGAAATAAAAATCTTACCGATTAATTTTAAAAAAGTAACCAATGAATGTGCTGAAAATAATGTCTTGCCGATTACTTTTGAAATAGTCAACGACGAATATGCTGAAAATAAAAATCTTGCCGATTACTTTTGAAATAGTAACCGACGAATGTGCTGAAAATAAAGTCTTGCCGATTACTTTCGAAATAGTAACCGACAAATATGTTGAAAATAAAAATCTTGTCGATTACTTTTAAAATAGTAACCGACAAATATGCTAAAAATAAAAATCTGGCCGATTACTTTTGAAATAGAAACCGACGAATATGTTGAAAATAAAAATCTTGTCGATTACTTTTAAAATAGTAACTGACAAATATGCTGAAAATAAAAATCTTGCCGATTACTTTTGAAATAGTAACCGACGAATGTGCAGAAAATAGATCATGCCGATTACTTTTGAAATAGTAACCGAAGAATGTGTTGAAAATAAATCATGCCGATTACCCTTGAAATAGTAACCGACGAATATGTTGAAAATAAAAATCTTACCGATTTCTTTTGAAATAGTAACCAACGAATATGCTGAAAATAAAGTATTGCCGATTACTTTTGAAATAGTAACCGACGAATATGTTGAAAATAAAAATCTTGTCGATTACTTTTAAAATAGTAACCGACAAATATGCTAAAAATAAAAATCTTGCCGATTACTTTTGAAATAGGAACTGACGAATATGTTGAAAATAAAAATCTTGTCAATTACTTTTAAAATAGTAACTGACAAATATGCTGAAAATAAAAATCTTGCCGATTACTTTTGAAATAGTAACCGACGAATGTGCTGAAAATAAAGTATTGCCGATTACTTTTGAAATAGTAACCGACGAATATGTTGAAAATAAAAATCTTTTCGATTACTTTTAAAATAGTAACCGACAAATATGCTAAAAATAAAAATCTTGCCGATTACTTTTGAAATAGGAACTGACGAATATGTTGAAAATAAAAATCTTGTCGATTACTTTTAAAATAGTAACTGACAAATATGCTGAAAATAAAAATCTTGCCGATTACTTTTGAAATAGTAACCGACGAATGTGCAGAAAATAGATCATGCCGATTACTTTTGAAATAGTAACCGAAGAATGTGTTGAAAATAAATCATGCCGATTACCCTTGAAATAGTAACCGACGAATATGTTGAAAATAAAAATCTTACCGATTTCTTTTGAAATAGTAACCAACGAATATGCTGAAAATAAAGTATTGCCGATTACTTTTGAAATAGTAACCGACGAATATGTTGAAAATAAAAATCTTGTTGATTACTTTTAAAACAGTAACCGACAAATATGCTGAAAATAAAAATCTTGCCGATTACTTTTGAAATAGTCATCGACGAATATGCTGAAAATAAAAATCTTGCTGATTACTTTTGAAATAGTAACCGACGAATGTGTTGAAAATAAATCATGCTGATTACTTTTGAAATAGTAAGCGACGAATATGTTGGAAATAAAAATCTTACCGATTAATTTTAAAAAAGTAACCAATGAATGTGCTGAAAATAATGTCTTGCCGATTACTTTTGAAATAGTCAACGACGAATATGCTGAAAATAAAAATCTTGCCGATTACTTTTGAAATAGTAACCGACGAATGTGCTGCAAATAAAGTCTTGCCGATTACTTTTGAAATAGTAACCGACGAATATGTTGAAAATAAAAATCTTGTCGATTACTTTTAAAATAGTGACCGACAAATATGCTAAAAATAAAAATCTTGCCGATTACTTTTGAAATAGGAACTGACGAATATGTTGAAAATAAAAATCTTGTCGATTACTTTTAAAATAGTAACTGACAAATATGCTGAAAATAAAAATCTTGCCGATTACTTTTGAAATAGTAACCGACGAATGTGCAGAAAATAGATCATGCCGATTACTTTTGAAATAGTAACCGAAGAATGTGTTGAAAATAAATCATGCCGATTACCCTTGAAATAGTAACCGACGAATATGTTGAAATTAAAAATCTTACCGATTTCTTTTGAAATAGTAACCAACGAATATGCTGAAAATAAAGTATTGCCGATTACTTTTGAAATAGTAACCGACGAATATGTTGAAAATAAAAATCTTGTTGATTACTTTTAAAACAGTAACCGACAAATATGCTGAAAATAAAAATCTTGCCGATTACTTCTGAAATAGTCATCGACGAATATGCTGAAAATAAAAATCTTGCTGATTACTTTTGAAATAGTAACCGACGAATGTGTTGAAAATAAATCATGCTGATTACTTTTGAAATAGTAAGCGACGAATATGTTGGAAATAAAAATCTTACCGATTAATTTTAAAAAAGTAACCAATGAATGTGCTGAAAATAATGTCTTGCCGATTACTTTTGAAATAGTCAACGACGAATATGCTGAAAATAAAAATCTTGCCGATTACTTTTGAAATAGTAACCGACGAATGTGCTGCAAATAAAGTCTTGCCGATTACTTTTGAAATAGTAACCGACGAATATGTTGAAAATAAAAATCTTGTCGATTACTTTTAAAATAGTGACCGACAAATATGCTAAAAATAAAAATCTTGCCGATTACTTTTGAAATAGGAACTGACGAATATGTTGAAAATAAAAATCTTGTCGATTACTTTTAAAATAGTAACTGACAAATATGCTGAAAATAAAAATCTTGCCGATTACTTTTGAAATAGTAACCGACGAATGTGCAGAAAATAGATCATGCCGATTACTTTTGAAATAGTAACCGAAGAATGTGTTGAAAATAAATCATGCCGATTACCCTTGAAATAGTAACCGACGAATATGTTGAAATTAAAAATCTTACCGATTTCTTTTGAAATAGTAACCAACGAATATGCTGAAAATAAAGTATTGCCGATTACTTTTGAAATAGTAACCGACGAATATGTTGAAAATAAAAATCTTGTTGATTACTTTTAAAACAGTAACCGACAAATATGCTGAAAATAAAAATCTTGCCGATTACTTTTGAAATAGTCATCGACGAATATGCTGAAAATAAAAATCTTGCTGATTACTTTTGAAATAGTAACCGACGAATGTGTTGAAAATAAATCATGCTGATTACTTTTGAAATAGTAAGCGACGAATATGTTGGAAATAAAAATCTTACCGATTAATTTTAAAAAAGTAACCAATGAATGTGCTGAAAATAATGTCTTGCCGATTACTTTTGAAATAGTCAACGACGAATATGCTGAAAATAAAAATCTTGCCGATTACTTTTGAAATAGTAACCGACGAATGTGCTGAAAATAAAGTCTTGCCGACTACTTTTGAAATAGTAACCGACGAATATGTTGAAAATAAAAATCTTGTCGATTACTTTTAAAATAGTGACCGACAAATATGCTAAAAATAAAAATCTTGCCGATTACTTTTGAAATAGGAACTGACGAATATGTTGAAAATAAAAATCTTGTCGATTACTTTTAAAATAGTAACTGACAAATATGCTGAAAATAAAAATCTTGCCGATTACTTTTGAAATAGTAACCGACGAATGTGCAGAAAATAGATCATGCCGATTACTTTTGAAATAGTAACCGAAGAATGTGTTGAAAATAAATCATGCCGATTACCCTTGAAATAGTAACCGACGAATATGTTGAAAATAAAAATCTTACCGATTTCTTTTGAAATAGTAACCAACGAATATGCTGAAAATAAAGTATTGCCGATTACTTTTGAAATAGTAACCGACGAATATGTTGAAAATAAAAATCTTGTCGATTACTTTTAAAATAGTAACCGACAAATATGCTAAAAATAAAAATCTTGCCGATTACTTTTGAAATAGGAACTGACGAATATGTTGAAAATAAAAATCTTGTCAATTACTTTTAAAATAGTAACTGACAAATATGCTGAAAATAAAAATCTTGCCGATTACTTTTGAAATAGTAACCGACGAATGTGCAGAAAATAGATCATGCCGATTACTTTTGAAATAGTAACCGAAGAATGTGTTGAAAATAAATCATGCCGATTACCCTTGAAATAGTAACCGACGAATATGTTGAAAATAAAAATCTTACCGATTTCTTTTGAAATAGTAACCAACGAATATGCTGAAAATAAAGTATTGCCGATTACTTTTGAAATAGTAACCGACGAATATGTTGAAAATAAAAATCTTTTCGATTACTTTTAAAATAGTAACCGACAAATATGCTAAAAATAAAAATCTTGCCGATTACTTTTGAAATAGGAACTGACGAATATGTTGAAAATAAAAATCTTGTCGATTACTTTTAAAATAGTAACTGACAAATATGCTGAAAATAAAAATCTTGCCGATTACTTTTGAAATAGTAACCGACGAATGTGCAGAAAATAGATCATGCCGATTACTTTTGAAATAGTAACCGAAGAATGTGTTGAAAATAAATCATGCCGATTACCCTTGAAATAGTAACCGACGAATATGTTGAAAATAAAAATCTTACCGATTTCTTTTGAAATAGTAACCAACGAATATGCTGAAAATAAAGTATTGCCGATTACTTTTGAAATAGTAACCGACGAATATGTTGAAAATAAAAATCTTGTTGATTACTTTTAAAACAGTAACCGACAAATATGCTGAAAATAAAAATCTTGCCGATTACTTTTGAAATAGTCATCGACGAATATGCTGAAAATAAAAATCTTGCTGATTACTTTTGAAATAGTAACCGACGAATGTGTTGAAAATAAATCATGCTGATTACTTTTGAAATAGTAAGCGACGAATATGTTGGAAATAAAAATCTTACCGATTAATTTTAAAAAAGTAACCAATGAATGTGCTGAAAATAATGTCTTGCCGATTACTTTTGAAATAGTCAACGACGAATATGCTGAAAATAAAAATCTTGCCGATTACTTTTGAAATAGTAACCGACGAATGTGCTGCAAATAAAGTCTTGCCGATTACTTTTGAAATAGTAACCGACGAATATGTTGAAAATAAAAATCTTGTCGATTACTTTTAAAATAGTGACCGACAAATATGCTAAAAATAAAAATCTTGCCGATTACTTTTGAAATAGGAACTGACGAATATGTTGAAAATAAAAATCTTGTCGATTACTTTTAAAATAGTAACTGACAAATATGCTGAAAATAAAAATCTTGCCGATTACTTTTGAAATAGTAACCGACGAATGTGCAGAAAATAGATCATGCCGATTACTTTTGAAATAGTAACCGAAGAATGTGTTGAAAATAAATCATGCCGATTACCCTTGAAATAGTAACCGACGAATATGTTGAAATTAAAAATCTTACCGATTTCTTTTGAAATAGTAACCAACGAATATGCTGAAAATAAAGTATTGCCGATTACTTTTGAAATAGTAACCGACGAATATGTTGAAAATAAAAATCTTGTTGATTACTTTTAAAACAGTAACCGACAAATATGCTGAAAATAAAAATCTTGCCGATTACTTTTGAAATAGTCATCGACGAATATGCTGAAAATAAAAATCTTGCTGATTACTTTTGAAATAGTAACCGACGAATGTGTTGAAAATAAATCATGCTGATTACTTTTGAAATAGTAAGCGACGAATATGTTGGAAATAAAAATCTTACCGATTAATTTTAAAAAAGTAACCAATGAATGTGCTGAAAATAATGTCTTGCCGATTACTTTTGAAATAGTCAACGACGAATATGCTGAAAATAAAAATCTTGCCGATTACTTTTGAAATAGTAACCGACGAATGTGCTGAAAATAAAGTCTTGCCGACTACTTTTGAAATAGTAACCGACGAATATGTTGAAAATAAAAATCTTGTCGATTACTTTTAAAATAGTGACCGACAAATATGCTAAAAATAAAAATCTTGCCGATTACTTTTGAAATAGGAACTGACGAATATGTTGAAAATAAAAATCTTGTCGATTACTTTTAAAATAGTAACTGACAAATATGCTGAAAATAAAAATCTTGCCGATTACTTTTGAAATAGTAACCGACGAATGTGCAGAAAATAGATCATGCCGATTACTTTTGAAATAGTAACCGAAGAATGTGTTGAAAATAAATCATGCCGATTACCCTTGAAATAGTAACCGACGAATATGTTGAAAATAAAAATCTTACTGATTTCTTTTGAAATAGTAACCAACGAATATGCTGAAAATAAAGTATTGCCGATTACTTTTGAAATAGTAACCGACGAATATGTTGAAAATAAAAATCTTGTCGATTACTTTTAAAATAGTAACCGACAAATATGCTAAAAATAAAAATCTTGCCGATTACTTTTGAAATAGGAACTGACGAATATGTTGAAAATAAAAATCTTGTCAATTACTTTTAAAATAGTAACTGACAAATATGCTGAAAATAAAAATCTTGCCGATTACTTTTGAAATAGTAACCGACGAATGTGCTGAAAATAAAGTCTTGCCGATTACTTTTGAAATAGTAACCGACGAATATGTTGAAAATAAAAATCTTGTCGATTACTTTTAAAATAGTAACCGACAAATATGCTAAAAATAAAAATCTTGCCGATTACTTTTGAAATAGGAACTGACGAATATGTTGAAAATAAAAATCTTGTCGATTACTTTTAAAATAGTAACTGACAAATATGCTGAAAATAAAAATCTTGCCGATTACTTTTGAAATAGTAACCGACGAATGTGCAGAAAATAGATCATGCCGATTACTTTTGAAATAGTAACCGAAGAATGTGTTGAAAATAAATCATGCCGATTACCCTTGAAATAGTAACCGACGAATATGTTGAAAATAAAAATCTTACCGATTTCTTTTGAAATAGTAACCAACGAATATGCTGAAAATAAAGTATTGCCGATTACTTTTGAAATAGTAACCGACGAATATGTTGAAAATAAAAATCTTGTTGATTACTTTTAAAACAGTAACCGACAAATATGCTGAAAATAAAAATCTTGCCGATTACTTTTGAAATAGTCATCGACGAATATGCTGAAAATAAAAATCTTGCTGATTACTTTTGAAATAGTAACCGACGAATGTGTTGAAAATAAATCATGCTGATTACTTTTGAAATAGTAAGCGACGAATATGTTGGAAATAAAAATCTTACCGATTAATTTTAAAAAAGTAACCAATGAATGTGCTGAAAATAATGTCTTGCCGATTACTTTTGAAATAGTCAACGACGAATATGCTGAAAATAAAAATCTTGCCGATTACTTTTGAAATAGTAACCGACGAATGTGCTGCAAATAAAGTCTTGCCGATTACTTTTGAAATAGTAACCGACGAATATGTTGAAAATAAAAATCTTGTCGATTACTTTTAAAATAGTGACCGACAAATATGCTAAAAATAAAAATCTTGCCGATTACTTTTGAAATAGGAACTGACGAATATGTTGAAAATAAAAATCTTGTCGATTACTTTTAAAATAGTAACTGACAAATATGCTGAAAATAAAAATCTTGCCGATTACTTTTGAAATAGTAACCGACGAATGTGCAGAAAATAGATCATGCCGATTACTTTTGAAATAGTAACCGAAGAATGTGTTGAAAATAAATCATGCCGATTACCCTTGAAATAGTAACCGACGAATATGTTGAAATTAAAAATCTTACCGATTTCTTTTGAAATAGTAACCAACGAATATGCTGAAAATAAAGTATTGCCGATTACTTTTGAAATAGTAACCGACGAATATGTTGAAAATAAAAATCTTGTTGATTACTTTTAAAACAGTAACCGACAAATATGCTGAAAATAAAAATCTTGCCGATTACTTTTGAAATAGTCATCGACGAATATGCTGAAAATAAAAATCTTGCTGATTACTTTTGAAATAGTAACCGACGAATGTGTTGAAAATAAATCATGCTGATTACTTTTGAAATAGTAAGCGACGAATATGTTGGAAATAAAAATCTTACCGATTAATTTTAAAAAAGTAACCAATGAATGTGCTGAAAATAATGTCTTGCCGATTACTTTTGAAATAGTCAACGACGAATATGCTGAAAATAAAAATCTTGCCGATTACTTTTGAAATAGTAACCGACGAATGTGCTGAAAATAAAGTCTTGCCGACTACTTTTGAAATAGTAACCGACGAATATGTTGAAAATAAAAATCTTGTCGATTACTTTTAAAATAGTGACCGACAAATATGCTAAAAATAAAAATCTTGCCGATTACTTTTGAAATAGGAACTGACGAATATGTTGAAAATAAAAATCTTGTCGATTACTTTTAAAATAGTAACTGACAAATATGCTGAAAATAAAAATCTTGCCGATTACTTTTGAAATAGTAACCGACGAATGTGCAGAAAATAGATCATGCCGATTACTTTTGAAATAGTAACCGAAGAATGTGTTGAAAATAAATCATGCCGATTACCCTTGAAATAGTAACCGACGAATATGTTGAAAAGAAAAATCTTACTGATTTCTTTTGAAATAGTAACCAACGAATATGCTGAAAATAAAGTATTGCCGATTACTTTTGAAATAGTAACCGACGAATATGTTGAAAATAAAAATCTTGTCGATTACTTTTAAAATAGTAACCGACAAATATGCTAAAAATAAAAATCTTGCCGATTACTTTTGAAATAGGAACTGACGAATATGTTGAAAATAAAAATCTTGTCAATTACTTTTAAAATAGTAACTGACAAATATGCTGAAAATAAAAATCTTGTCGATTACTTTTAAAATAGTAACCGACAAATATGCTGAAAATAAAAATCTTGCCGATTACATTTGAAATAGTCACCGACGAATATGCTGAAAATAAAAATCTTGCCGATTACTTTTGAAATAGTAACCGACGAATGTGCTGAAAATAAATCATGCTGATTACTTTTGAAATAGTAAGCGACGAATATGTTGGAAATAAAAATCTTACCGATTAATTTTAAAAAAGTAACCAATGAATGTGCTGAAAATAATGTCTTGCCGATTACTTTTGAAATAGTCAACGACGAATATGCTGAAAATAAAAATCTTGCCGATTACTTTTGAAATAGTAACCGACGAATGTGCTGAAAATAAAGTCTTGCCGATTACTTTCGAAATAGTAACCGACAAATATGTTGAAAATAAAAATCTTGTCGATTACTTTTAAAATAGTAACCGACAAATATGCTAAAAATAAAAATCTGGCCGATTACTTTTGAAATAGAAACCGACGAATATGTTGAAAATAAAAATCTTGTCGATTACTTTTAAAATAGTAACTGACAAATATGCTGAAAATAAAAATCTTGCCGATTACTTTTGAAATAGTAACCGACGAATGTGCAGAAAATAGATCATGCCGATTACTTTTGAAATAGTAACCGAAGAATGTGTTGAAAATAAATCATGCCGATTACCCTTGAAATAGTAACCGACGAATATGTTGAAAATAAAAATCTTACCGATTTCTTTTGAAATAGTAACCAACGAATATGCTGAAAATAAAGTATTGCCGATTACTTTTGAAATAGTAACCGACGAATATGTTGAAAATAAAAATCTTGTCGATTACTTTTAAAATAGTAACCGACAAATATGCTAAAAATAAAAATCTTGCCGATTACTTTTGAAATAGGAACTGACGAATATGTTGAAAATAAAAATCTTGTCAATTACTTTTAAAATAGTAACTGACAAATATGCTGAAAATAAAAATCTTGCCGATTACTTTTGAAATAGTAACCGACGAATGTGCTGAAAATAAAGTCTTGCCGATTACTTTTGAAATAGTAACCGACGAATATGTTGAAAATAAAAATCTTGTCGATTACTTTTAAAATAGTAACCGACAAATATGCTAAAAATAAAAATCTTGCCGATTACTTTTGAAATAGGAACTGACGAATATGTTGAAAATAAAAATCTTGTCGATTACTTTTAAAATAGTAACTGACAAATATGCTAAAAAATAAAAATCTTGCCGATTACTTTTGAAATAGTAACCGACGAATGTGCAGAAAATAGATCATGCCGATTACTTTTGAAATAGTAACCGAAGAATGTGTTGAAAATAAATCATGCCGATTACCCTTGAAATAGTAACCGACGAATATGTTGAAAATAAAAATCTTACCGATTTCTTTTGAAATAGTAACCAACGAATATGCTGAAAATAAAGTATTGCCGATTACTTTTGAAATAGTAACCGACGAATATGTTGAAAATAAAAATCTTGTTGATTACTTTTAAAACAGTAACCGACAAATATGCTGAAAATAAAAATCTTGCCGATTACTTTTGAAATAGTCATCGACGAATATGCTGAAAATAAAAATCTTGCTGATTACTTTTGAAATAGTAACCGACGAATGTGTTGAAAATAAATCATGCTGATTACTTTTGAAATAGTAAGCGACGAATATGTTGGAAATAAAAATCTTACCGATTAATTTTAAAAAAGTAACCAATGAATGTGCTGAAAATAATGTCTTGCCGATTACTTTTGAAATAGTCAACGACGAATATGCTGAAAATAAAAATCTTGCCGATTACTTTTGAAATAGTAACCGACGAATATGTTGAAAATAAAAATCTTGTCGATTACTTTTAAAATAGTGACCGACAAATATGCTAAAAATAAAAATCTTGCCGATTACTTTTGAAATAGGAACTGACGAATATGTTGAAAATAAAAATCTTGTCGATTACTTTTAAAATAGTAACTGACAAATATGCTGAAAATAAAAATCTTGCCGATTACTTTTGAAATAGTAACCGACGAATGTGCAGAAAATAGATCATGCCGATTACTTTTGAAATAGTAACCGAAGAATGTGTTGAAAATAAATCATGCCGATTACCCTTGAAATAGTAACCGACGAATATGTTGAAATTAAAAATCTTACCGATTTCTTTTGAAATAGTAACCAACGAATATGCTGAAAATAAAGTATTGCCGATTACTTTTGAAATAGTAACCGACGAATATGTTGAAAATAAAAATCTTGTTGATTACTTTTAAAACAGTAACCGACAAATATGCTGAAAATAAAAATCTTGCCGATTACTTTTGAAATAGTCATCGACGAATATGCTGAAAATAAAAATCTTGCTGATTACTTTTGAAATAGTAACCGACGAATGTGTTGAAAATAAATCATGCTGATTACTTTTGAAATAGTAAGCGACGAATATGTTGGAAATAAAAATCTTACCGATTAATTTTAAAAAAGTAACCAATGAATGTGCTGAAAATAATGTCTTGCCGATTACTTTTGAAATAGTCAACGACGAATATGCTGAAAATAAAAATCTTGCCGATTACTTTTGAAATAGTAACCGACGAATGTGCTGAAAATAAAGTCTTGCCGACTACTTTTGAAATAGTAACCGACGAATATGTTGAAAATAAAAATCTTGTCGATTACTTTTAAAATAGTGACCGACAAATATGCTAAAAATAAAAATCTTGCCGATTACTTTTGAAATAGGAACTGACGAATATGTTGAAAATAAAAATCTTGTCGATTACTTTTAAAATAGTAACTGACAAATATGCTGAAAATAAAAATCTTGCCGATTACTTTTGAAATAGTAACCGACGAATGTGCAGAAAATAGATCATGCCGATTACTTTTGAAATAGTAACCGAAGAATGTGTTGAAAATAAATCATGCCGATTACCCTTGAAATAGTAACCGACGAATATGTTGAAAATAAAAATCTTACTGATTTCTTTTGAAATAGTAACCAACGAATATGCTGAAAATAAAGTATTGCCGATTACTTTTGAAATAGTAACCGACGAATATGTTGAAAATAAAAATCTTGTCGATTACTTTTAAAATAGTAACCGACAAATATGCTAAAAATAAAAATCTTGCCGATTACTTTTGAAATAGGAACTGACGAATATGTTGAAAATAAAAATCTTGTCAATTACTTTTAAAATAGTAACTGACAAATATGCTGAAAATAAAAATCTTGCCGATTACTTTTGAAATAGTAACCGACGAATGTGCTGAAAATAAAGTCTTGCCGATTACTTTTGAAATAGTAACCGACGAATATGTTGAAAATAAAAATCTTGTCGATTACTTTTAAAATAGTAACCGACAAATATGCTAAAAATAAAAATCTTGCCGATTACTTTTGAAATAGGAACTGACGAATATGTTGAAAATAAAAATCTTGTCGATTACTTGTAAAATAGTAACTGACAAATATGCTGAAAATAAAAATCTTGCCGATTACTTTTGAAATAGTAACCGACGAATGTGCAGAAAATAGATCATGCCGATTACTTTTGAAATAGTAACCGAAGAATGTGTTGAAAATAAATCATGCCGATTACCCTTGAAATAGTAACCGACGAATATGTTGAAAATAAAAATCTTACCGATTTCTTTTGAAATAGTAACCAACGAATATGCTGAAAATAAAGTATTGCCGATTACTTTTGAAATAGTAACCGACGAATATGTTGAAAATAAAAATCTTGTTGATTACTTTTAAAACAGTAACCGACAAATATGCTGAAAATAAAAATCTTGCCGATTACTTTTGAAATAGTCATCGACGAATATGCTGAAAATAAAAATCTTGCTGATTACTTTTGAAATAGTAACCGACGAATGTGTTGAAAATAAATCATGCTGATTACTTTTGAAATAGTAAGCGACGAATATGTTGGAAATAAAAATCTTACCGATTAATTTTAAAAAAGTAACCAATGAATGTGCTGAAAATAATGTCTTGCCGATTACTTTTGAAATAGTCAACGACGAATATGCTGAAAATAAAAATCTTGCCGATTACTTTTGAAATAGTAACCGACGAATGTGCTGAAAATAAAGTCTTGCCGATTACTTTCGAAATAGTAACCGACAAATATGTTGAAAATAAAAATCTTGTCGATTACTTTTAAAATAGTAACCGACAAATATGCTAAAAATAAAAATCTGGCCGATTACTTTTGAAATAGAAACCGACGAATATGTTGAAAATAAAAATCTTGTCGATTACTTTTAAAATAGTAACTGACAAATATGCTGAAAATAAAAATCTTGCCGATTACTTTTGAAATAGTAACCGACGAATGTGCAGAAAATAGATCATGCCGATTACTTTTGAAATAGTAACCGAAGAATGTGTTGAAAATAAATCATGCCGATTACCCTTGAAATAGTAACCGACGAATATGTTGAAAATAAAAATCTTACCGATTTCTTTTGAAATAGTAACCAACGAATATGCTGAAAATAAAGTATTGCCGATTACTTTTGAAATAGTAACCGACGAATATGTTGAAAATAAAAATCTTGTCGATTACTTTTAAAATAGTAACCGACAAATATGCTAAAAATAAAAATCTTGCCGATTACTTTTGAAATAGGAACTGACGAATATGTTGAAAATAAAAATCTTGTCAATTACTTTTAAAATAGTAACTGACAAATATGCTGAAAATAAAAATCTTGCCGATTACTTTTGAAATAGTAACCGACGAATGTGCTGAAAATAAAGTCTTGCCGATTACTTTTGAAATAGTAACCGACGAATATGTTGAAAATAAAAATCTTTTCGATTACTTTTAAAATAGTAACCGACAAATATGCTAAAAATAAAAATCTTGCCGATTACTTTTGAAATAGGAACTGACGAATATGTTGAAAATAAAAATCTTGTCGATTACTTTTAAAATAGTAACTGACAAATATGCTGAAAATAAAAATCTTGCCGATTACTTTTGAAATAGTAACCGACGAATGTGCAGAAAATAGATCATGCCGATTACTTTTGAAATAGTAACCGAAGAATGTGTTGAAAATAAATCATGCCGATTACCCTTGAAATAGTAACCGACGAATATGTTGAAAATAAAAATCTTACCGATTTCTTTTGAAATAGTAACCAACGAATATGCTGAAAATAAAGTATTGCCGATAACTTTTGAAATAGTAACCGACGAATATGTTGAAAATAAAAATCTTGTTGATTACTTTTAAAACAGTAACCGACAAATATGCTGAAAATAAAAATCTTGCCGATTACTTTTGAAATAGTCATCGACGAATATGCTGAAAATAAAAATCTTGCTGATTACTTTTGAAATAGTAACCGACGAATGTGTTGAAAATAAATCATGCTGATTACTTTTGAAATAGTAAGCGACGAATATGTTGGAAATAAAAATCTTACCGATTAATTTTAAAAAAGTAACCAATGAATGTGCTGAAAATAATGTCTTGCCGATTACTTTTGAAATAGTCAACGACGAATATGCTGAAAATAAAAATCTTGCCGATTACTTTTGAAATAGTAACCGACGAATGTGCTGAAAATAAAGTCTTGCCGATTACTTTTGAAATAGTAACCGACGAATATGTTGAAAATAAAAATCTTGTCGATTACTTTTAAAATAGTGACCGACAAATATGCTAAAAATAAAAATCTTGCCGATTACTTTTGAAATAGGAACTGACGAATATGTTGAAAATAAAAATCTTGTCGATTACTTTTAAAATAGTAACTGACAAATATGCTGAAAATAAAAATCTTGCCGATTACTTTTGAAATAGTAACCGACGAATGTGCAGAAAATAGATCATGCCGATTACTTTTGAAATAGTAACCGAAGAATGTGTTGAAAATAAATCATGCCGATTACCCTTGAAATAGTAACCGACGAATATGTTGAAAATAAAAATCTTACTGATTTCTTTTGAAATAGTAACCAACGAATATGCTGAAAATAAAGTATTGCCGATTACTTTTGAAATAGTAACCGACGAATATGTTGAAAATAAAAATCTTGTCGATTACTTTTAAAATAGTAACCGACAAATATGCTAAAAATAAAAATCTTGCCGATTACTTTTGAAATAGGAACTGACGAATATGTTGAAAATAAAAATCTTGTCAATTACTTTTAAAATAGTAACTGACAAATATGCTGAAAATAAAAATCTTGCCGATTACTTTTGAAATAGTAACCGACGAATGTGCTGAAAATAAAGTCTTGCCGATTACTTTTGAAATAGTAACCGACGAATATGTTGAAAATAAAAATCTTGTCGATTACTTTTAAAATAGTAACCGACAAATATGCTAAAAATAAAAATCTTGCCGATTACTTTTGAAATAGGAACTGACGAATATGTTGAAAATAAAAATCTTGTCGATTACTTTTAAAATAGTAACTGACAAATATGCTGAAAATAAAAATCTTGCCGATTACTTTTGAAATAGTAACCGACGAATGTGCAGAAAATAGATCATGCCGATTACTTTTGAAATAGTAACCGAAGAATGTGTTGAAAATAAATCATGCCGATTACCCTTGAAATAGTAACCGACGAATATGTTGAAAATAAAAATCTTACCGATTTCTTTTGAAATAGTAACCAACGAATATGCTGAAAATAAAGTATTGCCGATTACTTTTGAAATAGTAACCGACGAATATGTTGAAAATAAAAATCTTGTTGATTACTTTTAAAACAGTAACCGACAAATATGCTGAAAATAAAAATCTTGCCGATTACTTTTGAAATAGTCATCGACGAATATGCTGAAAATAAAAATCTTGCTGATTACTTTTGAAATAGTAACCGACGAATGTGTTGAAAATAAATCATGCTGATTACTTTTGAAATAGTAAGCGACGAATATGTTGGAAATAAAAATCTTACCGATTAATTTTAAAAAAGTAACCAATGAATGTGCTGAAAATAATGTCTTGCCGATTACTTTTGAAATAGTCAACGACGAATATGCTGAAAATAAAAATCTTGCCGATTACTTTTGAAATAGTAACCGACGAATGTGCTGAAAATAAAGTCTTGCCGATTACTTTCGAAATAGTAACCGACAAATATGTTGAAAATAAAAATCTTGTCGATTACTTTTAAAATAGTAACCGACAAATATGCTAAAAATAAAAATCTGGCCGATTACTTTTGAAATAGAAACCGACGAATATGTTGAAAATAAAAATCTTGTCGATTACTTTTAAAATAGTAACTGACAAATATGCTGAAAATAAAAATCTTGCCGATTACTTTTGAAATAGTAACCGACGAATGTGCAGAAAATAGATCATGCCGATTACTTTTGAAATAGTAACCGAAGAATGTGTTGAAAATAAATCATGCCGATTACCCTTGAAATAGTAACCGACGAATATGTTGAAAATAAAAATCTTACCGATTTCTTTTGAAATAGTAACCAACGAATATGCTGAAAATAAAGTATTGCCGATTACTTTTGAAATAGTAACCGACGAATATGTTGAAAATAAAAATCTTGTCGATTACTTTTAAAATAGTAACCGACAAATATGCTAAAAATAAAAATCTTGCCGATTACTTTTGAAATAGGAACTGACGAATATGTTGAAAATAAAAATCTTGTCAATTACTTTTAAAATAGTAACTGACAAATATGCTGAAAATAAAAATCTTGCCGATTACTTTTGAAATAGTAACCGACGAATGTGCTGAAAATAAAGTCTTGCCGATTACTTTTGAAATAGTAACCGACGAATATGTTGAAAATAAAAATCTTGTCGATTACTTTTAAAATAGTAACCGACAAATATGCTAAAAATAAAAATCTTGCCGATTACTTTTGAAATAGGAACTGACGAATATGTTGAAAATAAAAATCTTGTCGATTACTTTTAAAATAGTAACTGACAAATATGCTGAAAATAAAAATCTTGCCGATTACTTTTGAAATAGTAACCGACGAATGTGCAGAAAATAGATCATGCCGATTACTTTTGAAATAGTAACCGAAGAATGTGTTGAAAATAAATCATGCCGATTACCCTT
The DNA here is from genome assembly GCA_958299785.1 of Medicago lupulina. NCBI lineage: Eukaryota > Viridiplantae > Streptophyta > Magnoliopsida > Fabales > Fabaceae > Medicago > Medicago lupulina. The sequence continues at coordinate 38,267,402 of OY283141.1, read as the reverse complement.
GAAATAGTAACCGACGAATATGTTGAAAATAAAAATCTTACCGATTTCTTTTGAAATAGTAACCAACGAATATGCTGAAAATAAAGTATTGCCGATAACTTTTGAAATAGTAACCGACGAATATGTTGAAAATAAAAATCTTGTTGATTACTTTTAAAACAGTAACCGACAAATATGCTGAAAATAAAAATCTTGCCGATTACTTTTGAAATAGTCATCGACGAATATGCTGAAAATAAAAATCTTGCTGATTACTTTTGAAATAGTAACCGACGAATGTGTTGAAAATAAATCATGCTGATTACTTTTGAAATAGTAAGCGACGAATATGTTGGAAATAAAAATCTTACCGATTAATTTTAAAAAAGTAACCAATGAATGTGCTGAAAATAATGTCTTGCCGATTACTTTTGAAATAGTCAACGACGAATATGCTGAAAATAAAAATCTTGCCGATTACTTTTGAAATAGTAACCGACGAATGTGCTGAAAATAAAGTCTTGCCGATTACTTTTGAAATAGTAACCGACGAATATGTTGAAAATAAAAATCTTGTCGATTACTTTTAAAATAGTGACCGACAAATATGCTAAAAATAAAAATCTTGCCGATTACTTTTGAAATAGGAACTGACGAATATGTTGAAAATAAAAATCTTGTCGATTACTTTTAAAATAGTAACTGACAAATATGCTGAAAATAAAAATCTTGCCGATTACTTTTGAAATAGTAACCGACGAATGTGCAGAAAATAGATCATGCCGATTACTTTTGAAATAGTAACCGAAGAATGTGTTGAAAATAAATCATGCCGATTACCCTTGAAATAGTAACCGACGAATATGTTGAAATTAAAAATCTTACCGATTTCTTTTGAAATAGTAACCAACGAATATGCTGAAAATAAAGTATTGCCGATTACTTTTGAAATAGTAACCGACGAATATGTTGAAAATAAAAATCTTGTTGATTACTTTTAAAACAGTAACCGACAAATATGCTGAAAATAAAAATCTTGCCGATTACTTTTGAAATAGTCATCGACGAATATGCTGAAAATAAAAATCTTGCTGATTACTTTTGAAATAGTAACCGACGAATGTGTTGAAAATAAATCATGCTGATTACTTTTGAAATAGTAAGCGACGAATATGTTGGAAATAAAAATCTTACCGATTAATTTTAAAAAAGTAACCAATGAATGTGCTGAAAATAATGTCTTGCCGATTACTTTTGAAATAGTCAACGACGAATATGCTGAAAATAAAAATCTTGCCGATTACTTTTGAAATAGTAACCGACGAATGTGCTGAAAATAAAGTCTTGCCGACTACTTTTGAAATAGTAACCGACGAATATGTTGAAAATAAAAATCTTGTCGATTACTTTTAAAATAGTGACCGACAAATATGCTAAAAATAAAAATCTTGCCGATTACTTTTGAAATAGGAACTGACAAATATGTTGAAAATAAAAATCTTGTCGATTACTTTTAAAATAGTAACCGACAAATATGCTGAAAATAAAAATCTTGTCGATTACTTTTGAAATAGAAACCGACGAATGTGCAGAAAATAGATCATGCCGATTACTTTTGAAATAGTAACCGACGAATGTGTTGAAAATAAATCATGTCGATTACCTTTGAAATAGTAACCGACGAATATGTTGAAAATAAAAATCTTACCGATTTCTTTTGAAATAGTAACCAACGAGTATGCTGAAAATAAAGTATTGCCGATTACTTTTGAAATAGTAACCGACGAATATGTTGAAAATAAAAATCTTGTTGATTACTTTTAAAACAGTAACCGACAAATATGCTGAAAATAAAAATCTTGCCGATTACTTTTGAAATAGTCATCGACGAATATGCTGAAAATAAAAATCTTGCTGATTACTTTTGAAATAGTAACCGACGAATGTGCTGAAAATAAAGTATTGCCGATTACTTTTGAAATAGTAACCGACGAATATGTTGAAAATAAAAATCTTGTCGATTACTTTTAAAATAGTAACCGACAAATATGCTAAAAATAAAAATCTTGCCGATTACTTTTAAAATAGTAACCGACGAATATGTTGAAAATAAAAATCTTGTCGATTACTTTTAAAATAGTAACCGACAAATATGCTAAAAATAAAAATCTTGCCGATTACTTTTGAAATAGGAACTGACGAATATGTTGAAAATAAAAATCTTGTCGATTACTTTTAAAATAGTAACCGACAAATATGCTGAAAATAAAAATCTTGCCGATTACTTTTGAAATAGTCATCGACGAATATGCTGAAAATAAAACTCTTGCTGATTACTTTTGAAATAGCAACCGACGAATGTGCTGAAAATAAATCATGCTGATTACTTTTGAAATAGTAAGCGACGAATATGTTGGAAATAAAAATCTTACCGATTAATTTTAAAAAAGTAACCAATGAATGTGCTGAAAATAATGTCTTGCCGATTACTTTTGAAATAGTCGACGACGAATATGCTGAAAATAAAAATCTTGCCGATTACTTTTGAAATAGTAACCGACGAATGTGCTGAAAATAAAGTCTTGCCGATTACTTTTGAAATAGTAACCGACGAATATGTTGAAAATAAAAATCTTGTCGATTACTTTTAAAATAGTAACTGACAAATATGCTGAAAATAAAAATCTTGCCGATTACTTTTGAAATAGTAACCGACGAATGTGCAGAAAATAGATCATGCCGATTACTTTTGAAATAGTAACCGAAGAATGTGTTGAAAATAAATCATGCCGATTACCCTTGAAATAGTAACCGACGAATATGTTGAAAATAAAAATCTTACCGATTTCTTTTGAAATAGTAACCAACGAATATGCTGAAAATAAAGTATTGCCGATTACTTTTGAAATAGTAACCGACGAATATGTTGAAAATAAAAATCTTGTTGATTACTTTTAAAACAGTAACCGACAAATATGCTGAAAATAAAAATCTTGCCGATTACTTTTGAAATAGTCATCGACGAATATGCTGAAAATAAAAATCTTGCTGATTACTTTTGAAATAGTAACCGACGAATGTGTTGAAAATAAATCATGCTGATTACTTTTGAAATAGTAAGCGACGAATATGTTGGAAATAAAAATCTTACCGATTAATTTTAAAAAAGTAACCAATGAATGTGCTGAAAATAATGTCTTGCCGATTACTTTTGAAATAGTCAACGACGAATATGCTGAAAATAAAAATCTTGCCGATTACTTTTGAAATAGTAACCGACGAATGTGCTGAAAATAAAGTCTTGCCGATTACTTTTGAAATAGTAACCGACGAATATGTTGAAAATAAAAATCTTGTCGATTACTTTTAAAATAGTAACCGACAAATATGCTAAAAATAAAAATCTTGCCGATTACTTTTGAAATAGGAACTGACGAATATGTTGAAAATAAAAATCTTGTCGATTACTTTTAAAATAGTAACCGACAAATATGCTGAAAATAAAAATCTTGCCGATTACTTTTGAAATAGTAACCGACGAATGTGCAGAAAATAGATCATGCCGATTACTTTTGAAATAGTAACCGACGAATGTGTTGAAAATAAATCATGCCGATTACCTTTGAAATAGTAACCGACAAATATGTTGAAAATAAAAATCTTACCGATTACTTTTAAAACAGTAACCGACAAATATGCTGAAAATAAAAATCTTGCCGATTACTTTTGAAATAGTCACCGACGAATATGTTGGAAATAAAAATCTTACCGATTACTTTTAAAAAAGTAACCAATGAATGTGCTGAAAATAAAGTCTTGCCGATTACTTTTGAAATAGTAACCGACGAATATGTTGAAAATAAAAATCTTACCGATTACTTTTAAAAAAGTAACCAACGAATGTGCTGAAAATAAAGTCTTGCCGATTACTTTTGAAATAGTAACCGACGAATATGTTGAAAATAAAAATCTTGTCGAATACTTTTGAAATAGTAACCGACGAATGTGCTGAAAATAAAAATCTTGCTGATTACCTTTGAAATAGTAACCGATGAACATGCTGAAAATAAAAATCTTGCCGATTACTTTTGAAATAGTAACCGAAGAATGTGCAGAATATAGATCATGCCGATTACTTTTGAAATAGTAATCGACGAATGTATTGAAAATAAATCATGTCGATTACCTTTGAAATAGTAACCGACGAATGTGCAGAAAATAGATCATGCCGATTACTTTTGAAATAGTAACCGAAGAATGTGTTGAAAATAAATCATGCCGATTACCCTTGAAATAGTAACCGACGAATATGTTGAAAATAAAAATCTTACCGATTTCTTTTGAAATAGTAACCAACGAATATGCTGAAAATAAAGTATTGCCGATTACTTTTGAAATAGTAACCGACGAATATGTTGAAAATAAAAATCTTGTTGATTACTTTTAAAACAGTAACCGACAAATATGCTGAAAATAAAAATCTTGCCGATTACTTTTGAAATAGTCATCGACGAATATGCTGAAAATAAAAATCTTGCTGATTACTTTTGAAATAGTAACCGACGAATGTGTTGAAAATAAATCATGCTGATTACTTTTGAAATAGTAAGCGACGAATATGTTGGAAATAAAAATCTTACCGATTAATTTTAAAAAAGTAACCAATGAATGTGCTGAAAATAATGTCTTGCCGATTACTTTTGAAATAGTCAACGACGAATATGCTGAAAATAAAAATCTTGCCGATTACTTTTGAAATAGTAACCGACGAATGTGCTGAAAATAAAGTCTTGCCGATTACTTTTGAAATAGTAACCGACGAATATGTTGAAAATAAAAATCTTGTCGATTACTTTTAAAATAGTAACCGACAAATATGCTAAAAATAAAAATCTTGCCGATTACTTTTGAAATAGGAACTGACGAATATGTTGAAAATAAAAATCTTGTCGATTACTTTTAAAATAGTAACCGACAAATATGCTGAAAATAAAAATCTTGCCGATTACTTTTGAAATAGTAACCGACGAATGTGCAGAAAATAGATCATGCCGATTACTTTTGAAATAGTAACCGACGAATGTGTTGAAAATAAATCATGCCGATTACCTTTGAAATAGTAACCGACAAATATGTTGAAAATAAAAATCTTACCGATTACTTTTAAAACAGTAACCGACAAATATGCTGAAAATAAAAATCTTGCCGATTACTTTTGAAATAGTAACCGACGAATATGTTGAAAATAAAAATCTTACCGATTACTTTTAAAAAAGTAACCAATGAATGTGCTGAAAATAAAGTCTTGCCGATTACTTTTGAAATAGTAACCGACGAATATGTTGAAAATAAAAATCTTGTCGAATACTTTTGAAATAGTAACCGACGAATGTGCTGAAAATAAAAATCTTGCTGATTACCTTTGAAATAGTAACCGATGAACATGCTGAAAATAAAAATCTTGCCGATTACTTTTGAAATAGTAACCGAAGAATGTGCAGAATATAGATCATGCCGATTACTTTTGAAATAGTAATCGACGAATGTATTGAAAATAAATCATGTCGATTACCTTTGAAATAGTAACCGACGAATATGCTGAAAATAAATCATGCCGATTACTTTTGAAAAAGTAACCGACGAATATGTGCTGAAAATAAATCTTGCCGATTACTTTGGAAATAGTAACCGACGAATGTGCTGAAAATAAATCATGCCGATTACTATTGAAATAGTAACCGACAAATATGCGGAAAATAAAAATCTTGGCGATTACTTTTGAAATAGTAACCGACGAATGTGCAGAAAATAGATCATGCCGATTACTTTTGAAATAGTAACCGACGAATGTGTTGAAAATAAATCATGCCGATTACCTTTGAAATAGTAACCGACGAATATGTTGAAAATAAAAATCTTACCGATTTCTTTTGAAATAGTAACCAACGAATATGCTGAAAATAAAGTATTGCCGATTACTTTTGAAAAAGTAACCGACGAATATGTTGAAAATAAAAATCTTGTTGATTACTTTTAAAACAGTAACCGACAAATATGCTGAAAATAAAAATCTTGCCGATTACTTTTGAAATAGTCATCGACGAATATGCTGAAAATAAAAATCTTGCTGATTACTTTTGAAATAGCAACCGACGAATGTGCTGAAAATAAATCATGCTGATTACTTTTGAAATAGTAAGCGACGAATATGTTGGAAATAAAAATCTTACCGATTAATTTTAAAAAAGTAACCAATGAATGTGCTGAAAATAATGTCTTGCCGATTACTTTTGAAATAGTCAACGACGAATATGCTGAAAATAAAAATCTTGCCGATTACTTTTGAAATAGTAACCGACGCATGTGCTGAAAATAAAGTCTTGCCGATTACTTTCGAAATAGTAACCGACAAATATGTTGAAAATAAAAATCTTGTCGATTACTTTTAAAATAGTAACCGACAAATATGCTAAAAATAAAAATCTTGCCGATTACTTTTGAAATAGGAACCGACGAATATGTTGAAAATAAAAATCTTGCCGATTACTTTTAAAATAGTAACCGACAAATATGCTGAAAATAAAAATCTTGCCGATTACTTTTGAAATAGTCATCGACGAATATGCTGAAAATAAAACTCTTGCTGATTACTTTTGAAATAGCAACCGACGAATGTGCTGAAAATAAATCATGCTGATTACTTTTGAAATAGTAAGCGACGAATATGTTGGAAATAAAAATCTTACCGATTAATTTTAAAAAAGTAACCAATGAATGTGCTGAAAATAATGTCTTGCCGATTACTTTTGAAATAGTCGACGACGAATATGCTGAAAATAAAAATCTTGCCGATTACTTTTGAAATAGTAACCGACGAATGTGCTGAAAATAAAGTCTTGCCGATTACTTTTGAAATAGTAACCGACGAATATGTTGAAAATAAAAATCATGCCGATTACTTTTAAAATAGTAACCGACAAATATGCTAAAAATAAAAATCTTGCCGATTACTTTTGAAATAGTAACCGACGAATGTGCAGAAAATAGATCATGCCGATTACTTTTGAAATAGTAACCGACGAATGTGTTGAAAATAAATCTTGCCGATTACCTTTGAAATAGTAACCGACGAATATGTTGAAAATAAAAATCTTGTCGATTACTTTTAAAATAGTAACTGACAAATATGCTGAAAATAAAAATCTTGCCGATTACTTTTGAAATAGTAACCGACGAATGTGCAGAAAATAGATCATGCCGATTACTTTTGAAATAGTAACCGAAGAATGTGTTGAAAATAAATCATGCCGATTACCCTTGAAATAGTAACCGACGAATATGTTGAAAATAAAAATCTTACCGATTTCTTTTGAAATAGTAACCAACGAATATGCTGAAAATAAAGTATTGCCGATTACTTTTGAAATAGTAACCGACGAATATGTTGAAAATAAAAATCTTGTTGATTACTTTTAAAACAGTAACCGACAAATATGCTGAAAATAAAAATCTTGCCGATTACTTTTGAAATAGTCATCGACGAATATGCTGAAAATAAAAATCTTGCTGATTACTTTTGAAATAGTAACCGACGAATGTGTTGAAAATAAATCATGCTGATTACTTTTGAAATAGTAAGCGACGAATATGTTGGAAATAAAAATCTTACCGATTAATTTTAAAAAAGTAACCAATGAATGTGCTGAAAATAATGTCTTGCCGATTACTTTTGAAATAGTCAACGACGAATATGCTGAAAATAAAAATCTTGCCGATTACTTTTGAAATAGTAACCGACGAATGTGCTGAAAATAAAGTCTTGCCGATTACTTTTGAAATAGTAACCGACGAATATGTTGAAAATAAAAATCTTGTCGATTACTTTTAAAATAGTAACCGACAAATATGCTAAAAATAAAAATCTTGCGGATTACTTTTGAAATAGGAACTGACGAATATGTTGAAAATAAAAATCTTGTCGATTACTTTTAAAATAGTAACCGACAAATATGCTGAAAATAAAAATCTTGCCGATTACTTTTGAAATAGTAACCGACGAATGTGCAGAAAATAGATCATGCCGATTACTTTTGAAATAGTAACCGACGAATGTGTTGAAAATAAATCATGCCGATTACCTTTGAAATAGTAACCGACAAATATGTTGAAAATAAAAATCTTACCGATTACTTTTAAAACAGTAACCGACAAATATGCTGAAAATAAAAATCTTGCCGATTACTTTTGAAATAGTCACCGACGAATATGTTGGAAATAAAAATCTTACCGATTACTTTTAAAAAAGTAACCAATGAATGTGCTGAAAATAAAGTCTTGCCGATTACTTTTGAAATAGTAACCGACGAATATGTTGAAAATAAAAATCTTACCGATTACTTTTAAAAAAGTAACCAATGAATGTGCTGAAAATAAAGTCTTGCCGATTACTTTTGAAATAGTAACCGACGAATATGTTGAAAATAAAAATCTTGTCGAATACTTTTGAAATAGTAACCGACGAATGTGCTGAAAATAAAAATCTTGCCGATTACCTTTGAAATAGTAACCGATGAACATGCTGAAAATAAAAATCTTGCCGATTACTTTTGAAATAGTAACCGAAGAATGTGCAGAATATAGATCATGCCGATTACTTTTGAAATAGTAATCGACGAATGTATTGAAAATAAATCATGTCGATTACCTTTGAAATAGTAACCGACGAATATGCTGAAAATAAATCATGCCGATTACTTTTGAAAAAGTAACCGACGAATATGTGCTGAAAATAAATCTTGCCGATTACTTTTGAAATAGTAACCGACGAATGTGCTGAAAATAAATCATGCCGATTACTATTGAAATAGTAACCGACAAATATGCGGAAAATAAAAATCCTGCCGATTACTTTTGAAATAGTAACCGACGAATGTGCAGAAAATAGATCATGCCGATTACTTTTGAAATAATAACCGACGAATGTGTTGAAAATAAATCATGCCGATTACCTTTGAAATAGTAACCGACGAATATGTTGAAAATAAAAATCTTACCGATTTCTTTTGAAATAGTAACCAACGAATATGCTGAAAATAAAGTATTGCCGATTACTTTTGAAAAAGTAACCGACGAATATGTTGAAAATAAAAATCTTGTTGATTACTTTTAAAACAGTAACCGACAAATATGCTGAAAATAAAAATCTTGCCGATTACTTTTGAAATAGTCATCGACGAATATGCTGAAAATAAAAATCTTGCTGATTACTTTTGAAATAGCAACCGACCAATGTGCTGAAAATAAATCATGCTGATTACTTTTGAAATAGTAAGCGACGAATATGTTGGAAATAAAAATCTTACCGATTAATTTTAAAAAAGTAACCAATGAATGTGCTGAAAATAATGTCTTGCCGATTACTTTTGAAATAGTCAACGACGAATATGCTGAAAATAAAAATCTTGCCGATTACTTTTGAAATAGTAACCGACGCATGTGCTGAAAATAAAGTCTTGCCGATTACTTTCGAAATAGTAACCGACAAATATGTTGAAAATAAAAATCTTGTCGATTACTTTTAAAATAGTAACCGACAAATATGCTAAAAATAAAAATCTTGCCGATTACTTTTGAAATAGGAACCGACGAATATGTTAAAAATAAAAATCTTGCCGATTACTTTTAAAATAGTAACCGACAAATATGCTGAAAATAAAAATCTTGCCGATTACTTTTGAAATAGTCATCGACGAATATGCTGAAAATAAAACTCTTGCTGATTACTTTTGAAATAGCAACCGACGAATGTGCTGAAAATAAATCATGCTGATTACTTTTGAAATAGTAAGCGACGAATATGTTGGAAATAAAAATCTTACCGATTAATTTTAAAAAAGTAACCAATGAATGTGCTGAAAATAATGTCTTGCCGATTACTTTTGAAATAGTCGACGACGAATATGCTGAAAATAAAAATCTTGCCGATTACTTTTGAAATAGTAACCGACGAATGTGCTGAAAATAAAGTCTTGCCGATTACTTTTGAAATAGTAACCGACGAATATGTTGAAAATAAAAATCTTGTCGATTACTTTTAAAATAGTAACTGACAAATATGCTGAAAATAAAAATCTTGCCGATTACTTTTGAAATAGTAACCGACGAATGTGCAGAAAATAGATCATGCCGATTACTTTTGAAATAGTAACCGAAGAATGTGTTGAAAATAAATCATGCCGATTACCCTTGAAATAGTAACCGACGAATATGTTGAAAATAAAAATCTTACCGATTTCTTTTGAAATAGTAACCAACGAATATGCTGAAAATAAAGTATTGCCGATTACTTTTGAAATAGTAACCGACGAATATGTTGAAAATAAAAATCTTGTTGATTACTTTTAAAACAGTAACCGACAAATATGCTGAAAATAAAAATCTTGCCGATTACTTTTGAAATAGTCATCGACGAATATGCTGAAAATAAAAATCTTGCTGATTACTTTTGAAATAGTAACCGACGAATGTGTTGAAAATAAATCATGCTGATTACTTTTGAAATAGTAAGCGACGAATATGTTGGAAATAAAAATCTTACCGATTAATTTTAAAAAAGTAACCAATGAATGTGCTGAAAATAATGTCTTGCCGATTACTTTTGAAATAGTCAACGACGAATATGCTGAAAATAAAAATCTTGCCGATTACTTTTGAAATAGTAACCGACGAATGTGCTGAAAATAAAGTCTTGCCGATTACTTTTGAAATAGTAACCGACGAATATGTTGAAAATAAAAATCTTGTCGATTACTTTTAAAATAGTAACCGACAAATATGCTAAAAATAAAAATCTTGCCGATTACTTTTGAAATAGGAACTGACGAATATGTTGAAAATAAAAATCTTGTCGATTACTTTTAAAATAGTAACCGACAAATATGCTGAAAATAAAAATCTTGCCGATTACTTTTGAAATAGTAACCGACGAATGTGCAGAAAATAGATCATGCCGATTACTTTTGAAATAGTAACCGACGAATGTGTTGAAAATAAATCATGCCGATTACCTTTGAAATAGTAACCGACAAATATGTTGAAAATAAAAATCTTACCGATTACTTTTAAAACAGTAACCGACAAATATGCTGAAAATAAAAATCTTGCCGATTACTTTTGAAATAGTCACCGACGAATATGTTGGAAATAAAAATCTTACCGATTACTTTTAAAAAAGTAACCAATGAATGTGCTGAAAATAAAGTCTTGCCGATTACTTTTGAAATAGTAACCGACGAATATGTTGAAAATAAAAATCTTACCGATTACTTTTAAAAAAGTAACCAATGAATGTGCTGAAAATAAAGTCTTGCCGATTACTTTTGAAATAGTAACCGACGAATATGTTGAAAATAAAAATCTTGTCGAATACTTTTGAAATAGTAACCGACGAATGTGCTGAAAATAAAAATCTTGCCGATTACCTTTGAAATAGTAACCGATGAACATGCTGAAAATAAAAATCTTGCCGATTACTTTTGAAATAGTAACCGAAGAATGTGCAGAATATAGATCATGCCGATTACTTTTGAAATAGTAATCGACGAATGTATTGAAAATAAATCATGTCGATTACCTTTGAAATAGTAACCGACGAATATGCTGAAAATAAATCATGCCGATTACTTTTGAAAAAGTAACCGACGAATATGTGCTGAAAATAAATCTTGCCGATTACTTTTGAAATAGTAACCGACGAATGTGCTGAAAATAAATCATGCCAATTACTATTGAAATAGTAACCGACAAATATGCGGAAAATAAAAATCTTGCCGATTACTTTTGAAATAGTAACCGACGAATGTGCAGAAAATAGATCATGCCGATTACTTTTGAAATAGTAACCGACGAATGTGTTGAAAATAAATCATGCCGATTACCTTTGAAATAGTAACCGACGAATATGTTGAAAATAAAAATCTTACCGATTTCTTTTGAAATAGTAACCAACGAATATGCTGAAAATAAAGTATTGCCGATTACTTTTGAAAAAGTAACCGACGAATATGTTGAAAATAAAAATCTTGTTGATTACTTTTAAAACAGTAACCGACAAATATGCTGAAAATAAAAATCTTGCCGATTACTTTTGAAATAGTCATCGACGAATATGCTGAAAATAAAAATCTTGCTGATTACTTTTGAAATAGCAACCGACCAATGTGCTGAAAATAAATCATGCTGATTACTTTTGAAATAGTAAGCGACGAATATGTTGGAAATAAAAATCTTACCGATTAATTTTAAAAAAGTAACCAATGAATGTGCTGAAAATAATGTCTTGCCGATTACTTTTGAAATAGTCGACGACGAATATGCTGAAAATAAAAATCTTGCCGATTACTTTTGAAATAGTAACCGACGAATGTGCTGAAAATAAAGTCTTGCCGATTACTTTTGAAATAGTAACCGACGAATATGTTGAAAATAAAAATCTTGTCGATTACTTTTAAAATAGTAACTGACAAATATGCTGAAAATAAAAATCTTGCCGATTACTTTTGAAATAGTAACCGACGAATGTGCAGAAAATAGATCATGCCGATTACTTTTGAAATAGTAACCGAAGAATGTGTTGAAAATAAATCATGCCGATTACCCTTGAAATAGTAACCGACGAATATGTTGAAAATAAAAATCTTACCGATTTCTTTTGAAATAGTAACCAACGAATATGCTGAAAATAAAGTATTGCCGATTACTTTTGAAATAGTAACCGACGAATATGTTGAAAATAAAAATCTTGTTGATTACTTTTAAAACAGTAACCGACAAATATGCTGAAAATAAAAATCTTGCCGATTACTTTTGAAATAGTCATCGACGAATATGCTGAAAATAAAAATCTTGCTGATTACTTTTGAAATAGTAACCGACGAATGTGTTGAAAATAAATCATGCTGATTACTTTTGAAATAGTAAGCGACGAATATGTTGGAAATAAAAATCTTACCGATTAATTTTAAAAAAGTAACCAATGAATGTGCTGAAAATAATGTCTTGCCGATTACTTTTGAAATAGTCAACGACGAATATGCTGAAAATAAAAATCTTGCCGATTACTTTTGAAATAGTAACCGACGAATGTGCTGAAAATAAAGTCTTGCCGATTACTTTTGAAATAGTAACCGACGAATATGTTGAAAATAAAAATCTTGTCGATTACTTTTAAAATAGTAACCGACAAATATGCTAAAAATAAAAATCTTGCGGATTACTTTTGAAATAGGAACTGACGAATATGTTGAAAATAAAAATCTTGTCGATTACTTTTAAAATAGTAACCGACAAATATGCTGAAAATAAAAATCTTGCCGATTACTTTTGAAATAGTAACCGACGAATGTGCAGAAAATAGATCATGCCGATTACTTTTGAAATAGTAACCGACGAATGTGTTGAAAATAAATCATGCCGATTACCTTTGAAATAGTAACCGACAAATATGTTGAAAATAAAAATCTTACCGATTACTTTTAAAACAGTAACCGACAAATATGCTGAAAATAAAAATCTTGCCGATTACTTTTGAAATAGTCACCGACGAATATGTTGGAAATAAAAATCTTACCGATTACTTTTAAAAAAGTAACCAATGAATGTGCTGAAAATAAAGTCTTGCCGATTACTTTTGAAATAGTAACCGACGAATATGTTGAAAATAAAAATCTTACCGATTACTTTTAAAAAAGTAACCAATGAATGTGCTGAAAATAAAGTCTTGCCGATTACTTTTGAAATAGTAACCGACGAATATGTTGAAAATAAAAATCTTGTCGAATACTTTTGAAATAGTAACCGACGAATGTGCTGAAAATAAAAATCTTGCCGATTACCTTTGAAATAGTAACCGATGAACATGCTGAAAATAAAAATCTTGCCGATTACTTTTGAAATAGTAACCGAAGAATGTGCAGAATATAGATCATGCCGATTACTTTTGAAATAGTAATCGACGAATGTATTGAAAATAAATCATGTCGATTACCTTTGAAATAGTAACCGACGAATATGCTGAAAATAAATCATGCCGATTACTTTTGAAAAAGTAACCGACGAATATGTGCTGAAAATAAATCTTGCCGATTACTTTTGAAATAGTAACCGACGAATGTGCTGAAAATAAATCATGCCGATTACTATTGAAATAGTAACCGACAAATATGCGGAAAATAAAAATCTTGCCGATTACTTTTGAAATAGTAACCGACGAATGTGCAGAAAATAGATCATGCCGATTACTTTTGAAATAATAACCGACGAATGTGTTGAAAATAAATCATGCCGATTACCTTTGAAATAGTAACCGACGAATATGTTGAAAATAAAAATCTTACCGATTTCTTTTGAAATAGTAACCAACGAATATGCTGAAAATAAAGTATTGCCGATTACTTTTGAAAAAGTAACCGACGAATATGTTGAAAATAAAAATCTTGTTGATTACTTTTAAAACAGTAACCGACAAATATGCTGAAAATAAAAATCTTGCCGATTACTTTTGAAATAGTCATCGACGAATATGCTGAAAATAAAAATCTTGCTGATTACTTTTGAAATAGCAACCGACCAATGTGCTGAAAATAAATCATGCTGATTACTTTTGAAATAGTAAGCGACGAATATGTTGGAAATAAAAATCTTACCGATTAATTTTAAAAAAGTAACCAATGAATGTGCTGAAAATAATGTCTTGCCGATTACTTTTGAAATAGTCAACGACGAATATGCTGAAAATAAAAATCTTGCCGATTACTTTTGAAATAGTAACCGACGCATGTGCTGAAAATAAAGTCTTGCCGATTACTTTCGAAATAGTAACCGACAAATATGTTGAAAATAAAAATCTTGTCGATTACTTTTAAAATAGTAACCGACAAATATGCTAAAAATAAAAATCTTGCCGATTACTTTTGAAATAGGAACCGACGAATATGTTAAAAATAAAAATCTTGCCGATTACTTTTAAAATAGTAACCGACAAATATGCTGAAAATAAAAATCTTGCCGATTACTTTTGAAATAGTCATCGACGAATATGCTGAAAATAAAACTCTTGCTGATTACTTTTGAAATAGCAACCGACGAATGTGCTGAAAATAAATCATGCTGATTACTTTTGAAATAGTAAGCGACGAATATGTTGGAAATAAAAATCTTACCGATTAATTTTAAAAAAGTAACCAATGAATGTGCTGAAAATAATGTCTTGCCGATTACTTTTGAAATAGTCGACGACGAATATGCTGAAAATAAAAATCTTGCGGATTACTTTTGAAATAGTAACCGACGAATGTGCTGAAAATAAAGTCTTGCCGATTACTTTTGAAATAGTAACCGACGAATATGTTGAAAATAAAAATCTTGTCGATTACTTTTAAAATAGTAACTGACAAATATGCTGAAAATAAAAATCTTGCCGATTACTTTTGAAATAGTAACCGACGAATGTGCAGAAAATAGATCATGCCGATTACTTTTGAAATAGTAACCGAAGAATGTGTTGAAAATAAATCATGCCGATTACCCTTGAAATAGTAACCGACGAATATGTTGAAAATAAAAATCTTACCGATTTCTTTTGAAATAGTAACCAACGAATATGCTGAAAATAAAGTATTGCCGATTACTTTTGAAATAGTAACCGACGAATATGTTGAAAATAAAAATCTTGTTGATTACTTTTAAAACAGTAACCGACAAATATGCTGAAAATAAAAATCTTGCCGATTACTTTTGAAATAGTCATCGACGAATATGCTGAAAATAAAAATCTTGCTGATTACTTTTGAAATAGTAACCGACGAATGTGTTGAAAATAAATCATGCTGATTACTTTTGAAATAGTAAGCGACGAATATGTTGGAAATAAAAATCTTACCGATTAATTTTAAAAAAGTAACCAATGAATGTGCTGAAAATAATGTCTTGCCGATTACTTTTGAAATAGTCAACGACGAATATGCTGAAAATAAAAATCTTGCCGATTACTTTTGAAATAGTAACCGACGAATGTGCTGAAAATAAAGTCTTGCCGATTACTTTTGAAATAGTAACCGACGAATATGTTGAAAATAAAAATCTTGTCGATTACTTTTAAAATAGTAACCGACAAATATGCTAAAAATAAAAATCTTGCCGATTACTTTTGAAATAGGAACTGACGAATATGTTGAAAATAAAAATCTTGTCGATTACTTTTAAAATAGTAACCGACAAATATGCTGAAAATAAAAATCTTGCCGATTACTTTTGAAATAGTAACCGACGAATGTGCAGAAAATAGATCATGCCGATTACTTTTGAAATAGTAACCGACGAATGTGTTGAAAATAAATCATGCCGATTACCTTTGAAATAGTAACCGACAAATATGTTGAAAATAAAAATCTTACCGATTACTTTTAAAACAGTAACCGACAAATATGCTGAAAATAAAAATCTTGCCGATTACTTTTGAAATAGTCACCGACGAATATGTTGGAAATAAAAATCTTACCGATTACTTTTAAAAAAGTAACCAATGAATGTGCTGAAAATAAAGTCTTGCCGATTACTTTTGAAATAGTAACCGACGAATATGTTGAAAATAAAAATCTTACCGATTACTTTTAAAAAAGTAACCAATGAATGTGCTGAAAATAAAGTCTTGCCGATTACTTTTGAAATAGTAACCGACGAATATGTTGAAAATAAAAATCTTGTCGAATACTTTTGAAATAGTAACCGACGAATGTGCTGAAAATAAAAATCTTGCCGATTACCTTTGAAATAGTAACCGATGAACATGCTGAAAATAAAAATCTTGCCGATTACTTTTGAAATAGTAACCGAAGAATGTGCAGAATATAGATCATGCCGATTACTTTTGAAATAGTAATCGACGAATGTATTGAAAATAAATCATGTCGATTACCTTTGAAATAGTAACCGACGAATATGCTGAAAATAAATCATGCCGATTACTTTTGAAAAAGTAACCGACGAATATGTGCTGAAAATAAATCTTGCCGATTACTTTTGAAATAGTAACCGACGAATGTGCTGAAAATAAATCATGCCAATTACTATTGAAATAGTAACCGACAAATATGCGGAAAATAAAAATCTTGCCGATTACTTTTGAAATAGTAACCGACGAATGTGCAGAAAATAGATCATGCCGATTACTTTTGAAATAGTAACCGACGAATGTGTTGAAAATAAATCATGCCGATTACCTTTGAAATAGTAACCGACGAATATGTTGAAAATAAAAATCTTACCGATTTCTTTTGAAATAGTAACCAACGAATATGCTGAAAATAAAGTATTGCCGATTACTTTTGAAAAAGTAACCGACGAATATGTTGAAAATAAAAATCTTGTTGATTACTTTTAAAACAGTAACCGACAAATATGCTGAAAATAAAAATCTTGCCGATTACTTTTGAAATAGTCATCGACGAATATGCTGAAAATAAAAATCTTGCTGATTACTTTTGAAATAGCAACCGACCAATGTGCTGAAAATAAATCATGCTGATTACTTTTGAAATAGTAAGCGACGAATATGTTGGAAATAAAAATCTTACCGATTAATTTTAAAAAAGTAACCAATGAATGTGCTGAAAATAATGTCTTGCCGATTACTTTTGAAATAGTCAACGACGAATATGCTGAAAATAAAAATCTTGCCGATTACTTTTGAAATAGTAACCGACGCATGTGCTGAAAATAAAGTCTTGCCGATTACTTTCGAAATAGTAACCGACAAATATGTTGAAAATAAAAATCTTGTCGATTACTTTTAAAATAGTAACCGACAAATATGCTAAAAATAAAAATCTTGCCGATTACTTTTGAAATAGGAACCGACGAATATGTTGAAAATAAAAATCTTGCCGATTACTTTTAAAATAGTAACCGACAAATATGCTGAAAATAAAAATCTTGCCGATTACTTTTGAAATAGTAACCGACGAATGTGCAGAAAATAGATCATGCCGATTACTTTTGAAATAGTAACCGAAGAATGTGTTGAAAATAAATCATGCCGATTACCTTTGAAATAGTAACCGACGAATATGTTGAAAATAAAAATCTTACCGATTTCTTTTGAAATAGTAACCAACGAATATGCTGAAAATAAAGTATTGCCGATTACTTTTGAAATAGTAACCGACGAATATGTTGAAAATAAAAATCTTGTCGATTACTTTTAAAATAGTAACTGACAAATATGCTGAAAATAAAAATCTTGCCGATTACTTTTGAAATAGTAACCGACGAATGTGCTGAAAATAAAGTCTTGCCGATTACTTTTGAAATAGTAACCGACGAATATGTTGAAAATAAAAATCTTGTCGATTACTTTTAAAATAGTAACCGACAAATATACTAAAAATAAAAATCTTGCCGATTACTTTTGAAATAGGAACTGACGAATATGTTGAAAATAAAAATCTTGTCGATTACTTTTAAAATAGTAACCGACAAATATGCTGAAAATAAAAATCTTGCCGATTACTTTTGAAATAGTAACCGACGAATGTGCAGAAAATAGATCATGCCGATTACTTTTGAAATAGTAACCGACGAATGTGTTGAAAATAAATCATGTCGATTACCTTTGAAATAGTAACCGACGAATATGTTGAAAATAAAAATCTTACCGATTTCTTTTGAAATAGTAACCAGAGTATGCTGAAAATAAAGTATTGCCGATTACTTTTGAAATAGTAACCGACGAATATGTTGAAAATAAAAATCTTGTTGATTACTTTTAAAACAGTAACCGACAAATATGCTGAAAATAAAAATCTTGCCGATTACTTTTGAAATAGTCATCGACGAATATGCTGAAAATAAAAATCTTGCCGATTACTTTTGAAATAGTAACCGACGAATGTGCTGAAAATAAAGTATTGCCGATTACTTTTGAAATAGTAACCGACGAATATGTTGAAAATAAAAATCTTGTCGATTACTTTTAAAATAGTAACCGACAAATATGCTAAAAATAAAAATCTTGCCGATTACTTTTGAAATAGGAACTGACGAATATGTTGAAAATAAAAATCTTGTCGATTACTTTTAAAATAGTAACCGACGAATATGTTGAAAATAAAAATCTTGTCGATTACTTTTAAAATAGTAACCGACAAATATGCTAAAAATAAAAATCTTGCCGATTACTTTTGAAATAGGAACTGACGAATATGTTGAAAATAAAAATCTTGTCGATTACTTTTAAAATAGTAACCGACAAATATGCTGAAAATAAAAATCTTGCCGATTACTTTTGAAATAGTCATCGACGAATATGCTGAAAATAAAACTCTTGCTGATTACTTTTGAAATAGCAACCGACGAATGTGCTGAAAATAAATCATGCTGATTACTTTTGAAATAGTAAGCGACGAATATGTTGGAAATAAAAATCTTACCGATTAATTTTAAAAAAGTAACCAATGAATGTGCTGAAAATAATGTCTTGCCGATTACTTTTGAAATAGTCGACGACGAATATGCTGAAAATAAAAATCTTGCCGATTACTTTTGAAATAGTAACCGACGAATGTGCTGAAAATAAAGTCTTGCCGATTACTTTTGAAATAGTAACCGACGAATATGTTGAAAATAAAAATCTTGTCGATTACTTTTAAAATAGTAACTGACAAATATGCTGAAAATAAAAATCTTGCCGATTACTTTTGAAATAGTAACCGACGAATGTGCAGAAAATAGATCATGCCGATTACTTTTGAAATAGTAACCGAAGAATGTGTTGAAAATAAATCATGCCGATTACCCTTGAAATAGTAACCGACGAATATGTTGAAAATAAAAATCTTACCGATTTCTTTTGAAATAGTAACCAACGAATATGCTGAAAATAAAGTATTGCCGATTACTTTTGAAATAGTAACCGACGAATATGTTGAAAATAAAAATCTTGTTGATTACTTTTAAAACAGTAACCGACAAATATGCTGAAAATAAAAATCTTGCCGATTACTTTTGAAATAGTCATCGACGAATATGCTGAAAATAAAAATCTTGCTGATTACTTTTGAAATAGTAACCGACGAATGTGTTGAAAATAAATCATGCTGATTACTTTTGAAATAGTAAGCGACGAATATGTTGGAAATAAAAATCTTACCGATTAATTTTAAAAAAGTAACCAATGAATGTGCTGAAAATAATGTCTTGCCGATTACTTTTGAAATAGTCAACGACGAATATGCTGAAAATAAAAATCTTGCCGATTACTTTTGAAATAGTAACCGACGAATGTGCTGAAAATAAAGTCTTGCCGATTACTTTTGAAATAGTAACCGACGAATATGTTGAAAATAAAAATCTTGTCGATTACTTTTAAAATAGTAACCGACAAATATGCTAAAAATAAAAATCTTGCCGATTACTTTTGAAATAGGAACCGACGAATATGTTGAAAATAAAAATCTTGCCGATTACTTTTAAAATAGTAACCGACAAATATGCTGAAAATAAAAATCTTGCCGATTACTTTTGAAATAGAAACCGACGAATGTGCAGAAAATAGATCATGCCGATTACTTTTGAAATAGTAACCGACGAATGTGTTGAAAATAAATCATGCCGATTACCTTTGAAATAGTAACCGACGAATATGTTGAAAATAAAAATCTTACCGATTTCTTTTGAAATAGTAACCAACGAGTATGCTGAAAATAAAGTATTGCCGATTACTTTTGAAATAGTAACCGACGAATATGTTGAAAATAAAAATCTTGTTGATTACTTTTAAAACAGTAACCGACAAATATGCTGAAAATAAAAATCTTGCCGATTACTTTTGAAATAGTCATCGACGAATATGCTGAAAATTAAAATCTTGCTGATTACTTTTGAAATAGCAACCGACGAATGTGCTGAAAATAAATCATGCTGATTACTTTGGAAATAGTAAGCGACGAATATGTTGGAAATAAAAATCTTACCGATTAATTTTAAAAAAGTAACCAATGAATGTGCTGAAAATAATGTCTTGCCGATTACTTTTGAAATAGTCAACGACGAATATGCTGAAAATAAAAATCTTGCCGATTACTTTTGAAATAGTAACCGACGAATGTGCTGAAAATAAAGTCTTGCCGATTACTTTTGAAATAGTAACCGACGAATATGTTGAAAATAAAAATCTTGTCGATTACTTTTAAAATAGTAACCGACAAATATGCTAAAAATAAAAATCTTGCCGATTACTTTTGAAATAGTAACCGACGAATGTGCTGAAAATAAAGTCTTGCCGATTACTTTTGAAATAGTAACCGACGAATATGTTGAAAATAAAAATCTTGTCGATTACTTTTAAAATAGTAACCGACAAATATGCTAAAAATAAAAATCTTGCCGATTACTTTTGAAATAGGAACTGACGAATATGTTGAAAATAAAAATCTTGTCGATTACTTTTAAAATAGTAACCGACAAATATGCTGAAAATAATAATCTTCCCGATTACTTTTGAAATAGTAACCGACGAATGTGCAGAAAATAGATCATGCCGATTACTTTTGAAATAGTAACCGACGAATGTGTTGAAAATAAATCATGCCGATTACCTTTGAAATAGTAACCGACGAATATGTTGAAAATAAAAATCTTACCGATTTCTTTTGAAATAGTAACCAACGAATATGCTGAAAATAAAGTATTGCCGATTACTTTTGAAATAGTAACCGACGAATATGTTGAAAATAAAAATCTTGTTGATTACTTTTAAAACAGTAACCGACAAATATGCTGAAAATAAAAATCTTGCCGATTACTTTTGAAATAGTCATCGACGAATATGCTGAAAATTAAAATCTTGCTGATTACTTTTGAAATAGCAACCGACGAATGTGCTGAAAATAAATCATGCTGATTACTTTGGAAATAGTAAGCGACGAATATGTTGGAAATAAAAATCTTACCGATTAATTTTAAAAAAGTAACCAATGAATGTGCTGAAAATAATGTCTTGCCGATTACTTTTGAAATAGTCAACGACGAATATGCTGAAAATAAAAATCTTGCCGATTACTTTTAAAATAGTAACCGACGAATGTGCTGAAAATAAAGTCTTGCCGATTACTTTTGAAATAGTAACCGACGAATATGTTGAAAATAAAAATCTTGTCGATTACTTTTAAAATAGTAACTGACAAATATGCTAAAAATAAAAATCTTGCCGATTACTTTTGAAATAGGAACTGACGAATATGTTGAAAATAAAAATCTTGTCGATTACTTTTAAAATAGTAACCGACGAATATGTTGAAAATAAAAATCTTGTCGATTACTTTTAAAATAGTAACCGACAAATATGCTAAAAATAAAAATCTTGCCGATTACTTTTGAAATAGGAACTGACGAATATGTTGAAAATAAAAATCTTGTCGATTACTTTTAAAATAGTAACCGACAAATATGCTGAAAATAAAAATCTTGCCGATTACTTTTGAAATAGTCATCGACGAATATGCTGAAAATAAAACTCTTGCTGATTACTTTTGAAATAGCAACCGACGAATGTGCTGAAAATAAATCATGCTGATTACTTTTGAAATAGTAAGCGACGAATATGTTGGAAATAAAAATCTTACCGATTAATTTTAAAAAAGTAACCAATGAATGTGCTGAAAATAATGTCTTGCCGATTACTTTTGAAATAGTCGACGACAAATATGCTAAAAATAAAAATCTTGCCGATTACTTTTGAAATAGGAACCGACGAATATGTTGAAAATAAAAATCTTGTCGATTACTTTTAAAATAGTAACCGACAAATATGCTAAAAATAAAAATCTTGCCGATTACTTTTGAAATAGGAACTGACGAATATGTTGAAAATAAAAATCTTGTCGATTACTTTTAAAATAGTAACCGACAAATATGCTGAAAATAAAAATCTTCCCGATTACTTTTGAAATAGTAACCGACGAATGTGCAGAAAATAGATCATGCCGATTACTTTTGAAATAGTAACCGACGAATGTGTTGAAAATAAATCATGCCGATTACCTTTGAAATAGTAACCGACGAATATGTTGAAAATAAAAATCTTACCGATTTCTTTTGAAATAGTAACCAACGAATATGCTGAAAATAAAGTATTGCCGATTACTTTTGAAATAGTAACCGACGAATATGTTGAAAATAAAAATCTTGTTGATTACTTTTAAAACAGTAACCGACAAATATGCTGAAAATAAAAATCTTGCCGATTACTTTTGAAATAGTCACCGACGAATATGTTGAAAATAAAAATCTGGCCAATTACTTTTGAAATAGTAACCGACGAATGTGTTAAAAATAAAGTCTTGCCGATTACTTTTGAAATAGTAACCGACGAATATGTTGAAAATAAAAATCTTGTCGATTACTTTTAAAATAGTAACCGAAAAATATGCTGAAAATAAAAATCTTGCCGATTACTTTTCAAATAGTAACCGACGAATGTGCAGAAAATAGATCATGCCGATTAGTTTTGAAATAGTAACCGACGAATGTGTTGAAAATAAATCATGCCGATTACCTTTGAAATAGTAACCGACGAATATGTTGAAAATAAAAATCTTACCGATTACTTTTAAAACAGTAACCGACAAATATGCTGAAAATAAAAATCTTGCCGATTACTTTTGAAATAGTCACCGACGAATATGCTGAAAATAAAAATCTTGTTGATTACTTTTGAAATAGTTACCGACGAATGTGTTGAAAATAAATCATGCTGATTACTGTTGAAATAGTAAGCGACGAATATGTTGGAAATAAAAATCTTACCGATTACTTTTAAAAAAGTAACCAATGAATGTGCTGAAAATAAAGTCTTGCCGATTACGTTTGAAATAGTAACCGACGAATATATTGAAAATAAAAATCTTGCCGAATACTTTTGAAATAGTAACCGACGAATGTGCTGAAAATAAAAATCTTGCCGATTACCTTTGAAATAGTAACCGATGAACATGCTGAAAATAAAAATCTTGCCGATTACTTTTGAAATAGTAACCGACGAATGTGCGGAAAATAGATCATGCCGATTACTTTTGAAATAGTAATCGACGAATGTATTGAAAATAAATCATGTCGATTACCTTTGAAATAGTAACCGACGAATATGCTGAAAATAAATCATGCCGATTACTTTTGAAAAAGTAACCGACGAATATGTGCTGAAAATAAATCTTGCCGATTACCTTTGAAATAGTAACCGACGAATGTGCTGAAAATAAATCATGCCGATTACTTTTGAAATACTAACCGACGAATGTGCTGAAAATAAATCATGCCGATTACTATTGAAATAGTAACCGACAAATATGCTGAAAATAAAAATCTTGCCGATTACTTTTGAAATAGCAACCGACGAATGTGCAGAAAATAGATCATGCCGATTACTTTTGAAATAGTAACCGACGAATGTGTTGAAAATAAATCATGCCGATTACCTTTGAAATAGTAACCGACGAATATGTTAAAAATAAAAATCTTACCGATTACTTTTGAAATAGTAACCAACGAATGTGCAGAAAATAGATCATGCCGATTACTTTTGAAATAGTAACCGACGAATGTGTTGAAAATAAATCATGCCGATTACCTTTGAAATAGTAACCGACGAATATGTTAAAAATAAAAATCTTACAGATTACTTTTGAAATAGTAACCAACGAATATGCTGAAAATAAAGTCTTGCCGATTACTTTTGAAATAGCAACCGACGAATATGTTGAAAATAAAAATCTTGTTGATTACTTTTAAAACAGTAACCGACAAATATGCTGAAAATAAAAATCTTGCCGATTACTTTTGAAATAGTCACCGACGAATATGTTGAAAATAAAAATCTGGCCAATTACTTTTGAAATAGTAACCGACGAATGTGTTAAAAATAAAGTCTTGCCGATTACTTTTGAAATAGTAACCGACGAATATGTTGAAAATAAAAATCTTGTCGATTACTTTTAAAATAGTAACCGAAAAATATTCTGAAAATAAAAATCTTGCCGATTACTTTTCAAATAGTAACCGACGAATGTGCAGAAAATAGATCATGCCGATTAGTTTTGAAATAGTAACCGACGAATGTGTTGAAAATAAATCATGCCGATTACCTTTGAAATAGTAACCGACGAATATGTTGAAAATAAAAATCTTACCGATTACTTTTAAAACAGTAACCGACAAATATGCTGAAAATAAAAATCTTGCCGATTACTTTTGAAATAGTCACCGACGAATATGCTGAAAATAAAAATCTTGTTGATTACTTTTGAAATAGTTACCGACGAATGTGTTGAAAATAAATCATGTTGATTACTGTTGAAATAGTAAGCGACGAATATGTTGGAAATAAAAATCTTACCGATTACTTTTAAAAAAGTAACCAATGAATGTGCTGAAAATAAAGTCTTGCCGATTACGTTTGAAATAGTAACCGACGAATATATTGAAAATAAAAATCTTGCCGAATACTTTTGAAATAGTAACCGACGAATGTGCTGAAAATAAAAATCTTGCCGATTACCTTTGAAATAGTAACCGATGAACATGCTGAAAATAAAAATCTTGCCGATTACTTTTGAAATAGTAACCGACGAATGTGCGGAAAATAGATCATGCCGATTACTTTTGAAATAGTAATCGACGAATGTATTGAAAATAAATCATGTCGATTACCTTTGAAATAGTAACCGACGAATATGCTGAAAATAAATCATGCCGATTACTTTTGAAAAAGTAACCGACGAATATGTGCTGAAAATAAATCTTGCCGATTACCTTTGAAATAGTAACCGACGAATGTGCTGAAAATAAATCATGCCGATTACTTTTGAAATACTAACCGACGAATGTGCTGAAAATAAATCATGCCGATTACTATTGAAATAGTAACCGACAAATATGCTGAAAATAAAAATCTTGCCGATTACTTTTGAAATAGCAACCGACGAATGTGCAGAAAATAGATCATGCCGATTACTTTTGAAATAGTAACCGACGAATGTGTTGAAAATAAATCATGCCGATTACCTTTGAAATAGTAACCGACGAATATGTTAAAAATAAAAATCTTACCGATTACTTTTGAAATAGTAACCAACGTATGTGCAGAAAATAGATCATGCCGATTACTTTTGAAATAGTAACCGACGAATGTGTTGAAAATAAATCATGCCGATTACCTTTGAAATAGTAACCGACGAATATGTTAAAAATAAAAATCTTACCGATTACTTTTGAAATAGTAACCAACGAATATGCTGAAAATAAAGTCTTGCCGATTACTTTTGAAATAGTAACCGACGAATATATTGAAAATAAAAATCTTGCCGAATACTTTTGAAATAGTAACCGACGAATGTGCTGAAAATAAAAATCTTGCCGATTACCTTTGAAATAGTAACCGATGAACATGCTGAAAATAAAAATCTTGCCGATTACTTTTGAAATAGTAACCGACGAATGTGCGGAAAATAGATCATGCCGATTACTTTTGAAATAGTAATCGACGAATGTATTGAAAATAAATCATGTCGATTACCTTTGAAATAGTAACCGACGAATATGCTGAAAATAAATCATGCCGATTACTTTTGAAAAAGTAACCGACGAATATGTGCTGAAAATAAATCTTGCCGATTACCTTTGAAATAGTAACCGACGAATGTGCTGAAAATAAATCATGCCGATTACTTTTGAAATACTAACCGACGAATGTGCTGAAAATAAATCATGCCGATTACTATTGAAATAGTAACCGACAAATATGCTGAAAATAAAAATCTTGCCGATTACTTTTGAAATAGCAACCGACGAATGTGCAGAAAATAGATCATGCCGATTACTTTTGAAATAGTAACCGACGAATGTGTTGAAAATAAATCATGCCGATTACCTTTGAAATAGTAACCGACGAATATGTTAAAAATAAAAATCTTACCGATTACTTTTGAAATAGTAACCAACGAATATGCTGAAAATAATGTTTTGCCGATTACTTTTGAAATAGTAACCGACGAATATGTTGAAAATAAAAATCTTGTTGATTACTTTTAAAACAGTAACCGACAAATATGCTGAAAATAAAAATCTTGCCGATTACTTTTGAAATAGTCACCGACAAATATGTTGAAAATAAAAATCTGGCCAATTACTTTTGAAATAGTAACCGACGAATGTGTTGAAAATAAAGTCTTGCCGATTACTTTTGAAATAGTAACCGACGAATATGTTGAAAATAAAAATCTTGTCGATTACATTTAAAATAGTAACCGAAAAATATGCTGAAAATAAAAATCTTGCCGATTACTTTTCAAATAGTAACCGACGAATGTGCAGAAAATAGATCATGCCGATTAGTTTTGAAATAGTAACCGACGAATGTGTTGAAAATAAATCATGCCGATTACCTTTGAAATAGTAACCGACGAATATGTTGAAAATAAAAATCTTGTCGATTACTTTTAAAATAGTAACCGACAAATATGCTGAAAATAAAAATCTTGCCGATTACTTTTGAAATAGTAACCGACGAATGTGCAGAAAATAGATCATGCCGATTACTTTTGAAATAGTAACCGACGAATGTGTTGAAAATAAATCATGCCGATTACCTTTGAAATAGTAACCGACGAATATGTTAAAAATAAAAATCTTACCGATTACTTTTGAAATAGTAACCAACGAATATGCTGAAAATAAAGTCTTGCCGATTACTTTTGAAATAGTAACCGACGAATATGTTGAAAATAAAAATCTTGTTGATTACTTTTAAAACAGTAACCGACAAATATGCTGAAAATAAAAATCTTGCCGATTACTTTTGAAATAGTCACCGACGAATATGTTGAAAATAAAAATCTGGCCAATTACTTTTGAAATAGTAACCGACGAATGTGTTGAAAATAAAGTCTTGCCGATTACTTTTGAAATAGTAACCGACGAATATGTTGAAAATAAAAATCTTGTCGATTACTTTTAAAATAGTAACCGAAAAATATGCTGAAAATAAAAATGTTGCCGATTACTTTTCAAATAGTAACCGACGAATGTGCAGAAAATAGATCATGCCGATTAGTTTTGAAATAGTAACCGACGAATGTGTTGAAAATAAATCATGCCGATTACCTTTGAAATAGTAACCGACGAATATGTTGAAAATAAAAATCTTACCGATTACTTTTAAAACAGTAACCGACAAATATGCTGAAAATAAATCATGCCGATTACTTTTGAAAAAGTAACCGACGAATATGTGCTGAAAATAAATCTTGCCGATTACCTTTGAAAAAGTAACCGACGAATGTGCTGAAAATAAATCATGCCGATTACTTTTGAAATACTAACCGACGAATGTGCTGAAAATAAATCATGCCGATTACTATTGAAATAGTAACCGACAAATATGCTGAAAATAAAAATCTTGCCGATTACTTTTGAAATAGCAACCGACGAATGTGCAGAAAATAGATCATGCCGATTACTTTTGAAATAGTAACCGACGAATGTGTTGAAAATAAATCATGCCGATTACCTTTGAAATAGTAACCGACGAATATGTTAAAAATAAAAATCTTACCGATTACTTTTGAAATAGTAACCAACGTATGTGCAGAAAATAGATCATGCCGATTACTTTTGAAATAGTAACCGACGAATGTGTTGAAAATAAATCATGCCGATTACCTTTGAAATAGTAACCGACGAATATGTTAAAAATAAAAATCTTACCGATTACTTTTGAAATAGTAACCAACGAATATGCTGAAAATAAAGTTTTGCCGATTACTTTTGAAATAGTAACCGACGAATATGTTGAAAATAAAAATCTTGTCGATTACTTTTAAAACAGTAACCGACAAATATGCTGAAAATAAAAATCTTGCCGATTACTTTTGAAATAGTCACCGACAAATATGTTGAAAATAAAAATCTGGCCAATTACTTTTGAAATAGTAACCGACGAATGTGTTGAAAATAAAGTCTTGCCGATTACTTTTGAAATAGTAACCGACGAATATGTTGAAAATAAAAATCTTGTCGATTACATTTAAAATAGTAACCGAAAAATATGCTGAAAATAAAAATCTTGCCGATTACTTTTCAAATAGTAACCGACGAATGTGCAGAAAATAGATCATGCCGATTAGTTTTGAAATAGTAACCGACGAATGTGTTGAAAATAAATCATGCCGATTACCTTTGAAATAGTAACCGACGAATATGTTGAAAATAAAAATCTTGTCGATTACTTTTAAAATAGTAACCGACAAATATGCTGAAAATAAAAATCTTGCCGATTACTTTTGAAATAGTAACCGACGAATGTGCAGAAAATAGATCATGCCGATTACTTTTGAAATAGTAACCGACGAATGTGTTGAAAATAAATCATGCCGATTACCTTTGAAATAGTAACCGACGAATATGTTAAAAATAAAAATCTTACCGATTACTTTTGAAATAGTAACCAACGAATATGCTGAAAATAAAGTCTTGCCGATTACTTTTGAAATAGTAACCGACGAATATGTTGAAAATAAAAATCTTGTTGATTACTTTTAAAACAGTAACCGACAAATATGCTGAAAATAAAAATCTTGCCGATTACTTTTGAAATAGTCACCGACGAGTATGTTGAAAATAAAAATCTGGCCAATTACTTTTGAAATAGTAACCGACGAATGTGTTGAAAATAAAGTCTTGCCGATTACTTTTGAAATAGTAACCGACGAATATGTTGAAAATAAAAATCTTGTCGATTACTTTTAAAATAGTAACCGAAAAATATGCTGAAAATAAAAATCTTGCCGATTACTTTTCAAATAGTAACCGACGAATGTGCAGAAAATAGATCATGCCGATTAGTTTTGAAATAGTAACCGACGAATGTGTTGAAAATAAATCATGCCGATTACCTTTGAAATAGTAACCGACGAATATGTTGAAAATAAAAATCATGCCGATTACTTTTAAAACAGTAACCGACAAATATGCTGAAAATAAAAATCTTGCCGATTACTTTTGAAATAGTCACCGACGAATATGCTGAAAATAAAAATCTTGTTGATTACTTTTGAAATAGTTACCGACGAATGTGTTGAAAATAAATCATGCTGATTACTGTTGAAATAGTAAGCGACAAATATGTTGGAAATAAAAATCTTACCGATTACTTTTAAAAAAGTAACCAATGAATGTGCTGAAAATAAAGTCTTGCCGATTACGTTTGAAATAGTAACCGACGAATATATTGAAAATAAAAATCTTGCCGAATACTTTTGAAATAGTAACCGACGAATGTGCTGAAAATAAAAATCTTGCCGATTACCTTTGAAATAGTAACCGATGAACATGCTGAAAATAAAAATCTTGCCGATTACTTTTGAAATAGTAACCGACGAATGTGCGGAAAATATATCATGCCGATTACTTTTGAAATAGTAATCGACGAATGTATTGAAAATAAATCATGTCGATTACCTTTGAAATAGTAACCGACGAATATGCTGAAAATAAATCATGCCGATTACTTTTGAAAAAGTAACCGACGAATATGTGCTGAAAATAAATCTTGCCGATTACCTTTGAAATAGTAACCGACGAATGTGCTGAAAATAAATCATGCCGATTACTTTTGAAATACTAACCGACGAATGTGCTGAAAATAAATCATGCCGATTACTATTGAAATAGTAACCGACAAATATGCTGAAAATAAAAATCTTGCCGATTACTTTTGAAATAGCAACCGACGAATGTGCAGAAAATAGATCATGCCGATTACTTTTGAAATAGTAACCGACGAATGTGTTGAAAATAAATCATGCCGATTACCTTTGAAATAGTAACCGACGAATATGTTAAAAATAAAAATCTTACCGATTACTTTTGAAATAGTAACCAACGAATGTGCAGAAAATAGATCATGCCGATTACTTTTGAAATAGTAACCGACGAATGTGTTGAAAATAAATCATGCCGATTACCTTTGAAATAGTAACCGACGAATATGTTAAAAATAAAAATCTTACCGATTACTTTTGAAATAGTAACCAACGAATATGCTGAAAATAAAGTCTTGCCGATTACTTTTGAAATAGTAACCGACGAATATGTTGAAAATAAAAATCTTGTTGATTACTATTAAAACAGTAACCGACAAATATGCTGAAAATAAAAATCTTGCCGATTACTTTTGAAATAGTCACCGACGAATATGTTGAAAATAAAAATCTGGCCAATTACTTTTGAAATAGTAACCGACGAATGTGTTGAAAATAAAGTCTTGCCGATTACTTTTGAAATAGTAACCGACGAATATGTTGAAAATAAAAATCTTGTCGATTACTTTTAAAATAGTAACCGAAAAATATGCTGAAAATAAAAATCTTGCCGATTACTTTTCAAATAGTAACCGACGAATGTGCAGAAAATAGATCATGCCGATTAGTTTTGAAATAGTAACCGACGAATGTGTTGAAAATAAATCATGCCGATTACCTTTGAAATAGTAACCGACGAATATGTTGAAAATAAAAATCTTACCGATTACTTTTAAAACAGTAACCGACAAATATGCTGAAAATAAAAATCTTGCCGATTACTTTTGAAATAGTCACCGACGAATATGCTGAAAATAAAAATCTTGTTGATTACTTTTGAAATAGTTACCGACGAATGTGTTGAAAATAAATCATGCTGATTACTGTTGAAATAGTAAGCGACGAATATGTTGGAAATAAAAATCTTACCGATTACTTTTAAAAAAGTAACCAATGAATGTGCTGAAAATAAAGTCTTGCCGATTACGTTTGAAATAGTAACCGACGAATATATTGAAAATAAAAATCTTGTCGATTACATTTAAAATAGTAACCGAAAAATATGCTGAAAATAAAAATCTTGCCGATTACTTTTCAAATAGTAACCGACGAATGTGCAGAAAATAGATCATGCCGATTAGTTTTGAAATAGTAACCGACGAATGTGTTGAAAATAAATCATGCCGATTACCTTTGAAATAGTAACCGACGAATATGTTGAAAATAAAAATCTTGTCGATTACTTTTAAAATAGTAACCGACAAATATGCTGAAAATAAAAATCTTGCCGATTACTTTCGAAATAGTAACCGACGAATGTGCAGAAAATAGATCATGCCGATTACTTTTGAAATAGTAACCGACGAATGTGTTGAAAATAAATCATGCCGATTACCTTTGAAATAGTAACCGACGAATATGTTAAAAATAAAAATCTTACCGATTACTTTTGAAATAGTAACCAACGAATATGCTGAAAATAAAGTCTTGCCGATTACTTTTGAAATAGTAACCGACGAATATGTTGAAAATAAAAATCTTGTTGATTACTTTTAAAACAGTAACCGACAAATATGCTGAAAATAAAAATCTTGCCGATTACTTTTGAAATAGTCACCGACGAATATGTTGAAAATAAAAATCTGGCCAATTACTTTTGAAATAGTAACCGACGAATGTGTTGAAAATAAAGTCTTGCCGATTACTTTTGAAATAGTAACCGACGAATATGTTGAAAATAAAAATCTTGTCGATTACTTTTAAAATAGTAACCGAAAAATATGCTGAAAATAAAAATCTTGCCGATTACTTTTCAAATAGTAACCGACGAATGTGCAGAAAATAGATCATGCCGATTAGTTTTGAAATAGTAACCGACGAATGTGTTGAAAATAAATCATGCCGATTACCTTTGAAATAGTAACCGACGAATATGTTGAAAATAAAAATCTTACCGATTACTTTTAAAACAGTAACCGACAAATATGCTAAAAATAAAAATCTTGCCGATTACTTTTGAAATAGTCACCGACGAATATGCTGAAAATAAAAATCTTGTTGATTACTTTTGAAATAGTTACCGACGAATGTGTTGAAAATAAATCATGCTGATTACTGTTGAAATAGTAAGCGACGAATATGTTGGAAATAAAAATCTTACCGATTACTTTTAAAAAAGTAACCAATGAATGTGCTGAAAATAAAGTCTTGCCGATTACGTTTGAAATAGTAACCGACGAATATATTGAAAATAAAAATCTTGTCGATTACATTTAAAATAGTAACCGAAAAATATGCTGAAAATAAAAATCTTGCCGATTACTTTTCAAATAGTAACCGACGAATGTGCAGAAAATAGATCATGCCGATTAGTTTTGAAATAGTAACCGACGAATGTGTTGAAAATAAATCATGCCGATTACCTTTGAAATAGTAACCGACGAATATGTTGAAAATAAAAATCTTGTCGATTACTTTTAAAATAGTAACCGACAAATATGCTGAAAATAAAAATCTTGCCGATTACTTTCGAAATAGTAACCGACGAATGTGCAGAAAATAGATCATGCCGATTACTTTTGAAATAGTAACCGACGAATGTGTTGAAAATAAATCATGCCGATTACCTTTGAAATAGTAACCGACGAATATGTTAAAAATAAAAATCTTACCGATTACTTTTGAAATAGTAACCAACGAATATGCTGAAAATAAAGTCTTGCCGATTACTTTTGAAATAGTAACCGACGAATATGTTGAAAATAAAAATCTTGTTGATTACTTTTAAAACAGTAACCAACAAATATGCTGAAAATAAAAATCTTGCCGATTACTTTTGAAATAGTCACCGACGAATATGTTGAAAATAAAAATCTGGCCAATTACTTTTGAAATAGTAACCGACGAATGTGTTGAAAATAAAGTCTTGCCGATTACTTTTGAAATAGTAACCGACGAATATGTTGAAAATAAAAATCTTGTCGATTACTTTTAAAATAGTAACCGAAAAATATGCTGAAAATAAAAATCTTGCCGATTACTTTTCAAATAGTAACCGACGAATGTGCAGAAAATAGATCATGCCGATTAGTTTTGAAATAGTAACCGACGAATGTGTTGAAAATAAATCATGCCGATTACCTTTGAAATAGTAACCGACGAATATGTTGAAAATAAAAATCTTACCGATTACTTTTAAAACAGTAACCGACAAATATGCTAAAAATAAAAATCTTGCCGATTACTTTTGAAATAGTCACCGACGAATATGCTGAAAATAAAAATCTTGTTGATTACTTTTGAAATAGTTACCGACGAATGTGTTGAAAATAAATCATGCTGATTACTGTTGAAATAGTAAGCGACGAATATGTTGGAAATAAAAATCTTACCGATTACTTTTAAAAAAGTAACCAATGAATGTGCTGAAAATAAAGTCTTGCCGATTACGTTTGAAATAGTAACCGACGAATATATTGAAAATAAAAATCTTGCCGAATACTTTTGAAATAGTAACCGACGAATGTGCTGAAAATAAAAATCTTGCCGATTACCTTTAAAATAGTAACCGATGAACATGCTGAAAATAAAAATCTTGCCGATTACTTTTGAAATAGTAACCGACGAATGTGCGGAAAATAGATCATGCCGATTACTTTTGAAATAGTAATCGACGAATGTATTGAAAATAAATCATGTCGATTACCTTTGAAATAGTAACCGACGAATATGCTGAAAATAAATCATGCCGATTACTTTTGAAAAAGTAACCGACGAATATGTGCTGAAAATAAATCTTGCCGATTACCTTTGAAATAGTAACCGACGAATGTGCTGAAAATAAATCATGCTGATTACTTTTGAAATACTAACCGACGAATGTGCTGAAAATAAATCATGCCGATTACTATTGAAATAGTAACCGACAAATATGCTGAAAATAAAAATCTTGCCGATTACTTTTGAAATAGCAACCGACGAATGTGCAGAAAATAGATCATGCCGATTACTTTTGAAATAGTAACCGACGAATGTGTTGAAAATAAATCATGCCGATTACCTTTGAAATAGTAACCGACGAATATGTTAAAAATAAAAATCTTACCGATTACTTTTGAAATAGTAACCAACGAATGTGCAGAAAATAGATCATGCCGATTACTTTTGAAATAGTAACCGACGAATGTGTTGAAAATAAATCATGCCGATTACCTTTGAAATAGTAACCGACGAATATGTTGAAAATAAAAATCTTACCGATTACTTTTAAAACAGTAACCGACAAATATGCTGAAAATAAAAATCTTGCCGATTACTTTTGAAATAGTCACCGACGAATATGCTGAAAATAAAAATCTTGTTGATTACTTTTGAAATAGTTACCGACGAATGTGTTGAAAATAAATCATGCTGATTACTGTTGAAATAGTAAGCGACGAATATGTTGGAAATAAAAATCTTACCGATTACTTTTAAAAAAGTAACCAATGAATGTGCTGAAAATAAAGTCTTGCCGATTACGTTTGAAATAGTAACCGACGAATATATTGAAAATAAAAATCTTGTCGATTACATTTAAAATAGTAACCGAAAAATATGCTGAAAATAAAAATCTTGCCGATTACTTTTCAAATAGTAACCGACGAATGTGCAGAAAATAGATCATGCCGATTAGTTTTGAAATAGTAACCGACGAATGTGTTGAAAATAAATCATGCCGATTACCTTTGAAATAGTAACCGACGAATATGTTGAAAATAAAAATCTTGTCGATTACTTTTAAAATAGTAACCGACAAATATGCTGAAAATAAAAATCTTGCCGATTACTTTCGAAATAGTAACCGACGAATGTGCAGAAAATAGATCATGCCGATTACTTTTGAAATAGTAACCGACGAATGTGTTGAAAATAAATCATGCCGATTACCTTTGAAATAGTAACCGACGAATATGTTAAAAATAAAAATCTTACCGATTACTTTTGAAATAGTAACCAACGAATATGCTGAAAATAAAGTCTTGCCGATTACTTTTGAAATAGTAACCGACGAATATGTTGAAAATAAAAATCTTGTTGATTACTTTTAAAACAGTAACCGACAAATATGCTGAAAATAAAAATCTTGCCGATTACTTTTGAAATAGTCACCGACGAATATGTTGAAAATAAAAATCTGGCCAATTACTTTTGAAATAGTAACCGACGAATGTGTTGAAAATAAAGTCTTGCCGATTACTTTTGAAATAGTAACCGACGAATATGTTGAAAATAAAAATCTTGTCGATTACTTTTAAAATAGTAACCGAAAAATATGCTGAAAATAAAAATCTTGCCGATTACTTTTCAAATAGTAACCGACGAATGTGCAGAAAATAGATCATGCCGATTAGTTTTGAAATAGTAACCGACGAATGTGTTGAAAATAAATCATGCCGATTACCTTTGAAATAGTAACCGACGAATATGTTGAAAATAAAAATCTTACCGATTACTTTTAAAACAGTAACCGACAAATATGCTGAAAATAAAAATCTTGCCGATTACTTTTGAAATAGTCACCGACGAATATGCTGAAAATAAAAATCTTGTTGATTACTTTTGAAATAGTTACCGACGAATGTGTTGAAAATAAATCATGCTGATTACTGTTGAAATAGTAAGCGACGAATATGTTGGAAATAAAAATCTTACCGATTACTTTTAAAAAAGTAACCAATGAATGTGCTGAAAATAAAGTCTTGCCGATTACGTTTGAAATAGTAACCGACGAATATATTGAAAATAAAAATCTTGCCGAATACTTTTGAAATAGTAACCGACGAATGTGCTGAAAATAAAAATCTTGCCGATTACCTTTAAAATAGTAACCGATGAACATGCTGAAAATAAAAATCTTGCCGATTACTTTTGAAATAGTAACCGACGAATGTGCGGAAAATAGATCATGCCGATTACTTTTGAAATAGTAATCGACGAATGTATTGAAAATAAATCATGTCGATTACCTTTGAAATAGTAACCGACGAATATGCTGAAAATAAATCATGCCGATTACTTTTGAAAAAGTAACCGACGAATATGTGCTGAAAATAAATCTTGCCGATTACCTTTGAAATAGTAACCGACGAATGTGCTGAAAATAAATCATGCTGATTACTTTTGAAATACTAACCGACGAATGTGCTGAAAATAAATCATGCCGATTACTATTGAAATAGTAACCGACAAATATGCTGAAAATAAAAATCTTGCCGATTACTTTTGAAATAGCAACCGACGAATGTGCAGAAAATAGATCATGCCGATTACTTTTGAAATAGTAACCGACGAATGTGTTGAAAATAAATCATGCCGATTACCTTTGAAATAGTAACCGACGAATATGTTAAAAATAAAAATCTTACCGATTACTTTTGAAATAGTAACCAACGAATGTGCAGAAAATAGATCATGCCGATTACTTTTGAAATAGTAACCGACGAATGTGTTGAAAATAAATCATGCCGATTACCTTTGAAATAGTAACCGACGAATATGTTAAAAATAAAAATCTTACCGATTATTTTTGAAATAGTAACCAACGAATATGCTGAAAATAAAGTCTTGCCGATTACTTTTGAAATAGTAACCGACGAATATGTTGAAAATAAAAATCTTGTTGATTACTTTTAAAACAGTAACCGACAAATATGCTGAAAATAAAAATCTTGCCGATTACTTTTGAAATAGTCACCGACGAATATGTTGAAAATAAAAATCTGGCCAATTACTTTTGAAATAGTAACCGACGAATGTGTTAAAAATAAAGTCTTGCCGATTACTTTTGAAATAGTAACCGACGAATATGTTGAAAATAAAAATCTTGTCGATTACTTTTAAAATAGTAACCGAAAAATATGCTGAAAATAAAAATCTTGCCGATTACTTTTCAAATAGTAACCGACGAATGTGCAGAAAATAGATCATGCCGATTAGTTTTGAAATAGTAACCGACGAATGTGTTGAAAATAAATCATGCTGATTACCTTTGAAATAGTAACCGACGAATATGTTGAAAATAAAAATCTTACCGATTACTTTTAAAACAGTAACCGACAAATATGCTGAAAATAAAAATCTTGCCGATTACTTTTGAAATAGTCACCGACGAATATGCTGAAAATAAAAATCTTGTTGATTACTTTTGAAATAGTTACCGACGAATGTGTTGAAAATAAATCATGCTGATTACTGTTGAAATAGTAAGCGACGAATATGTTGGAAATAAAAATCTTACCGATTACTTTTAAAAAAGTAACCAATGAATGTGCTGAAAATAAAGTCTTGCCGATTACGTTTGAAATAGTAACCGACGAATATATTGAAAATAAAAATCTTGCCGAATACTTTTGAAATAGTAACCGACGAATGTGCTGAAAATAAAAATCTTGCCGATTACCTTTAAAATAGTAACCGATGAACATGCTGAAAATAAAAATCTTGCCGATTACTTTTGAAATAGTAACCGACGAATGTGCGGAAAATAGATCATGCCGATTACTTTTGAAATAGTAATCGACGAATGTATTGAAAATAAATCATGTCGATTACCTTTGAAATAGTAACCGACGAATATGCTGAAAATAAATCATGCCGATTACTTTTGAAAAAGTAACCGACGAATATGTGCTGAAAATAAATCTTGCCGATTACCTTTGAAATAGTAACCGACGAATGTGCTGAAAATAAATCATGCTGATTACTTTTGAAATACTAACCGACGAATGTGCTGAAAATAAATCATGCCGATTACTATTGAAATAGTAACCGACAAATATGCTGAAAATAAAAATCTTGCCGATTACTTTTGAAATAGCAACCGACGAATGTGCAGAAAATAGATCATGCCGATTACTTTTGAAATAGTAACCGACGAATGTGTTGAAAATAAATCATGCCGATTACCTTTGAAATAGTAACCGACGAATATGTTAAAAATAAAAATCTTACCGATTACTTTTGAAATAGTAACCAACGAATGTGCAGAAAATAGATCATGCCGATTACTTTTGAAATAGTAACCGACGAATGTGTTGAAAATAAATCATGCCGATTACCTTTGAAATAGTAACCGACGAATATGTTAAAAATAAAAATCTTACCGATTACTTTTGAAATAGTAACCAACGAATATGCTGAAAATAAAGTCTTGCCGATTACTTTTGAAATAGTAACCGACGAATATGTTGAAAATAAAAATCTTGTTGATTACTTTTAAAACAGTAACCGACAAATATGCTGAAAATAAAAATCTTGCCGATTACTTTTGAAATAGTCACCGACGAATATGTTGAAAATAAAAATCTGGCCAATTACTTTTGAAATAGTAACCGACGAATGTGTTGAAAATAAAGTCTTGCCGATTACTTTTGAAATAGTAACCGACGAATATGTTGAAAATAAAAATCTCGTCGATTACTTTTAAAATAGTAACCGAAAAATATGCTGAAAATAAAAATCTTGCCGATTACTTTTCAAATAGTAACCGACGAATGTGCAGAAAATAGATCATGCCGATTAGTTTTGAAATAGTAACCGACGAATGTGTTGAAAATAAATCATGCCGATTACCTTTGAAATAGTAACCGACGAATATGTTGAAAATAAAAATCTTACCGATTACTTTTAAAACAGTAACCGACAAATATGCTGAAAATAAAAATCTTGCCGATTACTTTTGAAATAGTCACCGACGAATATGCTGAAAATAAAAATCTTGTTGATTACTTTTGAAATAGTTACCGACGAATGTGTTGAAAATAAATCATGCTGATTACTGTTGAAATAGTAAGCGACGAATATGTTGGAAATAAAAATCTTACCGATTACTTTTAAAAAAGTAACCAATGAATGTGCTGAAAATAAAGTCTTGCCGATTACGTTTGAAATAGTAACCGACGAATATATTGAAAATAAAAATCTTGCCGAATACTTTTGAAATAGTAACCGACGAATGTGCTGAAAATAAAAATCTTGCCGATTACCTTTAAAATAGTAACCGATGAACATGCTGAAAATAAAAATCTTGCCGATTACTTTTGAAATAGTAACCGACGAATGTGCGGAAAATAGATCATGCCGATTACTTTTGAAATAGTAATCGACGAATGTATTGAAAATAAATCATGTCGATTACCTTTGAAATAGTAACCGACGAATATGCTGAAAATAAATCATGCCGATTACTTTTGAAAAAGTAACCGACGAATATGTGCTGAAAATAAATCTTGCCGATTACCTTTGAAATAGTAACCGACGAATGTGCTGAAAATAAATCATGCTGATTACTTTTGAAATACTAACCGACGAATGTGCTGAAAATAAATCATGCCGATTACTATTGAAATAGTAACCGACAAATATGCTGAAAATAAAAATCTTGCCGATTACTTTTGAAATAGCAACCGACGAATGTGCAGAAAATAGATCATGCCGATTACTTTTGAAATAGTAACCGACGAATGTGTTGAAAATAAATCATGCCGATTACCTTTGAAATAGTAACCGACGAATATGTTAAAAATAAAAATCTTACCGATTACTTTTGAAATAGTAACCAACGAATGTGCAGAAAATAGATCATGCCGATTACTTTTGAAATAGTAACCGACGAATGTGTTGAAAATAAATCATGCCGATTACCTTTGAAATAGTAACCGACGAATATGTTAAAAATAAAAATCTTACCGATTACTTTTGAAATAGTAACCAACGAATATGCTGAAAATAAAGTCTTGCCGATTACTTTTGAAATAGTAACCGACGAATATGTTGAAAATAAAAATCTTGTTGATTACTTTTAAAACAGTAACCGACAAATATGCTGAAAATAAAAATCTTGCCGATTACTTTTGAAATAGTCACCGACGAATATGTTGAAAATAAAAATCTGGCCAATTACTTTTGAAATAGTAACCGACGAATGTGTTGAAAATAAAGTCTTGCCGATTACTTTTGAAATAGTAACCGACGAATATGTTGAAAATAAAAATCTCGTCGATTACTTTTAAAATAGTAACCGAAAAATATGCTGAAAATAAAAATCTTGCCGATTACTTTTCAAATAGTAACCGACGAATGTGCAGAAAATAGATCATGCCGATTAGTTTTGAAATAGTAACCGACGAATGTGTTGAAAATAAATCATGCCGATTACCTTTGAAATAGTAACCGACGAATATGTTGAAAATAAAAATCTTACCGATTACTTTTAAAACAGTAACCGACAAATATGCTGAAAATAAAAATCTTGCCGATTACTTTTGAAATAGTCACCGACGAATATGCTGAAAATAAAAATCTTGTTGATTACTTTTGAAATAGTTACCGACGAATGTGTTGAAAATAAATCATGCTGATTACTGTTGAAATAGTAAGCGACGAATATGTTGGAAATAAAAATCTTACCGATTACTTTTAAAAAAGTAACCAATGAATGTGCTGAAAATAAAGTCTTGCCGATTACGTTTGAAATAGTAACCGACGAATATATTGAAAATAAAAATCTTGCCGAATACTTTTGAAATAGTAACCGACGAATGTGCTGAAAATAAAAATCTTGCCGATTACCTTTGAAATAGTAACCGATGAACATGCTGAAAATAAAAATCTTGCCGATTACTTTTGAAATAGTAACCGACGAATGTGCGGAAAATAGATCATGCCGATTACTTTTGAAATAGTAATCGCGAATGTATTGAAAATAAATCATGTCGATTACCTTTGAAATAGTAACCGACGAATATGCTGAAAATAAATCATGCCGATTACTTTTGAAAAAGTAACCGACGAATATGTGCTGAAAATAAATCTTGCCGATTACCTTTGAAATAGTAACCGACGAATGTGCTGAAAATAAATCATGCCGATTACTTTTGAAATACTAACCGACGAATGTGCTGAAAATAAATCATGCCGATTACTATTGAAATAGTAACCGACAAATATGCTGAAAATAAAAATCTTGCCGATTACTTTTGAAATAGCAACCGACGAATGTGCAGAAAATAGATCATGCCGATTACTTTTGAAATAGTAACCGACGAATGTGTTGAAAATAAATCATGCCGATTACCTTTGAAATAGTAACCGACGAATATGTTAAAAATAAAAATCTTACCGATTACTTTTGAAATAGTAACCAACGTATGTGCAGAAAATAGATCATGCCGATTACTTTTGAAATAGTAACCGACGAATGTGTTGAAAATAAATCATGCTGATTACTGTTGAAATAGTAAGCGACGAATATGTTGGAAATAAAAATCTTACCGATTACTTTTAAAAAAGTAACCAATGAATGTGCTGAAAATAAAGTCTTGCCGATTACGTTTGAAATAGTAACCGACGAATATATTGAAAATAAAAATCTTGCCGAATACTTTTGAAATAGTAACCGACGAATGTGCTGAAAATAAAAATCTTGCCGATTACCTTTGAAATAGTAACCGATGAACATGCTGAAAATAAAAATCTTGCCGATTACTTTTGAAATAGTAACCGACGAATGTGCGGAAAATAGATCATGCCGATTACTTTTGAAATAGTAATCGCGAATGTATTGAAAATAAATCATGTCGATTACCTTTGAAATAGTAACCGACGAATATGCTGAAAATAAATCATGCCGATTACTTTTGAAAAAGTAACCGACGAATATGTGCTGAAAATAAATCTTGCCGATTACCTTTGAAATAGTAACCGACGAATGTGCTGAAAATAAATCATGCCGATTACTTTTGAAATACTAACCGACGAATGTGCTGAAAATAAATCATGCCGATTACTATTGAAATAGTAACCGACAAATATGCTGAAAATAAAAATCTTGCCGATTACTTTTGAAATAGCAACCGACGAATGTGCAGAAAATAGATCATGCCGATTACTTTTGAAATAGTAACCGACGAATGTGTTGAAAATAAATCATGCCGATTACCTTTGAAATAGTAACCGACGAATATGTTAAAAATAAAAATCTTACCGATTACTTTTGAAATAGTAACCAACGTATGTGCAGAAAATAGATCATGCCGATTACTTTTGAAATAGTAACCGACGAATGTGTTGAAAATAAATCATGCCGATTACCTTTGAAATAGTAACCGACGAATATGTTAAAAATAAAAATCTTACCGATTACTTTTGAAATAGTAACCAACGAATATGCTGAAAATAAAGTCTTGCCGATTACTTTTGAAATAGTAACCGACGAATATGTTGAAAATAAAAATCTTGTTGATTACTTTTAAAACAGTAACCGACAAATATGCTGAAAATAAAAATCTTGCCGATTACTTTTGAAATAGTCACCGACAAATATGTTGAAAATAAAAATCTGGCCAATTACTTTTGAAATAGTAACCGACGAATATGTTGAAAATAAAAATCTCGTCGATTACTTTTAAAATAGTAACCGAAAAATATGCTGAAAATAAAAATCTTGCCGATTACTTTTCAAATAGTAACCGACGAATGTGCAGAAAATAGATCATGCCGATTAGTTTTGAAATAGTAACCGACGAATGTGTTGAAAATAAATCATGCCGATTACCTTTGAAATAGTAACCGACGAATATGTTGAAAATAAAAATCTTGTCGATTACTTTTAAAATAGTAACCGACAAATATGCTGAAAATAAAAATCTTGCCGATTACTTTTCAAATAGTAACCGACGAATGTGCAGAAAATAGATCATGCCGATTAGTTTTGAAATAGTAACCGACGAATGTGTTGAAAATAAATCATGCCGATTACCTTTGAAATAGTAACCGACGAATATGTTGAAAATAAAAATCTTACCGATTACTTTTAAAACAGTAACCGACAAATATGCTGAAAATAAAAATCTTGCCGATTACTTTTGAAATAGTCACCGACGAATATGCTGAAAATAAAAATCTTGTTGATTACTTTTGAAATAGTTACCGACGAATGTGTTGAAAATAAATCATGCTGATTACTGTTGAAATAGTAAGCGACGAATATGTTGGAAATAAAAATCTTA
The DNA here is from genome assembly GCA_958299785.1 of Medicago lupulina. Classification (NCBI taxonomy): domain Eukaryota; kingdom Viridiplantae; phylum Streptophyta; class Magnoliopsida; order Fabales; family Fabaceae; genus Medicago; species Medicago lupulina. Next base: position 38,223,469 of record OY283141.1, on the reverse strand, counting down.
CCGATTACTTTTAAAAAAGTAACCAATGAATGTGCTGAAAATAAAGTCTTGCCGATTACGTTTGAAATAGTAACCGACGAATATATTGAAAATAAAAATCTTGTCGATTACATTTAAAATAGTAACCGAAAAATATGCTGAAAATAAAAATCTTGCCGATTACTTTTCAAATAGTAACCGACGAATGTGCAGAAAATAGATCATGCCGATTAGTTTTGAAATAGTAACCGACGAATGTGTTGAAAATAAATCATGCCGATTACCTTTGAAATAGTAACCGACGAATATGTTGAAAATAAAAATCTTGTCGATTACTTTTAAAATAGTAACCGACAAATATGCTGAAAATAAAAATCTTGCCGATTACTTTCGAAATAGTAACCGACGAATGTGCAGAAAATAGATCATGCCGATTACTTTTGAAATAGTAACCGACGAATGTGTTGAAAATAAATCATGCCGATTACCTTTGAAATAGTAACCGACGAATATGTTAAAAATAAAAATCTTACCGATTACTTTTGAAATAGTAACCAACGAATATGCTGAAAATAAAGTCTTGCCGATTACTTTTGAAATAGTAACCGACGAATATGTTGAAAATAAAAATCTTGTTGATTACTTTTAAAACAGTAACCGACAAATATGCTGAAAATAAAAATCTTGCCGATTACTTTTGAAATAGTCACCGACGAATATGTTGAAAATAAAAATCTGGCCAATTACTTTTGAAATAGTAACCGACGAATGTGTTGAAAATAAAGTCTTGCCGATTACTTTTGAAATAGTAACCGACGAATATGTTGAAAATAAAAATCTTGTCGATTACTTTTAAAATAGTAACCGAAAAATATGCTGAAAATAAAAATCTTGCCGATTACTTTTCAAATAGTAACCGACGAATGTGCAGAAAATAGATCATGCCGATTAGTTTTGAAATAGTAACCGACGAATGTGTTGAAAATAAATCATGCCGATTACCTTTGAAATAGTAACCGACGAATATGTTGAAAATAAAAATCTTACCGATTACTTTTAAAACAGTAACCGACAAATATGCTGAAAATAAAAATCTTGCCGATTACTTTTGAAATAGTCACCGACGAATATGCTGAAAATAAAAATCTTGTTGATTACTTTTGAAATAGTTACCGACGAATGTGTTGAAAATAAATCATGCTGATTACTGTTGAAATAGTAAGCGACGAATATGTTGGAAATAAAAATCTTACCGATTACTTTTAAAAAAGTAACCAATGAATGTGCTGAAAATAAAGTCTTGCCGATTACGTTTGAAATAGTAACCGACGAATATATTGAAAATAAAAATCTTGCCGAATACTTTTGAAATAGTAACCGACGAATGTGCTGAAAATAAAAATCTTGCCGATTACCTTTAAAATAGTAACCGATGAACATGCTGAAAATAAAAATCTTGCCGATTACTTTTGAAATAGTAACCGACGAATGTGCGGAAAATAGATCATGCCGATTACTTTTGAAATAGTAATCGACGAATGTATTGAAAATAAATCATGTCGATTACCTTTGAAATAGTAACCGACGAATATGCTGAAAATAAATCATGCCGATTACTTTTGAAAAAGTAACCGACGAATATGTGCTGAAAATAAATCTTGCCGATTACCTTTGAAATAGTAACCAACGAATGTGCTGAAAATAAATCATGCTGATTACTTTTGAAATACTAACCGACGAATGTGCTGAAAATAAATCATGCCGATTACTATTGAAATAGTAACCGACAAATATGCTGAAAATAAAAATCTTGCCGATTACTTTTGAAATAGCAACCGACGAATGTGCAGAAAATAGATCATGCCGATTACTTTTGAAATAGTAACCGACGAATGTGTTGAAAATAAATCATGCCGATTACCTTTGAAATAGTAACCGACGAATATGTTAAAAATAAAAATCTTACCGATTACTTTTGAAATAGTAACCAACGAATGTGCAGAAAATAGATCATGCCGATTACTTTTGAAATAGTAACCGACGAATGTGTTGAAAATAAATCATGCCGATTACCTTTGAAATAGTAACCGACGAATATGTTAAAAATAAAAATCTTACCGATTATTTTTGAAATAGTAACCAACGAATATGCTGAAAATAAAGTCTTGCCGATTACTTTTGAAATAGTAACCGACGAATATGTTGAAAATAAAAATCTTGTTGATTACTTTTAAAACAGTAACCGACAAATATGCTGAAAATAAAAATCTTGCCGATTACTTTTGAAATAGTCACCGACGAATATGTTGAAAATAAAAATCTGGCCAATTACTTTTGAAATAGTAACCGACGAATGTGTTAAAAATAAAGTCTTGCCGATTACTTTTGAAATAGTAACCGACGAATATGTTGAAAATAAAAATCTTGTCGATTACTTTTAAAATAGTAACCGAAAAATATGCTGAAAATAAAAATCTTGCCGATTACTTTTCAAATAGTAACCGACGAATGTGCAGAAAATAGATCATGCCGATTAGTTTTGAAATAGTAACCGACGAATGTGTTGAAAATAAATCATGCCGATTACCTTTGAAATAGTAACCGACGAATATGTTGAAAATAAAAATCTTACCGATTACTTTTAAAACAGTAACCGACAAATATGCTGAAAATAAAAATCTTGCCGATTACTTTTGAAATAGTCACCGACGAATATGCTGAAAATAAAAATCTTGTTGATTACTTTTGAAATAGTTACCGACGAATGTGTTGAAAATAAATCATGCTGATTACTGTTGAAATAGTAAGCGACGAATATGTTGGAAATAAAAATCTTACCGATTACTTTTAAAAAAGTAACCAATGAATGTGCTGAAAATAAAGTCTTGCCGATTACGTTTGAAATAGTAACCGACGAATATATTGAAAATAAAAATCTTGCCGAATACTTTTGAAATAGTAACCGACGAATGTGCTGAAAATAAAAATCTTGCCGATTACCTTTAAAATAGTAACCGATGAACATGCTGAAAATAAAAATCTTGCCGATTACTTTTGAAATAGTAACCGACGAATGTGCGGAAAATAGATCATGCCGATTACTTTTGAAATAGTAATCGACGAATGTATTGAAAATAAATCATGTCGATTACCTTTGAAATAGTAACCGACGAATATGCTGAAAATAAATCATGCCGATTACTTTTGAAAAAGTAACCGACGAATATGTGCTGAAAATAAATCTTGCCGATTACCTTTGAAATAGTAACCAACGAATGTGCTGAAAATAAATCATGCTGATTACTTTTGAAATACTAACCGACGAATGTGCTGAAAATAAATCATGCCGATTACTATTGAAATAGTAACCGACAAATATGCTGAAAATAAAAATCTTGCCGATTACTTTTGAAATAGCAACCGACGAATGTGCAGAAAATAGATCATGCCGATTACTTTTGAAATAGTAACCGACGAATGTGTTGAAAATAAATCATGCCGATTACCTTTGAAATAGTAACCGACGAATATGTTAAAAATAAAAATCTTACCGATTACTTTTGAAATAGTAACCAACGAATGTGCAGAAAATAGATCATGCCGATTACTTTTGAAATAGTAACCGACGAATGTGTTGAAAATAAATCATGCCGATTACCTTTGAAATAGTAACCGACGAATATGTTAAAAATAAAAATCTTACCGATTATTTTTGAAATAGTAACCAACGAATATGCTGAAAATAAAGTCTTGCCGATTACTTTTGAAATAGTAACCGACGAATATGTTGAAAATAAAAATCTTGTTGATTACTTTTAAAACAGTAACCGACAAATATGCTGAAAATAAAAATCTTGCCGATTACTTTTGAAATAGTCACCGACGAATATGTTGAAAATAAAAATCTGGCCAATTACTTTTGAAATAGTAACCGACGAATGTGTTAAAAATAAAGTCTTGCCGATTACTTTTGAAATAGTAACCGACGAATATGTTGAAAATAAAAATCTTGTCGATTACTTTTAAAATAGTAACCGAAAAATATGCTGAAAATAAAAATCTTGCCGATTACTTTTCAAATAGTAACCGACGAATGTGCAGAAAATAGATCATGCCGATTAGTTTTGAAATAGTAACCGACGAATGTGTTGAAAATAAATCATGCCGATTACCTTTGAAATAGTAACCGACGAATATGTTGAAAATAAAAATCTTACCGATTACTTTTAAAACAGTAACCGACAAATATGCTGAAAATAAAAATCTTGCCGATTACTTTTGAAATAGTCACCGACGAATATGCTGAAAATAAAAATCTTGTTGATTACTTTTGAAATAGTTACCGACGAATGTGTTGAAAATAAATCATGCTGATTACTGTTGAAATAGTAAGCGACGAATATGTTGGAAATAAAAATCTTACCGATTACTTTTAAAAAAGTAACCAATGAATGTGCTGAAAATAAAGTCTTGCCGATTACGTTTGAAATAGTAACCGACGAATATATTGAAAATAAAAATCTTGCCGAATACTTTTGAAATAGTAACCGACGAATGTGCTGAAAATAAAAATCTTGCCGATTACCTTTAAAATAGTAACCGATGAACATGCTGAAAATAAAAATCTTGCCGATTACTTTTGAAATAGTAACCGACGAATGTGCGGAAAATAGATCATGCCGATTACTTTTGAAATAGTAATCGACGAATGTATTGAAAATAAATCATGTCGATTACCTTTGAAATAGTAACCGACGAATATGCTGAAAATAAATCATGCCGATTACTTTTGAAAAAGTAACCGACGAATATGTGCTGAAAATAAATCTTGCCGATTACCTTTGAAATAGTAACCGACGAATGTGCTGAAAATAAATCATGCTGATTACTTTTGAAATACTAACCGACGAATGTGCTGAAAATAAATCATGCCGATTACTATTGAAATAGTAACCGACAAATATGCTGAAAATAAAAATCTTGCCGATTACTTTTGAAATAGCAACCGACGAATGTGCAGAAAATAGATCATGCCGATTACTTTTGAAATAGTAACCGACGAATGTGTTGAAAATAAATCATGCCGATTACCTTTGAAATAGTAACCGACGAATATGTTAAAAATAAAAATCTTACCGATTATTTTTGAAATAGTAACCAACGAATATGCTGAAAATAAAGTCTTGCCGATTACTTTTGAAATAGTAACCGACGAATATGTTGAAAATAAAAATCTTGTTGATTACTTTTAAAACAGTAACCGACAAATATGCTGAAAATAAAAATCTTGCCGATTACTTTTGAAATAGTCACCGACGAATATGTTGAAAATAAAAATCTGGCCAATTACTTTTGAAATAGTAACCGACGAATGTGTTAAAAATAAAGTCTTGCCGATTACTTTTGAAATAGTAACCGACGAATATGTTGAAAATAAAAATCTTGTCGATTACTTTTAAAATAGTAACCGAAAAATATGCTGAAAATAAAAATCTTGCCGATTACTTTTCAAATAGTAACCGACGAATGTGCAGAAAATAGATCATGCCGATTAGTTTTGAAATAGTAACCGACGAATGTGTTGAAAATAAATCATGCCGATTACCTTTGAAATAGTAACCGACGAATATGTTGAAAATAAAAATCTTACCGATTACTTTTAAAACAGTAACCGACAAATATGCTGAAAATAAAAATCTTGCCGATTACTTTTGAAATAGTCACCGACGAATATGCTGAAAATAAAAATCTTGTTGATTACTTTTGAAATAGTTACCGACGAATGTGTTGAAAATAAATCATGCTGATTACTGTTGAAATAGTAAGCGACGAATATGTTGGAAATAAAAATCTTACCGATTACTTTTAAAAAAGTAACCAATGAATGTGCTGAAAATAAAGTCTTGCCGATTACGTTTGAAATAGTAACCGACGAATATATTGAAAATAAAAATCTTGCCGAATACTTTTGAAATAGTAACCGACGAATGTGCTGAAAATAAAAATCTTGCCGATTACCTTTAAAATAGTAACCGATGAACATGCTGAAAATAAAAATCTTGCCGATTACTTTTGAAATAGTAACCGACGAATGTGCGGAAAATAGATCATGCCGATTACTTTTGAAATAGTAATCGACGAATGTATTGAAAATAAATCATGTCGATTACCTTTGAAATAGTAACCGACGAATATGCTGAAAATAAATCATGCCGATTACTTTTGAAAAAGTAACCGACGAATATGTGCTGAAAATAAATCTTGCCGATTACCTTTGAAATAGTAACCGACGAATGTGCTGAAAATAAATCATGCTGATTACTTTTGAAATACTAACCGACGAATGTGCTGAAAATAAATCATGCCGATTACTATTGAAATAGTAACCGACAAATATGCTGAAAATAAAAATCTTGCCGATTACTTTTGAAATAGCAACCGACGAATGTGCAGAAAATAGATCATGCCGATTACTTTTGAAATAGTAACCGACGAATGTGTTGAAAATAAATCATGCCGATTACCTTTGAAATAGTAACCGACGAATATGTTAAAAATAAAAATCTTACCGATTACTTTTGAAATAGTAACCAACGAATGTGCAGAAAATAGATCATGCCGATTACTTTTGAAATAGTAACCGACGAATGTGTTGAAAATAAATCATGCCGATTACCTTTGAAATAGTAACCGACGAATATGTTAAAAATAAAAATCTTACCGATTATTTTTGAAATAGTAACCAACGAATATGCTGAAAATAAAGTCTTGCCGATTACTTTTGAAATAGTAACCGACGAATATGTTGAAAATAAAAATCTTGTTGATTACTTTTAAAACAGTAACCGACAAATATGCTGAAAATAAAAATCTTGCCGATTACTTTTGAAATAGTCACCGACGAATATGTTGAAAATAAAAATCTGGCCAATTACTTTTGAAATAGTAACCGACGAATGTGTTAAAAATAAAGTCTTGCCGATTACTTTTGAAATAGTAACCGACGAATATGTTGAAAATAAAAATCTTGTCGATTACTTTTAAAATAGTAACCGAAAAATATGCTGAAAATAAAAATCTTGCCGATTACTTTTCAAATAGTAACCGACGAATGTGCAGAAAATAGATCATGCCGATTAGTTTTGAAATAGTAACCGACGAATGTGTTGAAAATAAATCATGCCGATTACCTTTGAAATAGTAACCGACGAATATGTTGAAAATAAAAATCTTACCGATTACTTTTAAAACAGTAACCGACAAATATGCTGAAAATAAAAATCTTGCCGATTACTTTTGAAATAGTCACCGACGAATATGCTGAAAATAAAAATCTTGTTGATTACTTTTGAAATAGTTACCGACGAATGTGTTGAAAATAAATCATGCTGATTACTGTTGAAATAGTAAGCGACGAATATGTTGGAAATAAAAATCTTACCGATTACTTTTAAAAAAGTAACCAATGAATGTGCTGAAAATAAAGTCTTGCCGATTACGTTTGAAATAGTAACCGACGAATATATTGAAAATAAAAATCTTGCCGAATACTTTTGAAATAGTAACCGACGAATGTGCTGAAAATAAAAATCTTGCCGATTACCTTTAAAATAGTAACCGATGAACATGCTGAAAATAAAAATCTTGCCGATTACTTTTGAAATAGTAACCGACGAATGTGCGGAAAATAGATCATGCCGATTACTTTTGAAATAGTAATCGACGAATGTATTGAAAATAAATCATGTCGATTACCTTTGAAATAGTAACCGACGAATATGCTGAAAATAAATCATGCCGATTACTTTTGAAAAAGTAACCGACGAATATGTGCTGAAAATAAATCTTGCCGATTACCTTTGAAATAGTAACCGACGAATGTGCTGAAAATAAATCATGCTGATTACTTTTGAAATACTAACCGATGAATGTGCTGAAAATAAATCATGCCGATTACTATTGAAATAGTAACCGACAAATATGCTGAAAATAAAAATCTTGCCGATTACTTTTGAAATAGCAACCGACGAATGTGCAGAAAATAGATCATGCCGATTACTTTTGAAATAGTAACCGACGAATGTGTTGAAAATAAATCATGCCGATTACCTTTGAAATAGTAACCGACGAATATGTTAAAAATAAAAATCTTACCGATTACTTTTGAAATAGTAACCAACGAATGTGCAGAAAATAGATCATGCCGATTACTTTTGAAATAGTAACCGACGAATGTGTTGAAAATAAATCATGCCGATTACCTTTGAAATAGTAACCGACGAATATGTTAAAAATAAAAATCTTACCGATTACTTTTGAAATAGTAACCAACGAATATGCTGAAAATAAAGTCTTGCCGATTACTTTTGAAATAGTAACCGACGAATATGTTGAAAATAAAAATCTTGTTGATTACTTTTAAAACAGTAACCGACAAATATGCTGAAAATAAAAATCTTGCCGATTACTTTTGAAATAGTCACCGACGAATATGTTGAAAATAAAAATCTGGCCAATTACTTTTGAAATAGTAACCGACGAATGTGTTGAAAATAAAGTCTTGCCGATTACTTTTGAAATAGTAACCGACGAATATGTTGAAAATAAAAATCTTGTCGATTACTTTTAAAATAGTAACCGAAAAATATGCTGAAAATAAAAATCTTGCCGATTACTTTTCAAATAGTAACCGACGAATGTGCAGAAAATAGATCATGCCGATTAGTTTTGAAATAGTAACCGACGAATGTGTTGAAAATAAATCATGCCGATTACCTTTGAAATAGTAACCGACGAATATGTTGAAAATAAAAATCTTACCGATTACTTTTAAAACAGTAACCGACAAATATGCTGAAAATAAAAATCTTGCCGATTACTTTTGAAATAGTCACCGACGAATATGCTGAAAATAAAAATCTTGTTGATTACTTTTGAAATAGTTACCGACGAATGTGTTGAAAATAAATCATGTTGATTACTGTTGAAATAGTAAGCGACGAATATGTTGGAAATAAAAATCTTACCGATTACTTTTAAAAAAGTAACCAATGAATGTGCTGAAAATAAAGTCTTGCCGATTACGTTTGAAATAGTAACCGACGAATATATTGAAAATAAAAATCTTGCCGAATACTTTTGAAATAGTAACCGACGAATGTGCTGAAAATAAAAATCTTGCCGATTACCTTTGAAATAGTAACCGATGAACATGCTGAAAATAAAAATCTTGCCGATTACTTTTGAAATAGTAACCGACGAATGTGCGGAAAATAGATCATGCCGATTACTTTTGAAATAGTAATCGCGAATGTATTGAAAATAAATCATGTCGATTACCTTTGAAATAGTAACCGACGAATATGCTGAAAATAAATCATGCCGATTACTTTTGAAAAAGTAACCGACGAATATGTGCTGAAAATAAATCTTGCCGATTACCTTTGAAATAGTAACCGACGAATGTGCTGAAAATAAATCATGCCGATTACTTTTGAAATACTAACCGACGAATGTGCTGAAAATAAATCATGCCGATTACTATTGAAATAGTAACCGACAAATATGCTGAAAATAAAAATCTTGCCGATTACTTTTGAAATAGCAACCGACGAATGTGCAGAAAATAGATCATGCCGATTACTTTTGAAATAGTAACCGACGAATGTGTTGAAAATAAATCATGCCGATTACCTTTGAAATAGTAACCGACGAATATGTTAAAAATAAAAATCTTACCGATTACTTTTGAAATAGTAACCAACGTATGTGCAGAAAATAGATCATGCCGATTACTTTTGAAATAGTAACCGACGAATGTGTTGAAAATAAATCATGCCGATTACCTTTGAAATAGTAACCGACGAATATGTTAAAAATAAAAATCTTACCGATTACTTTTGAAATAGTAACCAACGAATATGCTGAAAATAAAGTCTTGCCGATTACTTTTGAAATAGTAACCGACGAATATGTTGAAAATAAAAATCTTGTTGATTACTTTTAAAACAGTAACCGACAAATATGCTGAAAATAAAAATCTTGCCGATTACTTTTGAAATAGTCACCGACAAATATGTTGAAAATAAAAATCTGGCCAATTACTTTTGAAATAGTAACCGACGAATGTGTTGAAAATAAAGTCTTGCCGATTACTTTTGAAATAGTAACCGACGAATATGTTGAAAATAAAAATCTTGTCGATTACATTTAAAATAGTAACCGAAAAATATGCTGAAAATAAAAATCTTGCCGATTACTTTTCAAATAGTAACCGACGAATGTGCAGAAAATAGATCATGCCGATTAGTTTTGAAATAGTAACCGACGAATGTGTTGAAAATAAATCATGCCGATTACCTTTGAAATAGTAACCGACGAATATGTTGAAAATAAAAATCTTGTCGATTACTTTTAAAATAGTAACCGACAAATATGCTGAAAATAAAAATCTTGCCGATTACTTTTGAAATAGTAACCGACGAATGTGCAGAAAATAGATCATGCCGATTACTTTTGAAATAGTAACCGACGAATGTGTTGAAAATAAATCATGCCGATTACCTTTGAAATAGTAACCGACGAATATGTTAAAAATAAAAATCTTACCGATTACTTTTGAAATAGTAACCAACGAATATGCTGAAAATAAAGTCTTGCCGATTACTTTTGAAATAGTAACCGACGAATATGTTGAAAATAAAAATCTTGTTGATTACTTTTAAAACAGTAACCGACAACTATGCTGAAAATAAAAATCTTGCCGATTACTTTTGAAATAGTCACCGACGAATATGTTGAAAATAAAAATCTGGCCAATTACTTTTGAAATAGTAACCGACGAATGTGTTGAAAATAAAGTCTTGCCGATTACTTTTGAAATAGTAACCGACGAATATGTTGAAAATAAAAATCTTGTCGATTACTTTTAAAATAGTAACCGAAAAATATGCTGAAAATAAAAATCTTGCCGATTACTTTTCAAATAGTAACCGACGAATGTGCAGAAAATAGATCATGCCGATTAGTTTTGAAATAGTAACCGACGAATGTGTTGAAAATAAATCATGCCGATTACCTTTGAAATAGTAACCGACGAATATGTTGAAAATAAAAATCTTACCGATTACTTTTAAAACAGTAACCGACAAATATGCTGAAAATAAAAATCTTGCCAATTACTTTTGAAATAGTCACCGACGAATATGCTGAAAATAAAAATCTTGTTGATTACTTTTGAAATAGTTACCGACGAATGTGTTGAAAATAAATCATGCTGATTACTGTTGAAATAGTAAGCGACGAATATGTTGGAAATAAAAATCTTACCGATTACTTTTAAAAAAGTAACCAATGAATGTGCTGAAAATAAAGTCTTGCCGATTACGTTTGAAATAGTAACCGACGAATATATTGAAAATAAAAATCTTGCCGAATACTTTTGAAATAGTAACCGACGAATGTGCTGAAAATAAAAATCTTGCCGATTACCTTTGAAATAGTAACCGATGAACATGCTGAAAATAAAAATCTTGCCGATTACTTTTGAAATAGTAACCGACGAATGTGCGGAAAATAGATCATGCCGATTACTTTTGAAATAGTAATCGACGAATGTATTGAAAATAAATCATGTCGATTACCTTTGAAATAGTAACCGACGAATATGCTGAAAATAAATCATGCCGATTACTTTTGAAAAAGTAACCGACGAATATGTGCTGAAAATAAATCTTGCCGATTACCTTTGAAATAGTAACCGACGAATGTGCTGAAAATAAATCATGCCGATTACTTTTGAAATACTAACCGACGAATGTGCTGAAAATAAATCATGCCGATTACTATTGAAATAGTAACCGACAAATATGCTGAAAATAAAAATCTTGCCGATTACTTTTGAAATAGCAACCGACGAATGTGCAGAAAATAGATCATGCCGATTACTTTTGAAATAGTAACCGACGAATGTGTTGAAAATAAATCATGCCGATTACCTTTGAAATAGTAACCGACGAATATGTTAAAAATAAAAATCTTACCGATTACTTTTGAAATAGTAACCAACGAATGTGCAGAAAATAGATCATGCCGATTACTTTTGAAATAGTAACCGACGAATGTGTTGAAAATAAATCATGCCGATTACCTTTGAAATAGTAACCGACGAATATGTTAAAAATAAAAATCTTAACGATTACTTTTGAAATAGTAACCAACGAATATGCTGAAAATAAAGTCTTGCCGATTACTTTTGAAATAGTAACCGACGAATATGTTGAAAATAAAAATCTTGTTGATTACTTTTAAAACAGTAACCGACAACTATGCTGAAAATAAAAATCTTGCCGATTACTTTTGAAATAGTCACCGACGAATATGTTGAAAATAAAAATCTGGCCAATTACTTTTGAAATAGTAACCGACGAATGTGTTGAAAATAAAGTCTTGCCGATTACTTTTGAAATAGTAACCGACGAATATGTTGAAAATAAAAATCTTGTCGATTACTTTTAAAATAGTAACCGAAAAATATGCTGAAAATAAAAATCTTGCCGATTACTTTTCAAATAGTAACCGACGAATGTGCAGAAAATAGATCATGCCGATTAGTTTTGAAATAGTAACCGACGAATGTGTTGAAAATAAATCATGCCGATTACCTTTGAAATAGTAACCGACGAATATGTTGAAAATAAAAATCTTACCGATTACTTTTAAAACAGTAACCGACAAATATGCTGAAAATAAAAATCTTGCCGATTACTTTTGAAATAGTCACCGACGAATATGCTGAAAATAAAAATCTTGTTGATTACTTTTGAAATAGTTACCGACGAATGTGTTGAAAATAAATCATGCTGATTACTGTTGAAATAGTAAGCGACGAATATGTTGGAAATAAAAATCTTACCGATTACTTTTAAAAAAGTAACCAATGAATGTGCTGAAAATAAAGTCTTGCCGATTACGTTTGAAATAGTAACCGACGAATATATTGAAAATAAAAATCTTGCCGAATACTTTTGAAATAGTAACCGACGAATGTGCTGAAAATAAAAATCTTGCCGATTACCTTTGAAATAGTAACCGATGAACATGCTGAAAATAAAAATCTTGCCGATTACTTTTGAAATAGTAACCGACGAATGTGCGGAAAATAGATCATGCCGATTACTTTTGAAATAGTAATCGACGAATGTATTGAAAATAAATCATGTCGATTACCTTTGAAATAGTAACCGACGAATATGCTGAAAATAAATCATGCCGATTACTTTTGAAAAAGTAACCGACGAATATGTGCTGAAAATAAATCTTGCCGATTACCTTTGAAATAGTAACCGACGAATGTGCTGAAAATAAATCATGCCGATTACTTTTGAAATACTAACCGACGAATGTGCTGAAAATAAATCATGCCGATTACTATTGAAATAGTAACCGACAAATATGCTGAAAATAAAAATCTTGCCGATTACTTTTGAAATAGCAACCGACGAATGTGCAGAAAATAGATCATGCCGATTACTTTTGAAATAGTAACCGACGAATGTGTTGAAAATAAATCATGCCGATTACCTTTGAAATAGTAACCGACGAATATGTTAAAAATAAAAATCTTACCGATTACTTTTGAAATAGTAACCAACGAATGTGCAGAAAATAGATCATGCCGATTACTTTTGAAATAGTAACCGACGAATGTGTTGAAAATAAATCATGCCGATTACCTTTGAAATAGTAACCGACGAATATGTTAAAAATAAAAATCTTACCGATTACTTTTGAAATAGTAACCAACGAATATGCTGAAAATAAAGTCTTGCCGATTACTTTTGAAATAGTAACCGACGAATATGTTGAAAATAAAAATCTTGTTGATTACTTTTAAAACAGTAACCGACAAATATGCTGAAAATAAAAATCTTGCCGATTACTTTTGAAATAGTCACCGACGAATATGTTGAAAATAAAAATCTGGCCAATTACTTTTGAAATAGTAACCGACGAATGTGTTAAAAATAAAGTCTTGCCGATTACTTTTGAAATAGTAACCGACGAATATGTTGAAAATAAAAATCTTGTCGATTACTTTTAAAATAGTAACCGAAAAATATGCTGAAAATAAAAATCTTGCCGATTACTTTTCAAATAGTAACCGACGAATGTGCAGAAAATAGATCATGCCGATTAGTTTTGAAATAGTAACCGACGAATGTGTTGAAAATAAATCATGCCGATTACCTTTGAAATAGTAACCGACGAATATGTTGAAAATAAAAATCTTACCGATTACTTTTAAAACAGTAACCGACAAATATGCTGAAAATAAAAATCTTGCCGATTACTTTTGAAATAGTCACCGACGAATATGCTGAAAATAAAAATCTTGTTGATTACTTTTGAAATAGTTACCGACGAATGTGTTGAAAATAAATCATGCTGATTACTGTTGAAATAGTAAGCGACGAATATGTCGGAAATAAAAATCTTACCGATTACTTTTAAAAAAGTAACCAATGAATGTGCTGAAAATAAAGTCTTGCCGATTACGTTTGAAATAGTAACCGACGAATATATTGAAAATAAAAATCTTGCCGAATACTTTTGAAATAGTAACCGACGAATGTGCTGAAAATAAAAATCTTGCCGATTACCTTTGAAATAGTAACCGATGAACATGCTGAAAATAAAAATCTTGCCGATTACTTTTGAAATAGTAACCGACGAATGTGCGGAAAATAGATCATGCCGATTACTTTTGAAATAGTAATCGACGAATGTATTGAAAATAAATCATGTCGATTACCTTTGAAATAGTAACCGACGAATATGCTGAAAATAAATCATGCCGATTACTTTTGAAAAAGTAACCGACGAATATGTGCTGAAAATAAATCTTGCCGATTACCTTTGAAATAGTAACCGACGAATGTGCTGAAAATAAATCATGCCGATTACTTTTGAAATACTAACCGACGAATGTACTGAAAATAAATCATGCCGATTACTATTGAAATAGTAACCGACAAATATGCTGAAAATAAAAATCTTGCCGATTACTTTTGAAATAGCAACCGACGAATGTGCAGAAAATAGATCATGCCGATTACTTTTGAAATAGTAACCGACGAATGTGTTGAAAATAAATCATGCCGATTACCTTTGAAATAGTAACCGACGAATATGTTAAAAATAAAAATCTTACCGATTACTTTTGAAATAGTAACCAACGAATGTGCAGAAAATAGATCATGCCGATTACTTTTGAAATAGTAACCGACGAATGTGTTGAAAATAAATCATGCCGATTACCTTTGAAATACTAACCGACGAATATGTTAAAAATAAAAATCTTACCGATTACTTTTGAAATAGTAACCAACGAATATGCTGAAAATAAAGTCTTGCCGATTACTTTTGAAATAGTAACCGACGAATATGTTGAAAATAAAAATCTTGTTGATTACTTTTAAAACAGTAACCGACAAATATGCTGAAAATAAAAATCTTGCCGATTACTTTTGAAATAGTCACCGACGAATATGTTGAAAATAAAAATCTGGCCAATTACTTTTGAAATAGTAACCGACGAATGTGTTAAAAATAAAGTCTTGCCGATTACTTTTGAAATAGTAACCGACGAATATGTTGAAAATAAAAATCTTGTCGATTACTTTTAAAATAGTAACCGAAAAATATGCTGAAAATAAAAATCTTGCCGATTACTTTTCAAATAGTAACCGACGAATGTGCAGAAAATAGATCATGCCGATTAGTTTTGAAATAGTAACCGACGAATGTGTTGAAAATAAATCATGCCGATTACCTTTGAAATAGTAACCGACGAATATGTTGAAAATAAAAATCTTACCGATTACTTTTAAAACAGTAACCGACAAATATGCTGAAAATAAAAATCTTGCCGATTACTTTTGAAATAGTCACCGACGAATATGCTGAAAATAAAAATCTTGTTGATTACTTTTGAAATAGTTACCGACGAATGAGTTGAAAATAAATCATGCTGATTACTGTTGAAATAGTAAGCGACGAATATGTTGGAAATAAAAATCTTACCGATTACTTTTAAAAAAGTAACCAATGAATGTGCTGAAAATAAAGTCTTGCCGATTACGTTTGAAATAGTAACCGACGAATATATTGAAAATAAAAATCTTGCCGAATACTTTTGAAATAGTAACCGACGAATGTGCTGAAAATAAAAATCTTGCCGATTACCTTTGAAATAGTAACCGATGAACATGCTGAAAATAAAAATCTTGCCGATTACTTTTGAAATAGTAACCGACGAATGTGCGGAAAATAGATCATGCCGATTACTTTTGAAATAGTAATCGACGAATGTATTGAAAATAAATCATGTCGATTACCTTTGAAATAGTAACCGACGAATATGCTGAAAATAAATCATGCCGATTACTTTTGAAAAAGTAACCGACGAATATGCGCTGAAAATAAATCTTGCCGATTACCTTTGAAATAGTAACCGACGAATGTGCTGAAAATAAATCATGCCGATTACTTTTGAAATACTAACCGACGAATGTGCTGAAAATAAATCATGCCGATTACTATTGAAATAGTAACCGACAAATATGCTGAAAATAAAAATCTTGCCGATTACTTTTGAAATAGCAACCGACGAATGTGCAGAAAATAGATCATGCCGATTACTTTTGAAATAGTAACCGACGAATGTGTTGAAAATAAATCATGCCGATTACCTTTGAAATAGTAACCGACGAATATGTTAAAAATAAAAATCTTACCGATTACTTTTGAAATAGTAACCAACGAATGTGCAGAAAATAGATCATGCCGATTACTTTTGAAATAGTAACCGACGAATGTGTTGAAAATAAATCATGCCGATTACCTTTGAAATAGTAACCGACGAATATGTTAAAAATAAAAATCTTACCGATTACTTTTGAAATAGTAACCAACGAATATGCTGAAAATAAAGTCTTGCCGATGACTTTTGAAATAGTAACCGACGAATATGTTGAAAATAAAAATCTTGTTGATTACTTTTAAAACAGTAACCGACAAATATGCTGAAAATAAAAATCTTGCCGATTACTTTTGAAATAGTCACCGACGAATATGTTGAAAATAAAAATCTGGCCAATTACTTTTGAAATAGTAACCGACGAATGTGTTAAAAATAAAGTCTTGCCGATTACTTTTGAAATAGTAACCGACGAATATGTTGAAAATAAAAATCTTGTCGATTACTTTTAAAATAGTAATCGACGAATGTGTTAAAAATAAAGTCTTGCCGATTACTTTTGAAATAGTAACCGACGAATATGTTGAAAATAAAAATCTTGTCGATTACTTTTAAAATAGTAACCGAAAAATATGCTGAAAATAAAAATCTTGCCGATTACTTTTCAAATAGTAACCGACGAATGTGCAGAAAATAGATCATGCCGATTAGTTTTGAAATAGTAACCGACGAATGTGTTGAAAATAAATCATGCCGATTACCTTTGAAATAGTAACCGACGAATATGTTGAAAATAAAAATCTTACCGATTACTTTTAAAACAGTAACCGACAAATATGCTGAAAATAAAAATCTTGCCGATTACTTTTGAAATAGTCACCGACGAATATGCTGAAAATAAAAATCTTGTTGATTACTTTTGAAATAGTTACCGACGAATGTGTTGAAAATAAATCATGCTGATTACTGTTGAAATAGTAAGCGACGAATATGTTGGAAATAAAAATCTTACTGATTACTTTTAAAAAAGTAACCAATGAATGTGCTGAAAATAAAGTCTTGCCGATTACGTTTGAAATAGTAACCGACGAATATATTGAAAATAAAAATCTTGCCGAATACTTTTGAAATAGTAACCGACGAATGTGCTGAAAATAAAAATCTTGCCGATTACCTTTGAAATAGTAACCGATGAACATGCTGAAAATAAAAATCTTGCCGATTACTTTTGAAATAGTAACCGACGAATGTGCAGAAAATAGATCATGCCGATTACTTTTGAAATAGTAACCGACGAATGTGTTGAAAATAAATCATGCCGATTACCTTTGAAATAGTAACCGACGAATATGTTAAAAATAAAAATCTTACCGATTACTTTTGAAATAGTAACCAACGAATATGCTGAAAATAAAGTCTTGCCGATGACTTTTGAAATAGTAACCGACGAATATGTTGAAAATAAAAATCTTGTTGATTACTTTTAAAACAGTAACCGACAAATATGCTGAAAATAAAAATCTTGCCGATTACTTTTGAAATAGTCACCGACGAATATGTTGAAAATAAAAATCTGGCCAATTACTTTTGAAATAGTAACCGACGAATGTGTTAAAAATAAAGTCTTGCCGATTACTTTTGAAATAGTAACCGACGAATATGTTGAAAATAAAAATCTTGTCGATTACTTTTAAAATAGTAACCGACGAATGTGTTAAAAATAAAGTCTTGCCGATTACTTTTGAAATAGTAACCGACGAATATGTTGAAAATAAAAATCTTGTCGATTACTTTTAAAATAGTAACCGAAAAATATGCTGAAAATAAAAATCTTGCCGATTACTTTTCAAATAGTAACCGACGAATGTGCAGAAAATAGATCATGCCGATTAGTTTTGAAATAGTAACCGACGAATGTGTTGAAAATAAATCATGCCGATTACCTTTGAAATAGTAACCGACGAATATGTTGAAAATAAAAATCTTACCGATTACTTTTAAAACAGTAACCGACAAATATGCTGAAAATAAAAATCTTGCCGATTACTTTTGAAATAGTCACCGACGAATATGCTGAAAATAAAAATCTTGTTGATTACTTTTGAAATAGTTACCGACGAATGTGTTGAAAATAAATCATGCTGATTACTGTTGAAATAGTAAGCGACGAATATGTTGGAAATAAAAATCTTACTGATTACTTTTAAAAAAGTAACCAATGAATGTGCTGAAAATAAAGTCTTGCCGATTACGTTTGAAATAGTAACCGACGAATATATTGAAAATAAAAATCTTGCCGAATACTTTTGAAATAGTAACCGACGAATGTGCTGAAAATAAAAATCTTGCCGATTACCTTTGAAATAGTAACCGATGAACATGCTGAAAATAAAAATCTTGCCGATTACTTTTGAAATAGTAACCGACGAATGTGCGGAAAATAGATCATGCCGATTACTTTTGAAATAGTAATCGACGAATGTATTGAAAATAAATCATGTCGATTACCTTTGAAATAGTAACCGACGAATATGCTGAAAATAAATCATGCCGATTACTTTTGAAAAAGTAACCGACGAATATGTGCTGAAAATAAATCTTGCCGATTACCTTTGAAATAGTAACCGACGAATGTGCTGAAAATAAATCATGCCGATTACTTTTGAAATACTAACCGACGAATGTGCTGAAAATAAATCATGCCGATTACTATTGAAATAGTAACCGACAAATATGCTGAAAATAAAAATCTTGCCGATTACTTTTGAAATAGTAACCGACGAATGTGCAGAAAATAGATCATGCCGATTAGTTTTGAAATAGTAACCGACGAATGTGTTGAAAATAAATCATGCCGATTACCTTTGAAATCGTAACCGACGAATATGTTGAAAATAAAAATCTTGTCGATTACTTTTAAAATAGTAACCGACAAATATGCTGAAAATAAAAATCTTGCCGATTACTTTTGAAATAGTAACCGACGAATGTGCAGAAAATAGATCATGCCGATTACTTTTGAAATAGTAACCGACGAATGTGTTGAAAATAAATCATGCCGATTACCTTTGAAATACTAACCGACGAATATGTTAAAAATAAAAATCTTACCGATTACTTTTGAAATAGTAACCAACGAATATGCTGAAAATAAAGTCTTGCCGATTACTTTTGAAATAGTAACCGACGAATATGTTGAAAATAAAAATCTTGTTGATTACTTTTAAAACAGTAACCGACAAATATGCTGAAAATAAAAATCTTGCCGATTACTTTTGAAATAGTCACCGACGAATATGTTGAAAATAAAAATCTGGCCAATTACTTTTGAAATAGTAACCGACGAATGTGTTGAAAATAAAGTCTTGCCGATTACTTTTGAAATAGTAACCGACGAATATGTTGAAAATAAAAATCTTGTCGATTACTTTTAAAATAGTAACCGAAAAATATGCTGAAAATAAAAATCTTGCCGATTACTTTTCAAATAGTAACCGACGAATGTGCAGAAAATAGATCATGCCGATTAGTTTTGAAATAGTAACCGACGAATGTGTTGAAAATAAATCATGCCGATGACCTTTGAAATAGTAACCGACGAATATGTTGAAAATAAAAATCTTACCGATTACTTTTAAAACAGTAACCGACAAATATGCTGAAAATAAAAATCTTGCCGATTACTTTTGAAATAGTCACCGACGAATATGCTGAAAATAAAAATCTTGTTGATTACTTTTGAAATAGTTACCGACGAATGTGTTGAAAATAAATCATGCTGATTACTGTTGAAATAGTAAGCGACGAATATGTTGGAAATAAAAATCTTACCGATTACTTTTAAAAAAGTAACCAATGAATGTGCTGAAAATAAAGTCTTGCCGATTACGTTTGAAATAGTAACCGACGAATATATTGAAAATAAAAATCTTGCCGAATACTTTTGAAATAGTAACCGACGAATATGCTGAAAATAAAAATCTTGCCGATTACCTTTGAAATAGTAACCGATGAACATGCTGAAAATAAAAATCTTGCCGATTACTTTTGAAATAGTAACCGACGAATGTGCGGAAAATAGATCATGCCGATTACTTTTGAAATAGTAATCGACGAATGTATTGAAAATAAATCATGTCGATTACCTTTGAAATAGTAACCGACGAATATGCTGAAAATAAATCATGCCGATTACTTTTGAAAAAGTAACCGACGAATATGTGCTGAAAATAAATCTTGCCGATTACCCTTGAAATAGTAACCGACGAATGTGCTGAAAATAAATCATGCCGATTACTTTTGAAATACTAACCGACGAATGTGCTGAAAATAAATCATGCCGATTACTATTGAAATAGTAACCGACAAATATGCTGAATATAAAAATCTTGCCGATTACTTTTGAAATAGCAACCGACGAATGTGCAGAAAATAGATCATGCCGATTACTTTTGAAATAGTAACCGACGAATGTGTTGAAAATAAATCATGCCGATTACCTTTGAAATAGTAACCGACGAATATGTTAAAAATAAAAATCTTACCGATTACTTTTGAAATAGTAACCAACGTATGTGCAGAAAATAGATCAAGCCGATTACTTTTGAAATAGTAACCGACGAATGTGTTGAAAATAAATCATGCCGATTACCTTTGAAATAGTAACCGACGAATATGTTAAAAATAAAAATCTTACCGATTACTTTTGAAATAGTAACCAACGAATATGCTGAAAATAAAGTCTTGCCGATTACTTTTGAAATAGTAACCGACGAATATGTTGAAAATAAAAATCTTGTTGATTACTTTTAAAACAGTAACCGACAAATATGCTGAAAATAAAAATCTTGCCGATTACTTTTGAAATAGTCACCGACAAATATGTTGAAAATAAAAATCTGGCCAATTACTTTTGAAATAGTAACCGACGAATGTGTTGAAAATAAAGTCTTGCCGATTACTTTTGAAATAGTAACCGACGAATATGTTGAAAATAAAAATCTTGTCGATTACTTTTAAAATAGTAACCGAAAAATATGCTGAAAATAAAAATCTTGCCGATTACTTTTCAAATAGTAACCGACGAATGTGCAGAAAATAGATCATTCCGATTAGTTTTGAAATAGTAACCGACGAATGTGTTGAAAATAAATCATGCCGATTACCTTTGAAATAGTAACCGACGAATATGTTGAAAATAAAAATCTTGTCGATTACTTTTAAAATAGTAACCGACAAATATGCTGAAAATAAAAATCTTGCCGATTACTTTTGAAATAGTAACCGACGAATGTGCAGAAAATAGATCATGTCGATTACTTTTGAAATAGTAACCGATGAATGTGTTGAAAATAAATCATGCCGATTACCTTTGAAATAGTAACCGACGAATATGTTAAAAATAAAAATCTTACCGATTACTTTTGAAATAGTAACCAACGAATATGCTGAAAATAAAGTCTTGCCGATTACTTTTGAAATAGTAACCGACGAATATGTTGAAAATAAAAATCTTGTGGATTACTTTTAAAACAGTAACCGACAAATATGCTGAAAATAAAGTCTTGCCGATTACTTTTGAAATAGTAACCGACGAATATGTTGAAAATAAAAATCTTGTCGATTACTTTTAAAATAGTAACCGAAAAATATGCTGAAAATAAAAATCTTGCCGATTACTTTTCAAATAGTAACCGACGAATGTGCAGAAAATAGATCATGCCGATTAGTTTTGAAATAGTAACCGACGAATGTGTTGAAAATAAATCATGCCGATTACCTTTGAAATAGTAACCGACGAATATGTTGAAAATAAAAATCTTACCGATTACTTTTAAAACAGTAACCGACAAATATGCTGAAAATAAAAATCTTGCCGATTACTTTTGAAATAGTCACCGACGAATATGCTGAAAATAAAAATCTTGTTGATTACTTTTGAAATAGTTACCGACGAATGTGTTGAAAATAAATCACGTTGATTACTGTTGAAATAGTAAGCGACGAATATGTTGGAAATAAAAATCTTACCGATTACTTTTAAAAAAGTAACCAATGAATGTGCTGAAAATAAAGTCTTGCCGATTACGTTTGAAATAGTAACCGACGAATATATTGAAAATAAAAATCTTGCCGAATACTTTTGAAATAGTAACCGACGAATGTGCTGAAAATAAAAATCTTGCCGATTACCTTTGAAATAGTAACCGATGAACATGCTGAAAATAAAAATCTTGCCGATTACTTTTGAAATAGTAACCGACGAATGTGCGGAAAATAGATCATGCCGATTACTTTTGAAATAGTAATCGACGAATGTATTGAAAATAAATCATGTCGATTACCTTTGAAATAGTAACCGACGAATATGCTGAAAATAAATCATTCCGATTACTTTTGAAAAAGTAACCGACGAATATGTGCTGAAAATAAATCTTGCCGATTACCTTTGAAATAGTAACCGACGAATGTGCTGAAAATAAATCATGCCGATTACTTTTGAAATACTAACCGACGAATGTGCTGAAAATAAATCATGCCGATTACTATTGAAATAGTAACCGACAAATATGCTGAAAAATAAAAATCTTGCCGATTACTTTTGAAATAGCAACCGACGAATGTGCAGAAAATAGATCATGCCGATTACTTTTGAAATAGTAACCGACGAATGTGTTGAAAATAAATCATGCCGATTACCTTTGAAATAGTAACCGACGAATATGTTAAAAATAAAAATCTTACCGATTACTTTTGAAATAGTAACCAACGAATGTGCAGAAAATAGATCATGCCGATTACTTTTGAAATAGTAACCGACGAATGTGTTGAAAATAAATCATGCCGATTACCTTTGAAATAGTAACCGACGAATATGTTAAAAATAAAAATCTTACCGATTACTTTTGAAATAGTAACCAACGAATATGCTGAAAATAAAGTCTTGCCGATTACTTTTGAAATAGTAACCGACGAATATGTTGAAAATAAAAATCTTGTTGATTACTTTTAAAACAGTAACCGACAAATATGCTGAAAATAAAAATCTTGCCGATTACTTTTGAAATAGTCACCGACAAATATGTTGAAAATAAAAATCTGGCCAATTACTTTTGAAATAGTAACCGACGAATGTGTTGAAAATAAAGTCTTGCCGATTACTTTTGAAATAGTAACCGACGAATATGTTGAAAATAAAAATCTTGTCGATTACTTTTAAAATAGTAACCAACGAATATGCTGAAAATAAAGTCTTGCCGATTACTTTTGAAATAGTAACCGACGAATATGTTGAAAATAAAAATCTTGTTGATTACTTTTAAAACAGTAACCGACAAATATGCTGAAAATAAAAATCTTGCCGATTACTTTTGAAATAGTCACCGACAAATATGTTGAAAATAAAAATCTGGCCAATTACTTTTGAAATAGTAACCGACGAATGTGTTGAAAATAAAGTCTTGCCGATTACTTTTGAAATAGTAACCGAAAAATATGCTGAAAATAAAAATCTTGCCGATTACTTTTCAAATAGTAACCGACGAATGTGCAGAAAATAGATCATGCCGATTAGTTTTGAAATAGTAACCGACGAATGTGTTGAAAATAAATCATGCCGATTACCTTTGAAATAGTAACCGACGAATATGTTGAAAATAAAAATCTTACCGATTACTTTTAAAACAGTAACCGACAAATATGCTGAAAATAAAAATCTTGCCGATTACTTTTGAAATAGTCACCGACGAATATGCTGAAAATAAAAATCTTGTTGATTACTTTTGAAATAGTTACCGACGAATGTGTTGAAAATAAATCACGTTGATTACTGTTGAAATAGTAAGCGACGAATATGTTGGAAATAAAAATCTTACCGATTACTTTTAAAAAAGTAACCAATGAATGTGCTGAAAATAAAGTCTTGCCGATTACGTTTGAAATAGTAACCGACGAATATATTGAAAATAAAAATCTTGCCGAATACTTTTGAAATAGTAACCGACGAATGTGCTGAAAATAAAAATCTTGCCGATTACCTTTGAAATAGTAACCGATGAACATGCTGAAAATAAAAATCTTGCCGATTACTTTTGAAATAGTAACCGACGAATGTGCGGAAAATAGATCATGCCGATTACTTTTGAAATAGTAATCGACGAATGTATTGAAAATAAATCATGTCGATTACCTTTGAAATAGTAACCGACGAATATGCTGAAAATAAATCATTCCGATTACTTTTGAAAAAGTAACCGACGAATATGTGCTGAAAATAAATCTTGCCGATTACCTTTGAAATAGTAACCGACGAATGTGCTGAAAATAAATCATGCCGATTACTTTTGAAATACTAACCGACGAATGTGCTGAAAATAAATCATGCCGATTACTATTGAAATAGTAACCGACAAATATGCTGAAAAATAAAAATCTTGCCGATTACTTTTGAAATAGCAACCGACGAATGTGCAGAAAATAGATCATGCCGATTACTTTTGAAATAGTAACCGACGAATGTGTTGAAAATAAATCATGCCGATTACCTTTGAAATAGTAACCGACGAATATGTTAAAAATAAAAATCTTACCGATTACTTTTGAAATAGTAACCAACGAATGTGCAGAAAATAGATCATGCCGATTACTTTTGAAATAGTAACCGACGAATGTGTTGAAAATAAATCATGCCGATTACCTTTGAAATAGTAACCGACGAATATGTTAAAAATAAAAATCTTACCGATTACTTTTGAAATAGTAACCAACGAATATGCTGAAAATAAAGTCTTGCCGATTACTTTTGAAATAGTAACCGACGAATATGTTGAAAATAAAAATCTTGTTGATTACTTTTAAAACAGTAACCGACAAATATGCTGAAAATAAAAATCTTGCCGATTACTTTTGAAATAGTCACCGACAAATATGTTGAAAATAAAAATCTGGCCAATTACTTTTGAAATAGTAACCGACGAATGTGTTGAAAATAAAGTCTTGCCGATTACTTTTGAAATAGTAACCGACGAATATGTTGAAAATAAAAATCTTGTCGATTACTTTTAAAATAGTAACCAACGAATATGCTGAAAATAAAGTCTTGCCGATTACTTTTGAAATAGTAACCGACGAATATGTTGAAAATAAAAATCTTGTTGATTACTTTTAAAACAGTAACCGACAAATATGCTGAAAATAAAAATCTTGCCGATTACTTTTGAAATAGTCACCGACAAATATGTTGAAAATAAAAATCTGGCCAATTACTTTTGAAATAGTAACCGACGAATGTGTTGAAAATAAAGTCTTGCCGATTACTTTTGAAATAGTAACCGAAAAATATGCTGAAAATAAAAATCTTGCCGATTACTTTTCAAATAGTAACCGACGAATGTGCAGAAAATAGATCATGCCGATTAGTTTTGAAATAGTAACCGACGAATGTGTTGAAAATAAATCATGCCGATTACCTTTGAAATAGTAACCGACGAATATGTTGAAAATAAAAATCTTACCGATTACTTTTAAAACAGTAACCGACAAATATGCTGAAAATAAAAATCTTGCCGATTACTTTTGAAATAGTCACCGACGAATATGCTGAAAATAAAAATCTTGTTGATTACTTTTGAAATAGTTACCGACGAATGTGTTGAAAATAAATCACGTTGATTACTGTTGAAATAGTAAGCGACGAATATGTTGGAAATAAAAATCTTACCGATTACTTTTAAAAAAGTAACCAATGAATGTGCTGAAAATAAAGTCTTGCCGATTACGTTTGAAATAGTAACCGACGAATATATTGAAAATAAAAATCTTGCCGAATACTTTTGAAATAGTAACCGACGAATGTGCTGAAAATAAAAATCTTGCCGATTACCTTTGAAATAGTAACCGATGAACATGCTGAAAATAAAAATCTTGCCGATTACTTTTGAAATAGTAACCGACGAATGTGCGGAAAATAGATCATGCCGATTACTTTTGAAATAGTAATCGACGAATGTATTGAAAATAAATCATGTCGATTACCTTTGAAATAGTAACCGACGAATATGCTGAAAATAAATCATTCCGATTACTTTTGAAAAAGTAACCGACGAATATGTGCTGAAAATAAATCTTGCCGATTACCTTTGAAATAGTAACCGACGAATGTGCTGAAAATAAATCATGCCGATTACTTTTGAAATACTAACCGACGAATGTGCTGAAAATAAATCATGCCGATTACTATTGAAATAGTAACCGACAAATATGCTGAAAAATAAAAATCTTGCCGATTACTTTTGAAATAGCAACCGACGAATGTGAAGAAAATAGATCATGCCGATTACTTTTGAAATAGTAACCGACGAATGTGTTGAAAATAAATCATGCCGATTACCTTTGAAATAGTAACCGACGAATATGTTAAAAATAAAAATCTTACCGATTACTTTTGAAATAGTAACCAACGAATGTGCAGAAAATAGATCATGCCGATTACTTTTGAAATAGTAACCGACGAATGTGTTGAAAATAAATCATGCCGATTACCTTTGAAATAGTAACCGACGAATATGTTAAAAATAAAAATCTTACCGATTACTTTTGAAATAGTAACCAACGAATATGCTGAAAATAAAGTCTTGCCGATTACTTTTGAAATAGTAACCGACGAATATGTTGAAAATAAAAATCTTGTTGATTACTTTTAAAACAGTAACCGACAAATATGCTGAAAATAAAAATCTTGCCGATTACTTTTGAAATAGTCACCGACAAATATGTTGAAAATAAAAATCTGGCCAATTACTTTTGAAATAGTAACCGACGAATGTGTTGAAAATAAAGTCTTGCCGATTACTTTTGAAATAGTAACCGACGAATATGTTGAAAATAAAAATCTTGTCGATTACTTTTAAAATAGTAACCAACGAATATGCTGAAAATAAAGTCTTGCCGATTACTTTTGAAATAGTAACCGACGAATATGTTGAAAATAAAAATCTTGTTGATTACTTTTAAAACAGTAACCGACAAATATGCTGAAAATAAAAATCTTGCCGATTACTTTTGAAATAGTCACCGACAAATATGTTGAAAATAAAAATCTGGCCAATTACTTTTGAAATAGTAACCGACGAATGTGTTGAAAATAAAGTCTTGCCGATTACTTTTGAAATAGTAACCGAAAAATATGCTGAAAATAAAAATCTTGCCGATTACTTTTCAAATAGTAACCGACGAATGTGCAGAAAATAGATCATGCCGATTAGTTTTGAAATAGTAACCGACGAATGTGTTGAAAATAAATCATGCCGATTACCTTTGAAATAGTAACCGACGAATATGTTGAAAATAAAAATCTTACCGATTACTTTTAAAACAGTAACCGACAAATATGCTGAAAATAAAAATCTTGCCGATTACTTTTGAAATAGTCACCGACGAATATGCTGAAAATAAAAATCTTGTTGATTACTTTTGAAATAGTTATCGACGAATGTGTTGAAAATAAATCATGCTGATTACTTTTGAAATAGTAACCGACGAATATGTTGAAAATAAAAATCTTGTGGATTACTTTTAAAACAGTAACCGACAAATATGCTGAAAATAAAAATCTTGCCGATTACTTTTGAAATAGTCACCGACGAATATGTTGAAAATAAAAATCTGGCCAATTACTTTTGAAATAGTAACCGACGAATGTGTTGAAAATAAAGTCTTGCCTATTACTTTTGAAATAGTAACCGACGAATATGTTGAAAATAAAAATCTTGTCGATTACTTTTAAAATAGTAACCGAAAAATATGCGGAAAATAAAAATCTTGCCGATTACTTTTCAAATAGTAACCGACGAATGTGCAGAAAATAGATCATGCCGATTAGTTTTGAAATAGTAACCGACGAATGTGTTGAAAATAAATCATGCCGATTACCTTTGAAATAGTAACCGACGAATATGTTGAAAATAAAAATCTTACCGATTACTTTTCAAATAGTAACCGACGAATGTGCAGAAAATAGATCATGCCGATTAGTTTTGAAATAGTAACCGACGAATGTGTTGAAAATAAATCATGCCGATTACCTTTGAAATAGTAACCGACGAATATGTTGAAAATAAAAATCTTACCGATTACTTTTAAAACAGTAACCGACAAATATGCTGAAAATAAAAATCTTGCCGATTACTTTTGAAATAGTCACCGACGAATATGCTGAAAATAAAAATCTTGTTGATTACTTTTGAAATAGTTATCGACGAATGTGTTGAAAATAAATCATGCTGATTACTTTTGAAATAGTAACCGACGAATATGTTGAAAATAAAAATCTTGTGGATTACTTTTAAAACAGTAACCGACAAATATGCTGAAAATAAAAATCTTGCCGATTACTTTTGAAATAGTCACCGACGAATATGTTGAAAATAAAAATCTGGCCAATTACTTTTGAAATAGTAACCGACGAATGTGTTGAAAATAAAGTCTTGCCTATTACTTTTGAAATAGTAACCGACGAATATGTTGAAAATAAAAATCTTGTCGATTACTTTTAAAATAGTAACCGAAAAATATGCGGAAAATAAAAATCTTGCCGATTACTTTTCAAATAGTAACCGACGAATGTGCAGAAAATAGATCATGCCGATTAGTTTTGAAATAGTAACCGACGAATGTGTTGAAAATAAATCATGCCGATTACCTTTGAAATAGTAACCGACGAATATGTTGAAAATAAAAATCTTACCGATTACTTTTAAAACAGTAACCGACAAATATGCTGAAAATAAAAATCTTGCCGATTACTTTTGAAATAGTCACCGACGAATATGCTGAAAATAAAAATCTTGTTGATTACTTTTGAAATAGTTACCGACGAATGTGTTGAAAATAAATCATGCTGATTACTGTTGAAATAGTAAGCGACGAATATGTTGGAAATAAAAATCTTACCGATTACTTTTAAAAAAGTAACCAATGAATGTGCTGAAAATAAAGTCTTGCCGATTACGTTTGAAATAGTAACCGACGAATATATTGAAAATAAAAATCTTGCCGAATACTTTTGAAATAGTAACCGACGAATGTGCTGAAAATAAAAATCTTGCCGATTACCTTTGAAATAGTAACCGACGAATGTGTTGAAAATAAATCATGCCGATTACCTTTGAAATAGTAACCGACGAATATGTTGAAAATAAAAATCTTACCGATTACTTTTAAAACAGTAACCGACAAATATGCTGAAAATAAAAATCTTGCCGATTACTTTTGAAATAGTCACCGACGAATATGCTGAAAATAAAAATCTTGTTGATTACTTTTGAAATAGTTATCGACGAATGTGTTGAAAATAAATCATGCTGATTACTTTTGAAATAGTAACCGACGAATATGTTGAAAATAAAAATCTTGTGGATTACTTTTAAAACAGTAACCGACAAATATGCTGAAAATAAAAATCTTGCCGATTACTTTTGAAATAGTCACCGACGAATATGTTGAAAATAAAAATCTGGCCAATTACTTTTGAAATAGTAACCGACGAATGTGTTGAAAATAAAGTCTTGCCGATTACTTTTGAAATAGTAACCGACGAATATGTTGAAAATAAAAATCTTGTCGATTACTTTTAAAATAGTAACCGAAAAATATGCTGAAAATAAAAATCTTGCCGATTACTTTTCAAATAGTAACCGACGAATGTGCAGAAAATAGATCATGCCGATTAGTTTTGAAATAGTAACCGACGAATGTGTTGAAAATAAATCATGCCGATTACCTTTGAAATAGTAACCGACGAATATGTTGAAAATAAAAATCTTACCGATTACTTTTAAAACAGTAACCGACAAATATGCTGAAAATAAAAATCTTGCCGATTACTTTTGAAATAGTCACCGACGAATATGCTGAAAATAAAAATCTTGCCGATTACCTTTGAAATAGTAACCGATGAACATGCTGAAAATAAAAATCTTGCCGATTACTTTTGAAATAGTAACCGACGAATGTGCGGAAAATAGATCATGCCGATTACTTTTGAAATAGTAATCGACGAATGTATTGAAAATAAATCATGCCGATTACCTTTGAAATAGTAACCGACGAATATGCTGAAAATAAATCATGCCGATTACTTTTGAAAAAGTAACCGACGAATATGTGCTGAAAATAAATCTTGCCGATTACCTTTGAAATAGTAACCGACGAATGTGCTGAAAATAAATCATGCCGATTACTATTGAAATAGTAACCGACAAATATGCTGAAAATAAAAATCTTGCCGATTACTTTTGAAATAGCAACCGACGAATGTGCAGAAAATAGATCATGCCGATTACTTTTGAAATAGTAACCGACGAATGTGTTGAAAATAAATCATGCCGATTACCTTTGAAATAGTAACCGACGAATATGTTAAAAATAAAAATCTTACCGATTACTTTTGAAATAGTAACAAACGAATGTGCAGAAAATAGATCATGCCGATTACTTTTGAAATAGTAACCGACGAATGTGTTGAAAATAAATCATGCCGATTACCTTTGAAATAGTAACCGACGAATATGTTAAAAATAAAAATCTTACCGATTACTTTTGAAATAGTAACCGACGAATGTGCAGAAAATAGATCATGCCGATTACTTTTGAAATAGTAACCGACGAATGTGTTGAAAATAAATCATGCCGATTACCTTTGAAATAGTAACCGACGAATATGTTGAAAATAAAAATCTTGTTGATTACTTTTAAAACAGTAACCGACAAATATGCTGAAAATAAAAATCTTGCCGATTACTTTTGAAATAGTCACCGACAAATATGTTGAAAATAAAAATCTGGCCAATTACTTTTGAAATAGTAACCGACGAATGTGTTGAAAATAAAGTCTTGCCGATTACTTTTGAAATAGTAACCGACGAATATGTTGAAAATAAAAATCTTACCGATTACTTTTAAAACAGTAACCGACAAATATGCTGAAAATAAAAATCTTGCCGATTACTTTTGAAATAGTCACCGACGAATATGCTGAAAATAAAAATCTTGTTGATTACTTTTGAAATAGTTACCGACGAATGTGTTGAAAATAAATCATGCTGATTACTGTTGAAATAGTAAGCGACGAATATGTTGGAAATAAAAATCTTACCGATTACTTTTAAAAAAGTAACCAATGAATGTGCTGAAAATAAAGTCTTGCCGATTACGTTTGAAATAGTAACCGACGAATATATTGAAAATAAAAATCTTGCCGAATACTTTTGAAATAGTAACCGACGAATGTGCTGAAAATAAAAATCTTTCCGATTACCTTTGAAATAGTAACCGATGAACATGCTGAAAATAAAAATCTTGCCGATTACTTTTGAAATAGTAACCGACGAATGTGCGGAAAATAGATCATGCCGATTACTTTTGAAATAGTAATCGACGAATGTATTGAAAATAAATCATGTCGATTACCTTTGAAATAGTAACCGACGAATATGCTGAAAATAAATCATGCCGATTACTTTTGAAAAAGTAACCGACGAATATGTGCTGAAAATAAATCTTGCCGATTACCTTTGAAATAGTAACCGACGAATGTGCTGAAAATAAATCATGCCGATTACTTTTGAAATACTAACCGACGAATGTGCTGAAAATAAATCATGCCGATTACTATTGAAATAGTAACCGACAAATATGCTGAAAATAAAAATCTTGCCGATTACTTTTGAAATAGCAACCGACGAATGTGCAGAAAATAGATCATGCCGATTACTTTTGAAATAGTAACCGACGAATGTGTTGAAAATAAATCATGCCGATTACCTTTGAAATAGTAACCGACGAATATGTTAAAAATAAAAATCTTACCGATTACTTTTGAAATAGTAACCAACGAATATGCTGAAAATAAAGTCTTGCCGATTACTTTTGAAATAGTAACCGACGAATATGTTGAAAATAAAAATCTTGTTGATTACTTTTAAAACAGTAACCGACAAATATGCTGAAAATAAAAATCTTGCCGATTACTTTTGAAATAGTCACCGACGAATATGTTGAAAATAAAAATCTGGCCAATTAATTTTGAAATAGTAACCGACGAATGTGTTAAAAATAAAGTCTTGCCGATTACTTTTGAAATAGTAACCGACGAATATGTTGAAAATAAAAATCTTGTCGATTACTTTTAAAATAGTAACCGAAAAATATGCTGAAAATAAAAATCTTGCCGATTACTTTTCAAATAGTAACCGACGAATGTGCAGAAAATAGATCATGCCGATTAGTTTTGAAATAGTAACCGACGAATGTGTTGAAAATAAATCATGCCGATTACCTTTGAAATAGTAACCGACGAATATGTTGAAAATAAAAATCTTACCGATTACTTTTAAAACAGTAACCGACAAATATGCTGAAAATAAAAATCTTGCCGATTACTTTTGAAATAGTCACCGACGAATATGCTGAAAATAAAAATCTTGTTGATTACTTTTGAAATAGTTACCGACGAATGTGTTGAAAATAAATCATGCTGATTACTGTTGAAATAGTAAGCGACGAATATGTTGGAAATAAAAATCTTACCGATTACTTTTAAAAAAGTAACCAATGAATGTGCTGAAAATAAAGTCTTGCCGATTACGTTTGAAATAGTAACCGACGAATATATTGAAAATAAAAATCTTGCCGAATACTTTTGAAATAGTAACCGACGAATGTGCTGAAAATAAAAATCTTGCCGATTACCTTTGAAATAGTAACCGATGAACATGCTGAAAATAAAAATCTTGCCGATTACTTTTGAAATAGTAACCGACGAATGTGTTGAAAATAAAGTCTTGCCGATTACTTTTGAAATAGTTACCGACGAATATGTTGAAAATAAAAATCTTACCGATTACTTTTAAAACAGTAACCGACAAATATGCTGAAAATAAAAATCTTGCCGATTACTTTTGAAATAGTCACCGACGAATATGCTGAAAATAAAAATCTTGTTGATTACTTTTGAAATAGTTACCGACGAATGTGTTGAAAATAAATCATGCTGATTACTGTTGAAATAGTAAGCGACGAATATGTTGGAAATAAAAATCTTACCGATTACTTTTAAAAAAGTAACCAATGAATGTGCTGAAAATAAAGTCTTGCCGATTACGTTTGAAATAGTAACCGACGAATATATTGAAAATAAAAATCTTGCCGAATACTTTTGAAATAGTAACCGACGAATGTGCTGAAAATAAAAATCTTTCCGATTACCTTTGAAATAGTAACCGATGAACATGCTGAAAATAAAAATCTTGCCGATTACTTTTGAAATAGTAACCGACGAATGTGCGGAAAATAGATCATGCCGATTACTTTTGAAATAGTAATCGACGAATGTATTGAAAATAAATCATGTCGATTACCTTTGAAATAGTAACCGACGAATATGCTGAAAATAAATCATGCCGATTACTTTTGAAAAAGTAACCGACGAATATGTGCTGAAAATAAATCTTGCCGATTACCTTTGAAATAGTAACCGACGAATGTGCTGAAAATAAATCATGCCGATTACTTTTGAAATACTAACCGACGAATGTGCTGAAAATAAATCATGCCGATTACTATTGAAATAGTAACCGACAAATATGCTGAAAATAAAAATCTTGCCGATTACTTTTGAAATAGCAACCGACGAATGTGCAGAAAATAGATCATGCCGATTACTTTTGAAATAGTAACCGACGAATGTGTTGAAAATAAATCATGCCGATTACCTTTGAAATAGTAACCGACGAATATGTTAAAAATAAAAATCTTACCGATTACTTTTGAAATAGTAACCAACGAATATGCTGAAAATAAAGTCTTGCCGATTACTTTTGAAATAGTAACCGACGAATATGTTGAAAATAAAAATCTTGTTGATTACTTTTAAAACAGTAACCGACAAATATGCTGAAAATAAAAATCTTGCCGATTACTTTTGAAATAGTCACCGACGAATATGTTGAAAATAAAAATCTGGCCAATTAATTTTGAAATAGTAACCGACGAATGTGTTAAAAATAAAGTCTTGCCGATTACTTTTGAAATAGTAACCGACGAATATGTTGAAAATAAAAATCTTGTCGATTACTTTTAAAATAGTAACCGAAAAATATGCTGAAAATAAAAATCTTGCCGATTACTTTTCAAATAGTAACCGACGAATGTGCAGAAAATAGATCATGCCGATTAGTTTTGAAATAGTAACCGACGAATGTGTTGAAAATAAATCATGCCGATTACCTTTGAAATAGTAACCGACGAATATGTTGAAAATAAAAATCTTACCGATTACTTTTAAAACAGTAACCGACAAATATGCTGAAAATAAAAATCTTGCCGATTACTTTTGAAATAGTCACCGACGAATATGCTGAAAATAAAAATCTTGTTGATTACTTTTGAAATAGTTACCGACGAATGTGTTGAAAATAAATCATGCTGATTACTGTTGAAATAGTAAGCGACGAATATGTTGGAAATAAAAATCTTACCGATTACTTTTAAAAAAGTAACCAATGAATGTGCTGAAAATAAAGTCTTGCCGATTACGTTTGAAATAGTAACCGACGAATATATTGAAAATAAAAATCTTGCCGAATACTTTTGAAATAGTAACCGACGAATGTGCTGAAAATAAAAATCTTTCCGATTACCTTTGAAATAGTAACCGATGAACATGCTGAAAATAAAAATCTTGCCGATTACTTTTGAAATAGTAACCGACGAATGTGCGGAAAATAGATCATGCCGATTACTTTTGAAATAGTAATCGACGAATGTATTGAAAATAAATCATGTCGATTACCTTTGAAATAGTAACCGACGAATATGCTGAAAATAAATCATGCCGATTACTTTTGAAAAAGTAACCGACGAATATGTGCTGAAAATAAATCTTGCCGATTACCTTTGAAATAGTAACCGACGAATGTGCTGAAAATAAATCATGCCGATTACTTTTGAAATACTAACCGACGAATGTGCTGAAAATAAATCATGCCGATTACTATTGAAATAGTAACCGACAAATATGCTGAAAATAAAAATCTTGCCGATTACTTTTGAAATAGCAACCGACGAATGTGCAGAAAATAGATCATGCCGATTACTTTTGAAATAGTAACCGACGAATGTGTTGAAAATAAATCATGCCGATTACCTTTGAAATAGTAACCGACGAATATGTTAAAAATAAAAATCTTACCGATTACTTTTGAAATAGTAACCAACGAATATGCTGAAAATAAAGTCTTGCCGATTACTTTTGAAATAGTAACCGACGAATATGTTGAAAATAAAAATCTTGTTGATTACTTTTAAAACAGTAACCGACAAATATGCTGAAAATAAAAATCTTGCCGATTACTTTTGAAATAGTCACCGACGAATATGTTGAAAATAAAAATCTGGCCAATTAATTTTGAAATAGTAACCGACGAATGTGTTAAAAATAAAGTCTTGCCGATTACTTTTGAAATAGTAACCGACGAATATGTTGAAAATAAAAATCTTGTCGATTACTTTTAAAATAGTAACCGAAAAATATGCTGAAAATAAAAATCTTGCCGATTACTTTTCAAATAGTAACCGACGAATGTGCAGAAAATAGATCATGCCGATTAGTTTTGAAATAGTAACCGACGAATGTGTTGAAAATAAATCATGCCGATTACCTTTGAAATAGTAACCGACGAATATGTTGAAAATAAAAATCTTACCGATTACTTTTAAAACAGTAACCGACAAATATGCTGAAAATAAAAATCTTGCCGATTACTTTTGAAATAGTCACCGACGAATATGCTGAAAATAAAAATCTTGTTGATTACTTTTGAAATAGTTACCGACGAATGTGTTGAAAATAAATCATGCTGATTACTGTTGAAATAGTAAGCGACGAATATGTTGGAAATAAAAATCTTACCGATTACTTTTAAAAAAGTAACCAATGAATGTGCTGAAAATAAAGTCTTGCCGATTACGTTTGAAATAGTAACCGACGAATATATTGAAAATAAAAATCTTGCCGAATACTTTTGAAATAGTAACCGACGAATGTGCTGAAAATAAAAATCTTGCCGATTACCTTTGAAATAGTAACCGATGAACATGCTGAAAATAAAAATCTTGCCGATTACTTTTGAAATAGTAACCGACGAATGTGCGGAAAATAGATCATGCCGATTACTTTTGAAATAGTAATCGACGAATGTATTGAAAATAAATCATGTCGATTACCTTTGAAATAGTAACCGACGAATATGCTGAAAATAAATCATGCCGATTACTTTTGAAAAAGTAACCGACGAATATGTGCTGAAAATAAATCTTGCCGATTACCTTTGAAATAGTAACCGACGAATGTGCTGAAAATAAATCATGCCGATTACTTTTGAAATACTAACCGACGAATGTGCTGAAAATAAATCATGCCGATTACTATTGAAATAGTAACCGACAAATATGCTGAAAATAAAAATCTTGCCGATTACTTTTGAAATAGCAACCGACGAATGTGCAGAAAATAGATCATGCCGATTACTTTTGAAATAGTAACCGACGAATGTGTTGAAAATAAATCATGCCGATTACCTTTGAAATAGTAACCGACGAATATGTTAAAAATAAAAATCTTACCGATTACTTTTGAAATAGTAACCAACGTATGTGCAGAAAATAGATCATGCCGATTACTTTTGAAATAGTAACCGACGAATGTGTTGAAAATAAATCATGCCGATTACCTTTGAAATAGTAACCGACGAATATGTTAAAAATAAAAATCTTACCGATTACTTTTGAAATAGTAACCAACGAATATGCTGAAAATAAAGTCTTGCCGATTACTTTTGAAATAGTAACCGACGAATATGTTGAAAATAAAAATCTTGTTGATTACTTTTAAAACAGTAACCGACAAATATGCTGAAAATAAAAATCTTGCCGATTACTTTTGAAATAGTCACCGACAAATATGTTGAAAATAAAAATCTGGCCAATTACTTTTGAAATAGTAACCGACGAATGTGTTGAAAATAAAGTCTTGCCGATTACTTTTGAAATAGTAACCGACGAATATGTTGAAAATAAAAATCTTGTCGATTACTTTTAAAATAGTAACCGAAAAATATGCTGAAAATAAAAATCTTGCCGATTACTTTTCAAATAGTAACCGACGAATGTGCAGAAAATAGATCATTCCGATTAGTTTTGAAATAGTAACCGACGAATGTGTTGAAAATAAATCATGCCGATTACCTTTGAAATAGTAACCGACGAATATGTTGAAAATAAAAATCTTGTCGATTACTTTTAAAATAGTAACCTACAAATATGCTGAAAATAAAAATCTTGCCGATTACTTTTGAAATAGTAACCGACGAATGTGCAGAAAATAGATCATGCCGATTACTTTTGAAATAGTAACCGACGAATGTGTTGAAACTAAATCATGCCGATTACCTTTGAAATAGTAACCGACGAATATGTTAAAAATAAAAATCTTACCGATTACTTTTGAAATAGTAACCAACGAATATGCTGAAAATAAAGTCTTGCCGATTACTTTTGAAATAGTAACCGACGAATATGTTGAAAATAAAAATCTTGTGGATTACTTTTAAAACAGTAACCGACAAATATGCTGAAAATAAAAATCTTGCCGATTACTTTTGAAATAGTCACCGACGAATATGTTGAAAATAAAAATCTGGCCAATTACTTTTGAAATAGTAACCGACGAATGTGTTGAAAATAAAGTCTTGCCGATTACTTTTGAAATAGTAACCGACGAATATGTTGAAAATAAAAATCTTGTCGATTACTTTTAAAATAGTAACCGAAAAATATGCTGAAAATAAAAATCTTGCCGATTACTTTTCAAATAGTAACCGACGAATGTGCAGAAAATAGATCATGCCGATTAGTTTTGAAATAGTAACCGACGAATGTGTTGAAAATAAATCATGCCGATTACCTTTGAAATAGTAACCGACGAATATGTTGAAAATAAAAATCTTACCGATTACTTTTAAAACAGTAACCGACAAATATGCTGAAAATAAAAATCTTGCCGATTACTTTTGAAATAGTCACCGACGAATATGCTGAAAATAAAAATCTTGTTGATTACTTTTGAAATAGTTACCGACGAATGTGTTGAAAATAAATCATGTTGATTACTGTTGAAATAGTAAGCGACGAATATGTTGGAAATAAAAATCTTACCGATTACTTTTAAAAAAGTAACCAATGAATGTGCTGAAAATAAAGTCTTGCCGATTACGTTTGAAATAGTAACCGACGAATATATTGAAAATAAAAATCTTGCCGAATACTTTTGAAATAGTAACCGACGAATGTGCTGAAAATAAAAATCTTGCCGATTACCTTTGAAATAGTAACCGATGAACATGCTGAAAATAAAAATCTTGCCGATTACTTTTGAAATAGTAACCGACGAATGTGCGGAAAATAGATCATGCCGATTACTTTTGAAATAGTAATCGACGAATGTATTGAAAATAAATCATGTTGATTACCTTTGAAATAGTAACCGACGAATATGCTGAAAATAAATCATTCCGATTACTTTTGAAAAAGTAACCGACGAATATGTGCTGAAAATAAATCTTGCCGATTACCTTTGAAATAGTAACCGACGAATGTGCTGAAAATAAATCATGCCGATTACTTTTGAAATACTAACCGACGAATGTGCTGAAAATAAATCATGCCGATTACTATTGAAATAGTAACCGACAAATATGCTGAAAAATAAAAATCTTGCCGATTACTTTTGAAATAGCAACCGACGAATGTGCAGAAAATAGATCATGCCGATTACTTTTGAAATAGTAACCGACGAATGTGTTGAAAATAAATCATGCCGATTACCTTTGAAATAGTAACCGACGAATATGTTAAAAATAAAAATCTTACCGATTACTTTTGAAATAGTAACCAACGAATGTGCAGAAAATAGATCATGCCGATTACTTTTGAAATAGTAACCGACGAATGTGTTGAAAATAAATCATGCCGATTACCTTTGAAATAGTAACCGACGAATATGTTAAAAATAAAAATCTTACCGATTACTTTTGAAATAGTAACCAACGAATATGCTGAAAATAAAGTCTTGCCGATTACTTTTGAAATAGTAACCGACGAATATGTTGAAAATAAAAATCTTGTTGATTACTTTTAAAACAGTAACCGACAAATATGCTGAAAATAAAAATCTTGCCGATTACTTTTGAAATAGTCACCGACAAATATGTTGAAAATAAAAATCTGGCCAATTACTTTTGAAATAGTAACCGACGAATGTGTTGAAAATAAAGTCTTGCCGATTACTTTTGAAATAGTAACCGACGAATATGTTGAAAATAAAAATCTTGTCGATTACTTTTAAAATAGTAACCAACGAATATGCTGAAAATAAAGTCTTGCCGATTACTTTTGAAATAGTAACCGACGAATATGTTGAAAATAAAAATCTTGTTGATT
Source organism: Medicago lupulina (assembly GCA_958299785.1). Taxonomy (NCBI): domain Eukaryota; kingdom Viridiplantae; phylum Streptophyta; class Magnoliopsida; order Fabales; family Fabaceae; genus Medicago; species Medicago lupulina. The sequence goes on along the minus strand of OY283141.1, from coordinate 38,183,178 downwards.
ACTTTTAAAACAGTAACCGACAAATATGCTGAAAATAAAAATCTTGCCGATTACTTTTGAAATAGTCACCAACAAATATGTTGAAAATAAAAATCTGGCCAATTACTTTTGAAATAGTAACCGACGAATGTGTTGAAAATAAAGTCTTGCCGATTACTTTTGAAATAGTAACCGAAAAATATGCTGAAAATAAAAATCTTGCCGATTACTTTTCAAATAGTAACCGACGAATGTGCAGAAAATAGATCATGCCGATTAGTTTTGAAATAGTAACCGACGAATGTGTTGAAAATAAATCATGCCGATTACCTTTGAAATAGTAACCGACGAATATGTTGAAAATAAAAATCTTACCGATTACTTTTAAAACAGTAACCGACAAATATGCTGAAAATAAAAATCTTGCCGATTACTTTTGAAATAGTCACCGACGAATATGCTGAAAATAAAAATCTTGTTGATTACTTTTGAAATAGTTATCGACGAATGTGTTGAAAATAAATCATGCTGATTACTTTTGAAATAGTAACCGACGAATATGTTGAAAATAAAAATCTTGTGGATTACTTTTAAAACAGTAACCGACAAATATGCTAAAAATAAAAATCTTGCCGATTACTTTTGAAATAGTCACCGACGAATATGTTGAAAATAAAAATCTGGCCAATTACTTTTGAAATAGTAACCGACGAATGTGTTGAAAATAAAGTCTTGCCGATTACTTTTGAAATAGTAACCGACGAATATGTTGAAAATAAAAATCTTGTCGATTACTTTTAAAATAGTAACCGAAAAATATGCTGAAAATAAAAATCTTGCCGATTACTTTTCAAATAGTAACCGACGAATGTGCAGAAAATAGATCATGCCGATTAGTTTTGAAATAGTAACCGACGAATGTGTTGAAAATAAATCATGCCGATTACCTTTGAAATAGTAACCGACGAATATGTTGAAAATAAAAATCTTACCGATTACTTTTAAAACAGTAACCGACAAATATGCTGAAAATAAAAATCTTGCCGATTACTTTTGAAATAGTCACCGACGAATATGCTGAAAATAAAAATCTTGTTGATTACTTTTGAAATAGTTACCGACGAATGTGTTGAAAATAAATCATGCTGATTACTGTTGAAATAGTAAGCGACGAATATGTTGGAAATAAAAATCTTACCGATTACTTTTAAAAAAGTAACCAATGAATGTGCTGAAAATAAAGTCTTGCCGATTACGTTTGAAATAGTAACCGACGAATATATTGAAAATAAAAATCTTGCCGAATACTTTTGAAATAGTAACCGACGAATGTGCTGAAAATAAAAATCTTGCCGATTACCTTTGAAATAGTAACCGATGAACATGCTGAAAATAAAAATCTTGCCGATTACTTTTGAAATAGTAACCGACGAATGTGCGGAAAATAGATCATGCCGATTACTTTTGAAATAGTAATCGACGAATGTATTGAAAATAAATCATGCCGATTACCTTTGAAATAGTAACCGACGAATATGCTGAAAATAAATCATGCCGATTACTTTTGAAAAAGTAACCGACGAATATGTGCTGAAAATAAATCTTGCCGATTACCTTTGAAATAGTAACCGACGAATGTGCTGAAAATATATCATGCCGATTACTTTTGAAATACTAACCGACGAATGTGCTGAAAATAAATCATGCCGATTACTATTGAAATAGTAACCGACAAATATGCTGAAAATAAAAATCTTGCCGATTACTTTTGAAATAGTAACCGACGAATGTGTTGAAAATAAATCATGCCGATTACCTTTGAAATAGTAACCGACGAATATGTTAAAAATAAAAATCTTACCGATTACTTTTGAAATAGTAACCAACGAATATGCTGAAAATAAAGTCTTGCCGATTACTTTTGAAATAGTAACCGACGAATATGTTGAAAATAAAAATCTTGTTGATTACTTTTAAAACAGTAACCGACAAATATGCTGAAAATAAAAATCTTGCCGATTACTTTTGAAATAGTCACCGACAAATATGTTGAAAATAAAAATCTGGCCAATTACTTTTGAAATAGTAACCGACGAATGTGTTGTAAATAAAGTCTTGCCGATTACTTTTGAAATAGTAACCGACGAATATGTTGAAAATAAAAATCTTGTCGATTACTTTTAAAAAAGTAACCAACGAATATGCTGAAAATAAAGTCTTGCCGATTACTTTTGAAATAGTAACCGACGAATATGTTGAAAATAAAAATCTTGTTGATTACTTTTAAAACAGTAACCGACAAATATGCTGAAAATAAAAATCTTGCCGATTACTTTTGAAATAGTCACCGACAAATATGTTGAAAATAAAAATCTGGCCAATTACTTTTGAAATAGTAACCGACGAATGTGTTGAAAATAAAGTCTTGCCGATTACTTTTGAAATAGTAACCGAAAAATATGCTGAAAATAAAAATCTTGCCGATTACTTTTCAAATAGTAACCGACGAATATGCAGAAAATAGATCATGCCGATTAGTTTTGAAATAGTAACCGACGAATGTGTTGAAAATAAATCATGCCGATTACCTTTAAAATAGTAACCGACGAATATGTTGAAAATAAAAATCTTACCGATTACTTTTAAAACAGTAACCGACAAATATGCTGAAAATAAAAATCTTGCCGATTACTTTTGAAATAGTCACCGACGAATATGCTGAAAATAAAAATCTTGTTGATTACTTTTGAAATAGTTATCGACGAATGTGTTGAAAATAAATCATGCTGATTACTTTTGAAATAGTAACCGACGAATATGTTGAAAATAAAAATCTTGTGGATTACTTTTAAAACAGTAACCGACAAATATGCTGAAAATAAAAATCTTGCCGATTACTTTTGAAATAGTCACGGACGAATATGTTGAAAATAAAAATCTGGCCAATTACTTTTGAAATAGTAACCGACGAATGTGTTGAAAATAAAGTCTTGCCGATTACTTTGGAAATAGTAACCGACGAATATGTTGAAAATAAAAATCTTGTCGATTACTTTTAAAATAGTAACCGAAAAATATGCTGAAAATAAAAATCTTGCCGATTACTTTTCAAATAGTAACCGACGAATGTGCAGAAAATAGATCATGCCGATTACTTTTGAAATAGTAACCGACGAATGTGCGGAAAATAGATCATGCCGATTACTTTTGAAATAGTAATCGACGAATGTATTGAAAATAAATCATGCCGATTACCTTTGAAATAGTAACCGACGAATATGCTGAAAATAAATCATGCCGATTACTTTTGAAAAAGTAACCGACGAATATGTGCTGAAAATAAATCTTGCCGATTACCTTTGAAATAGTAACCGACGAATGTGCTGAAAATAAATCATGCCGATTACTTTTGAAATACTAACCGACGAATGTGCTGAAAATAAATCATGCCGATTACTATTGAAATAGTAACCGACAAATATGCTGAAAATAAAAATCTTGCCGATTACTTTTGAAATAGTAACCGACGAATGTGTTGAAAATAAATCATGCCGATTACCTTTGAAATAGTAACCGACGAATATGTTAAAAATAAAAATCTTACCGATTACTTTTGAAATAGTAACCAACGAATATGCTGAAAATAAAGTCTTGCCGATTACTTTTGAAATAGTAACCGACGAATATGTTGAAAATAAAAATCTTGTTGATTACTTTTAAAACAGTAACCGACAAATATGCTGAAAATAAAAATCTTGCCGATTACTTTTGAAATAGTCACCGACAAATATGTTGAAAATAAAAATCTGGCCAATTACTTTTGAAATAGTAACCGACGAATGTGTTGAAAATAAAGTCTTGCCGATTACTTTTGAAATAGTAACCGACGAATATGTTGAAAATAAAAATCTTGTCGATTACTTTTAAAAAAGTAACCAACGAATATGCTGAAAATAAAGTCTTGCCGATTACTTTTGAAATAGTAACCGACGAATATGTTGAAAATAAAAATCTTGTTGATTACTTTTAAAACAGTAACCGACAAATATGCTGAAAATAAAAATCTTGCCGATTACTTTTGAAATAGTCACCGACAAATATGTTGAAAATAAAAATCTGGCCAATTACTTTTGAAATAGTAACCGACGAATGTGTTGAAAATAAAGTCTTGCCGATTACTTTTGAAATAGTAACCGAAAAATATGCTGAAAATAAAAATCTTGCCGATTACTTTTCAAATAGTAACCGACGAATGTGCAGAAAAT